>OY856409.1:222239057-223439057 GCA_963693085.1 Alisma plantago-aquatica
CAAAGAACTCCAATAAGGAAGATCCCAAAATATTGACTTATTCTTGAATAAAGACTTGTCACTCTGTGTGGTCATCGTACATTGTGATCTCTTACCAAATTCATTCGGGATGTCTTTTACTCTTTCATAAACATCCTCCCTTGATATAGGTTTAGGTGCACTCTGTTCGTCATTCCGTCCATTGAATACTTTGTGCAACCTACGATACATATGAAATTTTGGAAGAAACCTTCGATGACCAAGATATACAGTCTTGATGCCGTGTTTTAGTCATATTGAATCAGTGTTCTCTTCACATATAGGACACACTTTAGATCCTTTGACACTATATCTAGACAAATTCCCATACGCTGGAAAGTCATTCATAGTACAAAACAACATAACGTGCAAATGAAATGTCTCTCTTTGTGAAGCATCATAGGTCATCACACCTTCACCACAGAGCTTATTCAAGTCATCAATCATAGGTTCAAGATAAATGCCGATATCATTTCCAGGTTGTTTAGGGCCCGATATCAAAGACGATAGTATAACGTACTTATTTTTCATACACAACCAGGGAGGAATATTGTATATAACAAGCATAACTAGACAAGTGCTATGTTGGCTACTCAATGTCCCGTATGGATTCATCCCATATGTACAAATCCCAAGTCTTAGATTCCTATCTTCTTTGCCAAATTTAGGGTACAATAAATCAATCTTCTCCTACTATGGGGAATCAGGCGTGTGTCGTAAGATCCCATAATTATTTTTCTTAACATCTGCATGCCACCTCAAATTCTTCGCATCTATAGGATTGGAAAACAAGCGTTGAAACCGTGGTATTATAGGTAGATACCACATCACCTTGGTAGGAGAACCAGTTTTGGACTCTCCTGAAGTCGTCAATTTATACCTTGACGCACCACATTTCAGACAATCTTACAAATCCACATAGTCCTTTTGAAATAATACACAATCATTCTGGCATGTGTGTATCTTCTTGGCCTCCATTCCCATTGGGCACAACAATTTCTTTAACCGGTATGTTAAGATCGGAAGCTCGTTTCCTTCAGGAAGAATTTCTTTCAACAAAGACAACAATGGCGTGAAGCTTTTGTCGCTCCATCGATTTTTAGCTTTCAATTTATACAATCTCAACACAGCGCCAAGCTTCGTATACTTACAACCTATGTATGACGGTATCTCAGCATCATGCATAATGTTTCTAAACATGGGAGGTGGATCAATGTGACTATGCAGCATCACATCAACGATGTCTACTGGAACTGGTTCATTCACATCTACGTCATTGGAGGCAATTTCTTCTTCCACACAAGAACTGCTATCGACATTCACTGATTGCAGGTTTGAAATCTCTCCATGCCACTGCCATTATGTATGGCCTTGTACAATCCCGTTGCACATGCATGCCTTTTGATTTCGTCACCAGTGCTGACTTTCAAGTTGTTACCGCAATGCCTACATGAACAATAGAACCTATATCTAGGTTGTTTCCTTTGTTCCTTGGCAAATCTAATAAATTGGTCAAGAGCAGAAATAAACTTGGGGGTGCAGCAATTTGGAATGGACATCCGTGATCTATCCATTCTATGATCAAAGAGAAAACAAGTATATATTAGAACAAGATTAGGGTCTAGAGTTAAAAAAAATAGTGTTTAGGGTTTAAGGTCTTATATATAATTAATGGTTAAAACATCCTAAGTGAGATTAAGTGTTCAAGAATAGTCCCAAACCGAGGACTATCCAAGATTTACTCCTAACGAGTAAATCATGGATGGGTTTCTAGGCCAACAAATACATGTGTTGTCATTCTTATATATAATAAATGTGTACCACCTATCCCATTCTTGAACACTTAATCTCACTAGTAAGTGTATAATGTGTATTGGGTTTTCAAGAAAATTTTGACAACATTTCCCCGCTGTTCTCCAAGTACATATGCACTTAGAGAACAAACGGGGAAATGCTACTGAAAGTTTCTTGAAAGCCCAATACACATTATACACTTACATCCTAAGTGAGATTAGGTGTTCAAGAACAGTCCCAAACTGGGGACTATCCAATATTTACTCCTAATGAGTAAATCTTGAATGGGTTTCTAGGCCAACATAATATAACACCAGTCCCTTGTTCACAACCTCATTCAACACACAATTTTCTTATAAAAACACTTGTGGAAAACCATAACGACATATCAATGCTTCCTAAATTAATCAATGTATTATTTTATAACACAAATTGTGGTGGGTATAACATAACAAAAAAATCAACATGTCACTACAAAAACATATCCTTAACCTAATATCCAGATATTTGTAACAAAACTCATTAGGAAGAGACCCCATGAAACACCATGCATTGACTTGAAATATAGATTCATACATTCATCTTTGAAAGAGATTACTTATAATATAAATATAGATTCATACATTCTTCTTTGAAAGAGATTACTTATAATGTAAATTGTCTCTTATTTGAACTAAAATCTAGTGCATGAAAGGTAGAAAAGCAACAGAAAGATCTCATGTTTCACCATTAAAAGAGTAAAGAGAAGAAAACTTTCAACATTTATGTGTCATGTCCCCTAATACCCACTCCATCTGCTTGGGATCCATACCTAGTTCACTCTGTCACATCATATAATGTTATTTTCTAGGGATACAAACAACAGGCAAGAAGATATGCTAATTATGTTCCTCCAATCATTGTGGCAGATAAGCTTGCATTTTAGTAGGTAAGGCAGTCAGGATCACTCTCAACACAAAGCCGGCCAAAACCAGACAAATCGCATGACTCTGAACTCCCAACATAAGCTTTGTGTAATACGGACACATAGAACCAAGCTGACTAAATCAAAGTATCCTATTCTATTTTTGGGTTCCTAAATAGAACATCCAACCTCTCCCCAATGGAAATGGGATGCTTCAAATTTTGGGAATCAAGCCTATGCGTGGATCGTATAACCTCTAAAACAACACTTGTTTCTATAATTGAGGAAGACAAGTCCCTTAGAAGCAACTGAATCTATCAGTTCCAGGCTGTTGTTTGGTAATGAGACGAATAAAAAATCAAGCAAAGCAAACAGCAGGAGCAGAGTGAAGGTTCCAAAGTAACCAGTTCCTCACCTTTCGACAAGCACTGTGAATCCAGGCAGACAAGCTCCTCTCCACCTTGCAAAAGTTGAAGATCCTTCATAGGTCTAGTGGCTTGACCCAAGTTGCCTCTTCTCCGTTGACTAGCCGCTGACACCGCAGCTGCTGGTGAGTGGTAATGGCGTCGAGGTGGGGTTGTGGACGGATTCCAAGATTCTGTAAGCGGCGGCCTGAGTAGAAGAGTAGGCAGTCGGAGTAGCAGAGAAGGCGGTCGGAGCAGGCCAACGACAGTGGCGGTGGTGAGCAGATGAGCAGTGACAGGCGTGGCGGCGGTAGGCGTTGCGGCTGTGAGCAGCAGCGACATAGCACTAGGAGAAAGGAATTGTTAGACCTAAGAGGAATCAGGAATGAAATAGAGAAAGGGGAAGAGTCTGCTTCGCACAGGTGCTATTAAGTTATCAATCGGTGTCGGTTATTATAAACAACTGATGCTTATAACAATAGGTGTCGGTATCCACAAAAAAACTGACACCTATGTTCAATGATAGTCGTCGGTTTCTACAAGAAAAATTGACATCTATTTACATATGCCGACAAAAACGAAATGTTCTCGAATTCTGACCATATTCGCCGGTTTCTATAAAAAACCAATGCCAAAGGGGGGACAAAATCTTCAAGGGGACAGTGCGGAAAACAAATCGGCGTCGGTTTTTGCAAGAAAACTGACGATAAATTGGGCCCAATTTTCTGTCTTGCAAAAAACCTTTAGTCTTCGGTTGGTTTGTTAACAACTGACACATTATGTTAAATTTTAGAGGTAATTTTTTTTTGTTAGAAAATTTGGATTTGGCGGTCGAGTTTAGGCGTCGGTTGCATATTGGGGAACTGATGCTAAATAAAAAGTGATACCCGTGTCTGGCCACTCCTCACAATATATGTCAGTTTTTATATTAAACCGACATTGTAGGTTTTAAGGTGTCAGTTTTAGTTACCAACTGACACCTTTAAATGTGACATTATGATCCATTTCTGTAGTAGTGGTAGCTCTCTTACAACATATCCTAACTCAGTCATACTCATAGATTTGACTTGAAGGTAGAGAGAGAAAGGGGCTCAAAGGTGTGAAGCACTCTCAAATAAGCAAGAATCAAGCATATATGGAATGAGCAACCTTGGAATGAACCCCAAGAGGTCCTATTTATAGTTGGAGGTTCCCCTTTGAGTTGGGGAACACTTAAGGTCAAATTATAGCCATTGTTCCCAAGGAAACATATCTATTTTCACCCAAACAAGTCACCAACGACCACAATTGCTTTCTCTGCAATTTTCGTATAGTGCATTCGGTCGAGTTTCAATAAATGTAACTCGACCGATTGGGTAAAAGATAAACCCAATTTTTGAACCATTGGTCGAGTTTGTTTTGAGTAAACTTGACTGACCAATGAAAGTTGTGTTTGGTCAGTAACCCCATCGGTCGAGTTCTGTGAATTCCAAACTCAACCGATGCACTCTCCAGAGAATGGATCCAATAGATCGGTCGAGATTGTAACTCAACCGATCAACAACCTGTGATCAATTTTCTGAAGTGCATCTAAAGTGATTAAAACTTGGTGAAAAGTGTCCCAACCATTTTCTCATCTTAGTTACAATAAATATCATCAGTACAAGTGATTAAAAAAATATTTTGAGGTCATTTACATCGCTTTCCAAAATTACAAACTTGTATAGCTTTTGACTTGAACTTGAGCAAAATTAAAGCTTGAGTAATTTGATCCTTTTCATGTACCTAACACCTGAAATCAATCTTGAATACACATATTAGATACATATGAATGGAATGGTTAAGTCATTATCAAAATATGGACAATGCACAACCTCTAGGTCAACATTCTCTTCCTTTTGACAATGACAAACCATTCCTCAAACATATTGAAAAGGATATAGAAATTATAACTTTGCCTTGTGAATTGGGGGGATTCAAGATTTGAACAATGTGAATTGCTCCCCCTCAATCTGTGCTTACTTTAACCTACATAGTTAGTCTATCTACAAAAACCAATTTGAACATACAAGTACTATATGGTCCTTTGCAAGTCAAATAATAAGACATAAAATGAACAAGAAAAGAATCTCATAAGCAATAAACAACAATATGACAAAGAATAGCAATATGATTGAGTTTCAAGACATTGAAATTCTCTCCCCCTTTTGACATTATCAAAAAGTAGGGGGGTAGAAGAGCATATAATCAGGTCTTCTCCATACGCAATCAAGCAGATAATCATACATGCAATCTCATATCATATGTCAACCATAGACAAAAGAAACACACAATCTCAATCCTAATCAAAATATGGTGAAATATGGCACCGACTCATAATATATAACAGAGCAAAGAGCTAGAGTGAACATAACATATATTACAACTCAGAAGCATGTTCTCATAAAAGCAGCTACAAGCAAGAAGCGATGAAAATTGAAGATAAAAATAATACATCTCAGATAATGTGCCCAGATGTTTCTAATACAAAATAGCCTAGAAAGATATATACGATCAACATACTAGGATAGAAACTAAGAAACAAACTAGACATCTAGACTATATATGTCCACAACATTGTCATCATCAGCTCCAGCCTCGTAGTCCTCGTCTCCATCTAAAGGTGCAGCAATAATAGTGGCTTCATCACCAGAATCACCACCAGAGTCATCACCATTGTCAGCATCAACAGTCTCAGCATTAGCCTGGTCAAGTATCTCCTCGTCTGTGATAAATGTATATTTATCCCTTTTATTTTTTATTTTTTGATATTTGTTTAGGATTATTTTGTTATTTATTCTCTTAGTTTCATAATTAATTGTGTTATTTTAGATTTTTCTCTTTAATTGGAGTTTTTTTTTTTTAAATTGGCCATTCATTCATCCCGTGGCCGGGGGGTTTCAAACTTGAGACCTCTCGGTCTTACATCAATACTTTTACCATCTGGGTGCCATCTCTTTGGCTCTTTAATTGGAGTTTTAATTCTATTTTCTTGGGTTTTGTAGGAAAATTACACAATTTGCAGCAGTCCTGAAATTTATATATACCCTTCACCAAAAGTGACATAACTCTTGCATTCGAACTCCAAATTAAGTGCACAAGTATTCATTGGAAAGGGAATTTAATTTCCTAAAATAAAATCCTATTATTTGGACCGATTTTGTGCTTTTAACGGGAGAGAAATACCTTCGAAATCACTTCTGCGAGAATCTGCATTAAAGGGAGTTACATGGTCATGATAATTAAAGACAACAAACTTTCGATTTGACCAGATCCAGAAAATTCAAAAATTGGTCTCCCTATCTTTTTCCCCCCTCTTTTGAGGGAAGCCTACCCCCTCTCCCTCCTATAAAAGGAGAGACTCTTCACTTGTAAATGCATTTCATTCTTCATTCTATTTCATCCATTTTTTAGTTGTAGACCACATATTGTATAATGTTGGATCTCATTTTAGTTTACAATTCTTCTGGTCTTGTTATGTCTGAGTAAATCTCTCTGGGGAATGGAAGTATCCCCTTAGCCCGGTTCTATTCAATATAATCAATTATATTCCTCCATCGAACAAATGTCTTCTCTCTGTTTATGCATGGTTATTTGGATGATCTGATATATTCTTATGGAGTGATATGACCGTGGATCTCTGTAAGAATGAAACAATAGCCCCTTAATTGTGATTATCATCTTTTCGTCTATTTAATCTTATTCTTATTATAATCCTTGGTGACGCGACCACCTGAGCCTTGGGTTTGAACGCCGGTTTGAATTCATATGCTTTTTGATATGACCGTGGATAATGGCATGTTGGACGGTTGGGCAATGATCCGTGAACGCCGGGACCAATGGGTTCATGGGAAGTCTGACCCTTGTGAGTTTCTCCATAAGGACATGTAAACACAAGGTCTTGATTTGATCCTTGGAGTTTAGAATTTGATTAGTTGAATAGGAACGTGGTTTTGGTGGTGATCTTCCGGACCCAGATCTTTATTTCTTGATTAGTTAAATTTTATTTCAGCACTTTTATTTTTTTTCTTAGTATTAACAACTCTCTCAAATCGGGATTTAATTCTTATTCTTGTGATCGGATTTGGATTTTGACTTTTCTTTTCTGCCGTCCCTTGGATCGATACCTATCTATACTAAGTTGATTTGTTGTTTGCAACAAGTTGACAATCGGGTTAGAAGGTTAAACTCTAGGACTTTTCCTAGCGATTGTTGCGTGTACAACGACACACATCAGTTAGCAGGAGGACCAAAACCACGAATGGGCCAACTAGCATTCCTCTCATCCCAAGTCATACTAAGAGAGTAGAGCTCATTGGCCTGAGAGAAGGATGGAGTAGAATCGCCAAGACTGGACAGTAGGGTGGCCAAGGGGCCAGCAGGCAATGGCAGGTACATGGGAATAGAACCACCAACAGTAGAGGGTGGAGGAGCAGCAAAGGAAGGCTTAGGGGTAGGGTAGTAATGATGATATGCATAAGAAGCATACTCACTACCGGGGAAAGGCTGGTAGGTGGGGTAAGGGTGTGCACATGTGATGTTCCTGTTTGACATGATTGAACATAAATCCTGGTGCAACTGCTCCTAGACCTAGAGGTTGTATGCCTATTGGTGAAACATGTAGCCCATAAGAGTTTCATTAGATACACGAAACGTGACACGACTAGGTCGAGGTGGCTGGGGAGGTGGAGCATAGGTAGAGGAGGCAGGGGCTGCAGAGGCAGAGACTGAGAGTGAAGTACTAGGTGTGGAGGAGGCAAAAACAGACACAAATTCTAAATTGTGGTTTCACTAATACACACACCCTTTCTGGCTAGCTTGTAATGATAGTCATAAAAGATTGATTTCTCAGTATCAAACTTAAAAAAACCACAAATCCGGGATGGATAGGGTGGATGGGTGCCTTGGGTGTTCTTACCAGAATAAAAATAGGTCATGTGGTGAAGAATGTATCTTGACCATTTAACTTTGATATTCTCAAGGATGCAGTACATTAAGATCGCAGTGTTCTCTACAATATCCGTTTGATTTTTCTTCAGATGGATGTTGTAGTTGATCACTAGGGCTAAGATACGCTTCCTGAGATCAAGGGAGGAGGAGGGTAGGGTTCTCTTCTTCTAGTACGAAACATCATTTTTCTTCAAGTAGTGATGAATGTCAGTAAGAGTAAGCTCATTATGCTTGTAGAAACCCTCAAGATCCAAAATGTTGAAGTGCTCACCGTAATCCATGAGCCAAGAGTCATTCTCATCTCTGGAAAAGAAGACATTTAGAATATCCTTGGAGATTTGAAAACTCTTCCCAGCGATCATCGAAGTCAGGATTGCTTGAGTATCCAGTGGGGGTACAAGGGTGTTGTAATTCCAACGTAGGTTAGCATAAAATCCATGAACTGCTTTTTTGCTAGTCATTGAATTGTGAAAGGAGTCATGCTCGAAAGCTAGGACAAAGAGGTGATGAATTACTAACAACTTAGCTACTTGGTCTATGACCACTTGACGCCTAGGGCTAGGCTCAAACAAAGCTCTAAAAGGGAAAGGAATCCTAGGAAGAAGGTCCTTATACCTATTTACAACTTGTGTTGTGACAAATGAGGTGTCATCGAAGGGATTCAAGCAGTTAGACGAAGAAGGTGAAGGATCATTGCTTGGGGTAGATCTCTTTCTTCTATGGGAAGCTATGGAGGCGGAAAAAAGGAGAAGTAGTGATCAAACACACAAAACAAGCCAGACAAACCGTCCAAACACCAACAAAGAGCAAGAGGGGAGGTCTAGGGCAACCTATCTATGTCGGGAAAGGGCTAGGATAGGGAAGGTAAGGGTTTGGGTAGACAGCTTAGGGATAGAAAAAGGGGAACCAGTCGGCTATTCTTTAGTTGAGAGGGAGAATAGTCGTCCGAACCCAACTTAAGTTGGCTTCAGCCCACTGATCGGTCAAGTTTTAAGAGTAGGAAACTTGACCGGTTGGTCCAATTTACAACATCTCTCGGCCACGGATCAAGTTTGTCCTGGGTGAAACTTGACCGATGGTCAACCTAACATAAAACCATCAAACTCAATTTCTAGCCATATGAATGCTAAATAAATTCATTTTTCGAGTCTGTTATGTATATTGAACATACTTAGGCACATATCACCAATCATTGGGTATTATTTAGTGGTAAAAACCCAAGATTCAAGAATTCCCATAAACAAGTGAAACTAAGCATGTCCACAAGCAAATTATGTAATTTTAGCAATTTTAGGAAAGCAAGGGGAGTAAAGCATGAGCAAGGAATATATCATAAAATAAATTAGCTAGATAACATGTCAAGATCATCTGAAGCAATTATGAGTAGTTTACATCTAATAAAATTAAATTTCTCTCTATCTAGAGGTTTAGTGAAAATGTCCGCCAACTGATTTTCTGTGTCCACATGCCGTGATATAAATATCCTTTTTGGTAATGTGATCATGAAGAAAATGATGTCAAACCTCTATATGTTTAGCTCTACTATGCAATATAGGATTATAAGCAAGATTGATTTCACTAGTATTATCACAATAGATAGGAGAAGCATCAAAATGTATGTTAAAGTCTTGGAGCATTTGCTTCATCCATAGGACCTGGGCACAACAACTCCCAGTTGCAATGTACTCAACCTCAGTGGTTGATAATGCCACTATGCTCTATTTCTTGGAAACCAAGACACCAAGTATGATCCTAGAAGGAAGCAAGTGTCGCTTGTGCATTTTCTATCAACCAAATAGCCTACTTAATCCGCATCACTATATCATAATCCACATCACTATATGCTATAAGAGTAAATTCCCTTGACTTAGGATACCATAGTTCAAAATTTTGAGTTTTGGATAAGTACCTCAAAATCCTCTTAACAACATTAAGATGTGTTTTCCTAGGACATGATTGAAAGCGATCACACAAGACAACACTAAACATAATATCAGGTCTAGAGGTAGTTAAATATAGTAAACTTCCAATCATACCTCTATAGAGCTTCTCATCTATCTTCTCACCTTTTTCATCTCTATCAAGTTTGGTGATGTTGGATATGGGTGTGTCCATCAACATCATGTTCTCCATTCTAAAGTGTTTGAGTAGTTCATTTGTGTACTTGCCTTAGTTAATGAAGTTTCCATCTTTGGTTTGCTTGATTTGGAAGACAAGGAAGAAAGTCAACTCACCCATCATGCTCATCTTGAACTCACTCTGCATAAGAGAACTAAACTCCTTACAAATATCAAGGCTAGTCCCGCCAAATATGATATCAGCAACATAAATTTGAATGATAAAAAAATTGCTAGAAGTGTGTTTTAGAAATAGAGTATAATCGACTTTACCAATGACATAGCCATTGTCTAACAAAAAGTTCTATAATTTCTCATACGAAGCTTGAGGTTCTTGTTTGAGTCCATAGAGAGATTTTTGTAGAAAGTAAACATGATTAGGCAGCTTGTCATTTTCAAAGCCCGGAGGTTGAGAAAAAAATACTTCCTCCTCAATTGTACCATTCATAAATGCACATTTAACATCAATTTGATATAGCAAGAAATTTTTATAACTTGCAAAGGCAAGTAGCATTCTAATAGATTCAAGTCTAGCAACAGGAGCATAAGTTTCATCAAAATCAATACCTTCCTACTAATTGTAGCCTTGTGCCACTAACCTTGCTTTTTTCCTTACCACCTTGCTATTTTTATCAAGCTTGTTGTGGTAGACCCACTTGGTGCCAATGATTTTTCTGTCACTAGGTCTTGGCACTAGGGTCCACACTCGGTTCTTCTCAATTTCTCTTGTACATCCTTAATGGGTAGGATCCACTCGTCATCTCCAAGAGCTTCCTTGATGTTCTTTGGCTCCAGCTGTGAGATGAAGGCACCGTTTACTTGTTCTTTGTTGTAGTCAGCTCATGTCATCACTCTCTCGAATGGGTTTCCAATGATTAGCTCTTTGGGATGATTCTTTGTAAAGTGAGGAGTGGGATCCTTCTTCTATTCATCTTCTGCTTCAACCAAATTCTTACCTTTGTTGTCGGTGCTGAGGTCTTTTAAGATATGAATTAAGTCATCTACAACATGATTATCAACAACATTCTTTCCAATAGCAGGGTTAGATTCAATAAACTTAAAATTAATTGATTCTTCAGTTTTAGACAGTTCAATATTGAAAACTCTGTAAGCCCTACTTGTAGTGTTATAGCCTAGGAAGAAAGACTTGTACGATTTTAGATCAAACTTGTCAAGAGAATCCTTCGTGTTTAAAACAAAACAAGGACATCCAAAAATGTGAAAGAAATCGATGGATGACTTTATACCATGCCATAACTCATAGGGGATTTTCTTCAAAGAAGGATGCATGAAAACTCAGTTCTGTACAAAGAAAGAGGTGCTAACGACTTCAGCCCAAAACTTCTTAGAAAGGTCATATTCTAGAAGCATGGTCCTAGCCATCTCCTGTAATGACCTATTCTTTCTCTACTACCCCATTTTTTTGATGTATATGAGGAGAAGATAAATTTTACGAGTAACCAACTTTTTCACAAAAATGCTCAAAAAGATCATTTTCAAGCTCTCCCCCATGGTCACAGCGGATAGAAACAATCCGGGAAGAAGCTTCATTTTCAGCTTGTTTACAAAATCTCGATAAAACATCGAGAGTGTTACTTTTAGAAACAAGAAAGGATGTCCTAATATAGCGAGAGAAACCATCAACAATCACTAGACAAGTATAGGTCCAAATAGATCAATATGAAGAAGATCAAGAGATCTTTTGGTACTAAGAACTCCTTTGGATTTGAAGGAGGACTTGGTTTTCTTACCTTGTGTACAAGGTTGGCATTCCTAATCCTTATCAAAATCCAATTTAGAAAGTCCCCAAACCAATTCCTTTTTGCTCAGTTTCTTCACTTGATGCATATTCACATGACCCAATCAGCGATGCCAAAGAGAAATATCATTTTTATCCACATCCAAGCATCTATCACGTACGGGCTTTAGAGCATCAAGCACAATAACATAAAGATTACCATTTCTTGTTCCCTTATATATGACATTGTAAGTGAGGGAATCTAGAAGTAAATATTCTAAAGAAGTAAATAGAACAAGGTAACCATTATCACAAAGTTGGCTTACACCTACCAAATTATGTGATGTAGGCCATCAACAAGCAAAACATTTTTAATACTTAGCTCATTTCCTACATCACGCTCATCGATTACCTTACCCTTTTTGTTGTCCCGAAGGTCACCGATCCTCCTTTCTTTGTCATGAATTTGTTGAAATGGCTGATTTCACCTGTCATATGCTTTGAGCAGCCATTGTCAACAATCCACCTACTTTTGACCTACATGAAAGAAGGATGTCGGTACCCAACCAAACTTTAGAATCTAGGGTTAGATTGGGGACCCATTTCATCTTTGGATTGGTCCCCTTTCGCTTGTAAGGACAATAAGTAGAGTAATGATCATCCCATTTACAATGAGCACATACCATTGGGTTCTTAGAGCCGAAAGTCTCTACATGAAATAAAGGAGGTTCCACACTCTTCTTCCTACCCTTGCTCTTATTCTTGTTCTTACCCATAGGAGTAGTCCCATCATATCCTAAACCACTAGTGAAATGACAGTCATCAAACTGACAAATAAATCGTTACTAATTAGTGAAATAATTAGAATCAACGAATTAACAAAAATCACTAAAATTTAAAACCATTTTTTTTGCAAGGCGATCCTTTTCTAGAAAACTCTTACTGAAATATCCAAAACTCATACATATTATGATTTACATTGTACAACATTATTTTATCTCATCTCGAGGACATCATATAATAGTTGTTCTATCAAAACATAAACTGGAGCAATCGTAAAACCTCTAGGCATACACGCCAAAATCACTGATTGTTCACAAGATCATCGTGAACCAATTCCAAGGACCTGAGAGTATAGAGACGACACATCGGACTTCTATCTACAAGACACGACAAACAGTACACTCAACCTGAGTTGTCACTACTACCTCAACTATTGTTCCTCCTCCAAAAAAAGATATTCTCCACCTCGTGCACGTCCACTTAAAAAAATGTGGATCCCACAGGGTGAGACAATTGTTCCAGCGAGAGATATAACTCTCCGCCGACCATATTATTATCAAAAATTGAGTAGAGGTTCTTTTTATATTAACAGGCAGGATAAATCAGTGAATGAACAAAATGAAGTAATCTCCTTTCTCAAGGAGATAATTGCATCTACCCATGGTAGAGTTATAAATAATGTATTTTCTTTACAAGGAATGTAAAGAAACACAAATATCAACTATGAACTAAGATGTATAACTAAATTGCGCATCTAACAATGTTTCTCGTATTCGATCCTTAAGAAGATATGCTACACGGCTAAACATATTTTACAATCACACTTATGCCCTGAAGAGATGAAGCATATCCCATTCATCTCCAACTGACCAAAAACTTCTCACAAGTCGGTACCATACAAGGTCAATGGGAGAGCTGGTTGCCATGACCTCACTTGTCTCGGTCAGTACGAGACCACTTAGGCTTAGTAGGACATCTTGTGTCAGCTGCAATATAGTTGTGCCAGGGTACATAGGCATCTTCTCTTAGAGCCACAATGTCAACTGTGCTCTCTTAGGGGAACATCTGCAACAACCATTCTCAGTTACTGAGTCATGGTCACTTAGTTACCATACTCTGAGCTGTGGTCACATAGGCACAGGTCAGTTCACCGTTCTCTATTAAGACATTCTTATGACATTACTGAGACATGGACACTTAGCCTCCATGCCCCCCCATATATTCAAAAATATGCATTCGAGGTTATGCCACGGGGAACCCATTTCACCATTCAGCAACTTCTAATGCTAATGGATCTATGGTCAGGGCAACATTTTATGGTTTCTAGTGATATATTAAGTGCATTACATCATTCATATAGCATCAACCAAGTCATCATTATTAATTACAACAAATGCTAGAAAGAAAGGTGTAATACATCTATCACATACTTTTCAAATCCTTAAAACACATGGTACCTAGGATCTCAATCCCTTATCACATTACTGGGAATTCTCATCCCTTCACATCATTATCATGATTAATAGATCTAGGTATTCAAACCCTTAGATCATCACATAGCATTGTTACCTCTGTAACAGGTAACCATTACCTCTAGGTCCTCAGATCAAGGTATTAATTTCACTTGTTGTACAAGTATTCTCATGGCTCACAAGTCCATTACATATCTTGTCACCTCTCACTAGGAAACAACTTATTCACAAGGCCATTACACATCTTGTCACCTCTTACTAGGCAACAACTTATTCACATGTCTCACAAGGCCATTTCACATCTTGTCACCTCTCACTAGGCAACAACTTATTCACATGGCTCACAAGGCCATTACACATCTTGTCACCTCTCACTTGGCAGCAACTTACATTACTACAGAAAACGTTTTTTCCAACAGTTCATTTTTCTATTTTACAACAGGTGTTAACTGTTGTATCAGATCGTGTGCTCTTGTGGAGGGTTCTATATACAACATGCGATGCGCATGTTGTAATATATTTATTTTATACAACAGTTGAGATGTGTTGTCTTTCAATGTATGGCCCATTATAATATGGGTGTTTTATACAACATATGGTGCACCTGTTGTAATATATATTATACAACAGTTGAATCATATTTTTTTTTACTAAACACACCCGTTGTAATAGGGGTGTTTTTTACAACATGTGGTGCACCTGTTGTAATATATATTATGCAATGTTTGAAGCATGTTGTCTTCCACAAAACACACTTGATGTAATAGGAGTGTTTTTTACAACATGCAATGCACCTGTTGTAATATTTATGCTTGTACAACAGTTGAAGCATGTTGTCTTTTGATAATACACCCATTGTAATAGGGGTATTTATACAAGATGTGGTGTGCCTATTGTAATATATGCATTATATACAACATGTGGTGCATGTTGTAGTTCATTAGACACACATGTTGTAATAGGGTCCATTTTCCAGACACACCTATTGTAATAGGTGTGGATAACACAACATGTGTTGTTTTTTGTAGTAATAAACCTTTTATTATATATCATTAATTGTTATATTTGATTAGATTTTGACCGATCATATCAAACCAATTTTATTGATCAAATAATCATGTTTTAAAATTTTATAATATATATGAAATTATACTTTTTTTTCATTTAAAAAACAAACACGTAATTAAACAAAATTTCCATCAAACCTTGAAAAAAACCTTTCACTTAATAAATAATCAATCATCCATACAACAATTCAATAACACAAAGTAGTGAGAATACATACTAGAATCAAACAGAAAATTAACTACAAAGATTTCACACATTGGTCTATGCTAAAGAACATATGTCTCCCCCTCATGTCACATAATCGGTTGTGTGCTCAAGAACACATATTGTCCACCTATTTTGAACCTCAACTATCTCTTCTTGGTTGAAGAAACAACCAATACAATTCAAATAATACTGCAATCATATGTAAAATATATCAGCACATTGTCATTTAATCAATGTATTTAGACATTTAAACAAACTAAAAGAAATAATGATAAGTAGCTTACATATTCATGAATATTTCTAATTCTTGCATCAATGACGTCTTTCATGTACTTCAACACATAATACCTACAATATATGTTGTTCAACTACTTTGGATACTGGTTAAAATAAATATTAGATAAATCAAAAATAACATTTTGTTGTGGTAATGGTTCAAGAGAATTCTAACATATTTTCTCTTGTATCACTAGGTTTATTCAACCAAGAGGGATAAAACCTGACATCAACCTTACATGTAGAACATTGAATATATAGTTAACATTGTTAAATGTTTCCTTAGATACGTTGACCTACAAGATGGTCTACATGTAATATATTTAAGAGTACAACCCAATTCCTCTTTGAGTCAATTTTCTCACAGTATCAAAATAAGATCCTTATTCAAAATTAATTACCAAGTAGTGTGTCTAAATGCATAATGAAGAGACGATGAGAGTGGGTAATAAATTGTAGTGTAATTATCATTAAATATCTAGTAGAAATCTTATCTTACCTTGGAAAAAGAAATAGACCAACACAATATTTCATTGTTAGTATTTTATAAAATTTAAAATATAAAAATTTAGCAAAAATAATTGTGAACTTTTTATATAAGGGAAACTATGAAAGAAACAAAAAACATAATAGGATAGATTGTAGTACCCAAAAGAAAAGTGAAAACTATGAAAGAAACAACAAACAAAAAAGGAGAGATCGTAGTACCCAAAACACCATAAAATGTCTATGCAATAGAACAAGGTCCTTTCTTTGGATTTAGAGTAGTAAGAGCGTCAAACTGCAACCTCATTCAAAGAGAGATTTTAATTTAGTTGGTAACTCACCGAGGATGGCGATGTCAATAATGACTTAACTTCAAAAGATAGTTATTTCTTCATCTAAGTTGATGGCCTACCAGATTGGCTCTCATCTAAGGGGGTGGAGAAGAGCACCATGGCCCTTTTGGGGCCTATGCTTTGCTTGCACTTAAGCGGCCTCGCCAACATTAGGATGCCTCCAACCAACTTCATGGAAACACATGCATCTAGAGAAGTACTTGTTTCATTAGTTCTGCAAGATCTTGGTAAAAATATAAGTTAGCCCAGGTTGATAATAAAAGGAAGAAAAGTGGCTCTATCATTTTAACATACCAATCTAGATCGTGTTCCACTCCCACACCTTCACCTGACTATATCTCAAGATCCACCAGTCCTTGCACGTGTATTTGTGCATAACACACCATTGCGGCCGGGTTGGCATGGAGATATGAAGAACGAAGGAGAGGTATTGGACGTTGGTTGGAAGTAGAAACAATGAAAGTAAGACAGATACGGGAGATATGATAATAGGTAGAGAAAAGGGTAGATATAGGGGGTGATAATTGGGAAGTTGTTGGGGGGTGGAAAGCTATACATGAGGAGTGGGGAGTTATGGATAGGAGAAGAGAGAGAGAAACAATTTTGTTGAAAGTGAGAATCTACGGTGAGTGGGGTAATTATGGAAAGAGTGATGGAGATTGAGTGGAATTCCAAATAGAGTGGGAGAATGGTTGCAGAGAGAGTGATAGAAAAAATTAATTTAAGAAAGATAATTCTGCAGTAAAAGAATAACAATTAATAAGACATGGGAAACGATAGTCAACAACATTTAAAATGTGCATTGTATTAATTTGTAGAATGTGTGTATATGGAAAAAAAAATAGTAAACTATTTATTACATTCTATGAAGTTTAACAATTTTTGTTTTTTATGAATTTATGTTTCTTACTAGAAGATTTATTGAAAAGTAAAAGACAATGACACGTTTTAAAAACCTAAAATTATAGACAAAAGAAAGAATAAAGTGAGGATGTAACTGATGACATTGTTAATCTATTCATCATGAATTACTTAGATGAAAAATGTAGAATGCTAGTTTATTGGTAATGTGATTTATTATGAAAAGAGGAATGAACTAAAACAGGAGAGACATTTATGGTGTGTCGTTATGGTCTGAGGGGAGAAGAGAAAAAGAAGGGAAGGGGGACAAAAGAGGTCTTGCATGTGGCTGATAATTAATTACTCTACTATGATATCACATATGGGCAGTGGCAGTCCTAGCAGAGCCAACCCCTGATGAAGGGGGGTACATATAAAAATAATGTTAAGTATTTATGTGACATAGATGTTAATTTTACTTTACATAAAAAGTAAATACAACTTTAATTATCACCATGAGAAAAATGGAATATCAACGTGTTATTTACCTATTTACTTGGATCTAGAGAGGAAAGTAGATGGACCTTAGATAAATAAAAAAGAGTTTGAAGACATAGCTCACCATGTTGTGCAATACTTAATTTTAGATGTGATAAAAACAATCTTCTATGTATATCTATTATTGCATATGATTATGTATATGGACTTCTTAAATTTAAGATGAGTTTAAAATGGAAATAGGTGACATTGAAAAGATTTAATTTTTTGTATAAGACCAATAATTTCCTTAAACTTATTCCACATAAATATAGGTCGTTTCAGAAAAACCACATAAATTTAATGTTCAATATTGAGTTTGTGGATTTTTTTAGATCACACAAGTAATTTCCTACTTGATGAGTTCGATAAGTCAAGAAATTAAAAAGTAGAATAAAGTTAAGAAAATTGAATATAAAATAGTATTACATGGAAATTATTATTATGCTATATAATCAAGAAAACAATTCTACGATAATTTAAAGTTATATGAAGATATTTATAATGATGTTCAACTTATTCAATAATTTTACATAATAAACTAATAAATATTATGACAATTTATTGTTCACTAAGTTATAAAGATAGTTATCGACTTATTCTATATTGTGTTTGAAATTCAGATAATATAAAAATCTATTATCTTTGGCATTATGATGAAATAAGTTTTATAATTTAGAAATACTAATTGTGAATAGAAGTATAATTTTAAGTGTTAACTCAATAATGATACATGGTTTACATTATTTTTAACAAACATTATTAATGTATAAAAATTCAAAAAGTATACATATTGTAAAAATATTATTAACAAATTTATCTTGTCACCATGTACTGCTAAGAAAGTATCATATTTCATTGGACTTTACCTTTCCTATCAATCATTACACCATTAATATAAAAGAATCCATGTAAATCAATTGCACAACTAAAATATACACTCATAGAACAATCTTCTTGTTATATTTTTTATATAGTTACTTGTTTATACATAGTATAGAAATATTTGATATCTCATGGAGTATATCATTAATTACATATATTGTTTTTATGTTTCCTAATTACATATGTAATTCCTATATTTTGTTAAACACTAAGTTATTTATATATTACACACAATATTTGGTACTTCATTATGTAAACAATTAATTATAGATTTTAGTTTTTGTTTCCTCGTTACCCATACCACTACATACTTATTTTATTTGTTACGATTATTATTTTATTTCTAAAATATGTATTATTTCATTAAGTATATTATTAATTATAGAGATAGATTTTCAATTTAATCATTACAAAAATTGGTGTAAAATAATAGGTAGCAAGTTGACATTAATGTATGCATTTTTGATATAGTTGTTGATTTGTTTAATAAAAAATTTAAATTTGTTAATATAATATATTGTGATGTATTTATAAAAAATAAATTATTTTTTGAAATTTATCCTAATTTGATGTATTTTTATTTGTGACGTCTTAAAATTATATTGGTAATGACTTTCTTTATGAAAGAATGTTGCAAACTTTGCAAATAGATTAAGGGTATGTGAAACAAACAACACATAAAAATAAATATAAAATTCCATACCATGCTAAATATACACAACATATATATGTTCAAAAATATTCAAAATTGAATGCGGGCACGTGCCTATACTTGACCTACTTTGGCGCCCCCACTGCATAAGGGTGTTAAAAATCCATGGACTTAATTACATGTTCATGGTTACTCAGTGTTAGGTTGACTAAACATATGTTAAAATTGACAATGGCGTGAGGTACAACTGATAATGGGACCTATTAAGTGTTAGAGTGAGGCATAGGAAGGACGAATGAGAGGGGAAGAGAGGACATATTCATCACACCAATTAAAAAAAAGTCAAGGCATTCAAAGGATTTTGTATTTTTATATTAAGGTTAACACATGTGATTATACAATAGGTTGGAGTCTGTTATCTAATTATAGTATATAACAACAAGTCAGAGTATGTTGTATGACCTTCATATTTAACAACAGGTTACATCCTATTGTGTGATTGTGGTCTATTACAACATGTAGCTATTACAACAGGTAAACTCATGTTGTGTGATTATGGTATATTACAATGGGTTAGTCTATGTTGTGTAATGGTGGTTATTAAAATGATTTATCATGTATTTCTATTGCAACGGGTCACAACATATGGTGTAATTATCATATATAACAATAGGTTAAAGTATGTTGTGTGATCGTGGTATATAACAACAAGTTTCAACATGTTGTGTTATTGTGGTCTATTACAACATGTACCTATTACAACTTGTGAACACATGTTGTGTGATTATGATATATTACAACGTGTTAGTATATATTGTATAATGATGGTCTATTACAACGTGTTATCATGTGTTACTATTATAATGGATCACATTATGTTGTGTAATGAAGGTCATTTACAACAGGTTTGAGTATGTTGTCATACTATAGTGTATTACAACAATTTATAACCTGTTGTAGTATCACGTATACTACAACGGGTATGGCATGTTGTAAATAACACATATTGTATAAAATATACAATATACACCACACAAATAGACTTACAGAAAATGCTTATTCACATGGCTCACTAGGAAACAACTTATTCACATGGCTCACAAGGCCATTACCCATCTTGTCACCTCGCACTAGGAAACAACTTATTCACATGGCTCACAAGGCCATTACACATCTTGTCACCTCTCACTAGGCAACAACTTATTCACATGGCTCACAAGGCCATTTATCATTATACTTGTTATACAAGTATTTAACATGCCTTTCAAGGCTTATGCGATAAAAGAAATACAACCTTCCCATCATTAGGGTTAGGGTTTCCCTTTACAGCCGATTAGGGTTACAAGTTCATATTATTAATCCAAACCCTAATATATTGCTCCACATCTTGGAGAAAACATTGATATCATAAGTATTCAATCATACTTATTTATTCTCATCATTTATCATTAAATGATTAACAACACAAAGTATGAGTTTCTCTTTCATCCTCACTAGGATATTGAGTACATCATACTTTATTATCTTGTATTATCCCTTTCTCAAGGTATGTTAGCCTACAATTATCAAAGTGCATTAAACTCATTACATCCCAATGTAACAATTGACATGACACCCTTCATGTGTTACTCGTACAAGTATATTGGATTTAAGGTGCATCAAGGTACATCAACGTTGAGGTGCTAGATGTGATATTTATCATGTCTTGATGTATCACTTCCCTCATCACTTTTAACTTACTTAAGTCCATCATTTTATCTTGTACTAGGGTATTTCCCATCCTAATACTTTATTCACTAACTCATCGCATTTATCCTGTAGTGTATTGGTCATAAGTCATACATTTGAATTACCCATATATCATCAAGTGATATGGACTCATCTCAGGTTAAGACATTGTTGATATAGAACTGACCATTATCAATCACTATAGGTGTTTCACCTATCAAGGTATTAGCCACACCATTACTTGGTGTGACCCTCATCACTCCTAAGAGTGTATTGCCCTCACCTTTACAAGGTGTATAGGGTTGAATTATGTATGTCAAGTTGAACACATGTATTGGGTTAAGTGTATATTGAGCTAGACATCATCATATCCCTCATACCCTTTCCCATCAAGGTATCATCCTTACCAATCATATGGTGTATCATCTTCACCATACATGAGTGTAACGTCCTCACCTCATTTGAAGATATTGGCCACACCATACTTTAGTGTATTGTCCATCACATGCTCTAGGATATTAACCACCTTACCACTATTGTCATCTAGTGTATTGGGTTACCCACCATATTATTTTAGAGATATGTGTTCAACACCATATCGTCCAAGAGGTGTACGCTTAACCCAAAATCGATTTAGAGGTGTATGCTTGCTACCCATATCACTTTAGAGGTGTATGTATGCTTACCATATCAGGCAAGAGATGTATGCTTGCTTGCCATATCACTTTAGAGGTGTATGTGTGCTTACCATATCGGGCAAGATGTATATGCTTGCTTGCCATATCACTTTATAAGTGTATGTGTGCTTACCATAACGGGCAAGAGGTGTATGCTTGCTTTACACCATATCGGGCAGAGAGGTGTGTGTGTGCTTCACACCATATTGGGAAGAGAGGTGTGTGTGTGCTTCACACCATATCAGGAAGAGAGGTGTGTGTGTGCTTCACACCATATCGAGTAGAGAAGTGTGTGTGTGCTTCACACCATATCGAGCAGAGAGGTGTGTGTGTGCTTCACACCATATCGAGCAGAGAGGTGTGTGTAACCCAATATCATTTTTGAGGTGTATGCTTGACCTCCTATAGTGCAAGAGTTGTATACTACACCACCATATCATGCAAGAAAGTATAAAATCATATCCATATCATTTTAGTGGAGTAGGTGCATCACCATATCGGGTTAGAGGTGCATGTTTGTGTGCTTAAACCCAATATCACTTTATAAGGTGATACCATCATCTTCAACTGCAAGACCTTCATTCTAACAGTTATATTTCATGGAAACCGGTCTAATAAAACTACTAGAAATCATAATTTCATCAAATATTTCATAAAATTTTGGAATTAAAGGTATTTCATTAAGTATAGCAACTTAGGTGATGAATAATAACATGATAGAGTTCAAGTTATATAACCCACCTCAAGAACAACTTCAAAGCTCTAAGATCCAAAGATTCACGTTCCTAAGGTTGAAGATGAACTTCACAACTCCTATATATGCAAAGAATCAGCATGGATAAGCAATTGGTGAAGAAGAAAAGAAAGGAAGTTCATAACCCTAGATTCATGCTTCAATCCAAGGTTGAAGTTGATCATGGCCTTACCTTAGGATTAAGATTCGAGATCCTTCTTTCTCCTTAGAACCTTGAATGATACCTCACTACTCATGCACGATATGCTATCACTTGTGGCCGATATTCCCCTCACTTGTGGCCAAAAACACTCCACTATGGCCAATATAAACTTGCTATGGCCAATATCACTTGATATGACCGATACCACTTGCTATAGCCAATACCAAGGCCCTATGAACGATACCACTTCACCCATGCAAGATACCAAGACTCGATATCTAAGAGCAAGGAGGTGGTAGAATTCAAAAAACTTCACTCAGGGGTGAAAGGAATGATATATATACTTAAGGTACATGAAAACGTGTGTGTATGAGGTGTCATCAATTTACTACTAGTAGGTGCCACATGGCCATGCATTGATTGCCACATGCACTTGCATGAACTCCATATTTATCTTTCCATGCAAAATAAAAACTTGAGGATAAATCAAGGTATAAGGGTCGGCCCCCTTTGGTTATCTTCTAGGACAAGCCTCTTCCACTCACATTATTATATTCACAAATCAATGCAACCTTTCCCAAGAAAAGTTGTAAGCCGATACCCATTGCTTTATTGAGGTTCTTAGCTCCTTTTTGAAAAGTAAAAGAGCTAATAGCACGATATGGGGGTCTCCTCTTTGTCTCGTTGGCCGATAGGGACTCCCATTTAACATTACAACCCGATACACTCAATACAAGCTCAAATTAGGGTTTCCATTCAACCCCTCTCTTGGTCTTTTCATCACCAAGAATACTACCACTCATAAATGATTCAAACATTGTGTCTCATTCATTCTTTCTCCTCTAAATGATAATAGAGGAAGTAGGAACACTCTAGAGGTGATAATTTGCATATCAACCCCACATTTTGGGTAAATTACAATTTGTACCAAAATTGGTGCACAAGGTACCAACATTATTCAGACAAGTTCAAAGTTAGCATTTAGGATTTCCACAAGCCACCACTTAGCATCGTTCTCTCTCTTATGATGATAAAACATATAGGGCACGTTCCACATGTGACATATTGCAATATAACCCCTCAACTTGGGTAAATTGCACTTTGGTCCAAAATAAAGGAACATTGCTCAAACAACATTCAATCAGGACCAAACTTGGAGCATAAGTGTGTCACATGTTAACAAAACACCTTATAGGATTATATTAAAGTTATAAGAAACTTACTTAGCCAAAACAAATAGGGTTAACTCATAACCCAGGTCAGGGTCATTACAAGTTATAAACTGTTGGATTTTATGGGAGGCAGAGAAGCAACGGAAATAAAAATTTTCTCCCAAAACCCAGAATAAAAGGAATCGCGTCAACATATTTACAATAGGAAAGATGGTTTGCGAATTCATACCTTAATCCGAGGCTTGCTCGACAACAATACCTCACACCTTGCGCGGTCTTCACCTCCGGTCTTGGACGGTGTCTGTGCAGCTCCTGGTCGCACCGGGACTGAAGACTCCTGGTCTCACCAGGACTGTCGGGATTGACAGTTGTCCTCTGAGCGACAGAGGTCTCCCGCCTTTGCAGTCATCCACACGGACTGCCTGGAACTCCGATCTCCTTGTCCCACAAGGAATCGGAAGGAGTCACACCCTCCTGTTGGCGTACTAGTCACCAACAAACTTTCCTGCCACCAGTCGCTTTCTGAAGTTGTCCTTACCTATCTGTGCCTCCCTTATCAGGTAGCACTTGCTCAGGGTCTCTCGGTTACCAAAACCAAAGAGAACGACAACTTTGCAGAGCAACTGGTTTGCACTGAGTTGTCCTTTGAGAAGCCCCCAATATCCCTATATATAGGAGGGTCATGGGACAGGGTTCTCCATCTTCAACAATGCGGGACTAAAGCAGGAGTAGAAGGGTTCAAGATTTTCTACAAAACAACCAACTCACAACCTGAACCGATCATTTCACAACTGAAACGGTCAGTTGGGGAGCTGAGCCGGTCGGTTGACACCTCAACCGGTCGGTTGGGACCCATGAACCGGTCATGGATGGTTCCCGATTGACTTTCCAACTTTTGTTTCTAATTGGTATCAAATACCAATCCTTGTTCCAATCAAATTGGGAAAGTGAAACGAAAGTAAAATTCTCACCAATCCTACTTTCCCAACTTGCCCGGTTGCAACAGTTGAATTGATCATTTCAACACTTGAAGTAATCATTCACCCTGTCCTTGAGCTGATCGGTTCATCACATGAGCCGATCAGTTCACCAAGCTGAGCCGATCGGTTCATCACATGAGTCGATCGGTTGGGAGTACAGATTATGCAGAATCATCAATTGTGGTTTCAATCAATCTGATACTCTAATCAATTAGTCCAACACCTTGAACACAATGATATTGAGCTATCAATTAATTGAGTGTTTAATTGAACCACTAAACTCCTTTAGTAATCAATCTAAACATGTTTGTGAACAAACTCCTCTTCCAGGTTAAATCCTATGTGTGTGACGCTGCAGTTCCATTTCACGTTGACAGTGAAAGTCCATAACACTTATGACTTTACAAGCAAAGAGCGGTGCCTAGTCACACATCAGTGCTACCCAAGTGAAATAGAAAGTTGGAGAACAACTTTCAATCCAACAATCCATGAATGGTGTTACAATGAATGTATAATTCCTTTGTCACTTATATCCTGAATGAACTCGAGGCATGGAACAGTCATCCTGTCAACATTCATTCATTTCCTTGATCTCAGAGTAGACTGGGTGAGATGTGTGTGACATCAATATCACATATTGATTCACACGTGCATGCACATGCCTTTCTCAATCCTACTCATCAAGTGGCCAAGGACATCAAACTCCCTCAGGAGGGACAAATCCCATATCTATCCTCACCCCTCAAATGCCCCATGTGTCAAAGCCACCCAATCATCACCTTTATAACAACCCATGTTTCAGGACCGCGTTTGATGATGTCAAAGTGTCCCCAACGACATGTTTTGAGTGTAGTGATTTCTGGTCTAAGAAGTACACTCACCACCATCACTGTGAGAGCTGATTGTGACTACCAAGTCATGGTTCCATGTGTCACTCTCACGGTGGGTCTGTCCGGTACCTTGTTCTCTAACAAGTACATATGTGCTTGGTTTGATATCACTATATCATGACTAATGAGATTCTTTCATCAATCAACACACAATCTAGTCTTCAGTGTTATTGATGTCTATGGTTATTTCCACAATAACAACTGACTAGGGACTAAATAAGAATGTATACTCTTAACATCCATATGATCTCATTATTTAGGTCCTTAACCTAAAAGCATACGTCATTGAGTAAAACCATTCTTTAGACATCTATCATGTTACACTATCATCTCAGAAACAGTTTAAATATATAGATCGGAAATTGCCTTTATTATTATTCAAATCATTTACAAAGTATCCCATTACAATCATCATATGACTTGCTCTATGGGCATACATACCAACAGACTCCCACTTGCACTTAGAGCCAGTCACCAAGGAACCTAAGTCCTTGTGACCTAGCATGACCATCATGCTTCTGCTGAGAAAGGGCCTTAGTCAGTGGATCAACTATGTTGTCTTTAGTTGGTACTTTGCAAATCTTCACATCTCCTCGCTGTATGATCTCTCGTATGAAATGGAAGCGCCACAGTATGCGCTTAGACCACTGATGTGATCTGGGTTCCTTAGCTTGTGCAATAGCTCCATTATTGTCACAATAAAGCTCAATTGCATCACAACTATTGGGAACTACACCAAGTTCAGAAATGAACTTCCTGATCCACATAGCCTCCTTTGTTGCATGTGAAGCAGCAATATACTCGGCCTCTGTAGTAGAATCGGCAATTGTTTCTTACTTGGAACTCTTCCGGCTCACAACTCCATTATTAAGGCAAAATACAAATCCTGACTGCGATCTGTAATCATCTTTATCGGTTTGGAAGCTTGCATCGGTGTAACCCTTTACAACCAGTTCTTCCTCGCCATCGTAAACAAGAAACTGATCCTTAGTCCTTCACAAGTACTTGAGGATGTTCTTTACGGCTGTCCAGTGAGCATCCCCGAGATCTGACTGGTACCTGCTCGTCATGCTGAGAGCATACGAGACATCTTGGCGTGTGCACAACATAGCGTACATGATGGATCCGATGGCTGATGCATATGGGATCCCATTCATACACTCCCTATCTTCACAAGATTGGGGACATTGAGCTCTAGAGACGGTGACTCCATGTAGCATGGGGATGTTGCCTCTCTTTGAGTTCTCCATGCTGAACCGCTTCAGCACTTTGTCGATGTACGTGCTCTGACTCAGTCCGAGAAGCCTTCTAGATCTATCTCTATAGATCTTAATTCCTAGAATGTAGGATGCTTCTCCTAAGTCCTTCATTGAGAAAGTATTCCCAAGCCAAGTCTTTACCTTCTCTAAGGCTAAGACATCATTCCCCATCAAAAGTATGTCATCCACATACAATATGAGGAATGTGGTCGAGCTCCCACTAACCTTCTTGTACACACAAGGTTCATCTGCATTTTGAACAAAGCCAAACACTTTGACTTCCTCATCATAACAAAGATTCCAACTCCGAGATGCTTGCTTCAATCCATAAATTGACCTTTGTAGCTTACAGACTTTATTGGCATTCTTTGGATCTACAAAACCTTCAGGCTGTGTCATGTACACATCCTCATTTATATTTCCGTTAAGGAATGCAGTTTTAACATCCATCTGCAAAATCTCATAGTCATAATAAGATGTAATAGCAAGCATGATCCTGATGGACTTAATCATGGCAACTGGAGAAAAGGTTTCATCATAGTCAACACCTTGAACTTGTCAAAATCCCTTCGCAACCAATCTGCCTTTATAAGTTTGCACATTGCCATCCATGTCCATCTTTTTCTTGAAGACCCACTTGCACCCTATGGGTTTTACCCCTTCAAGTGGTTCCACCAAAGTCCATACTTTGTTGGAGTACATGGATTCCATCTCGGATCTCATGGCTTCAAGCCATTTCTCAAAATCTTGTCCCTCTATAGCCTCTACGTAGGTAGTTGGATCATCATATATGGTCAACTCACCACCTTCCTGAGTTACAAGGTATCCAAACCTCTCAGGCTCAAGGCGAGTCCTACTAGATCTACGAGGTCCTTGTGTTACCTGAGGAGAATGAGATCCCACAACACCTTGTGAATATCCATTTTCCTCTTGTACATTTACCAGTTCTATGTTTTCTTGTTGGGCTTGAACTTATTCAAGCTCTACTTTCCTCCCACTGCTTCCTTTGGAAATAAATTCCTTTTCTAGGAACACAACATCCCTGGCAACAAACACTTTGTTGTCAGTAGGGTGGTATTGATAATATCCCCTCGTTTCCTTGGGATATCCAACAAAATAACATTTATCAGATTTGGGTCCAAGCTTATCAGGAAACATTTTCTTAACGTAAGCCTCACAACCCAAATCTTCATAAAAGACAAAATGGGACAGTTTCCATACCATATCTCATATGGTGTCTTTTGAACCGATTTAGATGGTACTCAGTTAAGTGTAAATGCGGCGGTTTCAAGAGCATGACCCCAGAAGGAAATCGGAAGATCAGCAAAACTCATCATTGATCACACCATATCCAAAAATGTGTGATTCCTTCTTTCAGACACACCATTATGCTGTGGTGTTCCAGGAGGAGTCCATTGTGATACAATACCACGGGCTCGCAGAAGGTCCTCAAACTCCTGGCTCAAGTATTCCCCACCTCGATCGGATTGAAGTGCCTTAATACTTTTACCAAGTTGGTTCTATACTTCATTCATGAAATCCTTGAACCTTTCAAGGGTTTCTGACTTATGCTTCATCAGGTACACATAGCCATACCTACTGAAATCATCAGTGAAGGTAATGAAGTACTGATACCCATTTCTGGCATTAGTTCTAAAAGGCCCACATACATCAGTATGTATGAGTCCTAATAGATCACTAGCTCTCTCACCTTTACCTGGAAAGGGAGTCTTGGTCATCTTTCCCAACAAACAAGATTCACATGTCTCTATTGATTCATAATCAAAAGAGTCTAGATAACCATCTTTATGGAGTCTAGAAATGCGCTTCTCATTTATGTGCCCTAGACGACAATGCCAAAGATATGTTTTGTTTGAGTCGTCGAGTTTTTTCTTTTTGGTGTTTATGTTGTATACACTTGTATCTAAATCTATCAAGTATAGACCATAAGACATTGGCACAAACAAGAGACTTAAATGATATTCCTATTTATGGGAGGTACATAATAGTAGTTCTTCAACTCTATTATTAGCCCACTTGGTAGAGTTAACTCATAGGTTCCTACGACACTGGCGGAAACCCTTGCCCCATTGGCAACACGTAGTTCAACCTCGCCTTTCCCCAAAGGCCTACTTCTCTTAAGATCCTTCACATTTGAACAAATGTGAGATCCGCATCCGGTATCAAGTACCCATGACGAAGAAGTAGTAAAGTTAATCTCTATCACGTATACACCAGAAGTAGAGATTTCTATCTCTGACTTCTTCTTCCATCGTTCCTTCCATCCTCTCCATGTAGAAGAAATTGGTTTGGCGAGAGAACCCTTCTCTCCCTTACCATTCGTTCCATTGATCTCTATCAATGAACTTTCTTTCCTCTTCACCAACGCATTAAGCGTACATAGAGTGGATTAGAAGGCTCCTGTATATCTGGATTGTGCAGAACACTTCTCACAGTCCTCAACTAGTTATGGAATTTGTTCTCAATTAATTTGCCCATTTTAAAAGATAATTCTTTTGCCATTCTACAAGAGAAAATTGCATTTTTCAAAACTCCTTTTGATTTGATTTGAATAAAATTTGACGATAGTTAATTAGGCCTTTAATTAATTACCGCTCCCACTATTTTCATTCAAATTGACATCCCTCACCATCAGTTCAGAAGATTGCAGCGTACAATCTTCTAGTGGGTCAAGATCTTGAAATCCTCTGAGCCATGGACCAGCTAGGGCTGTCACCCACAACTCAGATCTCCCAGGTAGGCAACTCTTGCCAATTTCATCATATGAAACTCTTGAAAGATGTCATATGCAACTCTTTGCAATGATCATCTCCATGCCTCAAGGTACTAGATCCCATCTAGATCACCTTGTTAAGTCCGAACCAAAGCCAACACGATGAACATGCACCCTGCTAGGGCAGACCCACACATTCATCCTTCACGCTTCCACGAGATAGACGGTGCACCACACTAGGGCGTGGCCACACTTGGTCGATCAAGCTTTTCACGTGTGTCGCATTTGGAAGGCATCAAAAACTTAATATTTAATGAGGGATTTGGATTTTATATACATATACATATCCAATCACCACAATATATAGTATGTATCATATACATGCTATATCCCACATAAAACATGCAAAATGATAACATCAATGATTATGACCATCCTATTGTGATTCCTCAAGCCAAGAGGAATCACGGTCATCTAGGTCTACATCACATGCAACCTGTACAAGATGAAATCTGTGCCTGCCTTTCTGGGTTTGATCAGCTCATCTCCATGACTGATCGGCTCGCCATCAAGTTGGTTCTTCGGGTGCCACCAGCCGATCGATTGGCGCCTCCATCCGATCGGTTCACCGGTCTTCGTGCATCTCATCAGGTCGCCACCTGCTCATCTCGCTCCTTGAACTGGTCGTCTGGAACACCAACCGATCAGTTCACACCTTGAACTGATCGTCTCAGGTCATCCGCCAGGTCGTTTGCCGTTCTTTGACATAACAGGAAATAAAATCTATCCTATTTACAATTGAATTGTGAAACCCCGAGTTACATTCGGGGGGAGCAAAGGTAGGAAAAGAAATCTCGAATTATTTCGAGTTACATCAGGAAAAGGAGAAAGGGAATCGGTGCGCAGACCGAGATGCAAGCAACCACATACAACCACACACAGATATAGGGGTTTATAGTCCATAACCATGCTACACATCCACCACAAAACTCGTTTAAGGGTGACGCGTATCGAGTGCATTAATATTACATATCATATATGTATATTTGGGATTTGTGGATTGGACATGCATAAAGCCAATTTTATTCGCATCGTATGCAATAAATAAAGGCGACAAACCAAAATCGATCATATCAATAATCCTAAAATATAGAGCAGTTGACGTGGCTCTGATACCACTGTTGGGTTTTATGGGAGGCAGAGAAGCAGTGGAAACAAAAATTTTCTCCCAAAACCCAGAATAAAAGGAATCGTGTCAACGTCTATACAATAGGAAAGATGGTTTGCAAATTCATACCTTGTCCCGAGGCTTGCTCGACGACAATACCTCACGCCTTGCGCGGTCTTCACCTCCAGTCTTGGACGGTGTCTGTGCAGCTCCTGGTCGCACCGAGACTGAAGACTCCTGGTCTCACCGGGACTATCGGGATTGACAGTTATCCTCCAAGCGACAGAGGTCTCCCGCCTCTATAGTCATCCACACGGACTGCCTGGAACTCCGATCTCCTTGTCCCACAAGGAATCAGAAGGAGTTGCACCCTCCTGTTAGCGTACTAGTCGCCAACACACTCTCCTACCACCAGTCGCTTTCTGCAGTTGTCCTTCCCTTACTGTGCCTCCCTTATTGGGTAGCACTTGCTTGGGCTCTCTCGGTTACCAAAACCAGAGAGAACGACAACTTTGCAGAGCAACTGGTTTGCACTGAGTTGTCCTTTGAGAAGCCCCCAATACCCCTATATATAGGAGGGTCATGGGACAGGGTTCTCCATCCCAGGCAATGCGGGACTAAAGCAGGAGTCGAAGGGTTCGAGATTTTCCACAAAACAACCAACTCACAGCCTGAACCGATCGTTTCACAACTGAAATGGTCGATTGGGGATCTGAGCCGGTCGGTTGACACCTCAACTGATCGGTTGGAACCCATAAACCAGTCTTGGATTGGTTCCCGATTGAATTTCCAACTTTGTTTTCTAATTGGTATCAAATACCAATCCTTGTTCCAATCAAATTGGGCAAGTGAAACGAAAGGAAAATTCACATCAATCCTACTTTCCCAACTTGCCCGGTTGCAACAGTTGAACCGATCATTTCAACACTTGAAGCAATCGGTCACCCTGTCCTTGAGCCGATCGGTTCATCACATGAGCCGATCGGTTGGGAGTACAGATTGTGCAAAATCAGTCAATTGCAGTTTCAATCAATCTGATACTCTAATCAATTACTCCAACACCTTGAACACAATGATATTGAGATATCAATTAATTGAGTGTTTAATTGAACTACTAAACTCCTTTAGTAATCAATCTAAACATGTTTGTGGACAAACTCCTCTTCCAGGTTAAATCCTATGTGTGTGACCCTGCAGGTCCATTTCACGTTGGCAGTGAAAGTCCACAACACTTATGACTTCACAAGCAAAGAGCGGTGCCTAGTCACACATCTGTACTACCCAAGTGAAATGGAAAGTTAGAGAACAACTTTCAATCCTACAATCCGTGAATGGTGTTACAGTGAATGTATAATTCCTTTATCACTGATATCCTGAATGAACTCGAGGCATGGAACAGTCATACTGTCAACATTCATTCATTTCCTTGATCTCAGAGTAGACTGTGTGCGATGTGTGTGACATCAATATCACATATTGATCCACACGTGCATGCGCATGCCTTTCTCAATCCTACTCATCAAGTGGCCAAGGACATCAAACTCCCTCAGGAGGGACAAATCCCATATCTATCACTCACCCCTCAAATGCCCCATGTGTCAAAGCCACCCAATCATCACCTTTATAACAACCCATGTTTCAGGACTGCGTTTGATGATGTCAAAGTGTACCCAACAACATGTGTTGAGTGTAGTGATTTTAGGTCTAAGAATCACACTCACCACCATAACTGTGAGAGCTGACTGTGACTACCAAGTCAAGGTTCCATGTGTCACTCTCACGGTGAGTCTATCTGGTACCTTGTTCTCTAACAAGTACCTATGTGCTTGGTTTGATATCACTGTATCATGACTAATGAGATTCTATCATCAACCAACACACAATCTAGTCTTCAGTGTTATTGATGTCTATGGTTATTTCCACAATAACAACTGACTAGGGACTAAACAAGAATGTATACTCTTAACATCCGTATGATCTCATCGTTTAAGTCCTTAACCTAAAAGCATACATCATTGAGTAAAACCATTCTTTAGACATCTATCATGTTACACTATCATCTCAGAAACAGTTTAAACATATAGATAGGAAATTGCCTTTATTATTATTCAAATGATTTACAAAGTATCCCATTACAATCATCATATGACTTGCTCTATGGGCATACATACCAACATAAACCCCTAACAAGGATTTAGTCCCCGAAATCCCAGGTAAAGGGAGACAGATATTAGTCATTCATCATATCATCAAGTCTCCACATAACATATTAATGTAATAAAGATGTCATAGAACTTTTATCTACACAAAGTTTTGCCACATAAGGTTATCATAGAATCTGTCACACAGGACACATACTCCACTGTCCTTTACATTATTGACTGTAGAGTCAACTCTGTGTCAAGTAACACTTTTCTTAGTCAGAGAAACATTATACATACTTTTTTTAACTCAGATGTCAAACCTCACTGATTTGTTACCTTTCTCAACTTACAACTTAATGTGACAAGATTCTTGATTCTGGGAGTCTTCCATACTCCTCATTCAGTGTAGCATTTCACTTCCAAGGAAAAACCAGAGTTACATTCTGTCACCCACTTGGGACTACAAGTCTTATCATACATCTGATGTGCCATCTAATCTGCTGACACAACACTAAACTTTCTTACGACTTGTACCTACTATCTCATTAGTTGTACATTCTCTTGTCATAAGGAGAGCTGGAGAGGTTACTTATTAATTGAGAACTTATCTTAGAGGTATCTTTTGATGTTATGTATAAGTTGCCTTAACAGATCTAGATAGAGGTATTCTAAGGAATTAATTTTAGCTTGATAAGCTTTTCCCACAATGATTTTACAATTGTTCCTTCAATTAGTACATCCTTATCGATGTTATATTTATGTAGAGAATAAACCCCTAACATATGATGTTCATACTATTTTATGTAACTAGACTGATTTTACAGTTGGCCATTCTAGGTAACCAACATAAATCATCTGATTAGGAGTTATGTTTTTACTTTCCCATACCACCTGATACTTCTTAGATACCAGAATTCCTTACCTTGGTATCCGTCACATGTATCAAAAACACATCACATCCTCATCTTTCTTTCATCTTGGGACATTACTTGTTACACATATCTTTATATTGGAACCAAAGTCCAAGACAAACTTATACTTTTCTAAGTATCCATCAATTGAACATTTTTAACTCATGCACATCAAGTGTCATAAGAGTCACTTGATTGCCATGTCCCTAAAAGGAAACAACACAAATAAACATATTCCTTTAATCACCCCATCATCACCCATGGTTGTTTATCAAAGAGATGAGATTATCATCTCCTCTAATTATTGCATGAACTTTAAACTATTCATGAGTCATTTACTCTTGTTTCATCCTAGGTTCCTTGCCATCAACACAGGAATTACAAGGATGATTACATATCATCATTCCTTTCTTTGTTATTGTCTAACATGTTCATGAACATTTTGTGAATTTATCACATTTCCCATTTCCACATCATTGGAAAAGATCTTTACTATTCACATAGGCTTTATCAGACAAGGATCATCTCCCTTGTTCTCATTCTCTTATCATGAGGATTATACTTTTTACTTCCTCATACACATAGACTGATCGGGGATTATCTCAGACTCCACTTTATCACACTTAGGATGTGATAAAAATGTCCATACCATATTTCTAGTTTCATTATACTCACTAGATTATCTCAGAATGACTACTTGATCAGAGTAATTAGAAAGATAACAATCTAAGAGTTCCATACTCACCATATCTTCAATAGTCAGATACCTGACCAGGGTATACAAATACTGCGATTAGGTATTATGCACTTTGTGTACTATCATATTCCTTACTTTTCGTATCATCACAAACATAGGATTTAATATTCCTGGATTTTCTCCAAGAATCACTTCTATATCTCATCCTCTTTCACACAGATAAGAGAAATTATAGAACATTTAAAAGAATACTGAACAAAATATTAATTCTACTTCTCATCATTTCTTCCCTATGTTCCCATAGGGCAATCAATAGGGAGGTCCATAACAGTGTTCTTTTTTATGATTATCAGATAACATCAAGATAAGGCATATCAAAATGAAAAATCTCTATCCGATTGTTACCCCTCGCGGTCATCCACCGAATCCGGTTGACTCAACACATAGAGTCTAGCTGTTTCATATTGTTGCTCTTGCCTTTTTACACTATTGGGCTGTGACTTTCGTAAGCCCTGCTGAGTCTACCTTGGTTGTTGAGTCATTTCCTCCCTTCTTTTCAAAGAAAAGAGTTTAGTATGCTCAAGATGTCCATATCTATAACATGTCTTGCCCTCATACCATGGTCTTATCAGGTTTATTACTGATGTAAAAACTAAGCGAGAAGTTCTTACAAGTGGAACATTAGGACCTTTGCCTTTACTTAGTGACTACTGCCCTGGTACAATAGGCATTTATTGCACTGGTGGCACCAAAAACTTTGTCTTTTTAGAATAACTAGGAAAATGTCTCTAGAATTGTAGAGACCTTTCCTTGATTCTCAACTTAGTGCCCCTCCTTGGGCATTACCATCACAGATGTACTATCTATCTATACTTATGGTAGAGTCTATTTTCTCGCCATATGTTAATCTTTCCCACATTTTCTACTCTTCGAACACGACTATGTGATTCAGGACCCCTTTTAGAGCCCAAAGTTTCTACATTAAGGACTGGTAACCTAGGTTCTAATGCTAGTAACCAGTCTACTATATGCATCACTGTTGTCCTAACCTACCCAATAAGAGCATAAAAATAGGTTTCTCTATCATGATTGGGTCAAGATGGGAATTCTTAGGAACTCATTCTTCTCTTGATTGATCCCTTACACCCTCTCCTGGTGTAGCAACATTACTCTTAGCAACATGTTCCTCATATTCTCCAGTCAATTTTAAACTTCACCCTTTCTTGTGCATAAGCAGAAGTCACTATAGGGTATACTGGAGGACACTAGAATAGACTCAACACCTTAGTCCTATGTCTCTGTAGACTCAGTGAACCTTTATCTATGATACCAAAACTTGAAACGACCGTCATCAAACTAACAAACAAATTGTTACTAACTAGTGGAATAATCAAAATCAACGGATTAACAAAAATCACTAAAATTTAAAACCATTTTTTTGCAAGGGGATCCTTTTCTAGAATACTCTTACTGAAATATCCAAAACTCATACATATCATGATTTACATTGTACAACATTCTTGTAGCTCATCTCGAGGAAATCATATAACAATTGCTCTATCAAAACATATACTGGAGCAATCATAAAACCTCGAGGCATACAAGCTAAAATCTCATATTGTTCACAAGATCATCACAAATCAAAGACCTGAGAGTACATATACAACACATAGGACTTCTATCTGCAAGACACGACAGACAATACACACCTGAGCTATCACTACTGCCTTAATTGTTGTTCCTCCTCTATAGAAATACATTTGCCACCTCGTGCACATCCACCTAAAAAATTTGGATCCCACAGTGTGAGACAATTGTCCCAGCGAGAGATATAACTCTCCGTCAACCATATTATTATCACATATTAAGCATTTATAAACTGAGAAGAGGTTCTTTTTATATTTACAGGAAGGATAAATCACTATATGAATAGAATGAAGTAATCTCCTTTCTCAAGCAGAACATTGCATCTACCCATGGTAGAGTTATAAATCATCTATTTGCTTTGCAAGGAATGTAAAGAAACATATATATCATCTATCAACTAAGATGTCTAACTGAATTGTGCATCAAACAATGTTTCTCATATTCAATCCTTAAGCAGATATGCTACACAATTGAACATATTTCACAATCACAATTATGCCCTAAGGAGATGAAGCATACCCCAATCATCTCCAACCGTCCACAAACTTCTCACAAGTCGATACCATATGAGGTCAATGGTAGAGACGATTTCCATGCCCTCACTTCTCTCAGTCAATACGAGACCACTTAGGCATAGCAGGACATCTTGTGTCAGCTGCAATATAGCTATGCTAGCTTACATAGGCATCCTTTTTTAGAGCCACAATGTTAACTGTGATCTCTTAGGGGAACATATGCAACAACCATCACTCGTTATTGAGTCATGGTCACTTAGGCACCATACTCTGAGCCATGGTCACATAGGCACCATGCTCTGAGCCACGGGTCAGTTCACCGTGCTCTATCGAGACATTCTTATGACATTACTGAGACATAGACACTTAGCCTCCATGCCCCCACATATTCAAAAATATGCATTCTAGTTTATGCCACGGGGAACCCGTTTCACCATTATGCAAATTCTGACGCTGATGGATCTATGGTCAGGGCAACATTTTATGGTTTCTAGTGATATATTAAGTGCATTACAACATTCTTTTAGCATCAACCAAGTTATCAATACTAATTACAACAAATTCTAAAAAGAAAGTGGTAATACATTTATCACATACTTTTCAAATTTTTAAAACACATGGTACCTGGGATCTCATTCCCTTATCACATTACTGGGAATTCTCATCCCTTCACATCATTATCATGATTACTGGATCTAGGTATTCAACCCCTTAGATCATCACATAGCATTGTTACCTCTGTAAAAGGTAATCATTACCTCTAGGTCCTCAGACCAAGGTATTCATTTCACTTGTTGTACATGTATTCTCATGGCTCACAAGGCCATTACACATCTTATCACCTCTCACTAGGCAACAACTTATTCACATGGATCACAAGGCCATTACACATCTTATCACGTCTCACTAGGCAACAACTTATTCACATGGCTCACAAAGCCACTACACATCTTGTCACCTCTCACTAGGCCATAACTTATTCACATGGATCACAAGGACATTACACATCTTATCACCTCTCACTAGGAAACAACTTATTCACATGGCTCACAAGGCCATTACACATCTTGTCACCTCTCACTAGGAAACACCTTATTCACATGACTCACTAGGCCATTACACATCTTGTCACCTATCACTAGGCAACAACTTATTCACATGGCTCACAAGGCCATTTATCATTATACTTGTTATACAAGTATTTAACATGCCTTTCAAGGCTTATGTGATAAGATAAATACAACCTTCCCATCATTAGGTTAGGGTTTCCCTTTATAGCCGATTAGGGTTTCAAGTTCATATTATTAATCCAAACCCTAATTTATTGCTCCACACATCTAGGAGCATACATTGACATCATAAGTATTCAATCATACTTATTTATTCTCATAATTTATAATTAAATGATTAACAACACAAAGTATGAGTTTCTCTCTCATCCTCACTAGGATATTGAGTACATCATACTTTATTATTTTGGCTTATCCCTTTATCAAGGTATGTTAGCCTACACTTATCAAAGTGAATTAAACTCATTACATCTTAATGTAACAATTGACATGACACACTTCATGTGTTACTCATCCATGTATATTGGACTTAAGGTGTATCAAGGTATATCAAATTTGAGGTGATGGATGTGATATTTATCATGTCTTGATGTATCACTTCCCTCATCACTTTTAACTCAAGTCCATCAATTTATCTTGTATTAGGGTATTTCCCATCCTAATACTTTATGCACTAACTCATCACATTTATCTTGTAGTGTATTGGTCATAAGTCATACATTTGAATTACCCAACTATCATCAAGTGATATGGACTCATCTTAGGTTAAGACATTGTTGATATACAATTGACCATTATCAATCACTGTAGGTCTTTCACCTATCAAGGCATTAGACACACCATTACTTGATGTTACCCTCATCACTCCTAAGAGTGTCTTTCCCTCACCATTACAAGGTGTATAGGGTTGAATCATGTATGTCAAGTTGAACACATGTATTGGGTTGTGTATATTGAGCTAGACATCATCATATCCCTCATACCCTTACCCATCAAGGTATCATCCTTACAAATCATATGGTGTATCATATTCACCATACATGAGTGTAACATCGTCACCTCACTTGAAGATATTGGCCACACCATACTTTAGTGTGTTGTCCATCACATGTTCTAGGGTATTAATCACCTTACTACTTTTGCCATCTAGTGTATTCGATTACCCACCATATCATTTTAGAGATGTATTCAACACCATATCATCAAAGAGGTGTATGGTTAACCCAAAATCGGTTTAGAGGTGTATGCTTGCTACACATATCACTTTAGAGGTGTATGTATGCTTACCATATCGGGTAAGAGGTGTATACTTGCTTGCCATATCACTTTAGAGGTGTATGTGTGCTTACCATATCGTGCAAGAGGTATATGCTTGCTTGCCATATCACTTTATAGGTGTATGTGTGCTTACCATATTGGGCAAGAGGTTTATGATTTCTTTACACCATATCAGGCAGAGAGGTGTGTGTGTGCTTCACACCATATCGGGTAGAGAGGTGTTTGTGTGCTTCACACCATATCAGGCAGAGAGGTGTGTGAGTGCTTCACACCATGTCGGGTAGAGAGGTGTGTGCGTAACCCAATATCATTTTTGAGGTGTATGGTTGACCAGCTATCGTGCAAGAGGTGTATTCTTGACCACCTATCGTGCAAGAGGTGTATACTACACCACCATATCGTGCAAGAAAGTATAAAATCATATGCATATCATTTTAGTGGAGTAGGTGCATCACCAAATCGGGTTAGTGGTGCCTGCTTGTGTGCTTAAACCCGATATCACTTTATAAGGTGATACCATCATCTTCAAGCTATAGACCTTCATTATAATAGTTATCATTCATGGAAACAGATCTAAGAAACTACTAGAACTAATAATTTCATCAACTATTTCAGAAAATTTTGGAATTAAAAGTAGTTCATTAAGTATAGAAATTTAGGTGATGAATAATAACATGATAGAGTTCAAGTTATATAACCCACCTCAAGAACAACATCAAAGCTCCATGCTCCAAAGATTCACATTCCTATGGTTGAATATGAACTTCACAACTCCTCTATATGCAAATAATCACCATGGATAAGCTATTGGTGAAGAAGAAAAGAAAGGAAGTTCATAACCCTAGATCCATGCTTCAATCCAAGGTTGAAGATGATCATGTCTTTACCTTTGGGTTAAGATTTGAGATCCTTCTTGCTTCTTAGCACCTTGCACAATAACTCACTACTCATGCACGATATTCCATCACTTGTGGCCGATATCTGCCTCACTTGTGTCCAAAAACACTCCACTATGGCCGATATCAACTTGCTATGGCCAATATCACTTACTATGGCCGATACCACTTGCTATGGCCGATACCAAGGCCATATGAACGATACCACTTCACCAATGCACGATAACAAGACTCCATAAACGATATCTAAGAGCAAGGGGTGGTATAATTCGAAAAAGTTCACATAGGGGTGAAAGGAAGGGTATATATACTTGAGGTACATGAAAACATGTGTATATGAGGTGTCATCAATTTACTACTAGTACGTGCCACATGGCCATGCATTGATTGACACATGTACTTGCATTCACTACATATTTATCTTGTCATGCAAAATAAAAACTTGAGGATAAATCAAGGGATAAGGGTTGTCCCCCTTTGGTTATCTTCTGGGACAAGCCACTTCCACTCTTATATTCACAAATCAATGCAACCTTTCCCAAGGAATGTTGCAAGCCGATAACCATTTCTATATTGAGGTGCTTAGCTTGTTTTTGAAAAGTAAAATAGCTAACAACACGATCTGGGGGTCTCCTCTTTGGGTCCTTGGCCGATAGGGACTCCCATTTAACACTACAACCCGATACACTCAAACAAGCTCAAATTAGGGTTTCCATTCAACCCCTCTCTTGGTCTTTTCATCACCAAGAATGCTAGCACTCATAAATGATTCAAACATGGTGTCTCATTCATTCTCTCTACTCTAAATGATACATAGAGGAAGTAGGAACACTCTATAGGTGATAATTTTCATATCAACCCCACATTTTGGGTAAATTACAATTTGTACCAAAATTGGTGCACAAGGTACCAACATTATTCAAACAAGTTCAAACTTGGCATTTAGGATTTCCACAAGCCACCACATAGCATCATTATCTCTCTTATGATGATAAAACATATAGGAAACATTCCACATGTGACATATTGCAATATACCCCTCAACTTGGGTAAATTGCACTTTGTTCCAAAATAAAGGAACATTGCTCAAACAACATTGAATAAGGACCAAACTTGGAACATAAGAGTCTCACATTATAAAAAAACATCTTAAAGGAATATATTAAAGTTCTAAGAAACTTACTTAGCCAAAAAAAAGGGTTAACTCATAACCCAGGTCAGGGTCATTACAACTAGTACCAATTTGTTTGGTAGAGTGTTCTAGGACATCATTAAGTCCCATAAGAAACTTTTACAAAGAAGATCTTAACTTAGCATTATCATCACTAAGGTTAATGATAGTAGAAGAGAAACTAGAAATATCATCTCTAGCATGCAATAGGTCAACCTCTAAACAGAGGGCTTTAATATGAAAAGAATCACGTTCTAAAGCAGTGCTAGCTACCTCATTACTTTTCAAAATAGATATAGATGATAGATCATTAACTTGAGCAAGCAACTTAGCATTTTAATATTTAATAAAAAGAATTTCTTTTTTATAATCATGGGTTTCTTGCTTCCTAGCTTCGTCAATGAGATTAAGTTCTACATTTTCAGTTTTAAGAACATCTATCTCATCTTGGCATCTTTGGTTATTTTCCTTAAGTGAAGAAATGGTCTTAAGGTAGACACCATTCTCAACCTCTACTCCATTGTATTAGAGCTCAAGGTCAAGAAATTGTCCTTGCAAAGAATCTATGCTATTAAGGTGCAACTTTTCATTTTGATCAAGAATCTAAATTTTACCATAAAGATCATCTATTATCTTTCCTAACCTTTTCTTTTTAGCTTTGCATTAAGTAAAAGATGACCGACAAGCTTTAAGAATATTAATAAGAGTTTCTTTAGACAACTCATACAACTTGACTTCATTTACCTCACTTACCTCACTTACCTCACCTACATCATCACTTGTAGAGGCCATGAGTGTAAGGTGACATTCTCCATCTTTGGAGCTATAAGAACTTGAGGAAGACTCCTCCCAAGCTGCATTGAGTTGCATCTTTGTTTCTTCTTTCTTTCTTCTCCTTTCTCTTATATTTGCCTTCTTTCTTGTACTCATTGTATTTCTTGTGGCTGCTCTTATGGTGGCTCTTCTTTGTCTTTGGGTAGTCACTCTTATAATGGCCTTTTTGGCCACATTCATAGAATCTAGGAGTTGATAAAGAAGACTTCCCCTTGAAGTGTTTTCCCTTGGAGTAGTTAGCTTCATTCTCATTTGGGACTTCATCTTCACTTGAGGAAGGAGTAGGGGACTTGAGAGCAAGTTGTTGCTGTCAAACCATCTCTTCAATTTGAGCTTTGAAGAATGTGTCCTTGATCTTTTTGGACTCCTTCTCTTCTATCTTTTCTTCTTCTTGCTTACTTATCAAGCCTTAGCTCATGAGCTTTAAGGTTGCCAACCAGGTCCTCCATTGATAAATCACTATGCTTGTACACTTCTTCAATGGATGAAACCTTGGGCTCCCATCTCTTTGGAAGAGATCTCAAGATCTTTGAGTTGATTGTTCCTTTATCTATCACACTACCAAGGGTTGCCAATCCATTGATGATCACATTAAGCCTTGCGTACATGTTTTCTACTCTTTCATTCTTGACTATCTTGAAGTTCTCAAGTAGACCACCAAGCACATAGATCTTGGCTTCCTTCACTTTCTCTGATCCTTCATAGGTGACACATACCTTGTTCCAAATTTCATATGTGGTGTCCCAAGAGGAGATCCAGTTGAACTCGGATGGGGTGAGGGCTGCATAGATGATTCTCATGACTTTGGCATTGAGTTGAGCTTGCTTCATTTGGGCTTCTGTCCATGTGGAGATTTCCCCATTTGGATCTTCATACTTTAGATGCACCACCTTCCACATCTCATAGCTTATTCCTTGGAGATAGAACTGCATTCTTCTTTTCCAATAGAGGAAGTTGGAGATGCCGAAGATCAGAGGTCACATGGAGAAGCTTCCCTCCAAGTTGAGAGATCCAAGTGATAAATCACCCATCTTCTCCTAGTTGTGGAAGTATCTTGGAAAATACCTGCTCTGATACCACTTGTTGGATCAAGGGCTCTAGAGGGAGGGGGTGAATGGAGGTTCACAAATCTCAAAAAACGAATACGACCACCAAATTATATTAAGTGTAGAAACTTAAACATTCAGTTAATTTGAGATCCTAACTAACATGCATGGCAAGGGTGAGAGACAAAGACGAACATACACTTGGACAAAGTGGTTCAGAGTGGTTCCACACTTCAAACTAGAAGTGAGTCAATCCACTACCTAGAGGTGGTTAGGCACTAGGACTTTTGCAATCATGATGCTCTTATATTCATTCATAAGATTACAAGACAAAACCACATTCATCCAAGTACTTAATAACTCAAGCAAGGATCTTCAACCTACCGAAGGAAGTTACCCACTTGAACCAGGGAGTCTTCAGCCTTCAACAAGGACTTACCCACTCCATCTTCAAGTCTTTATCCTTCAAGGAATTACCTATCCTTCTTTAATGTCTGCCTTTCCTATCTCCTTCACTTTTAGATCTGGAACACCATCCCTTCTTCAACCTTGAAGAACAACAACTCCTTATCCTTCACTCAGAGAAGATCTTCAACCTTTTCTTCAATAGGAAAGGGGGTAGGAAGATGGGGGTGGAGAGATTTACATGTATACAAGAGGTAGATCTCATACAACAGATCCTAACTCACTCATACTCATGTATTTGACTTGAAGGTAGAGAGAGAAAGGGGCTCAAATGTGTGCAACACTCTCAACTAAGCAAGAACCAAGCATATATAGAATGAGTAACCATGGAATGAACTCCAAGAGGTGCTATTTATAGCACGGGGTGCCCCTTTGAATTGGGGAACACTTAGGGTTGAATTATAGCCATTTTTGCCCAAGGAAGCAGATCTATCTTTTCCCAAAAAAGTCACCAACGGTCACAATCTATTTTTCTGTAATTTCCATATAGTGCAGTAAGTCAAGTATCAATAAAGGTAACTCGACGGATTGGGTAAAAGACAAACCCAATTTTCAAAACATCGGTCAAGTTTGTCCTGAGGAAACTTGACCGACCAATGAAAGTTTTGTTTAGTCAGTAAACCCATCGGTTGAGTTTTGTGAATGCCAATATTGATTGATGCACTCTCCAAAAAATGGATCCAGTGGATCGGTCGAGATTGTAACTCGATCGATCAACAACTTGTGATCAATTTCTAAAGTTCATCTAAAGTGCTTAAATCTTGGTGCAAAGTATCCCAATCAATTTTCTCATCTCAGTTACAAGCTATATCATCAATACAAGTGATTACAAAAATATTCTAAGGTCATTTACATGAATTTCCAAAATTACACACTTGTATAGATTTTGACTTGAACATGAGAAAAATTAGTGCTTGAGTAATTTGATCCTTTTCAGGTACCTAACACCTAAAATCTATATTGAATACACATATTAGATACATATGAATGGAATGGTTAAGTCATTATCAAAATATGGACAATGTATAACCTCTAGGTCAACACCTAGAAAGACAAACAAGGTGAAGATACCTGAGAAGGAGATGCCACAATCTGGGAGAAGCCAACACTTGAGCAAAGAATCTTCTAAGGACGATGAAGAAGCTCATGAAGTACACTCTCTGACCAACCATCAACATAAAACAACAACTATAGAAAAATTTATGGAGATAGGATAAGAGATAGACGACCTCCATTAGATCGCCTCAAACTCTATCTGAATTATTCTTATATATACAAACAATTCGTCACTAACCATATAGGTACAAAAGATAACTTCAGACGTTCAACCTATCCTCATCCTTCCACTCCAAATGCAGCAACTAGCTACAAATCAAGTGGAGATCATGCAGGCACTAGTTGGAGTGATGAACGAACTAGCCAATATGCACAAGCAACGTGATGAGATGCGGGAGGAAAATATGAAGCTGTGATAGGAAGCTACAAAAAGAGAGGAGGACTCCCCCCACAACCATTAGCATGTCCATTAAAGTACCACATATGACCCCTACCAGACCTGCATCAGGCATTGACTTCCACCTCATGGTGGACATGTTGATGTAAAAGATGTAAATAGGACAGGAAATACTCTAGAATAAAGCAACCACATCCAGATGCACTCAAAAACTAGAAGAAGATGAGACAACGGGATCAACAAGCAACAAAGGAGTGCCCGTTGAGGGGTATGACACAACAACATCCCTAGCCTCGCCAAGGCACTCAACCAACATCAATGAAGATAAGGGGCTCAAACCACATCCAAAGCAAAGCGCCCCTATACTGACAGAACATGCAACTACCATAGGAAAAGAAGAAGGAGTGGGGGAGAATGACGTCAAGAAGGTACAACTAGAATCAACGGGGAAAGTCACTGAAATGATTGAAGATGTAATGGATGGGCTCGCATTGTTTAGTATAAAGTCCCACCTCCACATGACTATGACAAATTTATCAAAAAAAAAATACTTCTGGATGAACCAATAATAGGAGGAGAATTCTCTATATCTTTTAAGAAAGAAATAGAACAAATGATATTTGAAGAGGATACAGAGAATCTAGACAACATGTTTGTTGAAGCACCTCTGAAACCAGCACACCCAGTCTTCACGGAACCACATGAAACCTCATTAGACACAAACACATCCCCCTCCCGCACCACCCCCATTTACATGTAAGATGGTCGAAATGGATATATCATCATTTGCAAGCATGCTGATATGGGACATCCATGTCTTGGACAACATCCCTGATGATGCAAAGCCAGGACATGATATTATCTACTACAACAACCAATACAACCTAACAAGAGGTGATGTACATTCCTCTTTTGTACCTCAGGAAAACATAAGGAGAACATTTTCAAGCTCATGTGTAGGACAATAATCAAGGAGTACATTCACAGAGATAAAGATGGGCCAGTATTTAATGCCACATCTAACTGGGAAACACACCTACTCAATGAAAGAGATCATACCACACCAGTAAGGGAGCTGTAGGATGCCCTAGATAGAAGGAGATCCTTGAAGATCATCACCTAGCCCTTCAATCCTTCAACCACTGGTTGCTCATAGTAGTTGACCTGCCTAAAAGAAGAGTGATCACTTACAACTTCACCGCCAAAGACCTACCCTATGGAAAAATGGTCTTTGAAAAGGTAGAGCATTTGATGATACAAGAAATCCCAACCCTCCTAAAAAGATTGATTCAAGGGTTAAGCAGGTGGTATCACCCAAGTTGTAAGGTAATTGCCATTGAATGCAATTTTTCTCAAGAATGAAAAAAATCAGGCGATAATGCCTTCATAGCATTGAGGATATGAGGCCATCAACAGGAGAACATCTATGGAGAAAATTGCAGATGAAAATTTCAACATCTTGTGAGGGAAATATGTCATGGAAATCATTCACGATTAGAAGATTCTTCTATGATAGAAAGATGGCAGATGTACCAAGGTGTATGTACTCTCTTATTCATCTTCCTAAAAAGACGCCTTGGAGAGAGGAGCTCAGAAAGCTTAGGGCTTCAGAAGAAAGAAGGACCTCATAAGTGCCACCTACTACCCCACCACCACCCAATGCAGAAGATGTAACATCTATATGTACTAAGAGGGAACCACCTCAACAAGTCCCTGAAGCCCCATTGGAAGTCCCTACCACAACTAAGTGGGAACCAAATGCATAAGTTGAAACGACAACAACCAACCAACCATAAATGGAACCACTTCTGATCCCAACATTGATTGGTATCATAGAAGCAACCTCACCTCTAGAAGAACAAGATGTTCAAGGAAGTGAGGTATACACATAAGAATAAAAAGTTGCTGAAACACCAAAAGGACTAAAACTGACAGATGTCACAATCCCTTTACTTGAGAACTTTGATGAATTGGCATGCTATGGCTTATCTGTGGAAGAAATTCAATTTCTTCTAGAAGTTTTACGACCAAGGGAGGACAACTTTGTGGTTATTTTTTAAAGAGAAAATGTACAAATATTGCTCCCAAACCTCTGCGATATCTTGACAACAGGAGGGTCCATGACAATAAATGTCATGATAGCATGCCAGCTACTACTGGCCAACGATCTCACCAATGTATACATGGCATTTTACAAAATTTGGGAGATTCATATCAACAAAAGGAATTAGGAAGGCTACAATGACTGATAGAGAACTTCAAGTACCATGTTCCTCGATGGATATTGGTGTCTATCTTACATGATGGACACTGGGCCCTACTAGCAGCAGACACTGTCAATAAAATATCCATTTTCTGTAACAATTCTGATGCTATGTTTATTACAAAGTGCATAAAATATCACAAAACAACCAATAGCTTCATTGAATAAAGAGACGCCCTAGTCACCAACAATATTATAGAGATGAACAAAATCTTTGGTCGTATCATTCCTATAGATATCAAGTTTGAGAAACCACATTTCTATCACAGGTGTCGACAACAAGAACCTCTTTCAAATGACTATGAATGCTACATACTTTATTGGATACAAATGTTGGCTTCAGACCAAAAGGTTGAACAATGTCAATACGAGTAATACCACCACCACCAAGGACAATATGTATGAAGATCCTAGCTTTATAATGGTCAATCACACACAATGATCTATAACACGCATGTTCTAGATGAACCTCATTCTTTGACACCATGTGGACAGGCTGGATGATAAGTTTGGGGGAGGCCTAAACAAGTGAACACGGTAGGTTTCTACTTTGACACTAATTGCTTTCTATCTCTCTTAACAAACTTTGGAAAACTTTTGACAAGAATATGATCAGTCTAGTTGTCCAATTTCGGCTTGATTTTTGTACATGCATATAAATACCATTTCTCAAGTTTTGGTATACAAGTAGTTTTAAAAAGGCAAATTTTGATTCCATTTTTCTAGGATTGTGTCATAAACCCCAATTCTTAGACTTTCTTGTCTTCAGGATAGCTCTTAGCATAATTATTTCAAGAATGATAGATCTGGGCTTCCTAATCTACTTAAGAAAAACACCTTCGAGTGTGACAATATCATAATGTCAGCCTAACCTCATGATAATGTAGAAGGCACATGTATGTTAGCCAACCAAGGAGAAATCTCAAGGAAAGGAGGACTCAGCCTACCATGCTTCTGATTGACACCATGATCCCAAGTACATGTAGTAAAATGCATACCCCTGATAAAAGAGGAAACATCTACCCCTTCTAATTTTGAAAATCCATTCTTTGGGATCTAAAGAGGCATGACAACCCAACTTTCCCTTAAAATCTATTATCCCAAAGCCAGTGAGCATGAATAAAATCTGAGAGAAATAAAATCATGAGAGTTGTGCTTGGAATATGTTAGAGGTCTCTACCCAGATGGTGTATTGTTGCACTCATGAATGCAAATATGTCATTCCCGATAGTGGAGTCTGGAAGCCAAATTTTACACACCTACATTCCAAAGGGAACCTTGCACAAACACTTGATATTACATCATGCCCATTTAGGGAAGCACCGCCTCTAAGGTAGCTTAAATGGTTGAACGAACCTAAGGAATGTAAGAAACACTACAGCCTTAGCCTAGACAAGCACCATATCTAGGAGATCTAAAAAAGTAAAAGTTGGGTGTGAAAGCTACCTTTGTCGGAGCTTTCTGCAAGTACAACCTAGAATAGGATCATTAGTGCATCATGAGGGAGGAAATTTCTAATAAAGAAGGTCGTGACAAGCAATACAATTACTGCAACTCCAAGCTAAGAGAGAATTTTGGTTGTTGACAACCTCTTAATCATATGCATAAATCCTAACTTGAGACTGACGTTATCACATTTTTTGCACTCACTAAAACAATTACCAAATAAAGCCTTTTAAAGTCATTTAATGCTTTAATTTTACTTGTTAGCCTAAGGATAGGCTAGACTCTACATTTGGCGGTGATGACAACATCCAATTTTGTATATATTATATGCCTTATTTTATCCATATTTTTCCACTAATTAGGAAAATCCATCCTCACTTACTTCCGATCTCACATATACTCTCCTTACCCTATTTTTGATAATAATAATGGAGTCAATTGTAGGAAATAGAAGGATTGGAAGCTTGGTTATCAAAGGTAGAGCCACCACCAGATGAGAACTGATGGTCTCTGTGTAGCCATCGGTCCATCACCACCGGATGTTACCTAGCAGCATCCTGCCACCCCATCAACCAATGGTTGCATAAACCTATCACCCAGTGGCACCAGTGTGAGCATCATTTTATGGTTTAATTTGACCATCAACTGATGGCGCACCTGCTATCATCAGTTGCATGCGTGTCTACACTCATCAGTCAGTTATGTGTCTGTGCTCATCAACTGATGGCACCCTTTCTTTCATCACGCAGTGGCTCTTCTACGACCATCAGCCAATTGCGCATCTGTGAGTATCAATCAGTGATGCCCCTACGCCCACTAGCTTGTGGATTGTGTATGGTCATCAACCGATGGCGAACCTATTCCCGACAGCCAATGGAAGTTCTAATAGGTACTGTACTTGAGACCATTGACCATGTGCCCCGAGGGTGCGTACTTGGGAGGCCTATGGCACAAGTAAAGAACCCTAGTTCAATGCCTATAAATAGGAGATGACCATCTATGTAAAGGGGATCGTGTGCATTGCCTCTGAGCTGGTGTTGTAGACTGAATGTGGAGCCACCGAAGGAATAAGCCATCATCAACTGATCCCTACCATCACCAGTTGACAAGAAAGATGGACAATAATCCATTTGTCCTTCTCCCAGACCTCCGCCAGCTCACCCTCGCCCACCTCCAGAGTCCCTCTGTTATAGAAAAAAGAAGGAGAAGGACGGGTGATTGCTGATGTTATTGCATCGGTCCACAAGAAATAGAACTAGGCCATCAGTTGTGGCCATCGTATGAGTCACTATTTGTGTATCCCATGTCCCCCTACTTCGACCTTCTTTTCCCTTCTTTCTCTATATCTTCCTTCCTACAAATCTCCATGTTACCATCCATTTGTAAATCTAAAATGTTACTCATAAGAATGTGTGGCTGAACATCTTACTTGGGTTGGGAGTAGACATTAAGGCTCTCCCAACATGTACATAATTGCATCCCTTTGAATATATATATGCCCCTAGCATGATTATCTCCATACACTTTTTCTTAACACTTCACTTGTGTGCTTATCTACCATCTAGTGATGTATGTTTGTTAGTGCCTTCAATGACTAGTACTAGCCTTATCTATGTGTTATGGAAAAGTATGAATGCATGAAAATTATGAAATACTAAAGTTGATGGTAATATGGTTTTCTTTGTGGTTGTTTTTTTGTCATCTCAAGAGAGAGAGACAACCGTATAATATAGATCTGTCCTAAGCTGGAGAGAGGAAGGAATATGCATATATGATGATTGCTAGTAATCTTGCTAAGGGTATACCATGGAGTGTGAGTACTGCAAGTTGGTGAGAGATCTTGGTAGGTGAAACCCAATCCAAGTTCCCTTTAATACTTTGGTTACATCTTTATTGTTTGACCTTATTCTCTTATTTTGTTTTTGTACTTTTGCTTCTATGCCTTTGTTTGGAGTAACAATGTTCCATAGGGAACACCATCTAATCTATCTTGTTTATTTGGTGTATTTATGTCTAAGGCTCTACATTCCTAGAACATACCAACCTTGTCCCTATGGTATCTACTACTTCGGACCCCATATAATAGTTGTGGGGGTCTGAGTGTGGGGTTATAAATGTAAGAGTCCAACTACTCTAGATCTACTCCATTTTGGAGGTGTGATTCAGGCCATTCAGAAGTGTATGCCAATAACTACTTTATGACATCACAGGCAAAGAGTGGTGCCTAGGCAGATATCAGTGCTACCCAAGTGAATGGAAAGTTGGAGAACAACTACAACATACAATTTTTTTATAAGGTGTTACAATGATTGTATAATGCTTTTGTCTCTAATATCCATAATGAACTCGAGGCATGTAATTTTCATCCTCTTAACATTCAATCCATTTTCTTTGAACCAAGAGCAGACTGTCTGAAATATATATGACCTCAATATCATATATTGATTCACATGTCCATGAGAATGCGTTTCTCATTCTCGCTAATCAAGTGGCCAAGATATACAAATCTAGTATGAGGGACATATCCCATCTCTATCACTCACATTCAGTCCCCATGTGTCACAGTCACCCAATCATCACCTTTATGTCAACCTATGTTTCAGGATCGTGTTTGGTGATATCAGAGCATACCGAATGACATGAGATGAGTGCAGTTATTTTAGGTATAAGAATCACAATCACCACCTTCACTATGAAAGATTACTATGACCACCATTGATGGTTTCCATGTGTTACTCTGAAGGTGGGTCTATCTGATACACTATTCTCTAACAAGTATCAGTGTATTTGGTTCTATATTCCATATCATGATTAGTGAGATTCTATCATCAACCAACCGACACTCCAGTCTTTAGTGTTACCAGTGTCTATCTACCTTCCATAGTAAAAATTGACTAGGGAGATAATAAGAGTGTACAGACTTTTAGCATCTATATGATCACATTCTTCCCAGTCATGTACTTGGATACATGTGTCATTGAGTATTATCACTCTTTAGACATTCATAATGTTTCCTCATTATCTCATAATTGAGTTAAACTGAATGAGTTGGAGGCTTGCCCTTTATTATTTATTATTAATCAAACCCTTTATATCAAATGTCATGGCAATCATCATATGATTGTCTCCCTGACCATGCCTTACCGAAAACCACAACTAAGGACCTTATATGTCATCTTTTAGGATAAGAGGAAACCAATGAAACAATCGTTGTCTCCATTTCTATGAAAGGCATAACTGATGTGACAATAGTCATGTACTATTGGTTTAGGATAAAGAAACCCAATTAAGTAATCCAGTTTTAGAAACAATTATAAGAAAATTTGTTCTCTAATTATAGTCATCAGTTCGTAGGAAGAAATAAACATTGAAACGTTGTCTGCATTGTCAATCCTCTTTTGATAACTGATGTTGTACTTCATTAATAGTTAACATTTAACTAATAAGGATAGCTTTGTTGTCATTTTTTTAGAAAGCCAATCGATGCAACCTATATGAGTGTTCAGTCCTTATGACAATCGACACTATTTTTCCTTATCATTTAAAATTTAACTCATAAGGATATATGTAGTTTTATTTAGAAAATTGATGACACATACCTATATTGTTGGTTTTATTAAGAAAAAGGAGATTGCTTGTTTTTTTCTGGCAGGTCTATAGACCAACTGTCTAGGTGTTCAGTAGGATAGAGCCTATCATTCATTAGTGGCTCTATAAGATTTCAAATTCACTAAAAGAGACCAATACCTACAAAACCTATAATAATAAACACATACAAAAGTCCACATCCGCACAATTCATTAACACGCCTATTATTCCATTCTCATCTACACTTCATTCCATTATCATGCACATATGTTCATATATAATTCATTCACACACATGCATTTCCATTCTCATCCACATGTACAAATAAAATTTTCATCTTATTCACTTCTCTTTGAATTTATTCATATGCATATTAATATATACAAACATCATTAACATATCCACCAATAATTCACTTGCATCAAATTTGATGTTGCAAAATTTATTACCATCATATGTATATAGAAATCATGACATCAAAGTTAAAAAATCATATTTTATCTCAATCAAATACAAAATTGGCCTCCTTAATGAAGGATTGTGCTCACTCTTCTCATATCTCATCCAACTCTTGTTGTGTATTGGTATTTGTTGCATTTAATTCCCTCAAAAACATGAAATAATTCAAGTTTGATTTGATTTTTTTATATTATCAAATGAGACTATTTACTTTTATCTAAGACTTTGTGTATTACCTTTTGAATACAATGGATGTCTTGTAACACATTATTTATAATGTGATCCATATACCGCACTGCATAGCACCCGCATGCCAAATTCTTATCTTATATGGGGCACATAAATTTACAGTTATGTAAAATGTTAACAAACAAAAATAATCATAGACAACAAATGTATACTTTGGAGTCAGAAAACTTCCATAGCATTCTTCCAAGACATTGGTTTCTTTTTTTATGTATATCTCCTCCACCCTATTTGAATGCTTTTATGCCTATAAATTAAAGTATGATTACATATAGTTTCATTACTAAATAGTCATGTAATGATCCAAACTTTAATATATATTTATGTATAAAAAACTACTCATACTGCAATTCGAACTTTCAACGTGTGTCCCCCAATCAATAGTATGCTAGGCAAAGGATCAAGATAATACACACTCAGTGTCACACGGATGATTACGAACAAATCCTAATGCTTATTAGTGAGTGAAAATAAGGAAAACACAATAAAAATGAAATTTCACAATAAATATAATTCATAAGTAAAAAATATAAGCAAAGAGCTCAAAACTTAACCAAAATTGAAAGGAGTAATAATCACAAAATTTCACATAATAGAAATGCACTCACGTATAGAAGTAGATGCAAAACAAATGTGTGGATTAATATACAACAAACAATTCAACATATATTTTCACATAGAATATGATATTTATCCATAAGATCTCAACATATACAAAGTTCAATCATGGTTGTATTCAGCCAATCATAACTATGTAGCTCCATAATACCTCTCAAGTATACAATAGTGTCATGTTCTTGTCCTATAAAATCCTCATAAATACAGACCTCCACAGTCGATCATACTTCTACATTTTCTAATGATAGTGTCATCCCCTTGCACATAGGACCTAACAAGTCAAATGGGTCATGTGGAATATAAATAGGTATCAGAGGCTTTGGAGGAGGAACTATGGGGACCTTCTTAGGTGATATATTCTGCATATATTCTCCTATCAGTTTTCAATTATATAAACAAATATAAAAGAACTACAAAGATAAATTCAATGTAAATTTATCATACATTCTAATAGAGAACTCTAGCTTTGTTCCACACAACCTTGTTGCCTTCTACTTCTCCTACCATGTTGTGCTCAGGGTGTCCAAGTGCTAGTGGTGTGTCTTTCCATTGTGGATAGGCAAGTTTGATAGTCACACTAAGCACATTACTATGAATTGGAGTACCATAAACCTTGTCACCTCCAAGGTATGCAAAAACCACACAAGTGCCACAACATAGAAGGAAGGTTATATATATTACTACAAGATGGTATATTTTCAAAACCTATAATTTAATTAGTAGTTTTATATATACCAAATCACAATATATTATGAATTCACTTGAAATATTATTCAATCACAAAAAACTTACAACAAGTGTGTCTGGCAGGTCCATGAGATTACTCACAATCATCAAACTAAAAGAGTGGTGTGATACATGTTCTGACTGAGAAGGGTCCATGGGAGTACTCTCAACCACCTCTTAAGAAGAGCAGTGTGGCACAAGTACTAGATGTTGAGATAGTGAAGCCAAAACTATCCCATTACTTCTTCTTTTTTCTTTGTAATTATGTCATCCACCTCATCCTATGAAAATACTCCTTTCTTGACAGATTTACTCTTTTTATCAGATGTGCCACAAAAGAATCTTATCCCAACACCAGCTCCAACACCAGTACATGTCCAATATGCTCTTGAGTATGCAGAGCAACCATTAATTCATCCCTTTGACCCTCATAGATGAACTTTCCTTATATTCTTTTCTTATGTAGATCATGCTTATAATCATCAATAGTAATTGGTTAGTAAATCCTAACAACCAAGTTAAAAAATGAAAATGCACTCTGAGAGTTAACTTTTAACATTTCCCCCCCACCTCAGTGGTTGTAGGGTTGGGTATTTTTCCTTAGAAGCTTGTGCTTGCACCTATCTACTCCTGATGGCGAGGTAGAGGTGCATGAGTAGCAGAAGCGTCAATAGACCCAGGAGTCGGATGCTCAAAAGAAGATGCTTGCTCACTCTATTGGCAACACTAGTCATAACCACCTAAACACAAGATGTGATGGGGCCCATTCTTTGCATGTCTTTGTTTTTTAGCAATGTGTATAGAATGGTTAATGTAAATCATATATTAGTTATATAATACATTTAATCCATTTGATTAATCGTAAGAATTTATTTCAAAGTAGGTATAATACCTTAAATTTATCAATTTTTCTTGAAGAAAGAAACATGCCTCACATACTCCTACCACTCATTGTGTTATCTCTTATATGATTTGTTTTAAAATTCCCATCTATCCTCCCACAAACTTGCATCACATTTTTATGTTGTAATTTTTCATCAAGGTAAAGGAATATGGTGCCTCTTTTATGTGCATGATTATGCTAGTCATCAGTAGCACCTCATGGTGATCATCATAAAATAGTAAAAAAACACATATAAGTGATAAACGACTAGAATGTAAAATGCACATCTAGCATATGAAACAATATTTGAACTTAACTTAAGCTCATCCTGATGGTACTCATCCTCACGGTTAAACACCATTTGAAAAATGCATATTAAAAATAGTCAAGAAACACATATAAGGGATAAACAATGTAAAATAAACATCTAGAATACGAAACATATATAATTGTGATAGAGAATTTACAATGCACATCTACATAATAAAACAATATAACTTACATCAGGCTTATCCGTACAATGCTCATCCTCATGGCTAGGCGCTACCAAAATGTACATTTAGCATATGAAACAATAATAAATAATATAGAGAATATAAAATGCATGTATGCCATATACACACAAGTGATAAATAATTTAATATGCATTCCTGAGTATTGGTTGGATCGCTAATCAATTAATATTCCTTCTGTGTGATCTCCAAGCATATATTTATTGGAGTTCGCTTCTACATTTAGACCTGGAAAGCCAATTGAGAAATGACTAGTGTCATTACATTTATCATAGTACTCTTTTCATCTATAGGATCTGCAATGAACTCCTTTTCCCATAAATATTTATGAGCAATCTGTCATTTTTAGATTATTGATAAAGAATATTAGTTTTCATGTGATGTCATGATCTAGAGTTCATCTTTCTAACCAATATTTTCAAAATTCAATAATGTGAAAGTTCAATTCATCCACTGCAAATCCTTTGTTGTTGTCAGTGCAATTGCACCTAAAGATAGAAGCTCTAAATTATGTGTATTCTAATTGTCAATGAAATCGTAATAAGACATTTTATCTTCACATGGATTATTTTCCTTTGCACTAGAAAAATACAATGAATATTCTTGGAGGGTGAACCCACTATTTTGGATGACACTCTTATCATCTTGATGTTTCTGTAGTATGAAAATCCAATTATTTTAAACCCTTCATAAGATTTAACATTCATTTTTTTAAAAGGTGAGCTATTTTATATTTTTAGCAAATGTGGTGTCTGAGATAGTTGATGGAAGAATTTATCATAAAACCTTCTAATAAATGTCTGGTTATGCTCTCTAGCAAGTCACGTTGAACTAGTTGGAGCATAATTTGTCATAATAAAGTTGGTGTGTACGGTGATATAAATACAAACTTCACAGATGTTGTGTAAAACGTACAAGTGTGCTTCCTCCTCGCAGTTCACAACTAATTACTTGTAATCATGCTCCTATAGTCCCTTTTCCAGAATAAGCATCTGTATTCTTTGCATTCCCATGAACTTTATTATTACTCATAAATTCATTGCAAAAGTTCATAACCTCCATAGAAACATAACCCACAATAACACCCCCCTTAAGGGTGTTAATAGTTTTGAACATCACCTTTAAAAGCACTCAAGTACCAATTAAAAGGATACATCAAATTCAAGAAAACCAAACCCACCAATTTCACTTCCCTAGTCAAGTGGAAAACAAGATGTACCATGATATGAAATAATGAAGGAGGGAAATACATATCAAATTGTCACATGATATGACCACTTCTCTGTACAACTTATCATGATTATCACAATCACTAACATTGTATATGGAGTTTTAAAGAAGAAATAAATACAATTGATTGCAAACCTTACATGCTTTAGTAGTATAGATAGAACATCCACACAATTTTTGTTATAGTAGAGTGTGACAATCATGCAATTCTAGACCTATCATATTCATCCTTCATTGATAATGATTTACAAATATTGGAAGAGTATACTTGAGGTACCCTAAAATTAAGTTAACACTCACAAAAAGATTTCTTCTCCAGTCTTTAGAATGTGTAACAAGCAAGTGATAAATATGTGTGGTAAGCACTGCTAACTTTTGTTGTTAATTATTTCCTTATACACATTTCACGTAGGTCCATTCTAGGTTTGATGCCATCTTTAGTCTTACCCAGTATGTTCAATAGCATACCAATGATTCTATTAGAGACATTTTTCTCAACATGCCTGACATCAATGCAATGCCTAACTATCAAAGAACTCTAATAAGGAAGATCCTAAAAGATTGACCTTTTCTTGAATAAAGATTTATCACTTTTTGTTGGAATAGTACATTGTGATCTCTTATCAAATGTATTGATAATGTCTTTTACTCTTTCATAAACATCCTTCCCTAAATATATGTTTAGGCACACTCCATTCCTCAATTGAGACATTGAATGATTTTGCTACCTTCGGTAAGGATGCACTTTTGGAAGACTTGTTCAATAAACAAGATATACGGTCTTATTAACAAATTTCAATCATATTGAATTAGTGTTCTCCCCATATATAAGGCATGATTTGGTCCTATTATGTTGTACTCAGACAAATTCTCATATGTTGGGAAGTTAATAATAGTGCAAACAACATAGCATGCAAATAAAATTTCTTTCTGTGTGAAGCATCATAGGTCATCACACCTTCTCCCCAAATTCTCTTTAATTCATCAATCACAGGTTCAATAAAAACATAAATATCATTGATAGTTTGTTTGGTGTCTGATACCAACTTTAATGGTATGACATCCTTAGTTTTCATAAACAACTAATGCGGGAAAATTGAAAGTAACAATCATAACAGGCCAAGTGCTATGTTGGTTGTATAACGTTCCTTGTGGATTCATCCCATCAGTACAAATCCCAAGTCATATATTCTTTACTTCTTCACCAAATTTTGGGTACAATAAATCAATTTTCTTCTATTGTGAGGAATCACATGCATGTGATAGGATCCTATCATATTTTACCTTACCTTCGCATTCCAAGATAAAATTAGCGTGTCTATTTTATTGGAAAACAAGCATTGAAATTGTGGTGTTATTTGTAGAAACCACAACACCTGGTAGAAGATCTAGTTTAGGCCTTACCTGAATTTGTCACTTTGTACCTTGACACCCCACATTTTGGTCAAGTTTTCAAAATCGATATAATCCTTTTGAAATAATACATAGTCATTTGGGAATGCATCTATCTTCTTAGATTCCATTCCCATTGTGAAAAAAATTCTTTGTTTCATATGTTGATACTAGAAGCTTGTTGCCTCTAGAAAGAAATTCTTTCAACAAAGACAATAAAGATGTGAAGCTTTTCTCACTCCTCCTGTTATTGTCTGTCAGAGTATAAAATCTCAACACAATCCTCAAATTTGTAGATTGATACAAGCTAAGTAGAAGGATCTCTTAGAATTATGCACAATGTTTCTAAGGGAGAGTGGATCAATAAGATTTACACCACAATTCTCTAGCACCATATCAACCATATCTTTCATGATTGGTTCGGTCACATCAACATTGTCAGCAATTTCTTCTTCAACACAAGTACCAATCAACATATATTTATCTCATAGTAGGAATATTTTCATGCATCTAACATTCAATATAGACTTGTATAATCCCATTGGACATGACATGACTTTTCATTTCATGAAAAGTGTCGACTTTAAAGTTGTTATTACAATTCCTACATGGACAATAGAACATATCTACTTGTCATTTCCTATGTTCCTGTACAAATCTCATAAACTAACCAAGACCAGTTAAACCCCAACGTGAAACAATCTGGAAGGGATGTCCACGATCGATCTATTCTATAATCACAAGGATAACATGTATTGAATAAGGTGTTAACTATGTCAAATTTAAAATAAAATATGTTTAAATTGAGTCAAAATTTAGTGTTTAGGGTTTAGGATTAAGGCTTATTGGTTTAGGGATTAGGATTTTAGGTTTAGGATTTAGGTTTTAGGGTTTACTATTTAGAGTTCAAGGTTTCTAGGCCAACAAACTATAGGGATTAGGGTCTACAGTTTAGAGTTTAGCATTTAGATTACATGATTTATTAATGAATGTGTACCGCCTATCCCATTATTGAACACCTAATATGACTAATAAGTCTATTATGTGTATTAAGCTTCATAGAATAATTTGACATCATTTCTCTACAATTCTCCAAGTATACTAATGTATATCATCAAATACTCACTTACATATGTACGCAGACAACAAATGGGGAAGTGTTGGAAAAAACATCTTGAAAACTGCATAAACATTATGCACTTACATCCTAAGTGAGATTAAGTATTCAATAATAGTTCCAACCAAGGATTATCCATGATTCACTCCTAATGAGAAAATTATGGATGGATGTCTAGGTCAACATAATACATGTTGGTTGTCATTTAATACCTATGATCCTAGTTTCATCTTTCATATACTAGGAGCAATTCAAATATGCACTAACATATAAAATACAATTTTATGGCTTAGATAAATGTTATTCTATTTGCACTATGTATACAATATCTATCACAAAAAACCCATAATTCATTTTAACATCTTGGAATCTTTTCTATTTATAGAGGCATGCCTTGTATAGATCAATAACAAACATCGAATGAACAATATTGATCATACTAAAAATGCATAATGATACAAAACATTATATTCAAGATTTTTATGAAGAATTATAAACAAACCAAACAATCAACAATTCATATAATTTCCTAAACATAACTTTTAGCTCTAGTTATATAGACAAAGAATTTAGTGATATAAAAATATAATTGGCCATAATACATGTATTTTTGTAAACAATCAACAATGGCAACTATAAATAAATAAAAAGGAAACTACCATAGCCAAAACGATGTAGGGAAATATGGAGACACGTATGGCAGAGGAAATAAAAAAAATTCTTGTCATATTCGCACAACTAGAGGATTATGTCAATAACTATGAAATGGGAAACATGGTGCAATCCATATACTTAGTCTTGGAGAAAGTCTAGCGATAATCTTTGTAGAGGTGTGCTTCCTTTTCTTACAACACATGAACGATAACCGGCGACGTCCTCCTAGTGTAACGATCAAAGATGGAGGTTACTGACATTCTTCTAGCATGGCAACAAAAGACTCCATGTCTTTATGTAGTCGACTCAGACTACCAGGAACTCCACGTCAGATTCCAAGTAAAAGGAAAGCAATTATACTTCTGTTGTCAACATGCTAGAGTCAACTTCATTTCCTCTTGTTGTCTCTCTCTCTTTCTTGGATAAGACTGCTCAGGCTCTCAAGTTACCACAACATTGAGAAAAAGTGTGTCAAGAGTGTTGGTGTGACAACCTAGATTTCTCTATCATCTTTTATACTCTTCCTCTCACATAAAACACAAACTAAACACAACCTTGCATTTTAAAACATAGAAACATCATAAGTTTTCCTTTGTGCACTAAGTTTGACTTAGCCTCTTGGTTAGAACCTCAATGTTCTAGATCCAGGTATAGACTTGTGTAATCCATGTAATCCTTTCTTTTCTCCTCCTTCTATCCTATAGTTTGGGCTATAGGTTCAGGAGGGTGATAAAAGGGAGATCTTTACTACAATCCTAGACATATGTCGCGGCATGTGCTTAGGGTATCTACATAGGTGTGGACCATGTTCTTACCAATTATCTGGATGTCATGATACTGGTCTGCCTAATGAGTGTGGTAACTCATTTAGGTTTTGGTTTTCTTAAATGGAGTATAGTGGTTTGCATCACCTATTTCAACTTTGGATAAAACCTATTTCAAGCATTAATATACGTAGATATGGAAAATGTTACCACACACAGAAAGGTAGTGATTGTCCATGTAACCTAAAAGAAAGAGATGTAACATCAAGTCTAGATGAGAGTGTTAGATACTAGTTGCAGTCTCTAGAGTTGGATAGAGCCATGATAAAGGTTAGGCTAGTAAGTAGCCTATTTGACCTAAGTTGACAATGATGATGATGATGGTAACGATAATGATAATGATGGTAATGATAATGATGATGACGACGAGGATGATGTTGATGTTGATTTTGATGTTGATGTTGATGTTGATGTTTATGTTGATGTTGATGTTAATGTTGATGTTGATGTTGATGTTAATTTTGATGTTGGTTTTGATGATATGAGTTTCTTCATGGTGACCTACATTTTTTGTTGGAGGATTTGAGTATGTTTTATAATATCTTATGAGTTTGTACATAAAACCATAGATAAGTCCAACACAATGTATGCAACATATGTCTTCATTGTTGTGCTAAAGATAGCTAGTGGATTGACATTCTTGCTTGTTACTAGTCTTATACATATTGATATATGGTTAATAACACATGGTTTAGGACTAGCACATGTCTCAATCTCTTTAAAAAGGAGGATGTAATGTCCCCGGATTTTCACCTTCTCAAAACCCCATGGAGATGAGAAGACAAAATCCGAAAACGTTAGCAATTATATCAGAGAGCGATGCGGAAGCGAAATGTGCATACATGAACATACAACCATAACATTTCTCAACATTTAACATGTATATTTACAACATGAATTATTACAACTTGGATTACAATTACATATTGAATGAAAATTCTACAAGTCTGAACATGTATACTAACAAGATCTTAGACAATAGGTACAACCTGTACAACTTTCTCACGTCCTGTACTTTTCTCCCATGCTATCACTGAACCTAAAACATACGTGAAACAATAAATCAACACACAAGGTGTTGTGTACATGGGTAGAAAGATACATATATTTATGGCTTTCATAATTTTGAAAAAGATTTGCAGAAGGAAAGAAAATCATAGAAAACACTTCTTTATTAAGCAAAATATGCCAATTTAAGTCATTTTCCTAGATGAATTGCATTATCAAGGTGGACTAGTACCAAAACATAAATATTGGGCCCATCCCCGTGTACCAAGTACTCTAGGGAAACTCCCTATACACCGTGTGCTCTAGGGAGGTGTACTAGCCAACATTAATCCATTCCCTCGTAAGGGAGATAATGAGCACCTTAAATAACTACAAAGCATCTACTTATCATTTATGTTTACAAGTGATAAAACATCGAGTACTATATAGTGCTACTACATCCAATATTTGCAAATAGAAGAGAGCATACATACATATCATGATTTCAAGCAAGAAAACCATAGTCATATACTTAAATAAAAACCCACGTACCTGAGTTCAGAGATTTCTTATACATCCATGGTCATCTAGATAATCTGGTCATCACCTGGTTAATATCAATTAATCATCATTAATAAATGTTCATCATATTCTAGGTATTTTAGGTCCAAATTAGGATTTGGCCAAAACTAGGTTCCATCTAATCTGAGGATGGTATCTGATATTTTTCTACTGATCATGCAGTCATTTTAGAGGTCTGGTCCAAGTTTCATATTTTTCTGATGATAGGTCTATTTTATAGAATTAAAATGAGACTAAAAGGATTATTCAATAATTAATAGGATATGACCTATTATTTAGGTATATTACTCAAATTAGAGTCTAAATATGGGTGTATATCTGCATTAGGGTTCTAGGACAATTTTCTGAGAATTAATCTCAACCAGATATTATTTATTTCATTCAATAAACTGTTAAAAGGAGGATTGTAATCTAAATTAAATATCGTCATTGAAAGTAATTCAAGGGTCTGATCTAGGAGTCCAGTAATGTAGAGAACATTTTTCTGAGTATAGGGGTATTTTTAGAGCATTTTTAGGGTAAGGGGTCTATTTATTAGGCTTTTTCTAACTTTCATTATATTTCTGCAAAATAAACATCTATATACCTTATGTGGGGGGTCCCACCACCGGTGGTGGCATCCTTTGATTGGCCGTGCTGGCCCTGGAGAGGGAGGCACGTAGATCTTCTTTCACTTGCGCTGGCCTAAGCAAATCGGCTGGCCTGAGATTCGAACCGGCTTCGTCTCCATCCCTCTTTCGCGATCAGCTTGACGCGAGGCGCTGCGCCTGCGTTTCTCACAACGCTTCTGGTCCTGCGCCCCTTCCTTCCCCCTTCGTAGACAACCAATGTTGCTGTGAGCCTGACCTTCGACAAGCTCTATCTTCAACTCCATGTAGATTCCATGAGGAGGAGAGGGAAGGTTGGATGTGTGGTGTGTGGGTTTTCTGCCTATGCGCCGCCTGGAATTTGAGTTCTGATGAGGTGCACAACCTTCATCACTCTACCTAGATGCTTCAAGGCTAGCATACCAGATCTGACACGCCCCTAGATGTTGCGTCATCAACTTTCAAGGAACTAAATCCTCGCCGCTATCCCAGATTATGTCGGCGGTGGTGGTATTAATAGAGGTGAGTTTGGGATTCTGCTCCACCTTATCCTTCACCCAACTGCTCGAAAAAGGCCAAGCTAGCCGGTTGCGTAGCACCTCTGTGGATACAGGAAGAGGGGAAATGCATCTCCCTGCTCACATATGCATTGCTTCATTCCACAAGATAGGGCGCCACTGTGAGGTGGACCTACAACGATCTCTAAAGCTGGCTCCTTGTACCTTTCGTCACCACCAAGATCGATGGTTCAGCTAGTTGCTGGAGCCCATGTTCAGATCTGACGCCTGTGTGCAGGCCTAGATCTGACTGGATCGACGGAGCAGAGGTTGTCTTCCTCTACTCCTGATGCTGTGATTGGGTTTGCACTACACCTGAGATTGATGGTGGTAGGCAGTAGCTGGTCCCTGATGTCAGCTGCTCTCTACGACCAAGGGTAACCTGGGTGTCCAGACGCTGAGGGGCCGTAGAATTGGTGGCCAGGCTAGGAAGAAAATAGATATGGACAGACAGGGGTTCGGCGTACAGGTGATCCCTCTGGAAGCCTGATATAACAAACCTCTCACAGTCTCACTTTAGCGGTGCACACTCCAAACCAGTGTAGAGTGCATCTGACTAGTACTACGGCCTTAGAACAACCAATCGAGCCAGAAGAAATGGAAATCTATTTTCTCTGCTTTTTACCCTTGTGATATCTTGCAAAGAAGGTAGCCGAGATCCGAAAATATCAAGGATCACAACCAATCGTAGACTCATGATTACCACGAGAGACACCTATCCATGGATCAATATATAAGAGTCTCACTTTCCTCCTATTTTAATGTTTTCATAGCTTTTAAAGCATCAAAACAAAAGAAAGAAGCGTTGGTCATACCCCGCTCGTGACCAGCTACAAGCTTTGAAGTAATGCACTTATACTCCTTTATTAAATACTCTAAATAAGATCCTTTTGAAAGGTATACCAATATCAATAGTAAACCTTGGATATCTATATTTATTTGGAGATTCCATTTTTAAAGTTGGAAAAGGTTTAGCGTCACCAATATATATCTGAAACCATAGAACCTCATATATGATCTTTGATCACACAAATTCTCAAACCGGTGAATAAAAAAAATGTACATCATTATTGAACTTAATTGGTAGCTATCATCATCAATTGGATTTCTTTAAGAAGGTTATCCCCAAGATCACATGGATCGACATTGATTACCAGAAATCATTACAAAAATCTCAAATATTACATTCTCAAGATTATCATGCTATATATTTAATACAAAACTTTAGTCCAATTTATGTTATTCATAAATTTCAACTTGTCATACATTAAGCACATATGAATCTCAAAACACCAAATTTGGGTGAAGGAATCCATAATTCGATTACCAATTCCTCAATTTGGTATTCATCATCTACATATCATACATGGTCCTCCAAGACTATGCTAGTTATCAAAATGCTAAAATCTAGGGTCATCACATTCATCCCACCTTATATGGAATTTCGTCCTCGAAATTCAACTAATATCATGCTCAAGGAGAGATAAAAGTGTCCAACTTCATAAAGGTCACCACTTCTAGGTTCCAATGTTATCATGTTTCTTTATTTACCCTAAGTTGTCGCCTTAGGATTTAGAGAATATTGGATGTATCCAACCCACCTTATATAGGTGTAAGCATCATATGAGAATGGCTCACCAACATGTTTTAATATTAGGGTTTCACGATACTGCATGGGTTATTACCAAACTAGAAGCTTAGGGTTGAAAGATTTGAACTTAAGAACTTATATATTATGATCATGTAACCCATGATCTAGAGATATCTTTATTTCTAGCTCATGATTTTCAAATCTATATCTTTCATGAATGATATGAAGGAAAGAGAATATACTACATCAAGCTTATCATGCTTTTAACTTGGATGTTACATGTATGATATAGGAAGGGGATATAGAATAGGTCAATCTTATTTGAGTGACTCCTCATATATAGATCATCCATATAGCTCAAGTGAGGTTTCTAGCATCATATAGAAAGAAAGAGAAGTGGAAGGAACAACATTTATGAGTATCTTATGCACGAAGCATTTTACACTTAGAACAAGAGTTCATATATCACCTCACTTGTAGCTAATGATGAGATTCACAAACATATGTCACTCAAGATAAGACCTAATTCAATCAAAAGGATTGACTTTCTCATTATAAGTCGCCTACCCATCATTTTTTTATTATAACCCAATTCTCACATATATGATTGAATCATGCAAAAGGACTCAACTCATCTACTCAGGAGCAACTCAGCTTAGGACACATCATTTCACCTTTATCTCATATTTCTCATAGATTGTAGGGTAGGTCCTATGACCCTCTCCTTGTGGGTCTCACTCTCTTTGGAGTTCACCACATATCTTGTCTTAACACTGGAGGTTCTCCCTTGTAAAAGAGTTTGAGGCTGACACATGTTCAACTTTATCTTAACTTAGCTCATCTTAAATAAAAAAAAACAATATGTTCTTTCATCACCACTTGTCTTAGATTATCCAAAATTAGACTCAGACGCCATATACAACTTAAATCTTTATAAAGAACTTATACCTCATACATGAAATTTATATAAGACCATCCTTACTTACATCATCTATCATTCTATTGTCCTTCAATCTATCGCATATCCTTATAAGGCTCTAGACATCTATTCTACATATAATCTCTCTTCTAGACTGATGTCACCCCCTTTCACTTAGGTTGCATGAACACTAACTACTCTCCAGTGTGAGGGACACAGTTGATATTTACATATACATAATAAAATATTATATAGTTTTTCTCCGAGAAAGAAGGCATCAGAGAAAACTGTCGAGGTGTGAGCCGATTGGGAAACAAAACCAAATCAGCAAAACCGAGTGTCCCACACACAGTAGATAGTCCAGTGTCATGTCACCTAGTGAAATGGTGAGAACAACGTGTAGACTAGTGTAGCTACCCAATACATATGAGCTCTATATGGAAAGGGTTTCAGACACTTGTCTAAACCTAGTTCTCGAACATCTAGGTTCTAACCTAGAGGCTAAGTCAGAACTTATTCCTATATAACAACTTACTAACTTTCTAGGATTTAAAGTGAAAGGTGAAATTACGTTTTATGTTTCATGGTGAGCAATTGTTAGGTGTAGCTATTGTTCATGCTCTGATACCAACTGTAACGTCCCCGGATTTTCACCTTCTCAAAACCCCATGGAGATGAGAAGACAAAATCCGAAAACGTTAGCAATTATATCAGAGAGCGATGCAGAAACGAAATGTGCATACATGAACATACAACCATAACATTTCTCAACATTTAACATGTATATTTACAACATGAATTATTACAACTTGGATTACAATTACATATTGAATGAAAATTCTACAAGTCTGAACATGTATACTAACAGGATCTTAGACAATAGGTACAACTTGTACAACTTTCTCACATCCTGTACTTTTCTCCCATGCTATCTCGGAACCTAAAACATACGTGAAACAATAAATTAACACACAAAGTGTTGTGTACATGGGCAGAAAGATACATATATTTATGGCTTTCATAATTTTGAAAAAGATTTGCAGAAGGAAAGAAAATCATAGAAAACACTTCTTTATTAAGCGAAATATTCCAATTTAAGTCATTTTCCTGGATGAATTGCATTATCAAGGTGGACTAGTACCAAAACATAAATATTGGGCCCATCCCCATGTACCAAGTACTCTAGGGAAACTCCCTGTACACCGTGTGCTCTAGGGAGGTGTACTAGCTAACATTAATCCATTCCCTGGTAAGGGAGATAATGAGCACCTTAAATAACTACAAAGCATCTACTTATCATTTATGTTTACAAGTGATAAAACATCCAGTACTATATAGTGCTACTACATACAATATTTGCAAATAGAAGAGAGCATACATACATATCATGATTTTAAGCAAGAAAACCATAGTCATATACTTAAATAAAAACCCACGTACCTGAGTTCAAAGATTTCTTATACATCCATGGTCATCTAGATAATCGGGTCATCACCTAGTTAATAGCAATTAATCATCATTAATAAATGTTCATCATATTCTAGGTATTTTAGGTCCAAATTAGGATTTGGCCAAAACTAGGTTCCATCTAATCTGAGGATAGTATCTGATATTTTTCTACTGATCATGCAATCATTTTAGAGGTCTGGTCCAAGTTTCATATTTTTCTAATGATAGGTCAATTTTATAGAATTAAAATGAGACTAAAAGCATTATTCAATCATTAATAGGATATGACCTATTATTTAGGTATATTACTCAGATCAGAGTCTAAATATGGGTGTATATCATCATTAGGGTTCTAGGACAATATTTTGAGAATTAATCTCAACCAGATATTATTTATTTCATTCAATAAACTGTTAAAAGGAGCATTGTAATCCAAATTAAATATCGTCATTGAAAGTTATCAAGGGTCTGATCTAGGAGTCCAGTAATGTAGAGAACATTTTTCTGAGTATAGGGGTATTTTTAGAGAATTTTTAGGGTAAGGGGTCTATTTATTAGGCTTTTTCTAAGTTTCATTATATTTCTGCAAAATAAACATCTATATACCTTATGTGGGGGGTCCCACCACCGGTGGTGGCATCCTTTGATTGGCCGTGCTGGCCCTGGAGAGGGAGGCACGTAGATCTTCTTTCACTTGCGCTGGCCTAAGCAAATCGGCTGACCTGAGATTCGAACCGACTTCGTCTCCATCCCTCTTTCGCGATCAGCTTGACGCGAGGCGATGCGCCTGCATTTCTCACAGCACTTCCGGTCCTACGCCCCTTCCTTCCCCCTTCGTAGACCACCAATGTTGCCGTGAGCCTGACCTTCGACAAGCTCAATCTTCAACTCCGTGCAGATGCCACGAGGAGGAGAGGGAAGGTTGGATGTGTGGTGTGTGGGTTTTCTGCCTATGCACCGCCTGGAATTTGAGTTCCGACAAGGTGCACAGCCTTCATCACTCTACCTAGATGCTTCAAGGCTAGCATACCAGATCTGACACGCCCCTAGACGTTGCGTCATCAACTTTCAAGGAACTAGATCCTCGCCGCTATCCCAGATCATGTCGGCAGTGGTGGTATTAATAGAGGTGAGTTTGGGGTTTTGCTCCACCTTACCCTTCGTCCAACTGCTCGAAAAAGGTCAAGCTAGCCGGTGCGTAGCACCTCCGTGGATACAGGAAGAGGGGAAATGCATCTCCCTGCTCACATATGCATTGATTCATTCTACAAGATAGGGCGCCGCTGTGAGGTGGACCTACAACGATCTCTAAAGCTGGCTCCTTGTACCTTTCTTCACCACCAAGATCGATGGTTCATCTAGTTGCTGGAGCCCCTGTTCAGATCTGACGCCTGTGTGCAGGCCTAGATTTGACTGGATCGACGGAGCAGAGGTTGTCTTCCTCTACTCCTAATGTTGTGATTGGGTTTGCGCTACACCTGAGATTGATGGTGGTAGGCAGTAGCCAATCCCTAATGTCAGCTGCTCTCTACGACCAAGGGTAACCTGGGTGTCCAGACACTGAGGGGCCGTAGAATTGGTGGCCAGGCTAGGAAGAAAATAGATATGGACAGACAGGGGTTCGGCGTATAGGTGATCCCTCTGGAAGCCTTATATAACAAACCTCTCAGAGTCTCACTTTAGCGGCGCACACTCCAAACCAGTGTAGAGTGCATCCGACTAGTACTACGGCCTTAGAACAACCAATCGAGCCGGAAGAAATGGAAATTTGTTTTCTCTGCTTTTTACCCTTGTGATATCTTGCAAAGAAGGTAGACGAGATCCGAAAATATCGAGGATCACAACCAATCGTAGACTCAGGATTACCACGAGAGACACCTATCCATGGATCAATATATAAGAGTCTCACTTTCCTCCTATTTTAATGTTTTCATAACTTTTAAAGCATCAAAACAAAAGAAAGAAGCGTTGGTCATACCCCGCTCATGACCAGCTACAAGCTTTGAAGTCATGCACTTATACTCCTTTATTAAATACTCTAAATAAGATACTTTTGAAAGGTATACCAATATCAATAGTAAACCTTGGATATCAATATTTATTTGAAGATTCCATCTTTAAAGTTGGAAAAGGTTTAGCGTCACCAATATATATCTGAAACCATAGAACCTCATATATGATATTTGATCACACAAATTCTCAAACCGGTGAATAAAAAAAATGTACATCATTATTGAACTTAATTGGTAGCTATCATCATCAATTGGATTTCTTTAAGAAGCTTATCCCCAAGATCACATGGATCGACATTGATTACCAGAAATCATTACAAAAATCTCAAATATTACATTCTCAAGATTATCATGCTATATATTTAATAAAAAACTTTAGTCCAATTTATGTTATTCATAAATTTTAACTTGTCATACATTAAGCACATATGAATCTCAAAACACCAAATTTGGGTGAAGGAATCCATAATTTGATTACCAATTCCTCAATTTGGTATTCATCATCTACATATCATACATGGTCCTCCAAGACTATGCTAGTTATCAAAATGCTAAAATCTAGGGTCATCACAGAGGACCTCTAGAAGGGAACACACAATAATGGTGAACTCTCGATATGAGTCTACCTTATACGGGAGAAGGTCATAGTACCTAAACTTTAACACATATGAAATGTTGAAAAAAAATATGAATGATGAAATGCATGATGATGAGTCCCTAGTTAGAATAATTATCGGTATATGAGTTGAGTCACCTAGTGTGTTGTTCCCTTGAAAATGTTGAACCTTGGACTTCTTATGAAATGATATAACCCTAGAGATGGAGGGATTTGAATATATGATGCTTGCTATATAGGTGTGGGAGATGTCCCAAGACCCTAACATGATGTCTAATCTTCATGATGAGCCTCATACTCAGGTTACTAATTCTATGTGAAGGAATCTAGTGGTTTCCCTTGCTTCAAAAACTTGGGTAGAAATTCATGTTATGGGTAGATGGTGGTGGTTATCACATCTTGTTGGTCATAGACATGTCATATCTTGAGTGACTTGAGCTTGTGGAGATCACTTGAAATAAAAGTGAGACAATTATGAAACTTCAACTTCGATGATGATGTTGTTCCTCAAGCGATGCTTAATACATGAAATATCTCACTTTAGTTAAAACTTGATACGTGCACAATAATTCACTCTCACAAACTATACCTAATAAGAAACCATACCATACATGAAAAATATAATTTATAAATGGTGAATTTGATATGAACATGCCTTGAGATATTGTTTTGAATAATCATGAATACAATGCTTAATTTTGGACCCAAAACGAAAAGTCATGAACATAACACCCAAAATGAAAAGTGATGAAAATAACTGGCGAAAGTTGGTTGAATTTCCAAATAAAACTAAAACATGCATGAAATCTACTATAATGCTGAAATACGCCTTTGATGATGGTCTCCTTTGAAATTCATTATGTTGAACATGTTCCTTTGAGCATTCGATAACATATGTTTTGATGAAATACCTTAAACTTGGGCAGATACATGAACAAAATATTCAACATGGTAGGGATAAGAGATGATCAAACCCTAACATAAAGATGGTGAAATAATATGATGGAAAACTTAGTAACATGTAAGTATTTGGGATGGGTACACCCTGGATGATGACTACATAAGTGTGCAACCCATAGTGGTGAATGACTTGAAACCTAGGTTTAGTTACCATCAACATCCGTTGTTGATCCATAAATGACATGATAATGATCCTGCTATCTTCTCTAAAGTTCTTATCTAGATTTTTTAAAATCATAACTTGTTAACCATTTGTCCAGATGATGTGAACCTACATATCAAATTGATCCTCTCAAAAAGATATACAAAACGAACCTAATTGTAGAGCCTAAAATATATTTCTTCTCCCTATTTTTCCCAAAATATGAACATTTTCTATGTTTGGCCACATTTAATGCATGATTATGATGAAGGTGAGACCTTTTACTCCCCTTAGGATCTCTAGTCATCAATTGTTTATAATCTTGAGCATGCTTAGAGACTCTTCTTATGGGAAGTAGTTAAAGGCCTTATGAAATACGGTGTTACTGGTATAATAGGAGTAAAATGATATAAATTATATGCTCTCACTTTACTAAATACTTAACTTAATTATTCTTGTTCATTACTTATACAAATCTTTTCAAATTATTCAATGCTTATGTATATGTCTCTTTTAGTCCTGTACTCATCACCTCGTGTGTTGACCCATATTGTTTCACATATGTTATAGTTTAAGAGATGGTAGAAGTTGGTGGGCTTGGTGATCTATATCAGGTGTACTTGTTGTAAGATCCCTAGTGTACATGAACAAACTTGTGTATATTTGACTCTCAATTTATAATTTAAATCTTGTAATAAAGGATGTTGTTTAATAATACTTTTTGAATGTTGAGATAATTATTGGTGCCTTTATCTTGTTATCATTTAATTTATGTTAAGCTTTACACTACCTTATTCGTGCTTTGTTACTACCATGCTAGGGATAGATGCCTAGGTCCTATTGCCATTGACTTTATAGTCACTTGAAGTTAGGATTTGGGTAACAAATAGTTCTGTATTAGTTGGCAACCCCCTCCTTTATATTGGGTTGGATAGGATAGGGTTTCCAAAACCTAGTGGATACAAAAATACAAATCTCATGGTATTAAGGTTTTTGTGCACCACCAGTCAGTCAATTGGACAATCTTGTCAGTCAACCAGCACACTAGTTGATTGATTGGATTCTCTAGTCGGTCTATTGGCTTGTATCCAGCATCACAATTACATTGTATTTCATTCCCATCATTAATGCATATTATTAATCATTTGACCATGAAAAACGGGTTGTTTGGCATCCAATCAGTTGATTAGACATTCTAATTGGTAGACTCACAACCACTATTGCTTAATTTGATCACTTAAACACTTTTAGAAATCAAGTTAAGTCCTATCCATGAGTAAACTCCTATTCCAAGTTCATCCTATGTGTGTGACCCTATAGGTCTGATATCATGTTGGTAGTGGATGTCCATAACCAGATTGACATCACAAATAATGAGCAGTATCTAGAAACACTTCGTTGCAGCCCAAGTAATTGGAAAGTTGAAGAACAACTTCAACCTACAACCTATGATCATTGTTACTTTGATGGAATCATCATCTTCTTAATACTAAATCTATGCTTATCAAACTAGAGTAGAAAGTTTAGATACATGTTAGCTCACATATCACCTATTGACTCACATGAACAAGGTCATGCATTTTTCAATATTGCTTATCAAGTGGCCAAGATATATACTCCAGAAGGAGGGGAAAATCCCATCTACATCACTCACAATCAATCCCCATGTGTCACAATGCACCCAAGCACCACCTTTATGGAAACCCTTATTCAAGGTTATCTTGGATGGTGTCAAAGTTCATCGAATGACATATAATGAGTGTAGTGACTTTAGGTCCAAGAATCACAGTTACCACTTTCCCTTTGAGTGTGTTGATTCTGACTATCATATAAGGGTTCCATGTATCACTCTCAAGTTGTGTCGATACCGTAAACTTTTCCCTAATAAGTACATGTTTTTGACTCAATATCCAATATCATGATTAATGAGATTCTATCATCAATCATTACATAATATAATCATATTTACTATTTTCATCTATTATTCTTCCACTATAATATATGACTAGGGTCATATTAAAAATGGTACTCTTATCATACGTATGATCTCATTTTTCAGATCCTCAACCTAAAGACAATTGTCATCGAGTATCATTATTATTTAGACATTTATCATGTTATATCATTATCTCAAAACAAAATAAAACATAATAGACGAAATTGCCTTTGTTATTATCAAATTGATTACATTATGCCACATTAAAATCAACATATGATTGGCTCTCTGGGCATACATACCAATAGACTCCCATTGCACTTAGAGTCAATCACCGACGAATCTTGTCCAAAATGATCTAACATGACCATCATGATTCTACTACAAAAGTGCTTTAGTCAGTTGCCTAGAAATATCATTTTTAGTTGGTACTCTGCAAAAGTGCTTTTGTTAGTCGGTCAACATTTTACTTTCAGTCGATACTCTAAAATGGAAGTGTCAATGTATATGCTTGGATTGTTGATGCGATCTAGGTTCCTTAGATTGTGTAATAGCTACACTGTTGTTAGAATACAACTCTACTACATCATTAATGCTTGGAACGACTTCAAGTTCAGTGATGAACTTTTTGATCCAGACAACTTCCTTTACTACACGTGAGACAACAATGTACTCAACTTCTTTTATAGAATCATCAACTATCTCTTGCTTGAAACTTTTCCAACTCTCATATTTGTTGTTAAGATAAAAACCAAATCTTTATTGTGATAGGGAATCATCTTTGTCAAATTGGAATCTTGCATCGGTGTAACCCTTTATACCCAACTCTTCCTCACTGCCACAAACAAGGATCTAATGCTTAGTCCTTCTCAAGTACTTAAGCATGTTCTTCATGAAAGTGTAGTGGCCTTCACTGGGATCTAATTGATATCTACTCATCATTCTCAAAGCATACATGACATTGAGACGCGTGCATAACATTGCATACATGACATATGGATTTGCAGACACATATGGCATCTTACTCATGTGTTTGCATTCTTCACAAGAACTAGTACAATGGTCTCTAGATAGACTCATTCCATGTAACATAGGAAAATTACATCTCTTTGACTCGTGTATGCTAAACCTTTTCAGCACCTTGTCAGTGTATGTACTCTCGGTTAGGTCAAAAAGCCTTCTAGATCTATCTCTATAGATCTTAATTCCTAAGATATACGATGCTTCACCTAAATCCTTCATGGAGAAGGTACTTCCGCGCCAGACCTTTATCATTTTTAAGGTAGGGATGTCATTCCCCATTAATGGTATGTCATCTACATACAACATGATGAATAGCACTATCCTCCCACTAACCTTGTTGTAAACACAAGGTTCATCTCCAATTTTACTAAAGCCAACCTTTTTTATTGTCTCATCAAATCGAACATTCTACTCAGAGATGCTTGCTTCAATTCATAGATTGACCTTTGCAACTTACATATTTAATTTGCATTATTCAAAATTATAAAACCCTTAGGTTGTGTCATTTATACATCCTCAAGAAGATTCCTGGTAAGGAAAGTAGTTTTGACATCCATGTATCAAATCATATAGTCATAATAAGTTGCAAAGGTGAGCATGATCCCTATGGACTTAACCATGGAAACTTGTAAAAAGGTTTCGTTATAATAAACACCTTGAACTTGTATTAAACCCTTTCCAAACAACTAGTTTTTACATTACCATCCATATCGGTCTTCTTCTTGAAGACCTATTTTCACCCTATGGGTTTTACCTCTTCGAGGGGATCCACCATGGTCCATACCTTATTGGCTTACATGGAGTCCATCTCAGATCTCTTGGCCTCAAGCCATTTATCAAAATATGGTCCCTCAATAGCTTCTAGGTAGGTTGTTGTCACATCACCTGTGACCAACTCATCACCTTCTTGAGTCACAAGATAACCAAATCTCCTAGGATCAAGACATATCCTACTAGATCTATGTGCTTCTTGTGCTACACCAGGAACTTGAGATGCCAAAATAGTTTGTGAGTCTCCTCATTCCTTTTGTACCTCTACAAGTTTAATGTTTTCTTGTTGGTCTCAAATCTCTTTGAGTTCTACTTTTCTCCCACTGATTCCTTTTGGAAATAAATCCCTTTTAAAGGAATACATCAGTTATGACAACAAACACTTTGTTGTTAGATGGAGTGTAAAAGTAGTATCCCTTGGTTTCTCTGGGATATCCAACAAAGTAACACTTATCTAATATGGTTCCAAGCTTTTTAGGAAAAATTTCCTAACATAAGCTTCAAATCTCCAAATCTTAATAAAAGACACATAAATATGCTTCCCATACTATATCTCGTATGGTGTCTTTTGAACCAATTTAGATGGTACATGGTTTAGTGTGAAAGCGGAGGTTTCTAAAGCATATCCTAGTAGGAAGTAAAAAAATCATCTAGACTCATAACCGATAGCACCATATCTAGTAATGTTTGATTCCTTCTTTTTGATACTACATTATGTTATGGTATACCAAGTGGATTCAATTGTGGTGCAATAGCACAGTCTCATAGAAGGACCTCAAAACCTTTCCTTAAGTATTCTCCACCTCCATTGGTTGGAATCCCTTTAATAATTTACCAAGATGGTTTACTACTACATTCATGAACTCCTTGAACTTTACAAGGGCTTCTGAATTGTGTTTCATTTAGTACACAACCATACCCACTGAAATCACCAGATTTTTAATGAAGTACTGATAACCGCCTCTAGCATTGGTTATAAAAGAGACAATACATTAATATGTATGATTTCTAATAAATTACTCACTCTCTCACTATAGCCAGTGGAAGGAGCTTTTTTCATCTTGCCCAACAAACAAGATTCACATGTCTCTATTGGCTCAAAACTAAAAGAGTCCAGGTAATCATCTTTATGGATTATGGAAATGTATTTCTCATTTATGTGTCCTAAATAACAACGTCAAAGGTATGTAATGTTTGAGTTATCAAGTTTTATCCTTTTTGTATTTATGTTATATATGCTTGTCTCTAGATCTAACAAGTATAGACCATAGGACATTCAGGCACTACCATAGAAGATCTCATCTCCACTAATGAATCATTGACCATTCTTTATAAGAGATTTGAATTCATTTTTGTCCTTACAAGATACAAATATGATGTTTATATTTATAATAGATACATAGTAGTAGTTCTCTAAAGCTATTGCAAGCCCACTAGGTAGATATAACTCATAGGTTCCAAATACATTGATAGCAACTCTTACTCTACTAGAAACACACAATTCAACCTCACCTTTATTAAAGGTCTTCTTCTTTTCCAGATCCTACACATTTGAGCAAGTGTGAGATCCACATCCTATATAAAATACCCAAGATGAAGAAGGTTCAAAGTTAATCTAAATAACATTATACCTAAAGTAGATATATCTATCTCTTGCTTCATCATCCTGAGTTCCCTAATGAGACTAAGGGTTGAGACCAACAAAACCCAACAAATGTAATATAAGTTTTAGCTAAGGTTTATGTCGTCTCCAATGGGATTGTCAACTCATGATTGACTCCATGATTGCCTACATCACACATTGGATGGAGGAGGAAGAATCACCCTTTGAGAATTACCCAATTTCTCTCAAATCATATGACAATAATGTAATATCATATGCGCAAGGCAGTAATATCCTATTTATTTGAATCTGGCCACATGGCACCCCATAAATAATTACATAGGTGACTACACAAATAGTAATTGGTCATAATACAAATAAATTTGTAAATTTCATAGAAAATAAACCATATAACCAAATATATTCTATATATATGTTGTGAGGAATCTATAAATATTGGTTTGAAGATGTATCTTTGCCACATGGTTAACTAAGTCCAAAATGGAGTTGGAGGAATGGAGATTAGAAAATTTAGTGTGTTTGTGAAGAAGACCAGAGGTAGAGGTGGTGGCCACCCCCATTGAGGGGCCGATAGGGATATTATTAGGAAACCCTCCTAGAAGAAAAAACTCAATTCTTGTAGCCACTATTTAGTTCATGACCCAGTCGGGATTATCTCACGTCATTTTATGCCAGCTGAACATAATTCAATCTAGATTGAAAAGTAATATTTTAGATTGTGATCCCATAATGGCCCAATTTTGGGATTTAGTTGCAAATCTAGACCAAGTCAGTCACGGTCGGGGTAGGATTATTAATCATATTTGGGTAATCCACTATAGATTGACTTCAATGAAGAAAAGTCTTGTCCCTTTCCCCAACCTCCAGTTCTTGCCCCACTTCCTATCCCATTCCCTCACCCCTCTCCCTCTGATGTCCTCTTTTCCCATAGTGGTCACAACACTATAGCTGTGCGGAATAATGTCTTTAGCGCTCCTTCCAAGTACTGAAGGATTCTATATAAGAGAAGTGACATATCACTTCTAGTATTGATGCATCAAAGCTAGGGTTTAGCTGCATGTCGAGCCTAGGTTGGCCCATAATGGAATCAATGCACTCTTATAGCACTAGGATATAAGCATCTATGTGATGAAAAAATAAGGATTCTCGTGCTCTTTCCTCATCACCTATCTCGTGCATGCTCTGGGCCACCGTCTTGACCCCATCTTTTTCTACACTGTCCCTTCTTCTATGCCATTGTGTTATCTTGTCAATGAAAGCACACACAATAAACCCTAGGGAGCACAAGGGGTGCTTAAGGACCTTTCTATTGGTGGCCTTTTTTATTAAGTTTCTCCTCCTCCAATTGCGCATCCCCCACCACATATTTACATATGTTGTTTCTATCAATCCCATGTACTCTGAGATTTCCTCCTCTGTGAAGGTAAGAAATGATGTATTTGTTTCATTTCTAGGTTCCCCCCACCTCATATACTAACAATATCCATCTTTTATGCTTGACTGCTTATTTCTCAACTTGAATCATCCATGGTGGAATCTAGCATTCTGGATTTCGTGGTGGTTTCTTCTCCAATATTTGGTGGTGATTCCTTCTCCAATGTTCATGTATCAATATGTGACCATCCCTTCTCCAACTGCTTCCTGACCTTGCATTTTTTCCCTACTTAACAATTTGTTAGTTGCATATTTATGTGGTTAACATTATTGTTGTCTACTTCATCATTAGACAAGCAAAAATTTCGTGAGTATTTGTAATAGATGAATTGGATGATGGTTACATAATTAGCAATAGTAAATTTCATAACTTGTCAAATACTCATTAGTTTGTGTCACCATTATTCTTGTACAACTGTCATAGATATTGCTCAATTGTGTTTGAATAACTAATGCAATGTATGCCTATAACCATGTATCGGTGTATCATAGTTGGATTTTTTGTATCACTCTAAAAAATATATCAGGTTATCATAGTTTGATTTTTTGTCCCCATTTGTGATATCAAAAATAGGGACACATACAGAAGACCATTATTCCATTATGAGACAACTAATGTTAAATAAGGTCTCAAATAAAATATCATTTCATGTTTGTTGAAATATTTTAAAATACCAACACGAAAATATGATGAATAAAAACATACATTTAGAGAAAATACAAATTATTCAATCATATAAACCATGCATAAAAAAACCAATGCATCATCTCGAACTATGATGCGCTTCTAAGAGTAAATACAAAATGTCATTGGAAAAAAATCCATAAATAGAAGGATTAATATTAGAACCATTACCATAATATTTTGGTGACAATGAAGTAGTTTCTTGACCACCTTACTTTCATGTATGAAATAAGTATTACCATCATAAATGCCCTTTTATCACCATGTTCCCTACATGCCTTCCATGAAACCATCAACTTCTACTTCTTGTCATTGCAAACCACATCCCTATCATAATAAGTTTTTTTTCACTTGGATTATTATATCACATATCATAAGTCAATATTGAGGTAATTAAATGAAGTAGAAAACTTTGAATTTTCATCACCCTTTGTCATTTTAGAATTCAGGACATATATAGAAGAGAATTATTCCATTATTCGAAAAATAATCTCCAATAAGGTCTCAAAGAAACTATGATGATACATTATATGCATGAAAATAATGACCAAGATATTATCTCAAAATAATACAATGCCCTAAATAGAGAAAATCCAAAATATCATAGAATACAATATCCATCTTGACCAAGATTAATATAAGAACCATTAGAATCATAAATGGGTGATCTAGGTCTTAAAACTTCCATATTATGTAGAATTTTATACATGGTTATAGAGATACTGAATTGTTTCCATATTTTTATTATTTATTGTATAGACTAATATTTTACATACAAACAAAATATTAAAGACTATTTTTCTTGTTTCCTACCAAAAAGCATCAATAGACAATCTGCCATGCCCGTTCGTCACCATGCTCCCTACATGCCTTCCATTCATCCCTCAACTTCTAATTCTTCTTGTCATTAAAAACCATACAATATTTTCTCCCTATCATTACTAGTTTTATACACATGGATTATTAGATTAGATATCATATTATTATGTTATGGTAATTAGATGAAGTAAAAAAATATGGATTTCTCATCCTTCTTTGTCATATCAAAAAAGTGAAACAATATCCATCTTCCACTGATCAATATAAGAACCATTAACATCATAAATACGCCAGCTAGGTTCTTACACTTCCATATTATGTGGAATTTTATATTCTATTACAATGATGTTGACTTGTTTCCATAATTTTATTATTCATATTGTAAATGAGACTGGCATTTAACATAAATATTACATAAGACTATTCTATGTGTTTCCTACCAAACAATACACAATTTTCCATGCCCTATTCTAACCATGCTCCCAACGTTCCTACCATGCATCCCTCAACTTCAACTTCTTCTTTATAATATAAACCATGAAGTGTAGGATGTCTATAAGAAATAGGGATAAATATAGATTACATATCATGGCTTACTAGATGACAGATCATAGATTATTAGATTACAGTTCCTGAATTGCATGTATGATTCTAATTTACAGTTCTTGGGTACTGAATTTTGTTGTTTAGAAAGTATTTAGCTGTTTGACTCACATGAATCATCAATAAAAAATAATGGTCAGTGATACATAAGCCATTGACATTTTCTGAATTGTGTAGATATACATCTCTTTTTGTTTTAGCGGATTGCAGAAGTATTGTGTATAATTTTCTATGGAATTTTTCGTTTGGATTCTACTGATGTTGATTTTTTGTATGGATTATACTATTGTATATAGTTTGTGTGGATTATACGACTATTAATTTGTCCAACCTCCATGTTATAGATTTTGTGAAGATTATGATTCTATCAATTTTTCCTACATCCATGTTACAAATATTTGAGATTGAGTATATTGTTGTCAATTTTTGCAACCTCCATGTTACTAATTTTTTTGCTATGACTAGATGGTCATAGGACTGTTCTTAGATTGGGTTGTTCACCTATTTGTCATTCATTTGGAACCTCACTTGCATGACTCATTTTCTACAATGTGCATGGTCACAATTTCTCATTCCTACATTGGACTCTTCACCTATTTTTCATGCATTTGAAAGAACACTTGCATGACAAAAAATCCATTAGTTAACATATACACGCTTGAGCTTGGACCAAATATTTCTTCATTTTTTGGCCCAATAATACCTCTAATAGTATTTTAAGCAACTACCTTTCTTTTTAGTGCACACACGTTGGTTTAACATGGTTGAATGAATTTAAACTTAATTTGCATTAATGTGTATGACTTACCATACCGGTCTACTAATAACATTTATGACTTACCTAGGATCACAAGGTTTCATTCATACATCCTCACAATTGTGATTAATTGCAACATCATTGTTAGCATGGCTTCTACATACCCCAAGCTCCATATTCAATGGTTGAGGGAGTCTCATGAAGCTCTAGTTGCTGCATTGAAGAGGCAGTAGGACATAGATAGGTATATAGATGGGAAGTATACTTGAGAGGCTTTGATGGAAACACTCTATGACTGGGAAAATAGGATGGGGTGGCCAAACTGTACACCCAAGCAAGTCAAAACTTGGTGGAAAATCCTGATGAAGGAGTTTGTAAAGATGAAGAATGTGACCAAGAAGAGTGGTGTTGGATGGGAAGAGAGCAGGAACAAGCCCATACTTCCTGACACCCAGGAATGGACAGATACATTGAAGTTACGTAGAATAATATGCCAATGTAACATTCATTTAGTGCATGTACTTTTAACCTATATCAAACCTTGGCGGTGTTATAGATCAACCACTTAACTGGTGGGAAATTTTAGCAGCATCTTTGGTACCATAATTGAAACCAGAGTGATCAGGTCACTTGAAATTACCATAAGAAAATTGTCTATATCTTCCTCATTTCTTTCTTTTTCTGGTTGAGTATAAATACACTTGTCAACCACATGGCCTCCTTGACTACATGTAACACATTTTATTACCCTCTCCATAGGTTTCTTGCCTTTTCCTCTAGATTTTTTTTGGTTTCTTTACATTAGTGGCTATCTTCTAGATCTGAACCGTAGTCACTTCTAATGGTTTTGACTCTATAGATTCACCTTCAGATGTTTCCCTCTTAGCCGATCCCTTTTCACCCCTTTCATAATCCAAGCTTTCCCATAGAGCAACCATGTTCTCAATAATTATCATGGTTTTCTTTGGGTTCTTCCCTATCAAGTTGGTCCATACATCATCATTTAGAGATGTCCTTTTGGTAGGAGTAAGTCTATTAGAAAAGGTGGTCACCAAGAATCCCTTGTTATATTTATGGTGCGGGAAATCCCTATGGTACTCTTAGAATCTTCCCAAGCTTCATAAAGGTTTTCTCCTAGACTCTGCGTAAACCCAGTGATCTTGTGCCTATTTCTTAGGGTTCTCTCTATGGGGTAGAACTTGGTGACAAAAGTGACAGCCACGGCCGCCCATCCATTATTGGTTTTCTTGTGTAAGGAGAGGTACCAAGATAATGTCTTGTCCCTCAGATAGAAGTTAAATTCCTTACAATGTATTACATCTTGTGGAACCCTCTTCATCTTGATGGTGTCACATAATATTTTGTAAACGTCCACGTTGTGCTAAGGATTCTTAGTTTAAGAGTTGTCTCCAAAATATTTTCTTTGAATCATCGAGATCACTGAGGGTTTCAGTTCAAAGTTCGGTGCATCGAAAATTGGGATTATGACAAACCATCTTGACTCATTAGCCCAAGTAGCGGCTAACTCATGAAGAGAAGAGCCTCCATCATTGTCGCCATTATTGTTGTTGTTGGCATTGACGTTGTTTTCTTTGTTCTCATGGTTATTTCTCTCATTCCTTATTGCTATGGGATGATGGTCTTAATCATAGCGTGGTCCTCACACTCCTCCTCCTGATTGGTTGAAAAATACCTCTGGGTGGGTTTTCAAGCCCTTGGTCATAGTGGTAGTTCTCGTACTCAGACTAAGTTTTAGGATGTGGTAGTTCCACCCTTTGGTTGTGGTTTTTGCCAACCTGGTACAATCCTCCCCTTTGAGAAGGCATGTTGATAATGGTGGGAGATAGTAAATACTATCCACTAGTCTATGGGCTACCTAAAATAGTTTGCACAATCAAGTTAGAAATTTAATGTCTAAGAACGAAGTACTTGAGATAGTTAGGTATAGTGCATTAAAGATAGTGTATTCAAGTATTTTACTAGATTTGAGGCACTGGTGTATGGTGAGTAAATTTTGGTTCTTAACAATACTGATTGTCTTTTCCTTGACAATGGCACCAAAAAGTTGATCGACCTAAATCCACATACAAAAAGGAGTAGATCCAGAGTAGTCAGTCTCTTAAATTTATAACCCAACACTTAGGCGCTCACACTTATTATACGGTCTCCAATGTAGTAAATCGGGGTCCATCCACATGGACAAGGGTGGTAAGTGTTAAGGACGTAAAACCTTGGATTTGTTACACCAACCAAAATGGGTAGGTTAAGTTTGTTGTTCCTTATGGAATGAATTTATTGCAATTTATAAGTGGAACAAAAGAAAATAAAACAAAAGAAAGATAGGAAACAAAGGTGTTGTAACAGCTAAGGATGGGAACATGGATTGGTTTCACCATTTAAGGTCTCCCACCAACATGCAATACTCACACCCATAGTATACCCTTAGCAAGATTACAATAAATCATCATATATGTGTATTCCCTTCTCTCTCGAGCTTATAATAGGTCTAGACTATAAGGATGTCTCACTCTCTCTCTCTCTCTCTCTCTCTCACAATGGCAAATAAAAAAGAAAACAAAAAAACATACGATCATTAGCTTAAACATTCGAACATTCTCATGCATTCATGCAACTCCATAACACTTGGATAACATTAGTACTACTCTTTGGAGGCACTAACGATCAAACATCACAAGATGGAGAATGATCATACAAGTGAAGATTTAAGAACAAGAGTATGGAGATAACCTTCCCTAAGAGAAAATATATTCAAATAGATGTAGGTATTTACATGTTGGAAGAGCCTTAGTGTCTACTTCCAACCTAATCTATATGTTTATCCACTCATGGTAATGAGTAGCATTACATATTTACAAACATGATGGATAACAACGAAGTAGATGTAGATAGAAGAATAGATCTAGGAGGGAAGAAGGGGGATACTCCAACTACAATTTCATACAACCAAAGCCAGAGCACATCTTCTTCTAATCTAAATCTGGGATGAACTATGGTGGCAGCGCAGATCTTCTCTCTCCTCCTACTTTTTCTTTAGAGATTGAAGTCCAATGAGATGAATGATGAATGGATGTGGAATGAAACAACACTTTGTCATCTCTTGAAAGTTGTGACCCCCTTCCGTGAATAAAGTGGATCTCTATTTATAAGTGATTGGTAACAAACTTAGGCATCACAACGATTGCTTAGATGACGTTCCTAGAGAGTGTGATGATGGTTTAAGGTTCTTGGACCGGTGTGATCACTCTGGCATTGGCTGCTGAAGGAATGACTTCTTTGGTCGTAGGGAATGCCCAACTCAGTGACCATAGAGAAGACACTTAGTCCAATAGGTCCCAGCATAGCAATTCTTCCTCAATCTCAAGGAATGCATCATTCACCGACCATAGGAACATCATAATCATAGAGACTGAAGAGATGGCATAAATTCCCTCAATCACTATGAAGAATAACCATCTATTGTTGACTTGTGGTTGTATTCTTCATCGATCACAAAGCTACCTTGAGGTTCATCGACCGATGAGATGTATATCCTACACAAAATAAATGAAGGAGTGAGATTGGGTGGTCATATCAAGTCATGATAAAAACAATTAGAATTATCTAGATAAAACATAAAAGAGATAGCATAATGAGGATACAATAGAAACTCAAATGTCCACAAAATTGGATGTTATCAACTACCCTATCCTTTTTGGACATAGAAAACAATCACAAAAATTATTAATGAGTTGTTGCCTCATTTTATTGACATTAAAATTCTGATAATTCAAAGATGTTGAGTAACTCTCATTATGTATTCACTTACATAGTCAAAGAGAAAAGGTTAATGGTGACAAACATTTTTTTTCATTTCTAACGATTTGGGTTGCTATGAAAAGTTCATATGTTCTAGTTTTTGTAAAGGGAGTTTTTTATGGGGTGAAGGTGGGTCTTGGGGAAATAGTATGGATAAAGAAATTGAATATAAAAACTTGGAAGGAAAAGATAATGGACCTAGAAGTGAAATTGGTATTAATATATATATATATGTATATATTGCATTTGTTTAATAAAATAGACAAAGTGACATTAATATGGAGGTAAACATCATCAATTTCCATATTTTATTCCACACCACCTATAAATGTTACATGTATGCTATGCTATATCTTTTAGATTTTTTTTTTGGATATATGTAAATATATTGCCAAAGGAGCCTGTACAAAAGCCAGGACCTACAAACTACAGAAACATGTACTTAGGGTTGTTATCTACAAAACCCCAATATCTTTTGGCTTGCTCGGATAGGCCCGAAGCAAAACCCTTTCTACCTTTAAATAATCTACTAAAAGTGCAAGCTATTTTCTATATAATTTGTTCTTCGCTGTAACTCTTTTTTCCATGCTTTCTATTGTTCCTCTGCTCCCAGACATTATAGCAAACACCATTTAAGCATAAACCTCCAAAAGCTATGTTCTTTTTGTCCTTGAGTTTGGGCTCCAGCTTGGTAAATAGGACTGTTAAGTTATCGCCATTGAGCTGACCCCATCCACTTTTAAGACTAGCGATAGACCAAATTGCATGTCCCAAAAATGTGACTATGGCTCTCATCTTCTCTGTTACAGAGCACACAATTGTTGTCCACCTGTAGCCCCCAACATGCAAGCCTATCCAAGGTAGGCAACCTGTTCAAGATGGCTTTCTACGTGGTTGTGCACCACTTGGGTATGTGCTGGTGGTTCCAAAGCAGATTACACCAGCTCACATATCACCATCGAAGGTGTTGATCCATGGTGTTGTTCCAAAGAAGATTGCACCATCTCACATCATCACTATTGAAGGTGTTCATCCATGGTGTTGCCCACACATCAACAAGATAGGAAATACCATTACCATCAATACTGTACGAGTGCTGCATGTCAACCCAGTGCAAACACATGCTCCTCCAGCTGTGAGAGGAATGACCATAGAACTCCTACTGAAGGCCAGTATATCTTCGACTCATCCATTGCGTCCAAACATTATCCCTATCTCTCAGGAATCTGTCAATTCTTTTGCCATAGCTTTCCTTGATATAGTTAATCGGGGAGATTAAGTTTAGCCCACCCTTACAAAAAGGTTTGGCAATGGCATCCCAAGCAATGCCATGCCCGCTACCTATCTAGATAAAGTTAGCTATAAGCTTCCTCATGTTGTCTGCCGTAGGGTGTGGGATGTCACACACTTCAGACCAGAATCTAACCATAGCCTAGAGGACCACTCTTGTAAGAAGAAGTCTGCCAGCCATCGACAGCCTTAGAGAAACCCAACCATCAATCTTGGCCCTCAGAATATCAAGGCATTACACATACTCAATGGAAGACCCTCTACCGGCTGCCATAGGAGCTCCGAGATACATGAATGGAAGGCATCCAACTATGACCCCAATAGAATCTCTGAGCCTACCTCTCCTTGCGTCACATGATCGAGAAAGATAAACTATGAATTTAATGGTACTTATGTATAGACCAGTAAGGTACCCGAACCTGATAAGAACTCTTTTAAGCTCCTTCAACCAGTTAGCATGTTTGGTTGGGAACAACATAACATCATCAATGAAGATTAGATGGGATTTGACTTTGGTATTCTTGACTTTAAACAATTTGACTTTATTTCTTCTTTCAGCTTCATTCAACATGGTTGTGAGCCCCTCCATGACAATGGTAAACAACAGTGGTGAGAGGGGGTCCCCCTGTCTAAGCTCATTGGAAGCAGTGAAGAAACCAATTGGGCCCCCATTTAGTAGAATGGAAAAGGACGTAGAAGTCACACAATGAATGATGACTTTAATCCTTCTATCATTAAAGCCAATTGATCTCATAATATCCCATAAAGTATCCCATCTGACGTAGTCGTAAGCCTTCGTAAGATCAACCTTGACACAAGCTTTTGCATTACTGCGAATGGTTTTAAACCCAGTCAGAAACTCCACCGCCAGCAGCGTGCTATCAGAAATCTTTCTACCTTTGATGAAGGCGCTTTTCTCTTCAGATATTATGCGAGGAATAACTAACTTCAAATGCCCTGCAAGATGCTTGGACACAATTTTATACAGAACATTACAATAGGCGATTGGTCTATAGTCAGCAATGTTTTTTATCACATTCTTCTTGGTGATAAATTTAATGAAAGAGTGGTTCACAACCCATACCAGACTATGACCATTCAAGACCCATGAGACTGCTTTGATGATGTCATGCTTGACTAGGTACCACATTTTGTGTAAAAATCTACCATTCATGCCATCGGGCCCGGGAGCTTTGCTAGCATCAATGGAAAACACTTCTCTTTTGATCTCTTCTTCATCTGTAAAAGCACAAAGCATAGCGTTCATAGCATCATCTACTCTTTTATTAGGTAGTAGCTCTGTGTAGTTACTTTTGTGCCTATCTTCCTGGTTATACAGCTTGGTGAAGTAGTTTACAACATTTAAGGCCACCGCTTCTCTACCATTCACTACTTGTCCTCTATCATCCATTAATTCATGTATGGACTCCTTCAACTCCTTTTTCTTGGTGTCCCTATGGTATATTCTTGTATTTCGGTCCCCATCATTAACCCATTCCATCCTGCTTCTTTTCTAGTAGTACATTTCTTCTACTTTTCTCAGCTTCCTCAATGTGTCTTCAGCTCTTTCCACTTCTATAATCAGATCTTTATTAAGGGGATCTTGTCTTATCTTCTCCATGATAGTCTTGTAGATATTATCAGCTTCATTGGTCAGGTTCTTCACATTACATTTCTCTCTGCTCCATTTTTTCAAAGCCTTCTTAGTATTTTGAATCTTCTTTAAAGCTATGAACATATCATTTCCTTCTACATTAATGTTCCAACTCTTCTCGACTACATCTATAAAAGCAGGCCAATCACACCACCAATTAAGAAACTAAAAATGTCTCCTAATAATTCACTTATCGGTAAGCTCTATTTTCATCCACGAGTGATTGCTAAGAGGGTCAGGTCCCAACTTAATATACGAGTTAGGCCACAGGTTCAACCATTCTTCATTGACCAGACCTTTATCAATAGCACTAGAAATCCTATTCTTCTTTTGCTTGTTAGACCACGTTGTACACCCCCCACTTTAATAAGTTCCATAAGCTCATCTTCTTCCACCATGTTATTGAAAGCAACAAGAACCCTTTCTGGAACCCTTCGGCCTCCAAATTTTTCATCTGCTCTTCTTATGTTGTTGAAATCGCCAATGACGAGCCATGGGATTTCATGTTGGGCCGTCTCTGTGAGTTTTTTCCACATACCAGCTCTATCACCTTCTAGCCGTTCACCATAAATTCCTGACATAATAAAAGCAGCACCTCCATGATTACATCAAGACACCGTGACAACCTGATCAGAGGAGTTAATCTCCTCAACACTCCATATGTCTCTCTTCCAACCTACTACTATCTTCCCTTTTTCTCTTTGGTTCAGATTTGAAAAGGACCCCCATCCTTTATGGAAACGAGTCCCCACTCTATCACTAACACTTCTTCTGATCCTGGTTTCCAGACACACCACAAGAGAGACATCAATCTCATTAATAGGTCTCCTCAATTCCCTTTGGCTCCCCGCCAATGAGGCACCTCGCACATTACAAGTGAGGATGGACATTAAGATTCTTTATGAGCCCCACCCCCTGTATTAGGGTGGGTGCTTTTCTTTCCCTTCTTTGCTGTGTTCCTGGTCTGCCTTGGACTCCTGCTGTGACGTTTCTCATTTGTCCCAATATCGTCCTCATTCAACTGGTCTAGCAACGAGAAATCCCCTTATCTTTAGTTTCTTTGCTAGGCTCACTGTCCCCGAGACCAGTAGCAGCCATTATTTCCCCTTCTTCAGCAGCTCCAGTGATGAGAGCATAAGCTTCCTCTATTGCAGAAGCCTCCACAACATCAGCCTCCTCCCCAGCCGTGTCAGTAAGAGCCTCAGCAGTAGGTTCCACCACTATCACCACTTCGGAAGCAGCCTTTTCAATAGCAGTTGAAACCACCCCTATCACCACTTCCATATCCTGCCCTCCCACCTTCTCTTTACCTTTCCTAGACCCCATAGGAGGTCTAGACTTACTAGCACGGCTAGGCCTGCCCCGGTGCCGGTCAAGTATGATAGGAGGAGTGCAACAGATAACCTTACTTCTCTCACCAGGACAACCACCTGTGTTATGCCCAAAAACCTTGCAGGAGCTACAGTGAACCAACATGGCTTCATACTTAATCTTCACTTCCCATTCATTGCCATTAGGCAATTCCACCATGAGTTCATGGGGCGGCTCCTTATCTTCTGAATTGTCGATGCAGAATCTCACGTAGCCTAGCACCGACCCATCAGATCTTCTATCAATTGATCGGGGGACCCCCACGGCGTGTGCTATGACAGCAATGATCCGAGAAGACCAATGCTTTCCCACATCCGGGAGGGAGACCCAGACCGACACATTGGTAAAGGAAGCTCTCCGGGTATCATCCTGTGGAGTCCATTTCCAGACCAGCACAAGCTGATCATCGAAAAACCAAGGGCCCTTCATCATAGCGGTGTTGCAGTCAGTGTCATTGGTGAACCTAGTGAGGAACATGCCATCGTCGAGCGTGAATAACTCGAGCTCCCCCTTTGGTCATCAATGCCTAATCATCCACCCCTTGAGTTGCAGGGGGTGGCACTTCTTGCCCAATATTTACACGATAGTTGAGTATCGGTGATAATCCCCCATCTCATCCATTATCGGGTCGTTGAAGAGAGCCCACAACTTCTTGTCCCCCGCCTTCATAAACGGGGCCATAGAGCTGCGGAGCTTCGGGGAAGGGCCAACTACATACCTCACCCAATCCCGACCAACAGTGACATTAGCGTCAGGGGTGAATCAGTCATCAGTCTTCTCGACACTATTGGATCCAACAGGTTGGGTGGAGGCGGAGGGGGGCAGGGCGCCCCCAATCGCCATGGAAGTCGCAATCTAGCCCATAATATTTTCCTTCCAAGTTTTTATATTCAATTTCTTTATCCATATTATTTCCCCAAGACCCACCTTCACCCCATAAAAAAACTCCCTTTACAAAAAACTAGAACATATGAACTTTTCATAGCAACCCAAATTGTTAGAAATGAAAAAAAATGTTTGTCACCATTAACCTTTTCTCTTTGACTATGTAAGTGAATACATAATGAGAGTTACTCAAAATCTTTTAGATTTTGTCTCTTTTAACTAAAGTACAAATCTTACATCAGTTAAGACTAATGAAGGTGCAATCGAGCAAGTACTACATAAGAGTAGTACACAAGTTAGTTTTTATATTTTATGAAAATAGAAAAAACATTTGTTAGACATTGTCCATTTTGAAGATAGATCGCTGATTTTTATATGGGAGTATGTGACCATGTTGTTTAAAAGGACAAGAGCTAAGTATGGTCAGCATGGGGTAGTTGTGGCAAGCAGAATGCTTAAGTTTTCTCCATGGCACACCTCATCTCATTGATAAGAGCAAGCATGTTTCTCATGTGAATTATCTTATGTATATTCCTATAAGAGGATAACTACTAGTTGTGGATCAATTGGTTTGTATTACTTTACTAAAAAGTTTTAGAAACTAAATAACAAAGTGAATTTTTAATGTCAGCCACATGTCCTGATGGGTCGATGCATGTTTTATGTAAGACGATTGGGATACCATTAGGATCTCCATTATCATAATAGTTCATCATTTTTTTTATGATGTCTTATTAGATAAAGGGATATTCAATGCCCATGTCACTTTCATCCTCAAATGTGAGGCACCTATTGATTTAGTACATTTTCATCCTATTTCGTTAACTAACATGTGTATGAAGCTTATCACAAAGATTATTATAGAATGGCTTACACCTTTCATGGAAGAAATTATTAGTCCACTCCAATAAAGTTATATACCTGGTAGACACATTGCAGACAAAATCTTATTAGTCCAAGAGATTATAAACTCGATGAGGACCTCCAAGAAGAAGTACATGACAATGAAAACCAATCTTACAAAGGCTTATGACACCTTAAGAAGGTGTTTATATTTGACACCCTGATGAGAGTTGGCATACCATATAGGATGGTGCAGATGGTCAAAATTGTTTTGAAGGAGAGATTAGATTTTATGGAAGTGGTCCAAGATTCCTATGTGCACATGACCTAGGGAGTGAAGTAGGGAGATTTTATCTTCGTGCATTGTATGGAGAGGCTAAGTCTTTTTTTCAACAATGAGGTTACTTCTAGTAACTTGAAACCTTTTAAGAGCTTGGGGAAGGACTTGAGATTCTCTCATGTGTGTTTTGTAGATGGCATCATCCTCTTTGGGGTGGCGTCTCTAACTCATGCCAAGGTGATGAAAAAATGTTTGTCTCTCTTTGCTAGAGCATTGGGGTTGCATGTATCCAAGGAGAAGTCCATATTTTTTTGTTCAAAATCAGTTGCAATAAAGGAGAAAAGGGCCATTAGTATATGCTTGGGGATCGAGTTCACTAAAGACCTAGGCAAATACCTAGGAGTTTCGATTATCCTCGACTGTAACAATAAGGAAACATATGTGCCAATCGTGGAGAAGGTTAATAACACTATAAATAGTTGGGCACCTAAGAGTTTGAATCTAGCAGGAAGACTAACATTGTCCTCAACAACACATTTTGATATTCCCTCCTATACAATGTATATTGCACATATACATGATATGATCTATGATACAATTGACAAGAGTATCTGAAAATTAATCTTGTAGAAAGAATGAGAAGCAATCCAGCAAAGTGGTGTGGAAGAATTTCATCACTTTGAGAAATGAGGGTGGAGGAGGGATCCAAACTATGAGAGTTCTAAATGAAGCATTCATCTTCAAGAATAGCTAGGATATTTTTGGTGCTAAAGAGTTACCCTGGTCCCAACTGGTATTAGTCAAATACAATAGCATGGTGAAGTGAAATATTGCTGGGAGCTCAGTGACCTGGAAGGCATTCAAGAACCACAAGCAAACAATTGATCATGAGGTGAAAGAAAAAACTTCTGGAGGGCCAAGTGGGGACCCTTCAAGAAACCACTTATATATGAGGTATTAATAGAGATCAAAGGAGATAAAAGATCTCAAGGTGAGATGAATCGTGCAAAATGGGGAGTGAGATATCGAATTTTTGAAGCACTATATGAACCATGATTCAAAGGAGACCTTAAGGAAACTAGAGGTACCAACTACATACTTGGGAGAGGATGAATGAAACTAGGCTCTCGGGTAGGACAAATTTCACCATAAAAAGCATATATAAACACATGATTAAAGACATCACCAGTTGAGTGAATGGAAAATGAGTGAAAGTCTAGAAATGCTCAAAACCTTTCAAAATGCAGGCACACCTCTTGTAAGACTGTTGACCTAGATTAATGTTTAATTATGTTTACCTTGTATAATGAGATTCTTAAACTTTAATATAAGCTCTTGAGATGCTTGAATATCATGTGACATAATTTTATTTTTCATTATTTGTCCAATTTGATTAATGTTTGAGCTATTATGCAATGTATCTATGTGAATTGGAATAGTTTGCAATTTACCCATAAGTGAGGGTTAATTTGCAAAATGTCACATGAAGAGTGGCCATCATGTGTTTTAATATCATGAGAGAGAAGAATATGGAATGGGGAGCTTTGTTTGAATCTTGAATAATGGTGTAACATCATCATGTGAAATTAGGGTTTCTAGGGCTTATAGGGTTTGCATAGTTGACTTAATGTTGACCTAGGGTTTTATGTTATGACCTCTACAACACTTGTGGTGTGGGTCGTGATCAAGATACATTCTTGGGAAGCATGGTCGTGACTGAAACTACCATGTGAGAGGTGGGTCGAAACACCTTTCCTTTTAGTGACTCGACCATGTACAAGTGAGAGCTAGGGTTTTCACCTTGGAGTATCTAGATCGAGACAAGTTGGTGAAGGTGATGTCATGACTGCAACAAAAGGGAAACTAATCTAGTAGATCACGACATAGTTGATGGATAAACATGACCATGGATATTTGCATGCAAGTGTAGGAAATGTTATCTCATTGGAGGGCATGTGTCCCTTTGTGAGCTATGGTTTTGACACCTCAAACATCTTCACTTTTCTCCTCCTTTTGGGTATATAAACAATCCTATTCACAAGCAAGCAGTCTTTTTCATCCTAAAACATCATCTTCTTCCTTTGGATCACCCTTGGAGCTTGAGGAGCAAGGAAGGTCAAAATTTGGACCTTGGGTGGCTGATCTACCTTACTTGGGGAAAATTTTGTGCTAAATCAACATCTTGGTGGAGATTGCATGGAATATTACTCTTTTGGTAAGTGATCTTACTCTTGATCACATTTCATATCTCCTAAAAGCTTCATCTTCTTCCTCCTTCTTAACCATGAGGTGTGAACTTTCCATGGTAGTCGTTTCTGAAGACGACTCCATCTCCTTCACCTTTCTTCTTTGGTTCTGATTAGGCATGATTTCCTTCTTTTTGAACTCCCTGGTGACCATGATTTCTTTCTTCTTCGTGAAGGTGATCTCTTAATCGAGGTGTTGGAGCTTGGGTGAAGATTTTGGAGCATGAGATCATAGGATTTGTTTCTCTCCAAAAACCAGACAGGTTTTATAACTCTTCCTACCTCTATTATGTGCATGTTAACCTAATTTCATACTACCTTCTATGAGATTTGTTATACTTGTAATAATAGGGTTTTTTAATCAGATACACATGCATACAAGTTTTAGTTATCTTCTTTTTAACATATTTATTTTGATGATTCTCCATCATCATTGTTAAGGTCTGTTGAACACTTCAGAATATGGTGATGCTCATCCTGTGATGCTTGGTGTTCTAGGTTGATTGCTTGATCTGATCTGGTTTAGACCTATTTATGGGGTTGGTGCAGGTGGTTGAAACAATCCATTAGTCTTATTTTACAATTAACACTCCTTGGTGGGGTGGTCACTACCTATTAGTTTAATCGTGACACAACATTGTTGTAGTGTTAGACTTGATACCCGGTTAGCATTACAGTTTTTGATTGGATAAGTGCCCAAGTCGTAACGCTTTCTTAAAACATGTTAATGGTCGAGACGTTGTGTTTGGACTATGACACTTGATGATCAAGGTAATAACACCTTGTTACTTGATTTGGTTGCAACATTGGGTTTGTGTGGTCACGATTCACCTTGGAGGTTCGATTGCAACACACTAAGTGTCATGGTCAAGACACATCCCTTGGTGTAGCGGTCACGACATCCCTTGAGTTGTCGTTGTTAGAATGTGTTGCATGGGTTTGAGTTGCAGTTGCGATATTGTGATGTTGAGATAATGCGACGTCAAGATGCTAAGGAGGTCGAGAAGCTCTGGGATGGTGCTAAGTGGAGTAATGCCTTGTGTGGCTATGTAAGGGTCAAATATCTAGCTGGTTAAGTCGCAACACTTGATATCTGGTTGGTCAAGACACCGTTTTCCCTATAAATGGTCAGGGCGTGAAGCCTCATTGTTGAAGGGTGATTGACACTCAAGTGTTTAAGGTGGTTAAGATACACACATGTAAGTATGAATATAGTCAATACCTAGGGTAAGGGTTTATCTAAAAGTAAGGTGATTATGAATGGCTAACCATCAACAATAATATGTGGCTCTCTCACAATATGGAAAGTGCTAGAATTAGGGCTTTGAGGTGGTATGATGCTTTTAAACCCTAGTCAGGTACATATAAACCCTAACCCTAATGTGATGATAACAAGATTAGTATGCTCACCATATTTGAAGGTTGTTATTCATGGATAGTATTTTCTCTCTCCTACTTGTGCAACACTTGCAGGTGAAATGAGTGGCATAGGTATGTGAATGCTATGGTGAGCCTTATACAATAAAGAATGATGATTGTGAGTAATGTTGAGGATTTTTGTTACATTGAATGTTGCAGGGGCATATGAATTGGTCTAATAATCTAGCAAGTGCTTTGTGTATAAATGGGGGATTGACATCACATAGTGTTGTCTTTTTAATAAATAACTATGAGAATGCCAGTATTACTAGTGACATTTTATGACGAGACAAGTTCCCACTTAATATGTTTTGTATCTTCTGAAGTTGCATCCTCCCTTAATTTTGTAGAAATTGTTCAGGGTTAATATGTTGTAACTTGATTGATGCATGAAAAGATACCCAATTGGCATGTCTAATCAAGTGAAAGCCTAATCATGTAGTTTCCATGTACCATAGATCCATCTCCAGCATCAGTATCTAGCTGGGTGGTGAAATTATTAACTCCTATGTGAAAACTCAGAGCGCATATTGTTGAATATGCAAGGTGCAAGTGATATATTTCATTGTTTCCTTAAATTGTGGAAAAAGTGGTATAGTGTTTATTATTGGATGTCCATGTGAGAGCCAGCTGTCTAGTGATGTGCTATGTACCAAGGTTGACTAGTTGTTAAAAGGACCATATCCTTGACTATGATGTGTTGTTTCTACAAGACTGTAGCTATGACAACAAGTTGTTTCCTTTTAGCAATATGACTATCTGCCACTACATTACAGACTTGAACTGACCAAGTAGTGTTGGTGATGATCATGGAGAATAACTCTTCCATTGATCTTGTACGACATAGATTTCAACTTAACAATTGTCAGTTGGATTTGAGTGGTATGCCTCAAATCCATAGGTCATAAAAATGGTTAAACACTCGCACAATATGTTGTTTAGGGTCATATATGATTGACAATGGATGACCCAATGTCTTATTTCTTGTACTATTTAATTTATGATAGTTATACATGTTCTTCATATTCCTTTTAATAGTATAAAATGTTCTACTTCTCATTTGTAACTACTTAAACTACTTAAGAAGAAATACCTACTTTATTTACTGCTCTTTATAGTGCTATGCTTGTATTGGACATTGGTGAAGTTTTATAACTCTTGGTGGGACATTTGGTCTCACCCTATGGGTTCCACAACTAGGTGGTCATGGATGAGTAGGTCGAGGTCATGGTGCATGAGATGAGAAATAAGGAGATAAATAATTGTTTAAAGGTTAGACATGCTATTGGTGTAATGTCTTAGCAAAGTTCTATGTGTCATCCTTGTACTCTCAGGTCTTGGGGAGATATTTTGCTATTTTTTCTACACAAAGATTTTGATTTTGTGCCATGGAAGTATAGAATGGGCTGGTACATATGAATATGTTGCAATATGTACAAGATATGTCTTGATAGCCTTTGAGCTTAATATGTAACATCTTTTGGTATACGTAAAATACATGTGGCCTATGTTGAAGTCTTGCTTACAAAATACTTCCCCTTGAGATGATAAGTTGCAATTGGCTTTAATTTGTCATGTTTTGTGGTAATATTGTGGTTAGTGATAATTCTGTCATTTGTTTTGAGTAATCTCATTTATTGCGGCGTTGGTCATCACAATTTAGTGGTATTAGAGCTATAGCTTTGCTGAGTCTACCAGTCATTGTACTAGGGTTTGAGTCTGTTCTAGTGTCCTCCAATATATCTTATAGTAGCTTTTGTTGTTGCAGAAGTAAAAGAAGATAGAAAAGATGTCTTAAGAGCATGATGAACATGTTTTTGAAAGTTACATTACTTCACCTGGAGATGTTTCTAGGAGGCAAGAGAAGGAAGAAGTTGTTCTTGAGATGCCTCAAGTCAATCCAGCTAATGTAGCCAACCCTACTTTATAGTCTGTGGTTGGACAATTTTGTTGGGTTTTGAGGAGAAAACATGCATGGAGGAAGCAATAAAATTTCCATGCAACCCAAAAATAGGATCTCGTCGACAACAACATATTCAGAAAAAGTGTTTGCGGGATATACCTTATTGTGGGGCAAGTCCGGTGATTTCCCGCTGTACGATGGTGTACAACGTTGCTGACCTACACGGATGGAACTTCTCTCCCATTCGCTATCATAGGAAGATCCGACAAAGCTCCTTTTGTGCAGTGATGTACGCCGCTCATAGCATGCACGGATGGTCATTGATTTCCTCCAAATGTAGAAGTCTCAGTGTCTGCATCTCTAATTCGTCAATGCGGATGGACTGGAACTCCACGTTGTTGGATCAATGGGCTCTAGAAGGTGGGGTTGAATAGAGCTTCACAGTTCTCACAAAATTGATTAGACCACCAAATTATATTAATTGAAAAAACTTAAACAAGTAGCAATTTGATGTCTTAAACTAACATGCATAGCAAGGATGAGAGACAAGGAAGAGAAAGCACTTGGAGAGGTGGCTTAGAGTGGTTTCATGTCCGAAACTTAGGAGCAATGTCAGTCCACTGCTTAGAGTGGGTTAGTCTCTAGGATTTGCAATCTTGGTACTCTTATATTCCACAATAAGATTACAAGACACAACAACCACACATCCAAGGGCTTAGTACCTTAGGTAAAGATCTTGAACCTATATAAGGAGCTTATCCACTTGAACCATGGAGTCTTCAGTGATCAACATGGACTTAGCCACTCCTTTCTTCTAGTCTTCTGCCTTTAAGGGATTATCTATCTTCCTTGAACTTTGCCTTGCTTCTCTCCTTCACTCGGAGATTTGGAGCACCTATCTCCTTCACTTGGAGACCTGGAGCAGCTTGCCTTCTTCAACCTTGAAGAACAACACCTCCTTCTCCTTCACTCAGAGAGGGATCTTCAGCTTTAACTTCAATAGTAATTGAGGTAGGAAGATGGAGGACGAGAGCTTTACATCAAAACATGGAGTATCTCTATTACTAAGGAACCTATCTCACTCATACTCATGAATTTGACTTGAAGGTAGAGAGTGAAAGGGGCTCAAAGGGTTAGAACACTCTCAACTATGCCAGCACCAAGTTTGCAATGAATGAGCATCCTTGGAATGAACTCCAAGAGGGTCTATTTATAGTTGAGGGTGACCCTTTAAGTTGTGGGACACTTAGATACAAAAATAGCCATTTTTTGTTCAAAGAAACAACTCTATTTTCACTCAAAAAACTCACTAATGGTTACATCACTTTTCTCTGCAACTTTCATATAGTGTAATCGGTCCAGTTTCAATAAAGTTAACTCCACCGATAGAGTAAACGACAAACCAATTTTCAAAGTATCAGTCGAGTTTATTTTGAAGAAACTCGACCGATCAATGAATGATCATTTTGGTCAGGTACTCCATCGGCCGAGTTCTGTGTAAACACAACTCGACTGATGTTATCTTTAGAAAATTGACCAAGATTGATCGGTTTAGTTTATCCTGGGGAAAACTCGACCGATTGACAACCTGATGTCAATCTTTGAAAATGCATCAAAAGTGATCTAACATTGGTGTTTTCTATCCCAATAATTTTTCTCATCTAAGTTACAAGTCAATTCATCATTACAAGTGATTATAAATATGTTCTAGGGTCATTTACATAGAAATCCCAAATTGCACACTTGTAGCTAATTAGACTTGAACTTGAGCCATTCTAGATCTTTGGATTTCGGATCCTTTTCATGTACCTAATGCCTGAAAATAATCTTTAACACACATATGAGATACATATGAATGGAATGGTTAAGTCATTATCAAAATATAGGCAATGTATAACCTCAAGGTCAACACATGTCGTGGTTCCCAAGCCAGCAGGAAGGAGTCGTCTCTATGTGGCGGCGTGCTAGCATCGCAGTACTCTCCTTTTTATCCTGAGGATGTTGACGGCTAGGGTTTACGTACGTGAGCATAAACTAAAAAGCTATCTCAATATCTTATATAGATATCAACCATCAAGCTCCTTTAAATAGGAGACGAAGGGAAGTAGGGTTTCCTAAATCCATCGGTAAATAGAAACACTGTGTTGATTAAAATGCTCGTGGATTAATTAGAATATTTTGGAATTCATTAATTAACCAAATAATCACATTAATTGATTAATTAATATTTGACTCCATACAATCACTCAACATATATACCAACAGACTCCCACAGTCACTCCAATATTATTCTAATCGATTACATAAACATTTTAGTAATCAATGTGATTTGGAGCAATTCCAATCAAATCCACAATTATACTCCTATTCTATCACATCCTATGTGTGTGACCCGGTAGGCTCCAAATTACGTTGGCAGTGATATCCATAATCATATTATTATTTCACAAGCAATGATTGGTATCTAGCAAGACTTCATTGCCACCCAAGTAATTGGCGAAGTTGGAGAACAACTTAACCTATCATTCATGACTGGTGTTACAGTGATTGTATACTTCCTTTGTCGCTGATATCTAGATTGAACTCGAGTCATGGAATTGTTATCCTCTTCAATGTTCTATCCATGTTCCTTGAACTAGAGAAGACTGTCTGAGATATATGTAAGCTCAATATCACATATTGACTCACATCAACATGGCCATGCATTTCTCAGTCTCGCTTATCAAGTGACCAAAATATCAAACTCCCGTAGGAAGGACAAATTCCATCTACATCACTCACAGTCATCCCCATGTGTCACAGTGCACCCAAGCATCATCTTTATGGAAATACTTATTTAGGACCACGGTGGATGATGTCAAAGTCCACTGAATGACATGTGATAAGTGTAGTGACTTCATCCCTGAGAACCACAATCACCACCATCATTATGAGATGTGACTCTAACTACCAATCATGGTATCCATGTGTCACTCTCAAGGTGGGTCTATCTGATACACTATTCTCTAACAAGTATCTATGTATTTGGTTTGATATCTCCTGATCATGGATAATGAGATTCTTCCATCAAGCAACATACATTCTAATCTTATGTGTTATTGATGTCTATGGATATTTCCACAATAACAACCAATTAGGGACAAAACAAGAATACATACTCTTAGCATACATATGATCTCATTGTTCAAGTCATCAACCCTAAGACATATGTCATTGAGTATATAATTCTATAGACATCTATAAGTTTTATGGTCATCTCACAATATAAAACACAAACATATATATTGGAAACTTGCCTTTATTGATACTATCAATGTAGTATTATAAATCATTTACATAGTATCCCATTACAATCATCAAATGATAGTCTATATGGGCATACATACCAATATATTCACACTTTCACTTATACCCAATCACTCATGAATCTCAATCCAAGTGATCGAACATGTCTATCATGTTTCTACTGTGAAAATGCTTTTATGAGCGGGTAAGCCACATTTCTTTCTGTAGGTACTCTACAAATCTTCACATCTCCTCGTTGTATGATCTCTCGTATGTGATGGAACCACCGTAGAATATGTTTGGAATGTTGTTGTGATCTTGGTTCTTTAGCTTGTGCAATTGCTTCGTTATTGTCGCAAAACAACTCAATTGCATTACTAGTGCTTAGAACCACTCCAAGTTCAGAAATGAACTTCTTGATCCACACAGCTTCTTTTGCAACAATAGATGTGGCAATATATTCAACATCTATTGTAGAATCCGCAAGCATCTCTTACTTGGAACTCTTCCAACTCACAACTCCATTGTTCAGGAAAAACACAAATCCATATTGCGATCTATAGTCATCACTGTCAATTTAGAAGCTAACATCAGTGTAACCCTTTACCACGAGCTCTTCCTCACCACCGAATACTAAAAATAGTCCTTCTCAAGTACTTTAGGATGTTCTTTACGGCTATCCAATGACATTCACCTGGATCTGACTGATATCGGCTTGTCATGCTTAAAGCATACGACACAACAGGATGAGTACATAACATTGCGTACATGATAGATCCAATTGCTGATGCATATGGAATCTTACTCATACGTTCCCGTTCATCACATGAACTAGGAAATTGGGCTTTAGAGATCGTAACCCCATGGTACATGGGAAAGTTACCTCTCTTAGAACCCTCCACGCTAAACCTCTTTAGCACCTTGTCAATGTATGTGCTATGGCATAGGCCTAGAAGCCTTCTAGATCTATCTCTATAGATCTTGAACCTTAGTATATAGGATGCTTTGCCTAAATACTTCATAGAGAAGTTCTTCCCTAACCAACCTTTTACTGTCTGAAGAGTAGGGATGTGATTTCCTATCAATAGTATGTCATCCACATACAATATGAGAAATATGATTGTGCTCCCACTAACCCTTTTGAAAACACAAGGTTCATCTTCATTTTGACTAAAGACAAACTTTTTTACTACCTCGTCAAAACATAGATTCCATCCCTAAGATGCTTTCTTCAATCCATAGATTGACCTTTGTAGCTTACAGACTTTATTGGATTCCTTTGGATAGATAAAACCCTCAGGTTGTGTCATGTACACATCCTTGAGTAAATTCCCATTGAGGAATGTTGTTTTAACATCCATATGCCAAATCTCATAGTCATGATAAGCTACAATGGCAAGCATGATCCTGTTGGATTTATCCATGGGAACTGGTGAGAAGGTCTCATCATAATCAACACCTTGAATTTGAAAAAATCTTTTCACAACCAAACTACCTTTATAGGTTTTAACATTTCCATCCATGTCGGTCTTCTTCTTGAAGACCCACTTGCACCCTATGGGTTTTACCCCTTCGGGTGGATCCACCAAGGTCCATACCTTATTGGTGTACATGGATTCCATCTCAGATATCATGGCTTCGATCCATTTCTCAGATTCTTTTCCCTTAGTAGATTCTAGATAGGAAGTTGGCTCATATGCTATGCCCAATTTGTCACTATCTTGAGTCACAAGAAATCCAAATCTCTCAGGCTCAAGATGTGTCCTACTAGACCTACAAGGTTCCTGTGTTACATTTGGAACTTGAGATTCTACAACAATTTGAGAGTCTTCATGTTCCTTATGTACCTCCTCCTCAGGTTGTATGCTTTCTCGTTGGTCTCGAATTTCTTCGATCTCTACATTCCTCCCACTAATTCCTTTGGAAATAAATTCCTTTGGAAATAAATTCCTTTTCAAGAAATACAACAGTCCTAGCAAGAAACACTTTGTTGTCATTTTGTGTGTAGGAGTAGTATCCCCGAGTTTCCTTGGGGTATCCAACAAAATGGCATTTTTCAGATTTGGGCCCAAGCTTTTTAGGAAATTGTTTCCTAACATAAGGTTCACATCCCCAAATCTTTAACATAGACAAATTGGGACGATTCCCATTCCATATCTCATATGGTGTCTTTTGAACTGATTTGGAAGGTACACAGTTAAGTGTAAACGCGACAGTTTCAAGAGCATATCCCCAAAATGATATTGGAAGCTCAGCTGGACTCATCATTGATCTTACCATGTCTAATAATGTATGATTCCTTCTTTCTGAAGCACCATTATGTTTTGGTGTACCAGGTGGAGTCCATTGTGATACAATACCATGGTCTCTCAGAAGGTCCTCAAACACTTGGCTTAAGTATTCACCACCTCGATCTGAACGGAGTTCTTTAATACTCTTAACAAGTTGTTTCTCTACTTCATTCATGAATGTCTTGAACATTTCAAGAGTTTCTGACCTGTGTTTCATAAGATATACATAGCCATACCTACTGAGGTCATCAGTGAAGGTAATGAAGTATTGATAGCCTCCTCTAGCATTTGATCTTAAAGGTCCACATACATCAGTATGTATGAGCCCTAGAAGATCACTAGGTCTCTCATTATGTCCAGTGAAAGGAGTCTTGGTCATCTTCCCTAATAAACATGCCTCACATGTCTCTAATGATTCAAAATCAAAAGAGCCTAGATAACCATCCTTATGGAGTCTAGATATGTGCTTCTCGTTTATGTGCCCAAGACAAAAATGCCATAAGTATGTTTTGTTTGAGTTGTCAAGTTTTAACCTTTTAGTATTTACGTTGTATATGCTAGTCTCAATTTCTAACAAGTAGATACCATAAGACATAGGGGCATTTCCATAAAAGATATCATCTTTAGAAATAGAAATAATTCCATTCTTAATGTGAAATTCAAATCCACTCTTGTCCATACAAGATACAGAAATGATATTTCTATTAATAGTCAGTACATAATAGAAATTCTCTAATTCTATTAGAAGACTCGTAGGCAAAGATAAACTAATAACTTCAACTGCGGTGGCAACAACTCTTGCTCCATTAGCGACCCACAACTCGACTTAGCCCTTTCGTAAAGGCTTACTTCTTATGAGATCCCGCATATTAGAACATATGTGAGATCCACATCTGGTATCTAGTACCCATGATGAAGAAGTATTTAGGTTTATCTCAATAACGTATATACCTAAAGTGGAGATCTCTATCCCCTTCTTCTTCCTTAGTTCCTCCAGGTAGAGAGGACAATTTCTTTTCCAATGTCCAGCCTGGTGACAATGGTGACAATTGCCTTCTTTGGAGATCCCACCTTTAGCTTTTAGCACGGATGACTTTGGCTTCTGCCTGGATTTAGAACCTTTCTTAGACTTGTCTTTACCTTTTAACTTTCCCTTTGTCTTGTTGATCATCATCACATACTTGGGCTTGTCTTTCTTCATTTGTGCTTCAGCTGTCCTCAACATGCCTAACAATTCTGACAACGGCTTGTCAAGATTTTTCATGTTGTAGTTCATTACAAAATGACTATATGATTCAGACAATGATTGTAGAATTTCATCAGTGGCCAACTCATAACCTAGGGGAAATCCCAGCTTTGATAGGGTTTCCACGTACCCAATCAAAGTGAGTATATGGGTGCCAACTGAGTCTCCCTCTTTCATCTTTCTCTTGAACAAAGCCTTGGAGACATCATATCTCTCCTATCTTGCTTGATGTTGATACATGTTCTTGAGATGTGTTACCATCTCCATGACATTCATGTTCTCATGCTGCTCTTGCAACTCATAGTTCGTTGAGTACAACATCAGGCATTTGACATCCACGACATCATCAAGGTGCTTCTTGTAAGCATCCTTTTCATCCTTAGGCGCATTTGTGACGGGTTCCGCTAGCTCTGGTGTTTCAAGGACATAGAGCTTACTCTCATGTGTGAGAACAATTCTCAGCTTCCTAAACCAGTTTTGAAAGTTGGTTCCAGTAAGCTTGTCCTTCTGAAGGACCGACCGCAACGAGAAAGTGTGAGTTTTGTTTGCCATTTAATTGCTACAAAAGAAAAATTTTCATTTAGTCCAAAATATTTTGACTTGTAAAAATTTGATAAACGAGATTAATTAGTCCTTTAATTAATTACGCTCCCACTATTTTATTCAAATTTATTGCCCTCACTATCAACACATAAGATTTCAACTTACAACCTTCTAGTGAGCCAAGATCCAAAATAATTGGATCAATTCCCAGTAAACGCCAGCGTCAAAGACCAAATACTAAGGTAGGCAACTTTTGCCAATTGTATCATATGCAACTCTTGGATAGATGATAATGCACAACTCCTTGCCATGATGCATCTGTGTGCCTCTAGGTACTTGATCTTATCAAGTTTCCCTAGTTAAGTCCAACCCATAAGCCAACACGATGAGTGTGCACCCTGCGGAGGCACACCCACCATCACACTTCCATGAGATAGATAGTGTACCATGCAGAGGCGTGCCCACACATATTCGATCAAGCTTTTCATGTGTGTTTCTTTATGGAAGGCAACTAAAACTTAATATTATTAATTGAGGGGTTTTATTAATACATATACATATCCAAACACCACATACTTATAGTATGTATCATATACTACTATATTCACAACCACAAACGATAGACATGCAATCACAAACACAAATACATCAGTTATGGCCATACTATTGTAATCCTTTGGAGAAACAATTACGGTCCACCTTTGGTTTTATGCATCTCATGCAACACCTGTGAATCAACTTGTAAGCCTGCAAGGATCAACATTACAATGAACAACTTGATGGATGATCCGTGAGGTTGGAACTTCATGTTGCTTCTTGGAATTGGATCTTCTTGTTGCTTCTCCATGGATGCTCCTTGGAGTTGGATCATCTGGTTGCTTCTTGGAATTAGATCTTCATGGTGCTTCTCCATGGACTCTCCTTGGAGTTGGATCTTCAAGTGGCCTCCTTACATCAAGTTTACAAAGACTAAAAATAATCCTATCTCTTTTACATCATATGAGTACAAATATAATGAGAATGAATTAATTACACTTTGAAATAAGAGATGAGGCTCGAAATGCAAGCTGAATACTTTATACAAAGGATCTGTATGCAACCATTATACATCCATATCATTCACAAACAAACATATCCACAAGATTGACATCTACATTCCTTCACAACATTCACAAAAGAGGATACTAGGCCATAGTGTGCATGCATTCACCACATAAAACAAAATTTTAATGGCGACGTGTATGATATCATAGGTATATCTACATTTACATATATACATATTAAAATTGCAATAATTTTAATGTGGGACATTACTTCTTAAATACATGTTTGAATCCCATGCAGACTATGCAGGGTACACAGGGGCAGCGCTCTTGTGTGGGGATCGAAATAGAAGCATGCAGTGTATGTGGAATTAGGTTTATATTTGTAGATTAGTAGTTTTAATTCACATAGTATGCAACATAGAAAGTAGTATAAAGTGATTCGATCCTATCAAAATGAATCCAAATATGTCATAGATCGACTCTGCTCTAATACCACTGTTGGGTTTTGTGGAGAAAACATGTGTGACGCAAGCAATAAAATTCCACACAACCCAAACATAGGATCTCACTGACAACAACATATTAGAAAATAGTGTTTGCGGGATACACCTTATCGTGGAGCATGTCTAACGATTTCCCACTGCACGATGGTGTGCAACATTGTTGGCCTACACAGACAGAACTTCTCTCTCGTTCTGTATCGTAGGATGATCCGGCGGCGCTCCTTTCGTGTGGTGATGTATGCCGCTCATAGCGTGCACGAATGGTCATTGATGTCCTCTAAACGCAGGAGTCTCAGCGTCTGCATTTCTACTTCATCTACGCAGATGGACTGGAACTCCGCATCGCGCTTTCCAAGTCGGTGGGAAGGAGTTGTCTCTATGTGGCGGCGTGCTAGCGTCGCAGTACTCTCCTTTTTCTCCTGAGGACAATGAAGGCTAGGGTTTACGTACATGAGCATAAACTGAAAAGCCTATCTCAATATCTTATAGATATCAGCCGTCAAGCTCCTTTAAATAGGAAATGAAGGGAAGTAGGGTTTCCTAAACCCATTGAAAAATAGAAGCAATGCATTAATTAAAACACTCGTGGATTAATTAGAATATTCTGGAATTTATTAATTAAACTTATAATCACATTAATTGATTAATTAATATTTGAATCCATGCAATCGCTCGGGATGGCTCTATGGGCATATATACCAACAAGTTTATGACTGCAATGAACCGTATGATGGACATGATGCCTATAATTCAACCTAGGGTAGAGGGTCCTGGTGCTGAAACTCATGGGTCTGGAAATACTTATGAGAAACTTCAACATGTAGGAGTGTTGGAATATGTAGGTACATTCGATCTAGGCGATATAGATATGTGGCTCATTGAGTTGGAGAAGGCCTTTAAAATCCTCAACATCCCTAAAAGACAAGGTAAAGCACACACTATACTTGGCCACTGGTGGGCCATTGAAGAAGAGAAAAGTCTGAGATTTGTGATTACATGGGAGGAATTTAGGACGGATTTTTTAAGTCAATACTTCCCTAAGACTTACTTAAATGAAAAGATTGTATAGTTTGAGAACATTAGACAAGGAAACATGTAAATCAATGCTTATGAAGCTAAGTTTGTGGAGCTTCTTAGGTTTTGTTTGCATATGGAAATAAGAGATAAGGAGAGGATCATGTGCTTTGAGAAGGGATTGAGTACTGAGATATCAACCCTAGTGTCATCCTTAGAGAATAGAGAAAGTTTTGCAACTTTTATGGAGTAAGTTAGGAGAGTGGAGAGATTCGTGATATAGAAACATGAATCAAAGGCCAAGAAGAGGCATATGCAGTACCAAGGATAACATTCTGGAGGCTTCAATAAGCCTAGGTACTTAGCACCACAGTCCCAACAGAGGTCAGTAACTCAGTCACAATGATTACATAGCAAAGGTAGAGGTCGTAGTTTGCCACCTATAGGAGATCAAAGTGTAATGTCAGTATCTGTGACAGGGCCATCTACGTCGTGGTATGAGGGAAAAACCTACTTCAAGTGTAGACAGGTGGGGAATACTTAGTGGTACTTTCCTGTGAAGGATGAATAAGTGACTCAGCAGCCTAGGCAGAGTCAGTAGAGTTCACAATAGCAAAAAACCATAGTGGCAGAGGACGCAGACAAGCGTCACAAGTTGGTTCATTAGGACATTCTAGTAGAGGTAGAGGGAGATAACTAGAGAGATCTTGATTCTATGTGATGATTTAGCCAGAGGGAGTTGTCTATCCAAGGGTCATGAAAGGTCATATGGAGTTAATCATTCTGATTTTTCTTCTTCATGATTTATATCTATTTTAATTGACCCAGGTGTAACACATTTTTTGATCACTAGAAAAGTGATATCTAATTGTTCCTTGCCGATTAGTCGTATATATGATAGTATTCATCTAGAGACTCACAGTTGGTCTACAAAGCTAAGGGAAGTATTTTTGTCCCGTCTTCTTTCCTTTATAGGACACAATATATAGGTGGATCTCTTACCTCTTGATATGCATGGATTCGACGTAATCCTTGGGATGGATACTTTGGAAAAGTATGAGGTGATCTTAGACTGTAGTGCCAAGATGGAAATGTTCATAGAAGACGATGCCTCATGGGGTTTCTGGGGTGATAGGAAAATTCTTCTGGCATGTCTAGTTTCTGGTATGACAACAGAGAAGTGGATGAGACAGGGATGTGATGCATTATTGGCACATGTGGTGGATATAAAGTGAAATGGTCCTAGTATTCAAGATTTTCCAATTGTATGATAGTTTGAGTATGTGTTTCCCAATGAGTTCCTAGGTGTTCCTCCTCCTAGAGAGTTTGACTTTGAAATCAATCTAGTTCCAGGTACCTAACCCATAGCACAAACACCCTATAGAATGGTAAGAGTAGAGATGAAAGAGCTTATGAAGCAATTACAAAAACTACTTGAGAAAGTATTCATTAGACTGAGCATGTCTCGTTGGGGTGCTCTCATTCTGTTTGTAAGGAAGAAAGATGGGGGATCAATGAGGTTGTGTATTGACTACCAACAGTTGAATAAGATGACGATTAAGAATAAGTATCCATTGCCATGTATAGATGAATTGTTTGATCATCTTTGAGGTGCCACAACCTTCTCTAAGATAGATTTGAGGTCAGTTTATCATCAATTGAGGATTAAGGTAGATAACGTACCTAATTTAGACTATAGGACAAGTTATGGTCATTATGAGTTTGTTGTTATGTCGTTTGGGCTAACTAATGCACCAACAACCTTTATGAATTTGATAAACAAAGTGTTCAGAACCCATCTAGATCAGTTGGTAGTTGTATTTATAGATGATATCCTGATCTACTCCAAATATGGTCAACAACATGAGAAACACTTACATCAAGCTTTAACTTTGTTCAGGAAGCGTCATTTATATGCAATGTTTAGTAAATGTAAGTTCTGGTTAGAGGAAGTAGCTTCGTAGGGCACATAATATCTGATAAAGGAGTCTGCATAGATCCAAAGAAGGTGGAGTCAGTGTTATAATGGGATCAGCCAAAGACAACTACAGAAGTTTGTAGCTTTCTAGGTTTGTCATGATATCATAGGAGGTTCATTAAGAGCTTCAGTGAAGTAGATCTACCCCTAACAAAACTTACCAGAAAGGATCTACCATTTGTTTCGGATGACAAATGTCAAAGAGCTTTTATGATTATGAAGGAGAGATTGACTAGTGCACCAGTGTTAGTGCTTCCAGAGCAAGGAATAGGTTATATAGTCTTTTATGATGCATCTAAGAATGGACTGGGTTGTGTACTTATGCTGGATAAGAATGCAATTTATTTTTCTTTGTGAAAACTTAAGAAACAAGAGGAGAACTACCCAACTCATGATTTGGAGTTAGCCGTTGTGGTCCATGCTTTACAGATATGGAGACACTACTTGTATGGGGAGAAGTGCTACATCTTCACTGACTGCAACAACATGTAGTATATCTTTTTGAAGAACGTCTCAAACATGAGACAACGACATTGGATGGAATTGATCAAGGATTATGACTACACTATAGATTATCATCCACGAAAGGTGAATGTAGTTGCAGATGCTTTATGCAGGAAGTCTTCCTCATCATCATCTTTTGAGCCTACACAGTTATGTACTTTAGTGTTCTATAAGAGAGATATGTTGGTTTCTCTTTGACATATGAAAGTACAATTAGAGGTATCCTTGTTAGAAGGTCTGTTAGCCGAATTACAAGTAAAATTGATGTTAAGTCAATAGATCAGAGATGCACAACAGAATGATATTGTGACATGATAGTTTACGATAGAGTTGGATGGTGAGAAGCGTGATGGTTTCCATGAATCTAATGATGGGATAGTGTGTTATCATGGAAGATTAGTTGTTCCAGATATAGATAACATAAGGACTTTAGTTCTTGAAGAAGCTCACTCTTCTATGTATGTTATGCATCCAGGAAGAACCAAGATGTATCAGAATTTGAAAGATCTGTGTTGGTGTCCAGGATTAAAGCATGATGTAGTTGAGTTTTCTTCTAAATGTGCAATATCTCAGTAGCTTAAAGTTGAACATGTGAAACATGTAGGGACTTTGCAATCAATGCATACACATATTGGAAATGGGATCATATCACAATGGACTTTGTGGTTGGACTTCCAAGGACAACCAAAGGTTGTGATTCCATTTGGGTGATAATAGATAGGATGAATAAGTCATCACACTTTCTACATATAAAGACAACATATATTTCTAAGAAGCTTACACAGGTGTATGTCAATGAGATAGTACATATGAACGGTATCCTAGCTACAATAGTGTAAGATAGAGGTCCTCATTGTCACTTTTGGGAGCATTTACATACAATGATGGATACACAATTGAGGTTTAGCACTACGTTTCATCCATAGATAGATGGACATTCTAAGAGGATAATGCAGACCTTGGAGGATCTATTAAGAGCCTGTGTGTTGTAGTTTTTGGGCAGTTGGGATATACATTCTAGCCTGATAGAGTTTGCCTACAACAATAGTTATCAGAGGAGTATCGACATGGCACCATATGAGGTTATATCGGGGACATTGTAGATCTCCTTTGTGTTGGTATTAGATAGGGGAATATCATATTTTAGGTCCTGAGTTAGTGCAACAGACAATGGAAAAGATCAAAGTCATTCAATAACAACTCAAGGAAGCTTAGGATAGATAGAAATCTTATGTTGTTAACCATCACAGGCCTTTAGTGTTCCAAGTGGGAGATAGGTTTTACCTTAAAGTCTCTTCTTGGAAAGGAGTTCTAAGGTTTGTGAAAAATTATAAGCTCCCAGATATATATGGAACCTTATCTTGTAGTTTCATGTGTTGGGAAGGTGGCATATAAGTTGGAACTGCCACCTGAGTTACAAAAGTTACATCATGTACTTCATACCTCTATGTTGAGGAAGTGTCACCTTGATACTATGTTGACTCTATAACTTCTGGAAGTGGAGTTAGATAATGATATATCTTATGTATAAGGACCTATTTTGATCTTGGATAGAAGGATCAAGAAGTTGAAGAAGGACATTATTTTAATTAAGCTCTTGAGATGCTTTAATATCATGTGACATACTTGTATTTTTAATTATTGGTCAAACTTGATTAATATTTGAGCTATTATCCAATATATGTGTGTGTTTTGGACTAGTTTTCAATTTTCCCATAAGTGATTGATTTGCAAAATGTCATATGAAGAGAGGGTATCTTGTGTTTTAATATCATGAGAGAGAAGAATATGGTAGGGGGGCTTTTTTTGAATCTTGAATAATATTGTAACATTATCAGATGAAATTAGGGTTTCTAGGGCTTCTAGGGTTTGCATAGTTGACTTAATGTTTGACTTAAGGTTTGATGTTATGACCTCCACACCACTTGTTGTGAGGGTCACGACCAAGAAAAATACTTGGGAAGCATGTTCAGAACCGAGACAACCATGTGAGAGGTGGGTTGAAACACCTTATCTTTTAGTGACTCAACCATGTACATGTGAGAGCTAGGGTTTTCACCTTGGAGTATCTTGATCGAGACAAGTTGGTGAAGGTGATGTCGCGACTGCAACAAGAGTGAAACCGACCCAGTAAGTCGTGACATAGTTGTTGGATAAACATGACAATGGATATTTGCATGCGAGTGAAGGAAAGCTTATCTCTTTGGTGGGTGTGTGTCCCTTGGTGAGCTATGGTGTTGACAACTCAAAGATCTTCACTTCTCTCCTCCTTTTGGGTATATAAACCATCCTCTTCACAACCAAGTAATCTTTTTTGGCCTACAACTTCATCTTCTTCCTTTGGATCATCCTTGGAATTAGAGGAGCAAAGAAGGTCAGAACTTGGACCTTGGGTGGCCGATCTACCTTACTTGGGGAAGATCTTGTGCTAGATCAACATCATGATGAATACTTCATGGAACATACTCTTTTGGTAAGTGATATTACTCTTGATCATGTTCCCTCTCTCCTAGAAACTCCATCTTATTCCTCCTTCTTGACCATGAGGTGTGAACCTTCCATGGTGGCTATTTGTGAAGATGACTCCTTCTCATTCACCTTTCTTCTTTGATTCGGAATAGGCCTGATTTCCTTCTTTGTAGACAAGGTGTAACAAGCAGGAGGTAGATATGTGTGGTGACCCTTGGTAACTTCTTTTGTTAATTCTTTCCTTATACCCATTTCACATAGGTCCATTTTGGATTTGATGCCATCCTTAGTCTTACCAGGTATATTCCACAGAGTACCAATAATGCTATCACAAAATTTTTCCTCGACATGAATGTCATCGATACAATGTTGAATTGTCAAAGAAATCCAATAAGGAAGATCCCAGAATATCAACCTCTTTTCTAATAAAGCATTTCACCTATGGGAGTAGTACATGGTCACTTACAAAAGTGATTTACAATATTGTCTACTCTTAAACAAATATCCTTCCCTAACATAGGTTTAGGAGCACTCTGTTCCTCAGTTGAGCCATTGAATGTTTTCTGCAACTTCCAATAAGGATGCACCTTTGACAGATTTCTTCAATGACCAAGATGTACAATCTTACCACCATGTTTTTTGTTTTATAGAATATGGATTTTCCTCACATGTATGACATGCATTGGTCCCTTTGATGTTGTTTCCAAACAAGTAGTCATAAGCAGGAAAGTCAATCATAGTGCAAAATAACATAACATGTAAATTAAACATCTCACCATTCAAAGAATCATAAGTCATCACATATTCTCCCCATATTTGTTTAGGTCATCAATATGAGGTTCAAGGTAAACATCAATATCATTACCAGGTTGTTTGGGGCCTGATATCTGTAACAAAAGCATGACATATTTATTCTTCATACACAACCATGGAGGAAGATTGTATAGAATCATGACAATCCAAGTGCTATGTTGGCTGCTTAATGTTTCGCATAGATTCATCCTATCAGAACAAAGTCCAAATCTTAAATTTTTGGCTTCTTCATCAAATTCAAGATATCATAAATCAATATGTTTCCATTGTGAGAAATCATGCACATGTAATAGGATACCATCATTGCTTTTCTTTACCTCTATAATAAAAAATAAAGCATCCATGGTATTAGCAAACAAACATTGAAATTGTGGCATTACTGGTAGATACCACATCACCTTGGTAGGAGACTCAGTTTTGGTCTTACCCGATGTCGTCCTTTTGTACCTACACACCCCACCTTTGAGACATACACTTAGATCTATATAGTCCTTTTGAAAAAACACATAGTCATTTGGGCATGCATGTATCTTCTTATCCTCCATTCCCATTGGGCACAACATATTTATTATTTTTTATGTTGATATTGGAAGCTCGTTGCCTTCAGGGAGAATTTCTTTCAACAATGACAACAAAGAAGTGAAGCTTTTATCACTCCATATATTGTTAGCCTTTAGAGGATACAATATCAACATAGTGCTCAAATTTGTACACTTAGGAAAACCTAAGTATAATGGTTTCTTGACATCATGCACAAAGTATCTAAATAAGGAAGGTGGGTCTATAACATTTACCTTGCAACTATCTAGCATTGCATCAACCATGTCTGTTGGAATTAGTTCATTCTCATCAACATGTTCAACCATTTCTTCTTTGACAAAATTGCCAATACTGACATCTATTGATCTCATACTAGGAATCTATCCATGCCAGTACCTTTATTATAGTCATATACAATCCCATTGGACATGACACGATCTCTGATCATGTCAACAATGTCAACTTTCAAGTCGTTACTACAATTCCTACAAGAGCAATAGAACCTATCTCTAGGTTATTTTCTATGTTCCTATGTAAATCTTACAAAATCATCGAGACCATTAATAAACTCTGGAGTGTAGCAATTTGGTTTAGACATGCATGATCGATCCATACCTATGATCAGATGGGAGACAAGAATCTCATCAGGTTCTATCAAGTAAGTTAATTTTAGAAAAAAATAATATTTGAATTGAGCTCTAATCATCTAGCAGCTGTCACATTCATAAATATGTGCAACCTATCCCATTCTTGAGCACTTCATCTCACTAGTAAGTGTATAAGGCATTTTTGATTTCAATAAATTTTGGCAACATTTCCCCACAGTTATGCAAGTACACTAATGTAGATGGGCAAATCTGCCTACATACGTACCCATAGTTCAAAAGGGGAAACGATGTCAAAATTTATTGAAATCTAGCACACATTATACACTAACACCCCAAGTGAGATAAAGTGCTCATCAACAGTTCCAAATCGATTATTATCCAAGGTTTACTCCTAATGAGTAAATCTCAAACGGGTTTCTAGGCGAACAGAGTATAGGGGCTAGGGTTTACAAATTAGAGTTTACTTTTTGGAATTTTAGGGTTTAGGGTTAATAATGTATATTTTTAAAATGTAAATCAAGTTAATTCAAAAACATTCATATCAATTTCATTGCATTATAATTTATTCATACTAACATTTAATTGCTAACATCAAACAAATGCATTATCATACATATAAAATTAGGGTTATAATTTCAAATAAACAATGCAGATCTCATAATTCATTAATGTGCATAGAATTTGATTATCTCCTCATCTAAGTTTTCATTATGATCAAGTAATAATCCTAAGAAATCCAAATAATCAATAATGAGCATGTAATAATTCATTGTAGTCTCCATTAATTCATCACGATTTGACACAATTTATATGATTCATTCTCAATTCATCACACATCAATAAAATTTAAAATATCTTGTAATTCATTTTCACCACAATTCACAAATTTGGTATTTCTATCAATCTCTGTCTCCTTCCCCCACTACTCCTTCCTCCTCTCTCCTCCTTCCCCTGCCATTCACAATTTCTTCTCAATATTGAGAATAACTCATAGGGCATGGGAAGGAGGAAAGAGGAGGTAGGATGAGGGGGGAAAGAGTGACGGAGATAATAATGCAAAAAATAAGCAGATGAAGTACCTTGTCGAACAGAGGATTCAACAGTGGCAGTGACTTGATAAGGTGGAGAAATAGAGGCAATAGCCGGAGGAATTGCAGAGCAGTAGCAGAGGCAGCGGGCTTCACCAGTGAGTAGCAGCATCAGTGGTGGTGGACTTCATAGGTGAGCAGGAGTAGAAGCATCCGAGAAGCAGCGAGCAGCAGTAGGGCCGGTAGCGCTGGAGCTCGAAGGAGACTATTACGTATCACGAGAGAAGTGACAGAGATCATAGGTGGCAGTATCCCGAGAGTAGAGGTTGAACCTAATAACACCACTGGTAAAAAGATAGGTATGGATCGATCATGCATGTCTAAATTGGTAACAATATTGTATGGAGGGAAAGAGGGGAAAGGGTTTCATGGTTAATTAATAGGTACATTATGCTTTGGTTATTAATAAAGGCAACAATGTACAATTATGTTGGTTGAACCTAACAACACCACTGGTAAAAAGATAATTTTATCATGGGTTGTGATCAGTAAACTGACGCCTAACTCCGCATCCCACATGCAACTCAGTGATACCTAAGTAGTCATTTTGGGTGAAGTCAACTATTGAGAAACACAACAAAATTTTCATGGGACACATGGCGCATACAGCTTTTTGATTGGTCGTTGTGGGTACACCCGACGATAAACACCAATTGATATATGTTTGACACATGGTGTATACACCTTTTTGTCCCGTTAGATATTTGTAAAAAAACCACTGACATAGGGTTTTAGAGTCAAATGAAATCCTCGCAAAAATTATGTGCCAAATTCTATTTTACTGGGCAATATATCACGTCAATAGATTTAAAAAGTGACTGGCGATTAATAAAAGACAACCCATGTTTTCTCAGCTGGACAAACTGAGGCGGTTGTCTTTAAAGAGTTGACGTTGAAGATTTCACCAATGGTTTCTCTTGAAAAAATAACTAACTCATTTTGTCATATTTGTAGTACTGAATACTTGTTTGCATTGGATTTTCTATATTTTATGTGAAACTAGTAAATGAGACAAAGTCCTTTTTGTGTATTAAAATTGAGATGATAGAAATGAGTGTCATTGATGTTCTTTTATAGGCTAGAATCAATAGGTCAACTTATGATATTTTGTCTCAAACTCACAATGTGGAGAATATATTGGAGAATTTTTTAATGCATATCAAATATTTTTTCAAGACACCCTATGTTTATATAAATCCTTGGTCATATATGAAGGTGGTATTCCATTCTCGATGATTGTACTCTCAAATTATAGGAGGTTTGATGTATCTAATGTACCGCAAATGACCAGACGTAGTTTTTGTTGTAAATAAGTAGATACAATCTTTTTCCTCATAGGACCCATTGGGAACCTATTGACAAAGGGTTGATGCATAATAAAGGAACTTGTTCTCTTCTTATGCATTATCAAAAATATTGCCACTTTGTCGAGGGATACATTATATAGGTTGAATTTCCATGAACTGTAGGAGTAATTGGGTATGAGGATACGATTTCTTATTGGGAGAAAATGATATTTCTTAGTGGTCTTAAAGTAGACCATATTGTCACAATCCATTTTTGAGGTTGAGTTATGTGTTTTAGATGAAACTAAATCAAATTTGAATGTATACATGGGTATATGTATGTTCATATATTGCAAATTACCCTATTCGTGCAATCTCATCTCATTAAGATAGAACAACAATTATTACTAAGATAACAAAAACCAAGTATAATAAAAAAGACACCATATAACATCCAAGTCAAACTCAATTAAGTAAGGGATGCTAAGTCTTGTGTGGTTTTGTTGTATACTACATTGAAACCAATGATGATACAAGCGATCCTCTGACTAAAGAGATTTATACCTTAGTTGAGATATCTAGGTTGGGGATGGGACTAAAACCCCTTAATCATGCATGTAGTATAAACCAAACCTAAATGAGTGGACATCCCACAAATCAAGTTTCAATGTGGTAATAACAAGTTTTTAGATGAATATTGTGACACTATGAAATCTTCTTGATGATATTTATATCTATGTGTTTATCCCTTCAAATCCCTTTTTCTCATAACCATAAATTTGTAATAGATTATTCCATGAAATATGTCAAGCACTATGACAAGATTCTTGTAGTAAATCATTAAAGGGTCCAACTAGGTGATTGATGATGTCCAGATACAAAAAGGGAGAAAGATTTTTTGCTAATATAAATCATGATACTTACTACATTTCCATGGTTTCCAAAATCTTTATTGTATTTTTACTAGTAGACATATTTACTCCCAAGGTTTAGGTTCAAGATGTATATTCACTTAGTTCTTGTAGAAGTAATGTTGGGTAAATGTAATGGCTCTTCCAGTTTTGAAAGAACCAGTAGTGGGAGAGGCTTAAGGAGTGGCGACTGGGGAAGCAAGGCTTCCATCACCTCACAGGGAATCTTCAATGGTGACTGGTAATAACATGGTACCATCTGCACTTCTCTAATGGTCCAACATGTTCAAATATAGTGTGAGTTGGGAGTAGAACTTAGGAAGTTTTTGGTGGAACTCGCATAGGAGAAGATCCTTCACACTTATATTGAAAAGGAGTGCATCATCGAGAAGTGGATGAATGTAATCTCTAGTTACGTGATTGATTTGAAAGTTCATCTACCTACACTTTCTAGACAGTTTTGATGTCTTTGGAATATCAAAGCTAAGATTTAAATATGCACTCATAATGGGTTCTTTATCATAAGGTTCTGATATTGTTCAGATTTGCAACACACACTTAAGGATGCACCTTTGGTGGTGAAAGGTAAACCACTTATTCTAAAGAAGTGGCAGATTGGTGATAGATTTGAAAAGAAATCCCTTAACTCAGTGCCTATTTGGATTTCTGTTATGAACCTTACACTGGATTTTTGGGATAACTCGATTTTCTCTAGGATTGGCTGGTATCTTGGTGTTTCTATTGACTTTAATTTTACTAAAAAAATATGTTCTCCAAAAACTATGCTAGATAACAAGGTCTGATATTTTTTAATTATATGTTCTCGTTACTAGTTTCATTGCGGAGTGATTCTTTCATATAACATATATTAACATTGTATATGAATGTATCCCAAATAAATGTGTTGGGTTTGTTTTGTTTCAAAAGGAATCTAATGTTCATCTTAAACCTGGGGCCAAGATTACTAAGGTTCCAATCAGAGGTTCTTAGGTTCCAAAAGAGGTCAATATATCCAAGGATATTTCTCAAATTCGATGTGACATATGTTCTTTTCAAACTGGTACTCCTTCTGAACAACATTAATTCATGTCTTAGAATCATGGTATAATTGGAAGATTTTATTAACGGTCCAAATATGCCTCCCATTTCTAAACTCAGTCATCAAAATGTTGCTTTGACCCCTAAAATTTTTGATCCAATTAAAAGTTTGTATGGTACTTCCAAATCTACTAATGCCAACAGGAAGTCTTCCCTTAAAGAAGGAAAGGTTAATGGTATGTCTAGTTCTGGTAGTTTCTCAACTCTAGGGTCAAAGATTGGACGTACCGATACATTTGTCTTTTAAATAGTTTGTAGGTACAAGTCACCTAAAAAAGGTTATACTAATATGAATAATAATAGAAGGATCATTATCTATGAGAAAAACATGATTTCTTTGAACATATTTCATGAACTAGAGTTCTTACATGGGAGGACATTGAGGTTACTATGAATAGAAGGTCTCTTGTCAACCCTACTCCATATGAATGACAACATGTCCCAACATTTTGTAATGTTAGAGGTCTAAACTATTAGGAACCGTGGAGGTGACAAGAGAAACTTAAAAATAAAACAAAATTTTCCATGTTTCCTACAGGCATATCTTTTCGACAAAGACATTCTCAGAAAGAGGGTGTGTGAGGTATTCCTTGTTCTAGAGAAACTCCAATGACGTCTCCTTCATGCTTTGGTTTCCATCACTCCTTGCATGCACAGAAGGTCCTCATCAACGTCCTCTGAACACATTCACTCTATGCATATGGCTCTACGTTGTCCACACAGATGGACTGGAACTCCTTATTATGCAGCTTGAGATGGAGGGAAGGAGAAGCCTCTCCCTTGCTAGAGTTTTTGTTGCACTCCTGATTTCTCTTTCAAGGATAATGAAAACTGATCTTTAGTGTACAAGAGCATTTATAATGATTCAAGAAAGGAATTAGGGTTTCCCAAAAACCCTGGAAAATTAAATTTTGTGGACGGATTTAAGCGAGCCTCTTGTGGACTGCCAAATAGGCAATTAGAATAGTTTGGAATCATGTTGTTAATTAATCAATCAATTAATCACATGAATCAATTTATTAGTTTTCCCTCACCCTATTTTAAACTATAATGGATTGCTCGAGGTTAGTCGATCAACTTATCATCTAAATCAACAATTTAAATCCAATTATTTGGCTAAAACATTTTAACCAATTAACCTAGATTATATTCCAAAATTATTCTAGTTTATTACCTCAATGTTTTAGTAATCAATTTGACTAGGAATATTTCCAATCTAGTCCTCAATTACAATCCTATTCTAGGGCATCCTATATGTGTTACCCTATAGGATCTAAATTAATTCGATAGTGATGTTCATATTCAAATTATGATTTCACAAGTAATGATTGATATCTAGCATGATTTTATTGACACCCAAGTAATTTCATAAGTTGGAGAAGAAGTTTAGCCTAGTATTGTGACCAATGTTATAATGATTGTATAATCACATTGTCTTTGATATCCATTAAATATGAGGTATAAACGTCTTCCTCTTAAAGTTCAATCATTGTTCCTTTATCTATATTAGACTATTTGAGATACACATGATCTCAATATCATGTATTGTCTCACATAAGCATGACCATGCATTTCATAGTATCACATATCAAGTGGGTGAGATATCATTCCAACGGGAGAAAAAAATTCCATCTACATTATTCACAATAATCCACTTGTGTCTCAATGCACATAATCACTACTTGTATAGAAACCCTTTTCAAGGTCGCATTGAGTAGTATTGAAGCACATTGAACAACATGCAATCATTCTAGCGACTTTAGTTCTGTTGACCACAATCACCTCTATCACATTACGATGTAACTCTGACCGCAATTATGGGATTCAGTGTATCACACTCAAAATGGGTATGTCCAGTACACTTGTTCACAATAAGTACTTATGTGCTTGATTTTATATCCAATATATGACTAACGAGATGTAGTCATCAATGAAGACACATACTAGTATTGATATATTATTTTTGTCCTAAAATCAATAGTGATATATGACTAGGGACTAAGATAAGAATGAATATTGATAACAAACACATGATCTCATGTTCAGGTTCTCAACTTGAAATTACATGTCAATGAGTTATAAATTGTTAGAGCATTATTGTATTTATTCATAATTCATATTGACACAAACATAATATTCAAAATTGCCTATATTAATAATCAAATAAACTTCAAGATGTGGCATTATAATCATCATATGAATGTGTCCTAGGGTATATCACCAACATAAACATATACTTTAATCAATTTACTATTAAAGATGAACTCAAAAGAATTTCCTCTCTAGTTTATTTTATTTTTGAAACTAAGTCTTGCGTAAGAAGATTTCTAAAATGTTGGGTATATTGTGGCATGATTATAAGTGGTTATCTAATCATTCTTCCCATCATTTAGAAAGTATTTTCATCATTTGGGATCCTAGTGTTGGTTATGGTATGCATATTGTAGAGTCTGACCAACATATGCATGTTTTTATTCGCATGATAACTTCTCTTGCATAGAAATTTTAGTGTATAATGCTAATGATTGTAGAAAAAGGTCTAAACTTTGTACAAATTTTAACCATATTACTGGTAATACTAAAGTAGCTTGGTGTATTGGTGGTGACTTTAATGTTGCGAGGATGGCTTATGAAATGATTTGTAGGTCTAGTCCTTCCTATTTTTATATGCATGAATTTAGTTGTTTCATGCTAAATAATTTTATTTTTTAAGATGATCTTAAAGGGCATACATTCACTTGGAATGATTGGCAAGTTGGATCCATGTTAACTGCGTCTAAGATATACAAAGTTATGTTCAAGAATGAATTTGTGGATTGATGGACATATTAGTTGGGAAAGATTTATTCATCCATCAATAGTGATCATAAGATCCTTTCAATTTTGTTTATAACTAATGGAAGGAATAGCAGTGTGCCATTCAGATTCCTTAATATCTAGGTTGAACATGAAAGATTTCTAAATGAGGTCAGTTGTGGGTGGAATAAGTATGTAAAGGAATGCCATATCTACACGGTGGTTGGGAAGTTAAAGAAAGTGTAGCAAAGGGTTATTATTTGGAACATGCATAATCTAGGAAATATTGGTTTATGAGGCAAGGAAACTTGAAGTGGATGCATGGTACACTATATTGTTTATAGTAGCGATATCAACCTCTGATATTGGTAAAAGATAAAAGGATCCTTGATATGAAAGCCTTATAATGTGAAGATCATTTGTAAGAAAAAAATCAAAAGTTCAATGCCTAAAATATGGAGATAGTAGTATTAAGATTTTTCCTCTCAAGACTAGAAGACACATAAATGCCATCAAAGTTTCACATATTATTGGAATTCTAACACATGATTCTTCTATTATTATAATCATATTAGAGAACATTATGGGAATGTGTTCAAAGAAACAAAATTTTCTTACTTTAATAGTGAGTACGAGGAACCTAAATTAGATTTTAAATAACTTCAATAAGAAATATTGAGCTATAACGTTTGTGCCAGGGCTGATATTACCAAAGCATACCATTCTTTTAAATGGGATTGTCTTTTAAAATTTATGGAGTTGATAGGATTTCTATGGTTCTGGTGTAATTACATGTATACCATCCTAGATATTACATCTTACCAAGTTCATACTAATTGTTAACCTTACAATCATTTTAAGCCTTCAAAAGGTTTAAGACAAGGGATCCTTTGGCACCCTTGCTCTTTGTTATTTGTATGGGGGAATTTTATACTATCGTCAACTCAATAGTTAAAAATAGCTATTTTAGAATATTAGAACTTTTTCTTCTCATATACACATTTCTCATATCATCTTTGCCAATCACTTGATGATATATGGTGAATCTTTTATTGTCAATGTTGATGTCTTGAGTAAAATTATAAAAAGTCTTGCATTTTAATCAAGTTAAGAATTCTAAACCTCAGTAGTTATTTCTCTAAACTAAAGCTAAGTTTTGTTATAGGGATATCTGGAGGTAAACTTTTGGGCACATATCTAGGTGTGCCTCTCTTCTTTGGTAGACTTACTAAGAGTCTATGACATCCTCTTATTGATAAGCTAAAGGGAAAGTATGAAGATCACAAATGCAAATGTTTATTAATTGTAGGACATTTAGAACTTGTTATATGTACTCTTACTAGTTTATATGGATTATATGGTAATGTGTTTCCTCTTCCCATGGCTGTCTACAATGAAGTAGATAACATTTGTGAAAGATTTTTGTGGGATGATAAGAAGGATAGGAAGCATATGCACCTTTCAGTTTAGGAGAGAGTCAGCATATCATAAAAGAAGGGTTGTATGAGTATTAGATTGACTAGTGTGTGGTTGTGTACAATTGGTAATATTTGTTTTAGGTATGTGGTTATATGATCTGGAAGACTCTTGATAGTTGGGAGCTGTGTGGTGAGTAGTTGTATAAGTGGATCTATTTTCTACAAATTTTGTTGTAGTTGTAGTACCTTCATATGTAAATCTTTTTTATTCAATGTGTTATTGTAAAAAGTGGGACCTGATAGGAATCCACTCTTCATCGAGTAGGGAAATATAAACTATTCTATTTCACAAAAGGAGGAAATTATGTTTTTGATTATTTCCCAAATGTTATATACATAGCATGATAATAAATAAGCAATAGAAATAAAACCATTACAAAGTTACATGATGATTCATATACAAATGTTCCTCACCATAGAAGGTGGTATTACAAAATCTTGAACTAACTACAATAAGGTACCGTAGTAGGGGGACATACCATTCCAAGCTATCCTTTATTCCAAGTCATGTAAGTGATCTTCCTGAGTTTGTGCTCTGTAAATCTTCTACACCCGGTTGGGTTTAAGTACAACACCCTGTAAAAGACAATAAAAGTATGTGTTAGGACACTTATGAGTATGTGCATATGAACAATATTTGAGCATTATTAGATGTGCATCAAGGAAGAGGGATGTTTCTACAAAAGAGAATGCTTAAATCAAGTAGGTAAGTTAAAGAGGATATATTTTGAAGGTATATAACAAAAGAATGAGGAAATAAAAAAACTATGAGAACAATATATCATTTCAAATATCTTCCCAAATAAATCACAACAATAATAAAATGTGCATGCATGTTAGACTGAGTGAATCTATTATAGGGACACGTCACCATAGGATCTTGAGCTAGGGAGGAAGAGGGAGTAAAACCCCGATCCTTCAAGGATAAGGAGGAGTAAAACAGCGATGCCTCAAGGGTAAGGGGGTGTAAAACCCATATCCCCAATATATATAAAATGTATATGGTTGCATAAAAGTATCATGAATCTAGATTTCTAGTTTAATCACAAGCATGCAAATAGTTTGACAAGATGAAAAAAATTCATAAACAACATTTGCAACAATGTAAAGATGGCAAGGGTAATAAACCTAACATCTAAGGATAGATCCACATTTCATAAGAAATAAAAGAAATATATCTCATTGAGTATAAAAATGATGTCAAGAGGGAAAAATGTTAAAATAATGCCTCATTATAGTAAAATGGGTGTATACTCAATTTAATGCTTGTAAATAGGGATTTTCACATACCTCTTAGATTCAAACCTAAATACCTTAAAAGTTCTCCTAGAGTTCATTATTCATGCCTTTATTCACCTATTTGTAATATCGATGCTTAATGACTATTTATTATCTTGATCAATCCATATCTAAAATGAGAAGTGTGAAATAATTATATTTATGCCTTGGAAACCACACCATCCGATCGGGTTAAGTTTTTTAATTTTAAAGCCATATATTATATATTTTTATGATATACCAATAATTTGTTAAAGTTTTAATAATATTATACCTTTTTTAATGTTTAATTAAATAAATTAAAAATTACATCCATGCCCTCACATTTGATTATCAATTGACTAGATGTAAAATGGTATATATGTCAATGCATATGAAACAACTTGTTGTTAAAATGGAAAATAGAAAGTAAAATATTAAAACTACTTCTCAACATGTGACACCATATAGAGAAGGTAGGGGCAAACATGGATTTTTTACCTATGATTGTATCAACATCCTCACGAGAGAACATGTCCAACACAATCATGATCACAATTGTGATCTATTCATTCGGTGATGATCATGGTAAGATAAGCCTACAGTAAAGTTCTCTAGGTCTTGTTGAACTCAACAATACCTTGTGTAGGAAAAGAAAACACATATGCATTTTATGCTCCAACACTACACATACACTTTTTATTTTATAAAAATATGGTACTTAAAAAAGCACAGTTAACCATATTATGTCAAGTGTTACATCACCATGAACAACCCTTTCCAACTTGCATGGACCACACGACTTAAGACTGACATGCCACATGTCCATGTAGGCCCCACCTAAAGGAGGTGTTATGCCTCAGGTACCATTTTGTAACACCTGGTCACACTTACCAAGGTTCTAGTAGAGTTTTAGGAATGATGACTGGACCCATACACCAACACTAGTCTTAGTTGCGTGCTTTGTCTTCATTCAAGTGCAAGCCATGATAAACTTCCTGACTAGTCATCCATCCCAGTACTACTATGGGTAACCACAAATTTCTTTAGTGATGGGATCCCTGAAAAGGAGGTGCACTTTGGTTATATGGGTAGTGCAATCATTCCTTTTAAGATCATTTTTCCAAGGTCTCAAATCATGGGACGTTACAGTTATATTGAATGTTGTAATAATTCATTTTTAACTATATGTTTCATGTTCGACTACAATTGTTTCCTTCTGACTCTCATGATTTTCTTCCTCTTGTCCTAGTATTTGAGTTTGAATTGAGATTCTTGCTATGTTGAGGGTTTTGCTTTTGAATCCACACATGCGGTCAAGGCATCAAAAATCCCAAGATGTCATAGGTGGTATCAGAGCATGAACAATGGAAAAGCCTAGCATTTTCTCATTATGCAATTCAAACTAGATAAAACATTGAACTTGAAAATTTTTAGCGTTAGATTAGTCATCTTGTGGAGACTAGATCTGATCTAGACTCTTCGGTAGAACCTATATGTTCAAGAAACTGCATATAGAATAGTGGTTGTTGTGTAGCAAGTCCTGAATTGTCAATCATCCTGTATAATGTGGCATTATAGGACGTTACATTATTTGGAGATGATGAGAAATTCTAGACATATGGATCTTTTTGTCTAGGGTAACTACACTAGTCTACACATCATTCTCACCCCTTTCATGAGGTAACATGGAACTAGATTCTTTACTATGTGTGGGATACTCGGTCTGCTGATTTGGTTCTGTTTCCGAATAGCTCATGTAACGACCTCACTTTTCAACATCCCACAATTAAGGAAAGACCCAAAAAGTTGAGATTCATTACCTAAAATTTCCAGGTATCAAGATTTAATAAAATATGAAGTAATAGTAAATAATTTCCATTAATTCAAATATTATCTACTAGATTCCTTTGAAGAGTTACATGAATTTATTATACGAGAATTGCACATATGAGAAGAAGCATATCTCTAATCCTCCTTACAAGTTAGATTTAATAACTACATGTAATTTCATTTTTCATCTTTTGATATCGTCATGTATAGCATGTACCTAAAACGATGTGAAAATAAAAATGTGGCTCAGTACATAACAACATATATTCAATCAATTACTTGTAAATAAGAACTGTCATTTTCTTCAAAGAATCTTCCTTTGTGTGATGCTCATAGTGGAATTATAATTGAATAGAATGTAAATAAAAAAAATTTTTATTTGATCAATCTTCAAAAAAACCTCTGAAAGCACCATCAAAAAATATTGTAGGTAGATAATCATTACCATGTACCTTTTGTAGAACAATGCAGATCTTGTAGTGGTTAAGCAATTATCCAATCAAGCATGCAATCAAGCAATCAACTTCAATATGCATGTATGTAAATCCTAAAGTGTCAATGTCACATTCATTAGATTGAACCCTACTTGGTCATAACCTAGGGTTTAGAGTTGTCTCAGGTTTAGGATATTGTATAGGGGCTCAAACCTTATTTCAATAGCATATCAACATTATGTGAAGACCCTAATTATTGGATCCCTAGTAACCTCTACTTAGATCACAATAAGTTTACTAAAAACATGGAAAGTTAGGATCTTTAACCCTAATTATATGTATGTATGGTTATTCACATTAGAAACCCTAATTATCATCATTACAGTCATAATAATGTTATATTATCATTATAGTCCATAGTAACAATTTACATCTCAAGCAAACATACTAAACATGATTAATAATCTAGTTCATCAAAACTAGGGTTCATATATCTTAATAACTTATTAATCATGCATTGGTCCTACTTTTAGAACTAGGATCAGAATTGGATCTCAATTATATTTTATTTGTGTTCCTCTCACTTTTCTGATCATTTTTCATTTATTACTTGCATTAATCGAGTAACTGGTTATTTTCTATAATTAAAATAGTCATTGGACCCAATCAGGAGGAGCCACGTCTTAAAATATATTCATCTATTTGAGCCATGCGGGCTCAGCACAATGAATAGGCTTCTGCCTTTGTAGCAGCATGCACTTGTGTGGCTGGGTCTAAGAAAAGGAAAAATAGGGACAAAAGGATAGTACTATCCTTACCTTATTGAAGAGAATTCAGGGGAAAAGAAGTCATTTTTGGGTCACTCATCTTCTTCCTTCGTTCTTCAACTGCTCCCAAACCAAGTTCTATGACACGTCAACCTGGTGGTTGACTTTGGGTGTCTGGGTTCCTATGAACCTCCTATCGGTGTAGGACCTCTTGTGGGACATCGTCGGACTAGATCATGGCTTTATCTTCATTGTTGAGAGTGGGATGGGGGGGAGGTAAGAGAGGTAGTTCTCACTCATCGTCAGTCTATAGGGAACCATGACATAGCATAGCATGGTTTAGGGGATGTGAGAAGATCCTAGGCCCTTTATGGGATGTGAAGTAGAGGGAAACGACAATTATTTCTCATCTAATAGACCTTCTCTGAACTAAGTTTGGGCAATTTTCCAAAATCAAAGTCTTAGCAAGAAAGTTGGGGCTAGGTAGGTTCTCCTTCCTCTCTTTATTCCAACTGAACCCGTTTTTTGGGGTTTGATGTAGAGTAGAGAGAGATTGAGTGGGTGGATGAGATGTGAACAAAGTTCCTTTCCCAAAGGGGACTCGAGGTAGGTGATAAAGTTTAAGCCACCAATTCTAGATTGTATGGTCCTAAAATCTTATGACATAATTGTGGTCGGTACAAAGTTCTTTTTTATGATATAAATGTGACACATCACATTTTTACAATTAATCATCTCACTTTAAGGAAACTACATAATTACATATCTCTCTCCTCCTTTACCCTAATAATCAAATATTTAAGAGGAAACCTTCTAACAAATAAATCTCAAATTGGACAAGATCGGGTATCAAAAATATTTCTAGATGCCCCATTTTCTCATTCTTTAAAAGGGAATATAATTCATTTATTTAAGTAGATTCCTCTATCTTTATGAATTTCTCTAGACCATTAGAAACATCATTTTTATGTGAAACTTAGAGGTCAACTGATTACATTCTTTCCCAACCTTTATGTATTTTGTGGGATATATTGGGATAAATTTTATGCATGAAACTTGCTTGTTTATAAAATTCTTTAATTTATTACTAATACCACATGGAAGGTCCTTTTTCTCTCAAATTTTAGAATTCTACTATTTTCAATATTATTTTCAAGTATGACAAAGGTTAGGCCAAGATAACACTATTTGTTGCCTCAAATATTGTGTTGCCAACAATGGTTAGATAATCACTCTTTAATTATCTAAAACATCATATATTTTATTTTCTTTTTGAAACTTAAAAATTGTCTCATATTTATAGTATTCAAAAATTTATCAAGCCATTACTATTTATTATAGACGAAATATCTTGTTTCTTTAACTTGTATCACAAGGACATATTTGCAAAGTAAATAGTCTCATGGGCCTCACTTGATCCTTAGGTTTGACCCATGACACGAAGTGGTTTAATGTTATTATTCCATCAATAATATCATTAGGTAAAATATTTATCAATTCATGCCTTATATTTAATAAATTAAATTTCAAAAGTTTGAAGATATTGCAACTTGAATCTCAAAAAATTTCTTTGATGCTTGTTTTATCAAAGAAAAACTATATAATATTTTATTATATATGTAAGTAAATAGAAAAAAGTTTCCCCACACATGTATGAGTAGTAGGTGTTCATGAAACCTAAGATAAAGAGAGTGACATCAGTCTAGAAGAGAAAATAGTTTTAGATTAGGTGTCTAGAGCCTTGTCGGAATATGTGGTAGACAGAATGATAAATGCTATAAGAAAGGGTGATATTATCCAAGTTTTATGTAATTAGATAAGTTTTTTTATGAGGATCAATGTTAGATTTGAGAATTTGATTTCAATTTTGGGTATTTCACATAAGTTTTGATGAGTACATAGGGTATTCTGAGGTAAGATAAGTTAAGTTAAGACAAGGATGTTAATTAGCATGAGCCTCAAGCTCTTTTACAAAGGAGGACATCTACTGTTGAGACCAGATATAGGGTTAACTCCAGAGAGAATGACACCACAGGGAGAAGGTCAGAGAACCTAAAATTTGAGAAATATGTGATTTGATATGTCCTAAACTAGACTACTCTTGAGTGAATGATTTAAGTCACTTTATGCATGATTTATATAGTTTTTTTGAACCCTATATGTCCTAGAGGAGGACCAAACCTTGTAGTTAGAGAGAGGTTAGTTATATATGTATATTTGAATGTGAATGAGAATCTACCATCTAGGTGAGGGAGATGGCATTCTAAGATCTTAGAGGAAGTATAAAATGTTAGTATAATATAAAGCCTCATGCTTAGGCTAGTGGTTTGCTAATGGAATGGAATGGTTGTGTAAACGAGAGTTGGGTAAGCATAAATCATGGGTAGAGAACATCTGAATAGAATGTAATCTCATGTTTTCTTTTGGTTTATACTTGATTGGCTAGAGCTTGCGATGATATCCACTAGTGCCAATGAGGTAACCCGAGAACCCTATACTAATGTGGGAAGATAAAGCGTATTCGTATGAGATATTAGAAAATTTAAGTGAGCTCAGAGTGATTGAGCATGTAATTACCCTCAAGAAAAGGGTTAGGAGAACCTCATTTGGACTAGATGAAGTTTTGATACATGTTTGACAAGCCACTTGCATATGTTACACACCACAAACAAGATATAATATATGTAAGAATGTGATCTTATCTTGATGTGATATAAGAATATGACATGATAGAAACCTAGTGATGGGTTTATAACTCTACATTTATGTATTTTTAATCATATGCATGGATAATGATGACATATTATTGCTTGGGACTCAGGTGATGAATTCACTAATAAATCATGTAACCTAAAATGAACGTGAAATTAGATTGTATTAAAGAAAAACATTGAATGTGGTGCTAATTTAGTGCTCAATAAATATATTGAATACAAGTTGGAAACAAAATAATGCAACATAAAATGATGATGATGACACCTTGATCTGGTCAAGATGGATAAAGTGGGTTAATTATAAGTAGTTCTTTCCCCAAATGTATTAAGGGGATGTTGGAATGCTAATTCTTGGGTAAAATAAGGATGTAAACCCTAAGGTATGAAATATGGCCTGACATAACATAAGCTTCCAAACCTTTTTTTAATTTAAACTTATGAGGTGATATTTCACCCTAGATGCTCTACAAATCCTCCTAGGAGTAGTAGATATATGTTTTAGAGGTCTTCTTTATGGAAATGTTTCACCTAGAGTGGTTCCCTACATATGGTTGAAGACCTTTTGTTTTCTTTTTCTTTTTTAGGTAATAATTGGCCTAATTTCATGGACAAATTTTCCTTTAAGATGTATATGATGTGATGGACTTGATTTTGGCTTAATTTTGAGGACAAAATTCCTTTTAAGGTGTGTAGGATGTGATGGAGTGAACTCCTTGTATTCTTGAATATCAGATCGGTTAATTGTGTTCATGGATTTGAGATTCAAATATGCATATGTGTGTTATGATCATAGGAAGGTGTTTCCATTAGTTTGGAAGAAGTTGAAAGTTATTTGATGTTAATAGCATGAGTAAAACCCTTAAGTATGTGATATTTTGGATTAATTTGTTGATTGGTCAATTACTCATAACTTGGCACCAAAATGGAAGAGTATGTAGCTTGTACTATTGTATATAAATGGTTAAAGTTTCATAAAGTTTGGATTATCCTAGATACTCTAGAATGTTTGAATATAGTGATACCATTGATATATAAATATATTGATTTATCAAGAGTAATAAATCGTTAACCTATGTTTTTTATATATGCTCATGTCACACAATCTTTGGGATGAGGGAGACACATATTGGGTCAACTAATGCGGTGTTCGTGTCCCCTAGATGTCATATGATAGGAGTTAAATCTTCCCCTACCCTCAACTAAACTGGATATGTGGGAGGTTCTACCAGTACCCATCTTACCACGATCCACAATCGTGGTATAAGGCATGAAACATATTCATCCAACATCTACCTCATGAAATAGGGATTCAAGGAACCCTCTAGACTAGCAACTCATGGGGAGATGAGGAAGTCTTAGTTCTTAGTCTTCATTACCTATTCACTCCACCGTATAGAAGCAAGGGGAGGAAGTGGATAAGAAGAAGTAAGGGGCTATTTGGGTAAGGTAATTGAACACGGCATTGTATTTTTTAGCGGCTTTTTGAATACCACTTTCATAAAGACTTCGTTTGGTTACTTGTCATGGTAAATGATGATTATCAGTATTCAAATTGTAGTATTTAAGCCAATAGAATTTTGCTTCCTTATGAATCACGCTGATATTGGCGTGATTGACAAAGTCCACGGAGCCAGCAATGGTTTTTCCCAATTCAAGTTCTCTCTCCGTCTCCTGATTTCTCCCTCTCCTCTCCTATCGTCAGGATTTCTCTTCCCCTCCTTCTCTTCTCCCTTCTCCTCCTCCAGTCATTCTCACCTGTCATCCTTCTCCATCTCCAGTCACTCATATCAGTGCCTCTGACTTGTTTCCCATTATTGGGAGGAGCTGAGAGATGAGTTCTGTCACCTCCAAGCGGCAGCCACCGAGACTGATGAAGCAATGTAGCGACACTGCAAGAGAGACGATCTCGACAGCATGGCAGGGTCCAACTGAACACCACACCCCATTGTATAGGACCTTCCACCTTTGCAATATTTTTTATTCTCCGCAATTAGGAAAGGGGAACATGAGGAGTGAGCATTAGAAACGGCACGATCATCCGAACAGAATATTTCTAACTATTGCAATATTTGATTGCCGCGATGTCAACTGTATCTCTTCATAAATGCAGATGGATTTAGGAAGTTCGCATCCGAACGACCCCTAAGATAAGTCCAAAACAAGGTTTTGGGGGTAGAGAAATTTAAGGCATCCCAAAGAAAGTGGGAGGTAGAGATTTAGGCCTACACAAACTCGTGAACGTCACAGAAGAAGAAGATGGAGTAGAGTTCGGGGACGGCTTGTAGGTGTTTCCCATCACCTTTGTAATTGTAGTGGAGTTTCCAAAGGTCTTTGAGTCATCTTGGGGTTCGCAATCACATCAGGACAAGAAGGGGTATTTTCCTTTTGCTCTTTGTCATGACAATATCCAAAAGAGACCATCTCCTCAAGCATGGAAGGATCTGCAACAACAACAAGATGGGGATCAGTGGTGAATAGGGAGTCTCAACAAGATGAGGAGCACTGACTAGAAGTGCCAATGGCTTGGAGGGAGGTAGAGTTATAAGCCAATGAGGAGTGATGTATCGCTGCCAGTTCATCGCCTGAAACATTCCTTAGAGACGTGGTGCTTGCATGGAGATGGAGTTGTGGATCTATTGTTATTTCCCTTAGAAGTTGAGAATGATGGAGTTGCAGAGATGGAGCTCTAAAAAGGATCTCCCAGAGACGAGTAAGTTGGGACAGTCTTTGTTCCCTCATAAGAGATGCTTGTGACGACAATGCCTAGGTTCAATAATGTTGCTCTCATGATAGTGGGCGTCGATCGTGGGAAAGCATCATGCGTAGATACCAGAAAGGAGAAGGATGAAGAGGGAGAACCCAAAATAAAGTTCAAAGGATGAAAATCAACCGGACTAACCCTGTTCCAAGTGACGAGCAATGCCACCCTGAGAAGACATGTGGCTTCATGTAGTTGGCTCTAAAAGGTAAATAATCCTAAAAATATCAGTAATTGCTTGTATCTTAGATAAAGCACACTAAATAGCCCATTTATCAGAAAATACAAACAAAGTACCCAAATTCTAAAAAAAATAGTATAACAATATGGAACTTTAAATTAGTATTTTTATGCTTAAATCATATTGATGTGATGTGATATGCATAATGTCAAGTTTATGAGTAATAGGTAATAAATTTTCCAGAAAGATCATGAAATACATCATAGACTCAAGTGTCATGTTTAGAACTTATATGAAGTCTGAACTAATGAGTATTATACATTCATGTAATACGCTTCACATAGCTAATTAGGACTAATAACCTTACACAAAATGCAATAAATATGTTTATGCTCAACAAATCTTGGAAAATATAGAATATGTTAATGAAATATATGGAAGCAATATGCATCTATAATATCAAAAAAATGCTCACACATATCATTATATGATGTGAACCCTAATTGGGGTAATGTATGTAACTTAGGGTTAATTTGAGCACATATTTATATGCAAAAAAATATTGAGATAATCCTAATGTAGAATCAAAGATCAGTAATCGAATCCAAGTTGAAAGGACAACTAATGATGCAAATATCCTAGTGAACTAAGTCCAACCCTAAAATGGACACAAAAAAGGTTATGATAAGAACATGATTACAACGTATGTCTTGTCTTAATCAAGGTTTGATATATAATGTTAGAGTTGACATGAGGAATTTGTGATGATTAGACTATCTTGGTTCAAGGTACGCTTTATCTCTTACTTGGCTTACTATATAGTATGGTTGTATTATGTGTGCACAAAATACTTGGAATATGATATTAGATGAAGTAATTGTTCTTGTATGCTGCCTTTCTTGATTACTATATACAAAGACTTGAACACATAAAACATAATATATTCATTCCATTATCTAAGCACTTCAACTTTTTGGTATTAAAGTGCTAGAAAGTAAAGTACTTCAACTCTTTGGTAGTAAAGTACTTGAAAGTGATCCAACTCTTTGGTAATAGATCACATTTGATAATGATACAAATCTTTGATAGTAGATCATAAAGGACTTAATGCATTCAACTCTTAGGTAGTAAATGCATGGATGACATAATGGAAATTGTACCTAAAATATGTGCTCTCTTTTTTCAATAAACATCTTTGTTCAAGAATGTTTATTTTATATTTGTTTATTTCTATCAAGTATTACTTTTATCTTATTACCAAGTCATATATGAAAGAGATATTTGAAACACACAGGCATTCCTAGTACAATATTTTACAATATCATTGCCAATCTCTATTTTAGGTATGTGGCTATACGATCTGGGAGACTCTTGATAATTGGGACTTGTGTGGAAAAAAGATGTACATGTGGTCATATTGTCTAAAGATCATGTTGTAGTGGTAGTACATGTATATGTAAGCTTACTATTCAATTGTATTCTTACTATTCAATGTGTAATATCAAATATTGTAATAATTTAATTTTTAATTATATGTTGAATGGTGAGTTATGTGTTGTATGTTCTATTTTGTTCATGTGCTACTAGTTTTGTTTCCTTCTGACTCCCTTGATTTTCTTCCTCTTGGCCTAGTGGGTGAGTTTGAATTGAGATTCTTTCTGAGGTGAGGGTTTCAATTTGGATGCCACACATGCGGTCAAGGCGTTAAAAATCTAAGGATGTCACAACTAGGGAGGTCTTTCTGTCCATCTTGGTGGATAACTTTTAGAATGTTTCTAGTAGCAAAGAATCAAATTGGTTCCATTGGATTCATATAAGTATCTAAAGGGGGACTCTATTTGGATGTGTAACTATTCCCCTAACCTTTCTTGGATGTGGAATAATCTTTTGAAGCACAAACATTCATTGCTTATACATGTTGATTATTTTAGGGAATAGTGTTAAGAGTCTCATATGGAGAGATATGTGGCTCAGGGACCATTGATTTCTTTCTTATATAGTTGGTATTTCTATATGTTTAAAGATGGGGAAAGGTAGACATTCTTGTCTACAAAAGGTCACTAACAAAGGGGAATGGTGTATTCTGAATTCAAGAAGATTGGTTGAGCTTAAAAGTTTTGTTGAGTAACTACTCTCAGTCAAGAAAAAGATGATATGATTATGTTCAAAGGCAAAAAAAACATGTTAGCTTGTACATGACCTTAGTTGCCATTAGAGACAGCTATCCTATTGTCACTTGGAGTATGTGTTTGCGTAAGTCTAAGTTCCCAATTATATGCAAGGTGAATGCTTGGAAAGTATTCTCTAATTGTGTGCCAACTATTGATTTCTTGAGGAAAAGAGGTCTACGCATTGTCCTTGTTTGTATGTTGTTCAAGTTGAGTAATGATAATGGTTGACATCTTTTCTTCAGTTGTCAGTTTCTGATGGAAATATGGGATTTGGCTATGATAAACAACTACATTCTCTTTCGGCCAAGTAGCCTCATGGATCTTCTAAAGTTGAATTTGATGAAACACTAAAGTAATAGTCTCATGGTTCTCTATTGTGTATGGAAATACAAGAACAAGTTTTTTTAGAACTGGTTTCCTAGTACACATGATTATTGAATCACTGATATTGTTGACCTTATAGTATATGCATTATTGTATAGTCTTTTTTTTGTTTTGTTTGTAGAGGACTTTGTGGAATTGGAGTTGGGCCATCCCCTTTTGCCTTATTGGTAATAAAATTAGTAGAAAAAATAAGTAATGTTGGGTAACTTAGGCAATGTTTCATGATGAAAGGAACCATCAATAGAAACACAATAAGGAAGAATTATTGACAAAGCATTCTAAACTTTAGACTTCTCCAGGGATTTTTAGATTATATGTTTTATCTATATCACGAAGTTTGTATGGGTTAAGCCCAAAGTATGTACAACTAGTACATGAAAGTAGAATAAAAGTAGTTTATATATCATGCATATTGAAGGAAGTTTAGTCCTATATTTCTTTATTTCAAGTTTGTGAAGTTACTTTATTGTGGGAGTGAATGTAGCCTTGTTTTACATAGAAATAGATGTGGGTATGTGTACCATGGGGTGGTTATGGTGTCTACAACACATGTATGCATGCACTCACACACACATCCATGTCTGCCTTGTTTCACTCACTCGATCAGAATAGGCACAAGCATGTTGATTGTGGCTCATAGGTCATGCATATTTGGTTGTGTCATATGATAATTGTCTTCCAAATTTCATTTGATCTAATATGTAAGAATAACTACTAATAGTATATCATAGTCGGGACTACAATATTTTGTTGAATCATTTTATAAATTGAATAGAGAAGTGACTCTTTGTATTCAGCTTATGTGTAAAATAGGAAACATTTAATTGTGACTTTGCGGAAGTTATTTATGTGAGTTGACTATTCTTTAGTGGGATACAAATAAAGAGGGAAAACTTATTGTAGGACTGGTCCTACACTAACTTCGTAGGATCTACTAGAAATTCTTTATAGTAAATAGTATGTGTTTCTATTTCTCTATTTTATCTAGGGGGTGAGGTTTTGAAGAGGAGAGAAGAGGAGATGCTACATGTTATTGGTTGTACTATAAAAATTTATAAGGTCGAGTCTAATAGTTATTTTTTTGGCCAATTGGGAACTTAGATTAAACATACAACAATTCATCACGTGATTAACCCTAACTGTCGTTTCCTTCTACCTTCCATACTCGCTCCATGACTTTGTTGTTGTTTATAGGGAATTTTTCTCCAATAAGAAACAAATCATCATGTCTCTCCTCCTTTCTGAAGTGACGACCTATTGTGTTGTGATACTTGATGCTCTCTAAGTCCTATGTGATGGTACCTCCACTTGTTGTCTTCATGAGTGTATTATGAATGCTTTCTACATGTTCATCACTAGATCTACTAGTAGAACAACACACTTCTATACAATATTATTGGGGATGTTGTATCGATACGGTCCCAAATGTGACAAAATTTGTTGTGGAAGCATTACTGACAAGCGTATAAACCCAAAGAAGAAACACCAGACTTAACATGGAAAAATCTCCTCAAGATGAGAAGAGAAAAACCACGGGGCAATATTGGTCAACATGCACTATGTAATTAAGATTACAACTCACACTGCCCAGATTTAATCACCCCTAAATACGAGTAGCCCTCCTCACATGAGAACAAAGATGAAGAATAAGAGAATCACACCCAATGTTTATAAACCTCCATCTTTACTTGATCTCCTCATGACGTTGTTGTCATTACTGGGGATTTATTCATGCCGTTGTGACAACTAATTGGGTCAGACTACTGCCGCTATGGTGACGTTATGTCTGTAACCACCAATTGCTAATTTTCTTCAAGGAAAAGTTGTTGACCCTCTCTTATCAACCATAAGAGTTTTTCTGTTAGTACGCCAAATGTGTCACTGACTGTCAGTCACTACTTCTTTTCAAGGAAAAGTTGATGACCCTCTTTTATAAACCAGAAGAGCACCTCCAATTGTTTCCTATTTTCCATATCTTTTACCATAGAAGGAACCAACAAGTAACTAGAGGGATGATATGAATGGACTCTCCTAGGGCCTCTATTTATAGGCATCCATGGTATGTGGTTGCAACTAGGAATCCTACTCCGATTCATAATCCAATACCATGTTTTACATAGGAAACCATCTTGTTTCCCTTTTAGATTTACTCCTATTAGGGTTGTAGCACAATCCAACTCCTACTCAAGTCCAAATCCAACTAGGACATTGGTTGGATTCTTTTACTTTTCCAACAATATCCCCCTCCGACCCATGAGGGAGACGTGGTCACAAAATCATCATTGGGAATGTATGCCGCAAAGCTCTTTATAGAGCTCCATCTTATCTAACATCGCCACCTTGGTAATGATATCAGAATCATTCTTCTTAGTATGGATCTTCTTCATATTCAACAACCTCTTATCAATCACATCATGAAGCCAATGGTATCTCACACCAATGTGCTTTTTTGATGCATGATGCATTGTGCTCTTGGTCAAGTCAATAGCACTCCACTATCATAGAAAATAGTCAGGTCTTCATGATTCATGCCCAACTCTACTAGAAATCTCACAATCCAGAGTTACTTCTTTTCCAGCTTCCACTTCTGCAATGTACTCTGCCTCTGTCTAGAAAGTCTAACACACTTTTACAACCTAGATTGTCAACATATGTCCCCCCTAAAAAAGTGAAAATGTACCCAGAGGTAGACTTCCTGTGGTCAATATCACCTTCCATGTCAACATCAACAAAAACCTTCAGAACTGGTTCAGAATCACCAAACATCAAACATGTGTTGTTCGTGCCTTGTAAGTATTTGAAGATCCACTTGACCGCCTCCCAGTGATCTTTTCTAGGTTTTTAGAGAAATTTGATCACAATGCCAACCGTGTGAGCAATATCAAGACTAGTACACACAATTTTGTACATCAAACTCCCCACTGTAGAAGAATAGGGAACCTGGACCATCTCCTCCTCCTTATCCATAGACGGGCATGACTTCTTACTTAGCTTGAAGTGACCTGATAGTGGAGTACTCGCGGCTTTAGTTTTACTCATGTTAATCTCTCAAGAGTTTTCCCAACATAACTCTGATTTGACAATAAGAACTTGTGTTGTTTCCTATCATGTGTGATCTACATTCCCAAAATCTGCCATGTCTGTCCCAAATCCTTCATCTTAAAGTCTTTGGAAGGCTCTGTCTTTAGTTTCTTTATCAAACTAACAACTTGTCCCACTATCAACATGCCATCCACATAGAGTAGTAGAATAATGAATTTTCCATTAGGAAACCTCCTGATGTAAACACAAGGATCTGCACTAGTCTTCTGGTACTCGTGACTATGCATGAAAGAATTAAACTTCTTGTACCACTTTCTAGGAGCTTGTTTCAAACCATACAAACTCTTCTTCAATCTGCAGACTAAGTGCTCTTTCCCCTTCATATGATAACCTTTTGGCTGCTCCATGTAGATCTCCTGATCTAGGTCACCATGAAAAAATGTCGTCTTCACATTCATCTACTTAAGTTCTAGTTCTAGGCTAGCAACCAAGCCTAGAACCAACCTAATAGAAGTCATCTTCACAATAGGAGAAAATGCCTCATCAAAATCCACCCCTGGTCTTTGACCAAAGCCCTTGACAACTAGTGTGGCTTTGTTCCTAATACTCTTATTGTTGTCATCTCTCTTAATTATGTAAACCCACTTGTTCTTTAGTTCTCTCTGGCCCTTGGAAAGCTCCACAAGCTCATAGGTATCACTCTTCTGCAAAGAAGATGTCTCCTCTTGCATCACCTGATGTCATTGTACTCTAACTCTATGAGTCTGTGCCTCATGATAAGTCTCTGGCTCCCCTTGATCAGTAAGGAGAATATACTGAGATGTTTGATGTATGGATGAAAGATGATGAAGTCTATCAGACCTCCTAAACTGCTTCTCTAAGGAATCTACCTGGTAATGATCTTGCTCCTCCTACCCAGAAGTCCATGAATGTGAGTCTTAATCACTCATTTGTACATTTGGAAAAGGAGAACTTGATGTTCATTCACTCTACTGGTCAAGGTAGTTCTGATGCTCTTCTTCGTCAACTGGAAACTGCACCTATGAAGAAGTTGAAGCATCCTCATATTCATCAGTAGAAGAACTATCACCTAATCCTACAACCTCTGCATCATCACTCTCAGGCTCTGTAACTGTCTGACTCTCGCAGAATGTCACATCTCTACGTCTGCTCATTGTCTTTTTTATAAGGTCCCATAACCTCTATGCAAATTGTTTCTCTCCGTAGCAAATAAAGATACATGGTACCACTTTATGATCCAGATTTTGCCTCTTTTCCTTTGGAACATGTGCATAAGTCCTGCACCCAAATGCTCGCAAATGAGCATAAGAAGAATTCTTTCCTATCCATACCTTTTTAGGTATACCAAACCTCAAAGGAACTTATGGATATCGATTAATCAGATAGTAGGAAGTACTCACTACCTCACCCCAGAATGTCTTTAAAAATTCTGCAGTCTTCAACATGCATCTAAGTTTCTCCACTATGGTACGGTTCATCCTCTCAGTTGTAAAATTATGTGGTGGTGTGCTAGGCTCTGTCCTTTCATGTTGTATTTCATGTTGTGTGCAGTAATCCTAGAACTCCCTAGAGGTTTACTCTCCTCCATTGTCCATGTGGAGAACTTTAGTTTTTTCTCTATCTCCTGCTCTACCATGATATGAAATTTTTGGAAATATTAAAAAACTTGATCCTTGGTCTTCAGCAAGTAGGCCCACGCCTTCTTAAATGCATCATCAATGAATGTGAAAAATACCTATTTCCAGCCAATGAACCCACCTCAAATGGACCATAGACATCTGAATGAACCAACTGTAGAAGTTGTGACTTCACCTTTGATCTTGAGTTGAAAGAAAATCGTCAATTTTTTCTTGTCTTACATTCATCACATAAACTGAGACAAGTGGCCTTTCCATAAGGAATCAATCTCTATTTTGATGAAAGCTTCAATTCTTTCTCACTCATGTGTCCTAGCGTCTATGCTATAGATATGTCTGGTGATCCTCAATTGCACATATATGACTGCCTTTGAACACCTTAAGTTGGGTCATGTACAATGTGTGACACAATTTGCCTTGTAAAATAGCCAAAGACCCCTTGGAGATCTTGCATTTCCCATCACTAAAATCTAGATGACAACCTTCTCTATCAAAGAATGAACCAAATATCAAACTCATGCATATCTAGAACTTGACGAACATCCTTCAGTGTGAGTGCAACTGACACTTGTTTCAACACAAATGTCTCTGATCCCGATAGTTTAGAAAAGATAGAATTTTCCATGTTCACCATCCCAAACTCTCCCCTCCCGTATGAAGTGAAGAATCATTGGTGAAGCACGATAGGAAGCTACAGTATCCACCACCTACTCAAAATCATCATCCTCTGCATGCAAACACTGCTCGTGGACCGTTAAGACCACATCATCATCATTGTCCCTATCATCAAAGATTGCCGCTACAGTATTCTTGTCGTCAGCTTGCTTGTCTATGACTTTGAACCCATGATTCTTTTTCAAACCTTGCAATCCCATTTGAAATGACTTGGTTTGTCGTAATGGAAGAACCCTCTACTACTCTTTCACTTGGATCCACCACGAGCTTTCCTATGGTCCTGGGACTCATTGCGGCTCTTGGATATGCCACGGTCTCTCTCTCTCTCTCTATCAATGACTCTGCTCTCAGTGAAGTGCACCTCTGATATGTTGTCGCCTAAGGCTTGTCATCGAGTCTCTACATAAGTAGACTGCTTTTCACCTGGTCAAATCAATTTGCATTCATGTGCAAAATTGTTAACTATCACTACGAGCATCTCCCAATTGTCAGGTAATGATCCCATAAGAAGCATCGCCTGGAGTTCATCATTAAGAACCATCTTCATGGACTCCAATTGATTTACAAGGCTTTGGAATTCATTCATATGCTCGACGATGCTTGTACCGTCCCAGTACTTGAGGTTCACCAACTTCTTGATCAAGAAAGGTTTATTTATGGAAGTCTTCTACTCATATAATTTTTTGAGCTTCTACCATATATCTTCGGCATTGGTCTCTTCTAAGTCATGATGAAACACGGAAATGTCGAGCCATTTTCACAATGTTCCGACAGTCTTACAGTTTAATTTCTTCCAGTCTGCATCAGACATACTCTCTGATTTTTGTCCTTCTATCAGATTGTACAGATCTTTGCAATAGAGATAGCCTCCATCTTGGGTTTCCAAATCTGACAATTTGTGCTTGTCAACTTTATCATCGTTGCATCTTCATCCTTTCTGATTTGGACCAGCATCTGCAGCCTGTGTTTTGATACTACTTGTTGGGGATGTTGTACCGATACGGTCCCAAATGTGATAAAATTTGTTGTGGATGCATTATCGACAAGTGTATAAATCCAAAGAAGAAACACCAGATTTAATATGAAAAACTCTCCTTGAGACTAGAAGAGAAAAAACAAGTGGCAATACCGGCCAACAAATACTATGCAATTGAGATTACAACTCACACTGCCCAAATGTAATCACCCTTAAAACTGGGTAGCCCTCCCCACACGAGAAAAAAGATAAGGAAGAAGAGATTCACACTCAATGTGTACAAACTTCCCTCTTTACTTGATCTCCTCACGACGTCATTGTCGTTCCTGGGCACTGTTTGATGTCGTTGTGACCATTGATTGGGTTGGATAGTTGGCGCCATGGCAACGTTATGTCTATAACTGCCAATACAACTTTACTTCAAGGTAAAGTCGTTGGCCCTCTCTTATCAACCAAAAGAGTTTCTCTATCAGTGTACCGAATATGTCACAAACTACCAGCCACTACTTCACTTCATGGCAAAGTCATTGACCTTCTCTTATCAACCAAGAGAGCTCCTCCAGCTGTTTTTGTTTTCCGACTCTTCTACCACAGAAGGCACCGACAAGCAACTAGAGGGATGATCTCAATGGCCTCTCCTAGGGGTTCTATTCATAGAGCTTCATAGTATGTGGTTGCAACTAAGAATCCTACTCCAATTCTTAATCCAATACCATGTTGTACATAGGAAATGATCTTCTTTTCCTTTTAGATTTGACGTCCAAATCAAACTAGGACATGGACACATTCTTTTCCTTCCCAACATATACTGGTGCAATGATTTCTTTAAAAGTGTTGCTCCTCTTCTGTTTGATCAGAATTTTCTAACTCTTTAAATTATATTCTCCCTGATTTTTCATTTGGACTTGTTTTTTTTTTGGAAAATCTAAAATTTTATTAATGACTGGCAAAGCTAGCCCGCAGATTATCAATACAGATAGAGAGGTTTTGATTAAGCCATAGGAGCTTATCAGAAAAGTCTACTGACATAGCTCTATGTAGAGCATGTTTTGCAATAGCATCAGCAACAATGTTAAACTTTCTGGGAAGGAAAAGAAAGTGGCTATTCCGGGAACTGGTGTTTGAGAGAAGCCTCTTGAAAGGAAGAAGCTTCGCAAAGGTGGTACAAGCACATGTATGCATCTTAATAGCCTGCTCAGAGTCTGAGAGGAAGAGGACGTTGTTCAGACCCATAGAACAAGCCGTTGAGGCGCCAAGGATGAGCGCTTGGAATTCAGCCTCCAAAGGATTAGCGACAAAGGAGTAGGTCCGTAGACCTCGAATGAAATGGCCATTCATGTCAGTAATGTGAATGCCGACAGAGCTTTTTCCAGATTGAGACATGAATCTGGCGTCTACAAACACAAGAAAAGAGGCCTCCTCTAGGACATGTAGGTGCTGGAGCAACGATTTTGCAGGGCCCGTGTGGCCAGTATTCTGCAGGGAAGTAATCGTGGAAGCTCTTGCAGTGATGAATTTAGCTAGGACTGAAGAAGGAGTTCTGATATTGGAATGGACGACTTCATTGTGGGCCTTCGAGAGATGTCATACGGCAACGCCATAGCTTATGGATCGGTGGCAGCATTTGACAACCTCCACTATCCATTCTTCAAGATTGTATGAGAAGAAGGATGCCTCAGCGTTGAGCTTCAGCCAAACTTCTTTATTGCGTGTGTAGTCTCGTAGATAATGGAGCAGGGATTTTTCAGCGTTGTTACATTGCGGACAGATTGGATCGACATCAAGGTGACGACAGATCTTTTCTGTGTTAACCAGTAACAACCTATGAGCCAGGAGCCAAAGGAAAGTTTTAATTTTCTCTGGGGCTTTGAGTGACCAGATGTCTCTCCAGGGACCTACTGTGTGTGTTTCTTTGTCCTTGCGGATCTATCTATAAGATGATCTGGTTGAAAAATCTCCAGAGGATTCAAGGGGCCAGCACCAATTGTCATCTTCAGCCTCCGGACGTGGGGGTGGAAGTCTTTGTATTTTTAGCCAGCAATCTTGAGGAAGATACGAGTGGATGAAGTTTGTATCCCAGTGACCCGTGGTTCTCACCATTGAAGACACTGTGAGATCGGCCAGCTCAGAAGGAATCAGAGTATTTGGGTATTGGGAGGCAATGCTATGGTTGTCAAGCCATTTGTCTTGCCAGACGTTGGAATCGTGCCCATTGTTAATAATCTTCATGCTGAGAGCTTGAATCGTTGTACTTTGATTTTTTATGAAATTTCAAGCAGTGGAAGAAGAACCACTCTTGGCTTTTCCATTACGAAGGTATTTACCTTTCATAACCTGTACCCACAGCTTGGAAGGGAAAGTGAGATAGGTCCATACATTCTTGAGCATTAGTGAACGATTTTGATCGCGAGCGTCTTTGACACTGAGACCGCCGACATCCTTATGGGATGTGATCTTGTTCCAAGAAACTAAGGATAGCTTTCGCTGCTCCCGGTTTCCGAACCAAATAAAATTCCTGACATGTCTGTCCAGCTCATCGCAAAGGCCTGGAGAGAGGATGACGGTCTGCATTGTGTAAGCCGGTATCGATTGTAACGTGGCTTTAGCTAGGGTAGTCCTGCCGACGAGGCTGAGATGTCTAGCGACCCAGCTGTTGGTTCTAGACTTGAGGGATTCTAGAATACTTGAGTGTGTCAGCTTATTCACACGATGGTGGAGGATGGGCACACTGAGATATCTACCAAGATCCTCGGTGGAAGGGATCCCAAGGGACCTGCTTATGATTCTTTTGTCTATTGGCGATGTGTTTTTGGAAAAAAAGCATCTTGATTTGGTAGCAGAGATACTCTGGCCGGAGACTGTAGAAAATTCCTTCATAATTTTCTTCATGATTTTAGCTTGCGCGCTGGTTGCTTCACCTAGCAGCAGTAGGTCATCAGCAAAGCAAACATGAGAGAGAGGAGGACCATCTTTGGAGAGGCGGATTGGTTTCCATGAGCCATCAAGGACTTCCTTTTGAATCGATTGGCTCAGACGCTCCATACAGAGAACAAATAGGTAAGGGCTTAGAGGATCTCCTTGACAGACTCCTTGAGTCGCTTGAATAGGCTCTAATGGCTTGCCTTCCCAGAGAATTTGAGAGGTCCCTTTGGAGATAATTTGATGAATGAGATTTCGAATCTTTGCCAGTAAATTGGTCTTTTGCAGTGTATCGCTGATGAAAGACCAGTTCATACGATCAAATGCCTTGGCTAGGTCGATCTTCACCGCCATCCATTTCTTTCTGCCAATTTTGAAATGCATTGAGTGAATCACCTCTTGCACAATTAGAATATTATCGGAAATCTTCCTACCAGGAATGAAGCTGGATTGGAAGGGAGAAACCCAGTTATGAAGGAGGGGTTTGAGACGCTCCACCAGAATTTTAGATACAATCTTCAGACAGTTGTTGTTGAGAGAGATCGGTCTCAGATCATTACAGCTTTGTACTGGTTCTTTCTTGGGCAGTAAGATCATCCACGCATTGAATAATTCAGAATCAATGTGCTCAGAAGAGAAAATTGCGGTAATTGTCTTGATGACAGAGGTACCCACTGTGGTCCAGTTCTTCTGTAGGAAATCGTTGTAGATACCATCTGGACCAGGAGCTGCGGTGGCTTTCATGGAGAAGATTGCAGCCTTCACTTCCTGTGAAGAGGGGATAGCATTGAGCGTACTTAGCAGGTTGTTGTTGGGACTCTCGAAAATGCCTGGGTAGGAAGGAATCATGTCCAAGGTGACCGGTGAAGTCATCATCATCAGGTTGTTGAAGAACTTCCACACGTGCTGTTTGATTTCTTCGGGTGCAGTGAGGAGCTGGCCTTCTTCGTTCGTGATGGATGCAATTTTGTTGCGGTGTCTCCTTGCCTTGACGAAGGAGTGGAAGAATTTTGTATTACCATCGCCTAGCTTGAGCCAGTCAAGGTGGGCCTTTTGACGCCAGTCTGCCTCCTCGTGAGCAAGGATTTGTTGCAGATTTTCCTGGAGGTCAATGGATCTAAGCTCATCCCTGGGATTAGGGTTAGAGGGAATGCGTACCTGAATATTGTTAATGGCGTTGATGAGCGAGGCTTTCTCCTTGTTTTGTGCCTTCATTGAGGAAGAGGACCATTTGGTAATGGCCGGCTTGAACAAAGCTAAGGCATCATAGAACTCCATGTTACGGTCCCAGAAGAGGTTCAACTGTTGGTTGAAATCCGGACAGAGGTTCCAGTTGGCTTTAGTTTTAAAGGCAAATTGCCGTTTGCACGAAGATGCGTTGTTGGCCACAAGCAAAGCATTGTGATCAGAGAGGATGCACGGCAAGACAGTAACAAAAGTGTTTGCGTTGTTATCCAACCAAGCTTCATTAGCTATGAGTCGGTCTAGGCGTTCAAAAACACGCCTCTTTTGAAAGGTGAACCATTGACCTCCCGCTTGAATTTCGGCTAGGCCTGTTTGAAGAAGGAGGTCGTTGAAGAGGACAGATGCGGCGGAGTTGAAGTAATGACTGCCAGATTTCTCAGCAGGAGAAAGCATTGTGTTGAAATCTCCAATGACTGCCCACGACGATGAAATCGAGATGGACAAGTCCTTCAGGTGATTCCAGAGGAGTGGTCGAAGAGAAGGATTAGGGCTGCCGTAGACGAAGGTGATGAAGGTTGAATTGTTCACTCGACAGTGCACAAATTGCCTGTGGTTCAGAAGGATTTCCACCGTGATGGCATGCTGGTCCCAAAGAATCCAGATGCCTCCTGAGAATCTGATGGCTTCGACTCTGTGAGAGGAATTGAAGCCCATCCTTCTTATGATAGAATATGCTCTATCGCCACTGCAGCGAGGTTCGAGGATGGCGAATAGGGAGAGATTAAAAGTGCATTTAAGATATTTCACATAATTGGTCTTGTCCTCAAGGCACGCACCTTGAATATTCCAGGAGGCATAGTTCATTAATGGAATATTCAGGAGGTCGTGAGGATTGGAATTAAGGAATTACAGCTTGGAGACCAACAGTAGAGTCGCTGGTCTCCCCTGTGTTGTTGCTGAATAAACGATGGGCTTCGGTTAGTTTCTCACCATCTGTGGGAGACGACGCCTTGCCCTTCTTTCTCGTCCGATCTGGACTGATGGGAATGGTTTGGTAGACTACTCGTCGATTTCTGAGTAGAGGACCAACATTTCTGTTTGTGTCGATGTATTGGTTGCCGAAGCAGAAGGGTATCACCAGCTCCATGGACGGTGATGATTCCTGCGACCTACCAGTGGCAGTATTGTTGCCGGTTAGGACGATCGAGTTTTATTTTGATCAGGGACGTGGTGACCCGGAGTTGGGGCCTTCGAGGTTGAAGACGATGCTTGAGTTTGTTTTTTCTTGGCTTTCCTGTTCTGCACCATTGTCCACCCCTCACTGTCTGGAAGGGGAGGAGTTGCAGAGGTCTCAGGAAGAGGCGTGGAGTTTTTTAGGACCTCGCCAAAAGGGCCTGTGGCAGGGTCAGGGCCTTGTTGGGAGGAGTTGGGCGGCGACTTTGGTTTTTTACGTTCGGGCTTCTTGGCATGCATTGCCAGTGAAAACGGCACCACAATGTTGGATGATTCTTCTGCCAACTCTGTTGAGACGGCCGTGACAATAGTGTGAGTGCAGTCGGCATCAACGTGACCGATTCTGCCACATTTAATATAAATTGATGGTATGGAGTCATATTCAATTCTAAAGACTTCATTCATGATATCGAACGCCGGCAGGAGGGGTTTGGAAGTGTCCACCTCTACTGCTAGACGGGCGAACTTGCCTCGATTTCCCAGAGCAGTCGTCGAATCTATGCGAAGCGTTTTCCCGACTACGTCACAGATACTCCAGAGCAACTGCGTTTGGAACAGGTGGACCGGGAGTTCAGGGATACGAATCCAAACTACCAGCTTCCTTGGGAGCATGTCCAAGGGACGAAAGCTAGGGCACCACGATTGCACCGATAGATAGTGTCCAAATAAGGTCCAGGGGCCGTTAGTGAGGACGTTGATATAGTCTTCTTCATTGTGCAGTTGCACTATGTAATAACCCTTCTCAAGATCGATGATGCGGAAGTCGTTGGACAGACGCCACATCACTGCAAGTCTATTGACGAGGACATTGTAGCCGACGTTAATCCCTATCTCCTTGAGAATCACAACATGTTTCCAAGGTTCGATCAGGGGGGTAAAAGCTGCATCTTTCACCGTGATTTTGGGCATCTTCCCAGAAGTGTCTATTATAAGGTCATCTGCTTTGAGGGTGTACGGCGGGGTTGCCGGGGTGGAGCTCTTGTTGTGTCCCTTTGTCGCATCGTAGTAGGACTTAGGGTTTTCTTGACGTTCAACATCGACAGACATTTGGTTTTCTTGGTTTTCCACATTGACAGATTCTTCATGGCTTCATCCACTGTTTCGTTCTCGGACGGAGAACGCTGTGGCTGCTGCACGCTCGTCTCATGAAGGTTGTCGTTGCTAGCAGGGCCGCGGCCACTGCGGCCGCCACCGCCCCCTCGCCCACGTCCTCTTCCCCGCTCTAGTAGCATGTTAGGGCCAGCTGAGAAATGAAAAATCTTAATTCATTTGGACTTGTTAACTTGATTGAATTCTTTCATAAATATTAATTGAAATTATTATTGTTTTTTTTAGAGCAAATGGATCGATTCATTACTTGTTAGCCATACGTCATCTACAATTGAGAAGAAACATACACACAGAACATACAAACATCACGTTCAGTAACCTAAGGACACTACAACTCATATTGGAACAAGAGAAAGACACTTCTGCATTGATTCTTCTTCCTTGAGACTGTCTTAAGCAGCTTTCCATGAAGAATTCCTTCAACCTGAGCGTTGAGTAGTGGTAGAGGGGCTGGAACAAGATGATATTCTGCTCATATATCAACTCAAACGAAGCCATACAACTGAGTAATAAGATCAATCGAAAGTAAAGATGAGATCTAGCCGTAGCAGGATATCTCATCGCTCTCCTGAAGAGAGGTCGCAGCGAAGCGCGACAGATAAACGCCGACTAGCAGCGAAAAAATGGGCAGATCAACTGCCAAAAACCACTGGCTAAACAAGCCAAGACAGAACGAAAAAAGGAAAACAACGTAGACTGAAAAACGCACAAAGGAACGGGAAACTTGGGTTACGCTATCCCAGAAAGCCGGCAAGTTGTGGCAGAAAGCGATCGCAGCAGCAAAGAGGGGAGCCGAGGTGTGCCTCAGCGCCCCTTGCGCCGCAGCCACCACCCCACCGTGAGTACCGTCGAGAACCGGACCCTAGGGTCCAGAAACCGGCGCTGCTCAGAGCAGAAGAGGAGGAAGCCGATCCCGCCACAGCTGACCACCAGGATCTGGATCCGCCCTACCCAAACAAAGAGAGAGCCCGGGGGGAGCAGGTCGGCGCACACCGGCAGCCGGAACCCCTCCCCCAAGCCAGCCGCCGTGCAGAGGAGCGCCGGCCCTAGTCGCTCTTCTGTCTCCAGAGGCGAGCGAGACCCGGTGCTATCTTAGATTCGTATTGAAATTATTACTGTTTATTATATTCTGGATTGCCTTTTTTCAACGATACCTACTACGTATATCACTTCGATATCAAGTTTTAGTTTCTATTTCCATATAAAACTGGCAACGTCGGTTACTCAACATCTAAGCTGGCCAATATGCTACCAATTCCAAACAACTTGTATTATTATAGTTTGTATAAAGCCCGCGTAGGTAGGCTGTAGGGTCATGACGAGTTTACAGCGGACCTGATCTCCTAGCACCGTGCCTGCATGCCTCCGTCTCCACTTGAGTATAAATACAGCAAGGAAGCTAGTGATCACAGATCCATTAGAATAGAAGTTCTGCCACATTTAGAATTATCCTCTATATTCTGAAGACCAGGGAGAGGCAGCACCACATCCAACTACCACTCACCACTGCTACACATAGGCCATCAGCATGAACAATATTCCTGGAAGCAGTGCAACTGTCGTCAGCTTCCCGGCTGACCTTCCGCCACCAAGCCAAGGCAGGCTCGTCACCATCCTCAGCATCGACGGTGGAGGTGTAAGAGGAATCATTCCAGCCTGCATCCTCGAGTTCCTGGAGGCCAAGCTCCAGGTAAGTAACTAAATCCTCTACGTCGGTATCTATGCCATGTATCATGCCATCATATATAGCACAAACGCAGGAACACGACGGGCCAGGAGCTCGTCTGGCGGATTACTTCGACGTAATCGCGGGAACTAGCACAGGCGGGCTCGTCACGTGCATGCTCACTGCCCCGGGAAAGGACGGCCGTCCACTCTATGCCGCGAAGGATATCACACCTTTCTTCCTCCGCGAGTCACCCAAGATCTTCAAGCAAAGCCCGATAAATATCATTGAAAACCTCACCAGCCCCAAGTACGACGGCAAGTACCTGCGCACGCTCGTCAGAGGATTGCTGAGCAACACCACAGTCAGCCAGACCCTGACCGACGTCGTCATACCCTCCTTCGACATCAAGGCCATGCAGCCAATCCTCTTCACCAGCTTCGAGGTAGGACTGGGCAGCCAACACTAGTTCGGGTACATGCAAGCTAGTATACAATTTCATATCCGATCTCTCTATAATGTAAGTGTTCTTCATCATTCACTTGCTGATTATAACAAGATAGATCATTATGTTGAGCACTCCAGACAAATGACAATTCGGGCTGCCTATATGCAGACAAAAGTTCCTGGGTAGATGAAAGAGATGATGTGGGTACTTGTAAGTATGAGGTCTAATAGGAAATAGTTTTAAAAGGACCAAAAAAGGATAGATAGCTAAAGAACCTATACGTATATCATTAAGGATAGACAGGCAGGTCCCTTTGTTGAAGCGAAAAAAATTTCCTACCATACAGCAGACACTGGTCTTTCATCAAACAAGCTGGACCCCTTATTCTAACATCTAGAATAAATTATCGGATATTTCATTTAAATTTTCCACTGACTTCACATAATTTATGCAACATACGCAACTTCAGGGAAAGAGTCAGCCTTTGAAGAATGCTCTCCTATCAGACATCGGCTTGGGTAGCTCTGCTGCCCCAACGTTTCTTCCTGCTCACTACTTTGAGATCAAGGACTCTACTGCAAAGCAGAGCAGAAACTTCAACCTTGTAGATGGTGGTGTGGTCGCCAACAATCCGGTATACAAGTTTTTCTCACACAAGGACAATTATGATAATATTCCGTCGCATTATCTCCAGAAAAAAATATTGATGACAAGTATATATGGTGGACGTCACTGCCGAACTCATGAATAAAAAATATTACCTTCACAGTCACCATGCGCATGCAATCTCTGGATTCAGTAATTAAAGTCAGAAATACTTTTCTTGATTTTAGCTCCCACGGTCTTTTCTTCTATAGTCTGTTTTTAAGGTTTGACTAAGTTTTTATCTTTTAACCCACGTTAAGTCCAATATACAAGAATATATAGTAGACTTTTCTTTAAGAAGACTAATTCTTTGTTTCTCGTGTACCGATAGGTCCTTGCGTACTAGAATAACAATACGATCACATGTAATCAAATCTTATAACATATAACACGTTCAGAATTTGAGTAATGGCCTTGTACACTCTGTGGGAAGCGCAGTGGAGAGGTGGAGTATTTAGACTTGGACGTAAACGGCCATTGCTTCAACTCTTAAATCATAGGCCTTTAGTTACAAATTATTTGAGCATTCACATTTTCAAGATCCAAATGAACATCTCTTATGTGATAGTTGCCTCGAAACAAGTACTGGTCATGTGCCAAAACGTTTAGATTTACTACAAGCAACGATCTCTATTCTCACAAAGGGTAGCGCAATGTATCAACAGGCAGTCACTGCAGTTAACATAGTAAGGAAGGAAATTAGTACCGGAAACAAGAAGTTTGATGGCGTCGACCCTAACGACTTCAACAGATACCTTTTGGTGTCTCTAGGGACAGGATCGGCTAAACAGGAGGGCAAATACAATGCTGCAGATGCTGCAAAGTGGGGCGCCCTTTCTTGGGTATTCCGTCTTGAAGGATTTACTGTCTCCACACCTTTGATTGATATCATGTTTCAAGGAAGCTCCGACATGGCGGACATCCACGCGGCAACCCTGTTCCAGTCGCATTCAATTGAAAACAACTATCTGCGCATTCAGGTTTATTAGTTAAATAAAAAATTGCAATGTCTCTCAACAATAATACTAAAAAAAAAAAGAAAAAAAGGGAGAGTTAGATCTAAATTCGTACACATGAAAATAACACAGTATGTGATTATACTGTAGGATGACACCCTGACTGGAGTTGAGGCATCACTTGATGTTTCTACTAATCAGAACCTGAAGGCGCTGGTAGAGACTGGAAAGAACCTTTTGAAGAAGCCAGTGTCAAAGGTGAACATCGAAACCGGAGTGTACGAGCCAATTGAAGGCGGTGGAACAAATGCGGAAGTGTTAAGTAAATTTGCCAACATACTTTCAAAGGAAAGAAAAGAAAGATTAAAACTTCAATTCAGATCTTTGATGTGAAAAAGCGCCCTCCATGTAATATAATACAAGCGTAGGAAGCCTACTAAATAAACATTTGTGTGTGTACAAGTGTGCGTGTCAATATAGTATATGACTACGTATGAAGTCTATAAGAAAATATCAACATATTTTGCATGTGTAATTACTTATCTATCCTGATTCAAAATGTTGGAAATCCCTATAAAACTTTTTGTTAGTGGCAAAGGATACAAACTCAAATTCTCATCGAATATTGGATACACTTTTCCATTGTGGATCAATAAGTAGATTAGGAAAATCAAAATTATTTTCCAGAATGTTAAAGTTAACATGAAGAAACCAAAGTAAAGATAGATATGCATATTACTATATGAAGCCAAAGGGATAGTCATCTAATATAACCAAGATCTATGAGCGATATTCTTATCAATGCACGATAATGATGAAAAAAAGCATGGTGGTATTCGCAACACATCTAATAACTCTCTCTGAAATCTTATCGTAGATGACATCTCGAGAGATAAGCACGATCAAAACACACATGTAACCCAATCAAATAGTACATGGTCCTCAATCTATGTCTTTTTTCTCCTATCTTTGACAAGATCCTATCTGTCATGGGTTATCCACTAATGTAAAGTCATACCAAGATATACAACAAAAAATAAATTATTATTCTTTTTGTACAAACTATTACCCCTTCATTCTACCCCTCATCCCATCAACTCTCTCTTCCACCTCAGCCTCCACGGACAATCCCTTCTATAATCCACCATCAACCAGTTTGGGCATTAGTTGCACACAAAGTCTCTCCCATAGTTTTTCCATCATCTTTTCCATTTTATCTGCTAATGTGTTTTGCGTTCTGGGTCGGAACATCAATTCCATATGCTCTTGTTTCAGGAGGCTCTCCTTCGTAGATCCCACTAGGCCCATGAATATCAAAGGGCATGTTGATTTGCCTTGTATGAGCTCCTCAACTAGTCTAGAGTCAGTCTGAACATTACTTTTTCGATTATGTAGCTCTACTCCTTTCCTGTGCCCGAACAGGATGGCATTTAGCTCACCCTCCAGTGGGTCATTCCCTACAAACTTTTTGGCTCCACCATGTATCCATCTCTCGAACCTATCTCTTATGACATAGCTTCCTGTGATATCTGAACTGTCTTTGCTTACCATCACATCAACTGTAATGAGTATCTCGAGTTTAGGAGGTAACTCAACTTTTGTGTGTGAGATGTCATTCTTCATTATTTTATTTTGTTTACCTTCAACACCTCATTTGGAGTCCTAATCCTAATCAAAGTATTGATTCATTCATTCTTCTTCCTACTAAAGATTGCATCATTCCTTACTTTTCACATAATCCAACAACAAGCACTACTACATTTCTGACCTCAGATTGTCACTTTTTTAACGTTGATTTCAAAGAAAAAGCGACACTGAAAACTACAATACTGATTGGTAGAAAACAAACGTCATTATTGGTCGAGTCTTCCCAATTAAGGAAAAATACATGTACTGCTTTCTTTATAACATCGGTTATGTCTCCAAGAAAATAAAATATCATAGATAACCCCTAAAATTCAATATTTCAGGAAAATATTTGACTCCAAAAAAAACTTTACGCCAACTTTGGTTGTAAGAAAACCGACGATACACACCTTCCCGCGAAATACATTTTGACTCCAAAATACCTATGTCATTGATTTAGCTATAGAGAAAATGGCGTTGTTTGTCTTTTGTACCATGAAAAAGTTATACCTGTGGTGTTGGTTAATTAGTAAGAAATTGACGATAGAGGGTTTCTATCATGTCCCTGTGAAATATGTTCCCTCCTAAATTGCTTTATGTTGTATATTTTTTTATCAAAATTGACGTCTAAGTTCTTATTGAGGTTTATATTTTTTTATTTAGATGAATGACTATGTCGTTATTTTCTCTCTGCCAATTGACGATGTAGTACTAGCTATGTCCTCAATTTTTTAAGACAACTGATGACTATGTACTTAGTTGTCAATTATTTATATCAATCGACGACTAAGTTCACTTAATAGTAATAATAAAAAATTCTTCCCTTATTTTTTGTTTCATCATGATTTCTAACAGACCTGCCCTGATGACGACGACTAAGCTCTTCTGCTGCAGCCTGCTTAGCCCCCTCCAACCTTCATCATAGCCTGCTCTGAATCCTCTACCTGTCATTGTAGCTTGCTCCACCTTCTCCAACCATCGATGCAGCCTGCTCCACCTCCCTAGAGCTCCTGTGTTGGTACTACCCCATAGTTGCTGCTATGTGGGTCATTTGAATGATACAAACAATCAAACACACCCATTCTTGAGCAAGAACAAACCAAGCCATGTTAAGTATGCATTCATTTCAACAAGAGTGTGAAGCTTCCTTTATTGTATCTGATTGTATATCATCATTAGGGGTAACCATTATAGTATATTCTACTACAATTCTTATTATCAAAATTTCTAATTAAAAGATTAACCATCAAAGTGTTCATTAATATTATAAATGTCCCAATTAGACTTCACCTTGACTTATAATTACTTTGTATCATTCAATGTTTTCCTAAGTTACATTCCATCATCTTTTGTTTATAAGGATTTACTAGGATATAGTTGAGGAGCTACAAAATGATAAACTTTTTTAAGTGTAAGTATAGATCATTACAATGATTGGATAATCTCAAGATAAGGATTTTTTTTTAAATTGTAGCTAATAAATTTATTTATCCAAATGCATGTAAGTATATGACGAAATATGGTACTTTAACTAGGTAGATGATTTTATTTGATGACTAACCCCACCCACTATAATAAATCAAAGTTTTATTTTTCTTCAATACTAGGATCCAGTCAATATTAGTTTCTCCTCATTCATTGATGTAGCATCACATTCGTGTCCCCAAAAATTAGTTCCCCTAAATCAAAGAAATATCATGAGATGTTGATTTTTTTTTTAAGTTCCCGTCATATACTAGATGAAATTTACAACACCCAACATTTTCAAAAGGAAAAGATTGACTTCCTTTACTCTATTGGATCACTTGATTGATTGAAGGTGATTTTGATTTATTGTATTCGTTTAAATCTTATGTTTATGCCATGAAAAGTAGACTTGATTACATATTTGACTAGAATAGTTAAATGTCTACTTCAATTCTATAAACTCTAGCTACCGTCATGTCACCTTTGAAGTCAAATAATACAAGGAATTGGATGATCTCACCCTAACTATTAAGTTTAAAGAATATGTTGACATAATCTCCCTATCTGTATCTATGTTAGAATCAATCTAACATTATTTTTTTGAAATTATGAAGATGGGTAAAGATTTTTGTTGGTGGCTTGTTGCATATTCACATGAAACAATTTACTTTGACCTTGAAACAATATGATGGTTATAACTTGGACTGAGGAGCCCTAATATGTTGTATTTCATCAATAATTCATTTCCATTATATGATTGGTTTTAGTGAATTGGAAATTTTATTAGATATCATATATACTCGAGTTAGTTTCTCAAGTAAGATTTTTATGCCCCATATGTAGCTCATTGTAAAAAAATGTTTAGAGAAATGATATTGATAGGTTTGGACTATTTCATCGATTTCTTACTACAATTAACCAGTTGGTCACATTGATGATGAAAATAGAGTCAGGTCAGTCTGCTTGGAATATGTATGCTTTAGGCCTACGTATATAGTGGCTCACATGAAAAAGAATAGAAATATAATGTTTATTGTCAACCATGACTTCAATCACTCCTTTCCTTCTAGTCTTCACTTTCTTGTGTAAGACGTGCCACTTGAGTTTTAGTAATTTTCCCACTACATCAGAGCCTAATTTCACATTCTAGTCTCTAAGACATATGAAATTTTACCCAACTAACTTTCTACCTTTTTATTCTCTTTGTCTATCCCCTTCTATTGCGAGAATTGTTTCTTTCCCCTTTAACAAAAATATCATTTTCCCGTCACCTTTTTTATTTCATCCTTTCCTTAGAGTGTTTATATTAGTTGGAAGCTCTATGTCTATATATCATGTGGCTATGGGCGACATTGGATGGGATTCAATGATGTTATAATGTGATTTATGCCACCATGTGTTAATTGAAATCAACCTTCATTTGCTATTGTTTCTTTAACCCAAATGGTGAGAAAGCAAGAGAGATCATCCCCACGATGTTTGCATTTAAAAATCTTATTTTATCTCATATTGATTTCTCCCATCACACATATGTCAATTACTTAATTTTCCATCATATTTTATGATGTAAATTTCCTAGAGTTTTCATTATGTTGTGTGTGACCATCAAGGTGGTGAAAGTGTTTGGCAATGTTTTTCTGGTGTCCCACTTGTTTTATTTCTACAAATATGTACCCCAGAGGTGTTAATGGTGTGGGTAGAAGTGATACATGCTCGATAGGGCTAATTATCTTATTTGTGGGAAGGATGGATGGGAGATCTGCTTCCTCTAAAATTCCAAATAGGATATGAATATAAAGAAGTAAAAGATAAAGAAAAAGGAGATTAGAAATAAATAATAATGTTAAGCGTGGGACTAAGTGAATTTGAAACATTGTTGGTGTATATTCCCCACATAACATTTTTTATAAATATATTGTAATGTCCCTGGGTTCCACCATCCCTAAACCTCGACAGACTGCAAGGAAAAACTCTGTGTAAGAGTGCAATGTGGCAGAAAAAGAATACATGAACAAACAACCATAATGAAGATACCATAAACAATATCCATCCCATTAGTAAATTTACAATATGAACTATTGCAACTAATAATTACATATTGAATACAAAATTTTACAAGTCTAAACATGTATAGTAACTAAAATCTTTCACAATAGGTACTACATGTACACTTGCTCTCTTCCCGTATTTTCTCTCATGCTCGCTATTAACCTAAAATGTATGTGAAACAAGTGGATCAACACACAATGTTGCTTTTACATGGGAAGAAAGATGTATATATTTAAGTTTTTCATAACCTAAAAAGGATTTGTAGAAAGAAAGAAAGAAAATTATATAAACAGTTCAACAAGCAAAATGAATAAAATGTAGTCATTTTCTAGATGAATTGTAGTATAAAGGTGGACTAGTTCTGAAAGATAAATATTGGGCTCAACCCCGAGTATGAAGTATTATAAGGTCTTTCCACGTGTACCTTGTACTCTAGGTAACTCTCCATGCACCTTGTACTCTAGGGAGGTGTACTTTACTACATCAATCCATCCCTCGTAAGGAAATAATTGTCATGAAACTATTTATTACTCGAATCCAATCTTAAAATGACTAGAAAGTCAACTAATGAAGGATTCAAGTGTCCATACTTAGGAAGGTAATATCAAAGTGCGAATGTAGAAGCACAAAATCTAGCCATACATGAACAAATAACAAGATGAAAGTACCATCATATCCTTAATAATCAAAAAGTATGTTGATAATAAAATTATTTATTATAAGATTCCAATTACAAATTGAGAGTACATTTATACAAGTTTGATCATTTACACTAGCTAGGATCTTACCAAAAAAACACCTAAACCTTTGCACAATGACCATCAACCCTGAAGGTGTCTCTAAACCTAAAACACATAAGAAACAATGGGGTCAACAAAGAAGGTTTTAACTACATGGCATAAAGATACATATATAAGGTTTTCATAACTTTGAAAAGATTTGCAAAAGTAAAAAACAGGAATAAGCAAGTTAGGTACTTAGAAAAAGGAAAACTTGTTCTTTAGTCTATTATAATCTTATTATACCCATATCAAGTATCTAAGGCCTTTGACCAGCTTCCCATTGGAAGGATCTATGAAGGCTCTTAAGGCTCAATGCCAATAGCCAACCATGTTTATCAATGTGTTCCTCCCTAGCTTGACACTCACATGGGACACTTAGCCATGTTTCCTTACCCTAAGAATATAGGAAAGTGCACATGTTTCGTATGATGGAGTTCAATATATGTGTTTAAGTTATAAAATCAACGAGACAAAGCATCAAATATAATACTAAATTAGTATATGGTAATATGGCCAAGTAAACAACCATCCATTCATGTCAAGTTGAAAGAAAAAAATGTAATCATATATTATTAAAGAATGTACCTAATTTAGGGTTTCATGACTTAACTTAACCTTGATCATATAGTCATAATCAACACCTGCCAAAGAACAAGATTACATGCATGTATCATATTCTTATCATTAACCCTAATTAGTTTCATTTTAGGGTTTTATCATGTTTATCATTCAAGTTTTCATAAGTTCATTTGATGTTCTTACGGATTTGGAATCCATTTTGAAGGTGTGGTTTAGTTTCAAGTCATTTGAGGTTGCATGCATTTTAAGATTCACATCACTTATGTAGATTTTTGGTCAAAAGACTCATACCATGGCAAACAAGGTCATGATTCATCAAATCATGAGATATAGGTAAGAGGGGTAGTTAGGATCAACAAGGTAACATATCACAAGGATAGGCGGATGGTCACCTAAGTGTAGATTCATAATGGACAACATTGTATTCAACATCTTATCATACATTCAATTATGAACATAATTGGCCTAGAACTTGAGTTCAACATATGATTTTAGTGGGACACACACAACAAAGGGATCATAACTGTTGAATCATCTCTGATCTAAGACAAGAAGGTATTAGATGAAGATTCACATCACAAAATAGAGCATAAGAGCATAATTCAGGTCACATATGTCACATAAGAGGTCAATTAAGGGTAAAAAGGGTCAAATACATCATTATAACACACAAGGGGTTGGCCTTAGCCAATTAGGTTGGAACACATTATGATGTTAGTGATTACAAAGATACACTTGGGTTGGATGGCATGAATGGGTGAAGGACCTCATTTATTAAAAGTTCAACATACATTATCATGAAGGAGTCACATTCACACATTAGGTGACATATGAAGCAAGAAAAGCAAAATGTTACCATGGGATAATTCATGGATCATTCAAGGGTCTTAGATACTTAGTTTAGGGTTAATAATTTGGTTACATTAAGAAGTAAGATTAGCATAAATTGGGCAAGGTACATCATTAAGGTTCAAACAAGTCACATAATTGCATTTAGAGTCATCAAGTGTGCACGAAAGGTGATTAGCGATCTAAAATAGTTCATCAGTGAGAACAAGTTATAGATTAGATAAGTCAGAGTGCAAAAGTGCATTAAAGATCCAAGATTTACAATGACCAATCATTAGACATAGCTAAGCCTAGTCAATGTTTGTGTTTTAAGAAAAAAGGGACAAACCCAGGGGATTTAGGATTAAAAATCATTCCCACATTGTAGATATTTTTTATATAGTCAAAATGGTATATAGTTTCATTATGCTTGGCTAAAGGAATAGAGTTTTATGTATTTTAGTAAACTTTGTACAAAACTTGTTGGTATGTATTCCTATAGAGACTATCTTATGATGATTGTAATGGGGTATCATATACTTGATTTGATGATTATAAAGGTAAATTCATCTATTATGTTTGCCTCAATCATGAGATGATGACACAAACATGATATATGTCTAAAGAATGATGTTGCTCGATGACATATGTCTTCAAGTTGAGGACCCGAACAATGAGATCATGTGTATGATAAGTGCACATGCATTCTTGTTATGTCCCTAGTTGGATATTATCGTGAAAGAAAAATAGAGAACACTAATACATAATACTAGAGTGTGTTTTGAATGATGATAGAGTCCCACTAGTCATGATATGTGATATCAAGTCAAACATGTAGAAAAACATGTTAGCGAGCAGTGTATCAGACAGACCCACCTTATGAATGATACATGGATACCACATAATGGTACTCAAAATTAACTTTAACAGTGATAGTGGTTATTGTATTTCTTATATCTAAAGTCACTACACTCATCATATGTCATTCGAGTGGATACATTGTACTTTGACATCATCCAACCTGGCCTTGAATAAGGGTTACTATAAAGGTGATGCTTGGATACATTGTGACACATGGGGATTGACTGTGAGTGATGCATATGAGATTTGTCCCTCCTACTAGAGTTGATATCTTGGCCACTTGATAATAGAGACTAAGAAATGTTTAGCCATACTCATGTGAATGAATATATGATATGTGAGCTCACATGCATCTTAGACAATCTTCTCTAGCTCAAGGAACATGGATTGAATGATTAGAGGATGATGATTCCATGCCCCAGTTCAATCTAGATATTTGATTCAAAGGAACTATATGATCATTGTAGCACTAATCACAAATTGTAGGTTGAAGTTGATCTCCAACTTCCCCATTACTAGGATAGCAATGATGTGTTGTTAGATACCTCTCATTGCTTGTGATATCATAAATTGGTTATGAACATTCACTACTAACGTAACATGGGACATATAGGGTCACACACATAGGATGCAACTGGAATAGGAGTTTATTCATGAATTATGCTTAACTTGATGAATAAAGTGTTTAGGTATTCAATTTAAACCACAATGGATGAAAATTGACTTACTGGACTATGAACTGAGAAATTCAAGTGTTGAACCAATCGATTCAAGTGTCCAGTCAGTTTGAACAACATTGGCTAAATATTATCTAGACTAGGACATGAACTGAATGGTTCAGTTGGTGAATTGACTGGTTCAAGGTCTGAAATTACTGGTTCAATTTCTAAACTGCCCAGTTTAATGATCAATGTGAGTGGATCAAGGATTTATGTTGACGGCATGTTGTGCATTAATCCAATATTGAATGCCAATGTGATTGGGAATAGGAAAGAAAGTGAACTGACTGGTTCAAGTGTTGAACCGAAAATTTCACATGTGAATCCACCGGTCCAACAGTGAACTGATCGGTTCAACGTTTGCAACTTCTAGAAAATTTATGAAATTTTATCTCTTCGACTCCCAGATGAGCTGGAAACCCTACCCATGGCTATCATACAAATATAGGGTTAGTTGAGGCTTTCTAGACACACAACAATTATCTCTAACATGAGTTGTCCTCTCTAATTATGGTAACTAGACCCAAGCAAGTCCTACCCATAAAAGGGAGGGACAAAAAGAGAGAAACAACATAGGAGAGTGAATCAAATCTAGCAGGTTGATGTTCAAAGGGACAACTCGTTGGCTCTAGCAGCACAACATGGAATCTCGAGTCCGTGTAGACTACCTAGAAGCATGGAGGTCGTTGCCACCCGTTAGGAGGATGTTGTAAACCTCTGTCTATGATGTTGCACCAAGATGCCATTGCTGACAATTGTTTGAGTGTTGCTTGAAGAAGAAGCATGATGCTACAAGGATCAGTCGATGGACTTCTCCATGACCAGGTATATCTTGCAAATTATTTCTTAATACATTGTTCTTGACATGATCTCACTGGTTTGGGAATCAGGAATTAAACAAATTTTTGTTTCCGATGCCTTATTTGTTGCCTTGATTTCCCACCAAAACTATAAGTGAAAACAAAATGTAACATTTATCATGCGATGAAAGTAGGCCTTAAGATTCAAGTTATGTGTCTTATGGTGTGCAATCTCATTAACCTTTCTATGCCAAGACTGAGAGAAGGCTCACCCCACTCATCATCTGCATACCATGTGTTGTCGTGGACATCGACTGTTGTGGTGTGGGTGGCTTTCCAGTGAGCTCTTTTGGAGGTAGACTCTGGCTATGGGGCTTCCACGGAAGCTCCTATATAACAACGCCTAGGTTTGTCACATCCAACAAGGTCTTTTGGGCCTGCCAGGGGTGAGATCCCAAGGTAGGAGTGTGGTGGCACCATGGGTGGCGGCTAGGGTTTGTGAGGTATAAGAAAAATAGCTAGGGTGATAGGGTTCATGAAATACAAATAATGAGTTGTAAAAGGAAGAGCGACATTAAATAGGAAAGTTGGGTGAGAAAAATGCCAAAAGGTGGTGCAAAAAGGGTCACCCAACATCTCCTCCTTGGCCAAACACAAGGGTTTTGTAGAGGTTGAAGATGATGTCCCAACCATTGGATCTTGGATGGAATCCATTGACAAAGGGATTGATGGTTGTGTTTAGCTAAAAAACAAACACAGGGCTTACTTGGTGGCAAATGAATTACCCTCCTTGTTGGGTCATGCACCCATTGAGCCCAATAAGTTTCAAATTTAAGCTAAATTGATAAAATCAAGTATAATTTGAACCAAATTTGAAAATCCATATTTAGGCTATGATGGTACGATTGAGGAAATTTGTGCATCATGGATTCATATCTGAACCCTTTAGCTCATCAAATAAATTAGACAACAATAATATTATAATAATAATATCTAAATTAAATTACAATATGGTTATTCCTTGAAGTATCACATTTAGTCCAATACCCAATTAATACCACATTGTAAAATTAATCATTTATACGAAAAAATGAAGTATCACAACATTCTAAATATGAAATTTATATCCAAATGAGTAATACAAGTTAACAAAGAGAGAGAGAGAGAGAAAAAATATAATACAGGAGGGAGAAAGTCACATATTTAGTATCCACATCATGTTAGGGCTCGGTAACATTTTCCTAAGATTTATCTTCATTGCTTGCTAATTATGATGATAGATGCACTAAAAATAAGCATTATAATCTAAATTAAATATAACCAATAAGAATATATGAATATTTTTACCTATTGGTATATGACAAAGTGGACATTTTTCTAAGTGAAGAGGTAATTTTTAGGATTTATTGACTAGGGGATCTATTTTCAACTATGTTTCTATGCTTTGTACATTTACTAAAAATTTGTAAGCAATTATCTTTTTGTGATTAACGTGGCCATTTGATTCCCAAACATGTACTCCTATATGACACCACATAGATCACTAGGAGGCTTGCGGAACTCTGTTGGGCTAGGTCTAAGTTGATAGACTAATGCATTGAACCACCTGGTTCATTGGAAATTAGTCCTCTCAAACTCTCCTTCTTTCTCACTTTACTTAGTGATCATACGTTCACAAAATTGGGCATCTATTCTTACATAGAGGAGGCTTCACCACATTGCTAGATCTTGGGTGAGATATTGATGTTGCTTTAAACCTCTATCATGAAGAGGGAGCCCTTGTATGGATTTGATGTTGAATTAACTCCAACAAAGTGTTGATCTATAGTGTGTGAAGATCGATCTTTTGATCCCCCTCTATTCTAGCCACTTCAACATGTCAGATGATGAGGAAGAGACTTCTTCTTCATAGATGTCCTCACCCTCCTAAACTAGCACGGGGAGATTTGTCATGGTCCCATAAAATCAAATTCTCTAACATAAAATGGTGGTGAGGTTAGTAGATGTGACTCCCAACCCCGAATCTACCCTCTCCAAAGTGGGGTTTAGCAACAAGCTTCAACCACCAGGATCCCTTCCATAATGGATTCACATACTTGTAGGAAAACTCCACAATGTCGTCACTGAGAGAGATGAACTATATATACTTTTATCACTAGATAGAGAATTGAAGGCTAAAAGAGCCTAGCTAATGACTTTAATTTAGTTCTCAATTCGAGGTAGCAGAAGACTTTTTTTGGCCAGTCCTTTTTTGTTTCTTGTATCACAATAGCAAATACTTTTTTTATCTTTTCAACTTATTCATTCATTTTAATTAAGCATTTTCATATATCGAAATCATGTATAGGGTGTAACATTTTACAAATTGCATATTTGAATGGTATTTTTGACTGAATTTTTGCAGGGAAATAAACATCATGTGAATCACATAGTTAATACACGAAGTTTACATTGAGAATAATCTTGATTGACTGGTGTAGATATTACTTTGATCATTTCATTACCTTTATAAAATATACAAATACCACGCCATCATTGGTTGTCACTTTATTATTTTCATCATCCTTTGCATATGTAGTCTTCATCGGGTGAAGATAAGTATCAAGTCCTTCATTACATTATGAAGATAAGATCCACATCAATTCTGAAGAGGATTTTTCAATATTGATGCTATGAGAACATTTGTCAGTCTTTGTTGAACCAATAAGCAATCAATCAACAAATATTAAGGGTGCTTGCAGCTTAGTTACTTGCACCTATAAAGCCACAGGTCTAAATTTAGGAGAAATTACTTTTCAAAGCCTAAATGATGTGCATGAAATGAGATCCTAAGTTAATCATACTCAAAACTATAGATATTAAATAATGATTATCTCCATGTATTCTCCTAGAGGATCTTCACCAACTGACTATCATTTAGTAGTTTCCCACTCTGATGAAAAAATCTAACACTTTAACTGACTCTCTCTCTCTATCTTACCCTTCACCCTTTTTGCACTAGGGTGATCACTTCACTACCGATGATGGCATTCATAAGTCCATCAACATCAACGACAACAAAAACAACTAGGGACTCGATCTTCATCATTGTCATTAACCCCTACCAACAAGATCTTTGTTGTAGAATTCAATGGTATGATTAAGTGGACTTTAACACTCTCATCATCTTTTCTCATTGTCCTCTTTTCACATTTTCCCGTGGATCCTTATGTTTTTTCAACTAATGAGTTCTTGCCAGCCAACCTGTCCCAAGGAAAAGGTTTTTAATTTGTTGTTGAATTCATTTGTATGCCTCTCATCAATCGAAAAGCCTCTATAGATTTCAACCATCCCAAAAGTCCATGAGTTCCATATAGTAAGAAAACATTCCATTAGTTTAGAAAATGTCAGATCCTGATCTACATTGATTGATAGAAACTTTTCATCAATTGAATCTTTCATAAAATATTAATGTTATCAATTAGCAGGTCAACATTCTATTCATTAGTTGCAAACTCCTTACCACCAAATGACAAGCCCTCATCAACCAACTTTTCATTCGTCTACATATCCATCAACTGACAACTTCATAGGTCTAAATTTTCTATTGATTTATCTCTTCATCAATGAATTGTCATTGGTTGTCACCTATGATCAAGGATGACTAGATCATACATAAGCACTTTAATAACTAAGACTAGGAGTTTAAAGTAGTTTCTAGCTAAATACATTGAGGACCAAGGGTATCAAACCCTTGACAACATTTAGTCCAGGATCCTAGAGGGTCATTTGAGGAACATTATTTCCTGACACTCAGGAGAGTATGTTCTCAGCGAGTTGAATGCTCTACATCATCTTTTTACACACCTGTAAATAATATAGTATTCCTAAGAAATAAAAGGTTATTGGACCTACTCCTAGTAACCTAGAATTAAATAAGGTTGTAGTAGGAAAGAACGTACAGAAATGAATTGATGATAAATTAGGGTTAACTATCAGAGAAGACTAATAATAACAACTCCTAGCAATACAAATTTGATACAACAACAACATTTCTAGATGTATTGAAAATTAATTCATTTCCAGTGTTGATGAATGCCAAGAAATCTATGATGTTGTGAAGAAGGATGACGCAAATTTACCGTGCGCAAAAACACAAGTGAACGCGTCGAAGTAGTACAGGCCTTTGTGAGGCCTGAGTCAAACTCAGGGATATGTGAAATCATCGGAGACTCCTACTAACTACTCGCAATCAGCTAAGCCGATTAAATAGTTGAGAGTTGTTGTTAAAATTTAAAAAAAAAACAAGTAATCGATTAAATGTTGGTTTAATCAATTCAAAGTGAGATCTTTAGGATTGCGGTTTCGCCGTAGGTTTTCATTGTATTAAATTCTATATAGTTACTCAATTTTATCTCTCTATCCGGGTAGTAGCCTGAAATCAGAATTGCCCACTGTCGAGGTACAATTTACTACCTATGTCTAGGTCGGTTCCTCCGTCGTAGTAACCTATACCCTAAACTAGGTGCATTAAAAACGACCTCTCGGTATCCACCATTAATCTTACACCACCTTGTTCAAGGGATTTGTCAGTTAATGTAAATTCCGTCTCATTTCAACCATTAATTCTTCTTTCAAAGTAATTAAGGGCATTAGATTATTATTATGGTGATCAAGCATAACAATATATTTGAGAAAACGAAATTATACCACAGATTTAAGAGATAAGATATGAATTACTATTATAAAATCATCATACAATGAATTCCTGGGCTACTCCCGCTCCTAAAGACAAAGGGGATTAGCCCCACATGTTCATCTCAGAGTACAACGTGGAGTATAAAAAGGGAAACATGAAGAAAAATGTGATTGAGTGGTTAAAACCCTGAATGGAGAAGATCCAATCGATCCTTGGCGTAGAATCTGCGTTCTCCCGCCTTTCGGTGGTGGAAATCGTCTTCTTCAGCGTCCGGATCAGCTGGGGCGTGCTCTCGTGCTCCGTTCTTCTCTCCTTGCTCTCCGAGATGTGTGCAGCGACTAATGACGTGATTAATCCCTCTTGGGCGCCATCATTAGGTATATTTCCCGAATTAGGTTGCCAATTAATCACAACCGTCCGATTAAGATTAATTTGAAATGAACTCATATCTGACGGTGTCGATACCATCGACACGGGTCGATGGTATCGACCTAGCGTGATAGAGACAGTCCTTCTTTTCTTCCATCTTTGCGCCTGATGTCATCTCGATACCATCGACGCGGGTCGATGGTATCGACGAACCTGTAGCGATGGTTTTGTCTTTTTCTGTCATTGTAGCTCCACCAGTCGATAGTATCGAATCACTTCTCTCCAGCAACCTGATGGTGTCTCGATACCATCGACATCCCTGTCGATAGTATCGACTTTCTTCTGGTCCTTGTGGCTGGCAACCTGTGGTCCGGTCGATGGTATCGACCACCGTCGATGGTATCGACGGCAACAAATACTTGTTTTTCCTGAAATTAACACACGAAACCACATAAGTTCACACAAAATATATTCTTTTGATAATTAATACTCAAAATTCTTAAATAAAGGGAATTTGACATAAAGAAGTAGCATAGACCAAAATGAATGAATTATGCAACATTAACCATGAAAATGACTAATAAATGCATAAAACACCTATCAAACAAGTCTATAAATGTGACTCAAAATCATCGCATCAAACTCCCCTAAGCTTGAACATTGCTTACCCTCGAGCAACTAATCCTTAGAATAGAATTGCCAGAGTCAACCAAAGAACAAAGCATCACAACAGACATCCCATATGAATCCCACCGGACATTCACATACCGGCCCTCGCTAACCACAGAATGATAATTACCCTAAAGGCGACAGTAATCATCCATAAAAGATATTGACCTCAAAACTGATGAACACTATCACATAAGGCAGTTAACATAATAAAATTCGCCGGTCCAGACTTAGTGCATCTTGTGATCTTCTATACTACGTTGCTCGCCCTAACTACCATCTACATGGAAGCAGTTCTCCTGATATTCATTAGTGAGGAGAAATTCACGGTGGCCTACCAATCCGAGCAACGGGAGGATGAAATAGGTGGCTAATGGAAGAAGTGGAAGTATTATACGATTTCAACATGCATAAAACAAAAATGCCCTAAATGATGCAAATGCACATGAAAAATGCCCTAATGCCTAAGATCGGGTGGAATGATGCATGCACTAACCATCCGTCTCAAAATGAGATGGATATCTAATTAAGCTATATCATGTACTCACTCATCTTGAAATGCAGGTGAAATTAAGTTCCTTTCTCCTTCTTATTCTAGTTGCTTCAAAATAACTTTTCTCTGTTTTTTTCAATTTCAGATTTTTTTTTCAGATTTTTCTTTTTTTTCTTTTCAAACCCTTATATCCATAATTGACAATGAATACTTTATTGGGCTTATTTTTTCCGCATAATTCGAAAATTTGCACTATTTGTAAGGTATGGAACAATTTAATTCACCATTAAAGAATAAATGAGGTACATGATATACTTTATGCATAAAAGTTATGAATGCAACTACATGACATGCACCTAAGGGTAATGTGCATGTAAACCTATTCTAACCTTTTTATTTTATTTTTCATGCAAAACATATGAAGGTGATTGCAATGCAAGTCCTATCTACATGCCATGAAATAAAAAAGAGTTAAAACCGTACTTTACTTCCAAATCTTGGTGGATTGTGAAAAGCAATGAGGTGGACAGATCACACGATTAATTGACTGGACCTTTGAAAAATATTATGTGTCCCTCCTTACTGACCTGTGTAGTAGTTAAGAAGTTTTTCTCTCTTACTTCAAATTAAAGTCTCATTATCATTTGGTCAGTTTAGGCTCAAACAGCCAATTCCGTCCACTTTCATGAATCATTAGGAATGTACAGTTGTGATTTTCTATTTTAAAGTTGACAAAACCAATCATTTTCTAAGTTAGGTGATCAGGGTTAAACAACACTCAAGCTTGCGAACACTCAAAAATTTTTAGTTTCCCTTAATTCCCATGCACATGCAACTGAGATGACTCAATATTAAAGGCATCCACAATTACACTAGATAGAATGTGGATCCTAAAAACAAACTAAAATTTCAGGAAACAAATGACAGGAAACAAAAGCAATAAAACTAAAAACAGAGAAAATGAAAGATAGAGCTGTTCCAACACCCCCCAAGCTTGAATTCGACTATGGCCTCATAGTCAAAAACAATCTTTAAGGTTGGAACAGAGATACCGCTTTTACTCTTCAGGTGGAGGCGGGTACTACGGAGCCATAGGGTCCCAAGACGGATACTCCCCCTGGAAGCTTGGATCAAACTGGGCCCTAGGTGGAGGTTGTGGATAGCCTCCAAAATAATTTTGGCTCCAATAGTGGTCGTAGAAGGGCTCCTGTTGCATCTCCATCCATTGCAACCGATCATGAATTTGTTGTTGGTTGTCGAGGAGAAGACGCTCGTTCTCGAACATTGCCCTTTGATTGTCTAGTAGCCAGTTTGTAGTGTCTTGAATACTGGCATACATTGTCATGTGATGTTGTTGCGTCTGCTGAATCTCCTATAGCATAGCATACATGCCCTGCATAGAATATGCTTCCTCGCTTGGCTGCGAGGGCGGTGGTGGCGGTGGAGGTTGTGATGATGAAGATGCACCCGGATGCATCCGAGGACGTTTCCGTGGTGCCACGCGTGCCCGAAGAGGTGTGAAAGCCTCCTCTTCCTCTGCAGCCTCGTCGTCATTGTCGTTTCCATCGTCGTTGCTGCCATCTTCATCGGAGTCGGCGATGGCTATGATAGGCCATCGGAAGTGTTTTTCCCCTTCGATGTTGAAGACTGGATCAGGAAGCGAGCATTCCTGGTAGGCATGGTTGACGTGGCAGTGCGCATACGCCAAACCATCTCAAAGAAGTATGAGGTTGGAGCGGTGAAGATGTTGCAAGTTCACCTTGCTCCTGGTGGAGAGCGGGGTCAGAGTAGAGAAATTCAGCCCAAGGTAGGAGGCCAGCTTGGTAATAAGCTTGCCAAAGTGAATATGGGCTTTCCGTGTACTCCTCTTCACCGCTAAAACCCATTGTAGAAAGAAGGCGCCCCAATTGCATTCTTGACGCTTCAAGAGTTTATACAAGAAGAATAAGTCTGTCTCCTGAAACTTGCTGAGAGCCAATTCACCCCGAGCAAACAATGTAGAACTCAGCATTCGATGAAGTATCCGGATGAAGGGGTGCTCAAAATCAGCTACCGTAGCATTATGGTAGCTTACTGACTTGCCCGGCAGCACTGTAACCAGCTCGGCGAAGATCATGTCATAGTCGGTGCGGTTGTCCGGTCGCCGGTAGTCGGACCGCGAGTGATTCCAGTTGAAAATCTCATTGAACTGTCGGAGTGTAATGGTGTAGTCGATGTTGAACAGCCGGAAAGACACCCGACCCTTGATCCACTCACGGTCGGTGGCTATGACGTTGTTGGGTATGACGCAGACGTCCAGTGACGCCATGAACTCAGCCACCAACTCCTTGTACGTAGGACACTCGCCAAAGAACGACTGGCCATCAGCATGATACTCAAGCTCGTCAGGCCTTCTGCTCGTGTGACGTGCCTGTCCCTTCAAGACGTAGGCAAGATTGGCGTCGAACCCAGGTTGCGGATGGTTTCCCATTCAACATAACGGTTCGGCTCGATCTTCCTCTTTAGAATCTCCTCGTATATCTTCTTCACCTCCATGGATGGATGAATCAGCTGCGGGCATGCAACTGACACGGGAGGAGGTGGCATGAACTCTGGGATGTCCATCGGGTTCGCACGTGAAGACGATGCACCAACTACATGCACCATGATGTCGAAAGAATGAGGAATAGAAAGGGAGCTCGGTGAAGATCGGAGAAGCGAATCTCCGCTCGATGAAGAACTTGCTCGGTGTTGCTTGTCGTCGGGCTTGCAATGCTCTGGAACACACTCAGCACAAGTGAAGGAGAATTGCACTGCAGGTGTGATGTCATCTGACGCAAATACTCCTCATATATAGCCGTGGTCGGCGCTACTGTCTGCCCGTCGATACCATCGACGTGAGTCGATGGTATCGACTCAGGTAGCATGATCCGTACCTCCGCGAGTATCGACGGTCGTCGATGGCTAGATCTACGGGGCCCGGATTTCTGATGCGTTGATACTATCGACGCGGGTCGATGGTATCGACCCGTCCCCCGGATTGACTTCTTAGTTGTTGCGATCACTGTTGATCTTCCCTCGCGGATCATTGACGTGGCGCGTCGATACTATCATCGCGAGTTGATAGTATCGACTCTCTGATTAGGGAAAACCCTTGTGAGGCCCGGCCACCGCCTTCTTTGCATGAATGTGTCGATACCATCGACACGCCCGTCGATGGTATCGACTTTCCTGAGATGCATTGCTCTGAAATTTTCTAGAGATCTCGATAGTATCGACACCCATGTCGATACCATCGACCTATGCTTGCGATCTGCCTGTTGGTATGTTGATACCATCGACGAGGCCGTCGATAGTATCGACGCAGTGCGATTTCTACAGTCGCCAACCTGTACCATGGTCGATACCATCGACACAAGGGTCGATGGTATCGACTCTGCCTCAGCCCTGCACATGTAACAAACGATCACAATATCTTTTTTACACTAAAAACTAAGTTAAAACAAATCAAACTATGAATGTAAATGAACTAAACTAAAATACCAATGGTTGGGTTTCCTCCCAACAAGCGCCCTTGTTTAACGTCTTAGGCTAGACGACTTGAAGCTTTTTATCAACTCGGTACCTTGGAGAAAGTGCTCAAAGGATCGTGCGGCAACTTGAACTCCACCCGATCTTGACCAATCCCTAACGTCAGTGTGCCTCTCCCAAATGCAGTTACTTCATCGGTCGTTGCTTGAAACGGCCTACCCAGTAGCATCTCACAACTTTGAAGTTGCGGCATATCCATGATGACGAAATCTATAGGAAAGATGAACTTGTCCACCTTGACGAGTACATCTTCGCAAACTCCGTATGGCTGTACAATAGATCCATCATCCAATTCAATGGTTGCCGCTGACTTCTTCATGTCCTTTAACCCAAGCTTTTTAAATGTGGAGAGTGGCATGAGATTTATGCTCGCGCCCGAATCACACTAAGCTCGTGGGAAATGTCGATCGCCTATCGAACATGGAATATAAAAACTCCCTAGATCTTTCTTCTTCTGTGGTAGATTCCCATGGATGATTGAGCTCACCATTTCATTCATCCGGCATACACCTGTGTCTTTAATCCGCCTCTTCTTATTGATGATTTCTTTGATAAACCTCCCGTAGGCGGGAATCTTCTCAATCATCTCCACTAATGGAATGTTGATATGAAGTTTTCTGAACATCGCCAAGAATTTTCTATAATGCCGGTGCTCTTTCTTCGGCTTTGAGTTGTCCAGACTTGACACAACTGCCACATTAACACACTTATGAGGTGGCACATATGAGCTTTTCGGGGCCAGCTCCCTAAGCTTGCTTCAACGACTCCCTATGGCGTGGACTTTGTCGGATCATCTTCCACTGATTTAACTTGTTGTGGCTTTTCTCTCGCAATGGATGTATCCGTACCTTGACATACGGCCTTCGCTTGCTCTTCTTGCCCAGGCGGGGGCGCAACCATCATGGGCTCCTGGCGGGATTTCCTGAAAGGAGTGTATCCGCCTGGTAGTCCATAATGACTGCAAGGATACGGTATTGTCAGTGTAGCCTCCGTATCAAACATCATTTTGCTTTGATCCTTTATCTCTGCTACCTGAGATTCTTCCTCACTGATCACAAACATGTATTTAACTTGATGATGTGCTTGGACCACATCTGCATTCCCAGCCTATCTCTTCTGATTGGCATGCTTAATGGACACCACTTCATTTGAGATCTGGGTCACGGTGGTTTCTAATGCCTGCATTTGTGCTCCATGGCTTTGCAGCGTCTGCCCAAATTTGGTCAAGATGTCACCTTGAGACTAGCTGCAGTTATTTACCGAACATAGTCATCATCTCCCGATTCTGCTGCACCATTTGACTAAGCAACTCAGTGCTCTTATCTTCAGCTCTAGGTTGTGGCTTTGCCTCCGGATCTTGTAGAAAGTTATTAGGATCCTTCCATGAGAACTTTTTGTCTTTCCTCCATGAATAGTCATTATTTCTGTAGCCCTATTATTGCATGAATTTGACTTGGGCTTCCTCATACTCAGATGCATCTTCTTTGGCTAGCAATTTCTTGGCTAGAATATCTAACTTGTCATTCAGCTCTTTTATGGCTTTAGATTCACCTGCCACTCGGACCTTCTCCACGGCGCCTCTTTCGCCCCATGATTGTTTCTTAGCCATATTCTTTAGGATTTCCCAACATCTGGTGTCTGTGTTATTCAAGAAAAATCCAGAATCAGCTGAATCGAGGTTGCTTCTATCATGCTCGGAGAGAGCAAAATAGAAGATCTTGACTTATGTCTCCTTATCAAGCCCGTGATGCGGGCATCGCCTGAGCATGATCTGAAACCTTTCCCAAGTCTCAGAATATGTTTCTCCTGCTTGTTGCGTGAAGTTGTGGATCTTTCTGATCATGTCATTGGTCTTCTCGGGCGGAAAGAACCTCTCGAAGAAAACCTCCACCATGTGGTCCCAAGACTCCACATATTCATCATCCAGGTTATTTAACCACTCCCGTGCGATTCCTGCTAGAGAACTCGGGAAGAGCTTCAAGTAGAGCACATTTTGTGGAAATCTGTCTATTTTGATCATATCACAATTTTCCACAAACTGACTAATGTGCACGACGGGGTCTTCATTTTTTAGCCCATGGAAAGCATTAGACTTCACCAAGTTGATTAAAGCCGGATCAATCTTGTATGTCGGAATATTCACCGCTTGCTTCTTGATCGGCCCCTTGGATGCGGATGAGGAAGAAGCTTTGATCTTCTCCCATATTGTTTGTGGCTCGTCCATCTTTTCTTGTTTGGGTTCAAAAAGTATGTCCTCCATCTGGTCTTGATTATACTCACCCTCGTCTTCCAGTCTCGCCAGCGGAACCTCTGGTGTGTGCTGTGTGTAGTCAGTACTACGCGTCTGCACCATGCACAGTACCTACAAATAGCAAAATTAAATTTAGTACAGTGCTTGACGATTGCAAATATTTAGAAAATAAATTATAAATTTTTGAAATGATTATAAAAAAATAAAAATGTGGCCTAGAGTGGCCGCTCGTAGCACTCGAAGTGCCGAAAATTTGCCGTATCCCCGGCAACGGCGCCAAAAACTTGACGCAAATTTACCGTGCGTAGAAATGCAAGTGAACACGTCGAAGTAGTACATGCCTTTGTGAGGCCCGAGTCAAACTCGGGGATACGTGAAATCGTCGGAGACTCCTACTAACTACTCGTGATCAGCTAAGCCGATTAAATAGTTGAGAGTTGTTGTTAAAATTAAAAGAAAATAAAAAATAAAACAAAACAAGCAATCGATTAAATGTTGGTTTAATCAATTCAAAGTGAGATCCTTAGGATTGTGGTTTCACCGCGGGTTTTCATTGTATTAAATTCTATATAGTTACTCAATTTTATCTCTCTATCTGGGTAGTGGCCTAAAATCAGAATTGCCCACTGTCGTGGTACAATTCACTACCTATGTCTAGGTCAGTTCCACCGTCGTAGTAACCTATACCCTAAACTAGGTGCATTAAAAACGACCTCTCAGTATCCACCATTAATCTTACACCACCTTGTTCAAGGGATTTGTCAATTAATGTAAATTACGTCTCTTTTCAACCATTAATTCTTCTTTCAAAGCAATTAAGGGCATTAGATTATTATTATGGTGATCAAGCATAACAATATATTTGAGAAAACGAAATTATACCACGGATTTAAGAGATAAGATATGAATTACTATTATAAAATCGTCATACAATGAATTCCCGGGCTACTCCCGGTCCTAAAGACAAAGGGGATTAGCCCCGCATGTTCATCTCAGAGTACAATGTGAAGAAGAAAAAGGGAAACATGAAGAAAAACGTGATTGAGTGGTTAAACCCCTTAATGGAGAAGATCCAATCGATCCTTGGCGTAGAATCCGCGTTCTCCCGCCTTTCGGTGGTGGAAATCATCTTCTTCAGCGTCCGGATCGGCTGGGGCGTGCTCTCGTGCTCCATTCTTCTCTCCTTGCTCTCCGGGATGTGTGCAGCGACTAATGACGTGATCAATCCCTCTTGGGCGCCGTCATTAGGTATATTTCCCGAATTAGGTTGCCAATTAATCACAACCGTCTGATTAAGATTAATTTGAAACAAACTCATATCTGACGGTGTCGATACCATCGACGTGGGTCGATAGTATCGACCTAGCGTGATAGCGGCAGTCCTTCTTTTCTTTCGTCTTTGCGCCTGATGTCATCTCGATACTATCGACGCGGGTCGATGGTATCGACGATCCTGTAGTGACGGTTTTGTCTTTTTGTGTCGTTGTAGCTCCACCTGTCGATAGTATCGACATCTGAGTCAATAGTATCGACTCACTTCTCGCCAGCAACCTGATGGTGTCTCGATACCATCGACATCCCTGTCGATAGTATCGACTTTCTTCTGGTCCTTGCGGCTGGCAACCTGTGGTCCGGTCGATGGTATCGACCACCGCCGATGGTATCGACGACAACAAATACTTGTTTTTCCTGAAATTAACACATGAAACCACATAAGTTCACACAAAATATATTCTTTTGATAATTAATACCCAAAATGCTTAAATAAAGGGAATTTGACATAAAGTAGCATAGACCAAAATGAATGAATTATGCAACATTAACCATGAAAATGACTAATAAATGCATAAAACACCTATCAAACAAGTCTATAAATGTTACTTAAAATCATCGCATCAAAGGACAACACCTTTAAGGCAAGTATGTTCCGATATGAAGAAACTATGCAAAATGTTGGCATCTCTACTAGGGTGAAGTGTCTTTCATAGGCCACAAACATTTTCAACATTTGTTTCCAAGAAAAGTTCATACACAAAGATAATTTATGAAGCCATTCCCCATCATCAAAATCCATGTTGAAGTAGAGAACAAGATTCTTGTGGTGGATCTTACAGACTCTCAGTCAGATTGTTCAACGCAAACTATGATATGCCTGAAAGAATACTCAATAAAATTTTATGCTCATCAAATGAGAAGTCCTCTAGGGAAAATAATGGAAAATGTGATAGAGAATCTAGAGGCCCAGTATGGACATGGTATAGGAATTTCTTTCTAGAGAAAAATTGCATATACCAAGGTATTCCTAGGGAAAATACATTCTGGTTTGATGTGTGTCAATATCTATTGCGATATTCACCATGTCAGATACAGGTAATGTAAAAGAGTATACATGCACATCCTTTGGTATGTACTAGAGGAATAATGCATCAACATAGGGAGGCTACTAATTGATGAATGAATGTTTGTAAGTGCTCCCGATGGCCTAAGAAACTCTGCATTAGAGGTATAATCACTTTGAACTGGCATCTCCTTGGTCACCACATGATCCTCCCTAGCATCATGAAAACAAAAGGGGCACATTTATAAATGAAGCATGTCTTGTTGGGTTTTAGGGGAGGCAGAGATGGTAGCAGAAACAAAAAAAATTCTCCCCAAACCCAGAACCCAACGAGATCTCGTCAACATCTTTATGATAGGAAGGATGGTTTGTAGAGGTGTACCTTATCCTGACGCTTTCTCAGTGACTTAACCTCATGGTGAGCACGGTCTTCACCTCTGGTCTTGGATGGCGTCTGTGCAGCTCCTGGTCGCACCTAGACTGACGGATTGACGACTGTCCTCCAATCGGTAGAAATCTCCCGCCTCTGTAGTAGCACATACAGACCAGCGGGAACGCCAGTTGTCCTATCCTATTGGAAACTAGAAGGATATGGGGTCAAAAAGCCAAAATAATTCATCCCCTTATGTCGGCGTATTAGTCACCGACGTGCTCTCCCATCACCAGTTGTCATCCTGTAGTTGTCTTTCCCTCATTATGCCTCCCTAGTTGGGTAGCAATTTCTTGGGCTTTCTCGATTACCACAACCAGAGAGGACACCTTTGTAGAGCAATTGATGTTCTGAGTTGTTCTCTCTGAGAAGCCCCCAGTACCCCTCTATATATAGGAGGGGTCAGGGTCAAGGTTCTCAGCCCCTGCCAATGTGGGATTAAAGTGGGAGTAGAAGGGTCCAGAATTTCCACGAATTGATACACTACGACAGGTGAACTGGTCGTTTCACAAATGAACTGATCGTTTGGGGACAAAACTGGTCATTTCATCTCATGAACCAATCGTTTGGGGAGCTGAATCAGTCGTTTCACTTCCCAGGGCAGTTCCCAATTGACTTTCCTCTTTCTATTTCCAATTAATCCAAAGATCAATACTTGTCCCAATCGAATTATACAAGTGAAATGAAAACATTTTCTCACCAACCTAACTTTCCCAAACTGGATCATTTGGTCTAGCTGAATCGATCGGTTCAACACTTGAACCAATCATCTCACTTGACCCTGAGTTGATTTGTTAAATAGTTTGAACCAGTCGGTTGGTAGTCTAGGTTGTGTAGAAATCAGTCAATGCAGTTCTCAATCAATCTAACACCCAAATCAGTTAGTCCAACACTTGAACTTGGTTATTCTGAGTCAAGTCAATTGATTTAATGTTTAATTGAACTACTAAACACATTTATTAAACAATCTAAACATCATACATGGATATACTCCTCTTCCAGGTTAAATGCTACATGTGTGACCTTGTAGGCCCATTTCACATTGGCAGTTAAAGTCCATAACACTTATGACTTCACAAGCAAAGAGCGGTGCCTAGTCGCACATTAGTGCTACCCAAGTGAAAAGTAAAGTTGGAGAACAACTTTCAATCCTACAATCTGTGACTAGTGTTGCAGTGAATTCCTTTGTCACTAATATCCCGAATGAACTCAAGGCATGGAACAGTCATCCTTTCAATGTTCATTCACTTCCTTGATCTCAGAGCAGACTGGATGAGATATGTGTGACATCAATATCACATCTTGATTCACACATGAATGTGCATGCCTTTCTCAGTCCTACTCATCAAGTGGCCATGGACAAAAAACTCGCTCAGGAGGGACAAATCCCATATCTATCACTCACCCATCAAAATCCCCATGTGTCAAAGTCACCCAATCATCACCTTTATAACAATCTATATTTCAGGACTGTGTTTGATGATGTCAAAGTGTACCCAACAACATGTGTTGAGTGTAGTGATTTCAAGTCAAAGAATCACACTCACCGCCATCGCTGTGAGAGCTGAATGTGACTACCAAGTCATGGTTCCATGTGTCACTCTCACGGTGGGTCTTTGCAATACACTTGTTCCCTAACAAGTACCTATGTGTTTGGTTTGATATCATTATATCATGAATAATGAGATTATGTCATCAACCAACACACAATCTAGTCTTGTGTGTCATTGTTGTCTATCAAACTTCCACAATGACATCTGACTAAGGACATCAAAAGAATGTAAAAACTCTTAATATCCATATGATCTCATCGTTCAAGTCACATACTTGAAGGCATACACCATTGAGTACTGTCACTCTCTTGACATTCAATATTTTCTGTCATTGTCTCACAACTGACTAAACCAGCATGAATTGGAAGCTTGCCTTTGATGTTTATCAAATATCCCACCAATCATCCCATGATTGGCTCTCAGGGCATACATAATAATAGACTCCCACTTGCACTGTGAGCCAATCACCCTTGAATCATATTCTTAGTGATCTCCAAACATGTCCCACATGTTACTGTGCTCTATTGCTAACACAGTGAGTTATGGCAACACTTTGCCTAAGTCGGTATTATTTCATGTCTCACATCTCTTCACTGTACATATTACCTATGAGATGGAGTTGCCATAATATGCGATCCAATATTCTTTTTTTTCTAACCTTTAGCCTCATTGTATGACCAAGTATTTCTTACTTGTCATCAATGGCCAGAATATCTATAAGTTCATCTTTATGAACTCCCATATCCATATAGTATCCACTGTTGTTCTCCAACACACGGATATTCAGAATTTCCTTTTAAAATGGCTTTATTGGAACGTTTCCATTTTTCAACACACATTCACTTTTATATATCCCATATATATATTGCGATAAATTTTCTATCCTGTTCGGAAGTTCGCATCAGTGTAACTCTTTACAATGAACCCTTCCTTATTTCCATAGAACTAGTACCTATCGAGTTCTTGTGGTATTCCAGTAACCCTTACTGGAACTAGACAGACATCCACTCATCATGTCACACATACGAGTTATCAGGATGAGCATATCATATTGTCATGTCCTACAAACAAGATGATAAATGCATTTTATTCTTGCTATTTCTATACATGCAAGATAATAGGATAATTACATACATGATAGATCCATATCTATTATTAGTGTTCCTATTCTTCATGAGAAATGGACACTTGGCCTTGGGATACCAACTCCATGTAACAAGGACAAGTTTTCTCCCAATGAATGTGTGCACACTGAACCCTTCAGTACAAATTGCCAATGTATGCTCTCTCTTTTCTAGGTCAAGAGGTTTTTGAGAACTACCTGTGACGTCCCCAGATTTTATAAAACTTAATTTGATGTGTGACGTCTAAATTAAAACCCTCACCTCAGCGAGAATCCCAATTTAACACCACACACTAGGCTAAGAAGAAGAAAATTAAGGGAGTCAGAAAGAAACAATCAGTAGCACATGCACATGAACAATAAACAAACCACAACACATGTTCACCATTCAACATATAATTACAACATGAATTGTAACAACATTTGATATTACATATTGAACAACAAACTTATACATATACATGTACTACATCTAAACTACAGGATCTTAAGACAATAGGTCCACCTGTACATCAGCTCGCCAAACATCTCTCACTATCTTGGATCTTCAAAAGTATAACTACAACCTAAACAAAAGACTACATGTGGTATACGTCAGCACAATATTCAAGAATATTGTATTGAGTATGCCTACGTGTCTTTTACATACATCTCATCATATCTTGGCATAAAATAAAACTAATACTTGGCTGTAACAAAAGAATATAAGAAAAGTGTATACTTGAACAAGAATATTTATTACAAAAGAGAACACATATTTTAAGCTTATTTCAATCATATATCTCGTACATCTACCCCTAGGGATTTGATGCTTTTCAGGCCTTATGATCACTACCAAAGAGTTTGAGATCATTTTACGTGTGATCTACTACCAAATAGTTTGAGATCTAACACATGTGATCTACTACCAAAGACTTTGAGATCACTTCAACGCACTGTACTACCAAAGAGTTTAGTGCTATCATATGATGGACCAGATATCTTATGTTTCATGTGTTCATAGCAATAAGTATGGAAAATCAAGTAACATATCATACCAGGACAATCATTTCAATCAATACCATATGCCAAGTCTTTACTACCACATAACACAAGCATAATGTGTAATAAGTCTAGTAAGAGGTAATGGTGTACCTTCCAAAGAGACATCCTAATCACATATTCCTCATGTCATCTATATCTTTGGTCAACCTTAATCAAGCCAAGTTCATATACTATCATCAGGTTTTCATCATCATACATCTCATCTTAACCCTAAACATGTTCATTAGGGTTTCCCTTAGATTATTATGTTATATACATTATTACTTATCTTATCTTCATCCTTATGTGGGATTTATGTTACTGATGTTATGTTCCAGATTAGGATACATAATCTAAATATCAGGTTCCATATCATTATTTATATATATTAACCCTAGATTATATTATTAACGTATCTAGGATTGTAAACCATGTATTAAGGTCAACTTCATATAACATGGATTTCATGTATAAAACTGATCTCAGATTTACATATTAGTTTCTAGTTTCAAATATAAGGGTGTTCCATGATTTTCATCACTTATTGAGCATGTATGCATTTATTGCATTATCTTTAGTGATATTAGTCCTAATTAGCCATTTTAATCAAATAATATGATTTCGTGCATCTACACCATAATAACTAATATTAGATGGATTATAGACATCAAAAAGGATTTACTGACATTTTATCATAATTCTAAGCCATTGTTTGATATTAATTATCCATCAAATGAGCATTACACATCTTACATGATATCACTAAGATTAGTACATCAAAATCCTGATATTATTGTTCTACTATGTTCAACTCATTTTCCTGAGAATTATTAAATATTTACCTTTTTTTTAGTGAATCATATTGCGCAACATGGCTATCAAGGCAATGACTCCTTCTTTGGCTTGTTGGAGTTCATCCGGTTTGGTCTGGGCACCTGGACTGATTCACTTTGTTGACTAGGAGTCAGACCCAACCTACTCCATTTCCCATCTCTTCTTTCCCACACAAATAGGTTCACAACCTGCATAAAATTGCCGCCGCCTGTTCTCCTCATCTGCGTGAGAGCTAGGACAGTCGCTGCTTGCATTCGTTCCCATAGATCACGTTGTTGTCGTGGGAAGGTTCTCCAATGGAGATCGGTTGCCCTAGCTCCTCCTATCATTCTCAACTTCTCGCCCAACGTGATATTTCACGTTCCCTATTCTGTGTGTGTCTATAGTTGTTGGGTTCTCTGCTCTGCACCTCCATCCACATTCTCAAGTACAACCGTTGGGAGGATGATCTCCAGCGTGCATTCAACTACTGTTTCCCCTTACCAGATCCTTCCTTCTCAGTTCAGATTGTGTGCCTAGGTTCTGCCTCCTCGGTTCTTACCCAGCGCCACCGTAAAGGGGCTCGACTCCTGGCCTCTGTCTGTGAATTGCTGCCACACACACGAGACTTATTCGGTGAGCAATCTCAGGTGCCATGCTACTCGCCTACAACCCTCCTCTTCCTCACATGATTCTTTGTGATCCCAACCCTCTACCTGTGAGTGTGGGCTTGTTTCTGCACAATGTCACCACAATCTGGGACTTTGCTCCTATGTGAGGCAGATGCATCTCTGCCCAATTGGTCCAGATCTGTTGAGGGATTGTGGCCGCTTAGATGCTCCAACGAGATGGCGCCATGCCTTCTCCCCATCATCGTGGTTGGGGAGACCTACACAACTCCTGACTGGTCGTCGTCATGAGACTGGTCTCTAGAGAGAACACTTGCACGCCTATGGTCATCTTGGCCTACCACTGTAGGATCCTTTGACCTCACTATCTTAAATACATCACCAACGAATCAGTCATCATCTCCAACTGCTCAAGGTGATGGACACCTCAAGGTCTCCTCCTCTGACTACAAATCTGAGATGCTGCTTCTAGAGGTTCTTCTCGTGGTCCCGATAACCACAGAACTATCATTGCTGACAGATCTCCCTAATCCACTATTTCCATCCTCTCCCTGCTACTGACGATGGAGTGGTTGGTTAGAGGTTGACTCTACCTGATGCAGTTGTCTCGTGTCTCTTACTAAGACCATGTAGTTTTCAACAAGGCAAAGAACTACTAGGTTGGTCTCGTTCCCCACTCACTACATGAACAGTGATTGTGGCTACATGGACATGCACTCACCTCATTGCTCCATGCTCTCCGATATGTTTAAAAGTTGTTATAGCTTTATCACCATCAGTTAATAAGCAAGGAATATGATTAACTGAAGGCTTTTCGATCTGTGGCTTACCACAACAAGGAATGTGTGATACAATGGATAGAGTCACCTTGGTTAAAGGTTATTACCTTATTCTTGGATACATCAAATGATACTAATAACTTCTTTTAGGAACCTCATTTAATCATAAAATTAAGACATTACTTTATCATAATCACAATACTTTCCATTAAAGTTTGAAGCCAACATTCAATATCACAGCATAGGCCTTAAAGTCATTCAAGTCCTCAAATTCATGGTTAACTTGTCCAATTGAGATCCAAAATCCTAAAAGTTACTCTATCACATTATACACACCTTAAAAGAAATTGCATCCTCTAAATTAAGCTAAAATCCAGTCTTTCACATCATATACATCTTAAAAGAAAATTTCGTCCTCAAAATTAAGCCAAACTTTTACTTTAAGGAAAATAGAAAGGTCTTCATCCGCATGTTTGACACCATTCTATGTGCAACATATTCAAAGACCAAAACGTGAAACTATATTCACATCTTCTAGGTGATTGCAAAGAATCTAGAATCAACCACCCCTTTTATATAAGGTTGAAACAAGGGTTTAGAAGCTTAGGTTATTTCATGCCATCTTTCATATTTTATACTTTAGGATTCACATCCTCCTCTTACCCAAGCATTAAGGTTTCCAACATTAACACATACTTTTTATAAGGGTGCTAACTATCAACTCATTTTATCCATTTGAATCATATTAGTGTGTCATCATCATTTCATTGTATTAGCATTTCAGATAATATTCAACATCTTTATCGAGCATTAGCACTACATTCATTGTTTATCATTAATTTTCATTTCCTCATTAGATTACCAACTTTATGAGTGACTTCATCACTAGATTAACCAACAATTCATATAATCATCATTATTCATGTACGTGGTTAACCATTTATGCATTGATATCTATCAAACCATCTCTAGGTTTCCATCATATTACCTTCATGTAGTCCAAAAGAGGTTTTCCTAACCCATACTGGAGGGTAATGTCATGCTCAGTCTCTTTGAGCTAACTCAACTCAATGAGTATCTCATATGCACCACCTTTATATTCCCCTTTCATCTAGGGTTACCAGGTCTACCTCATGGGCACTACTGATTCACTTCACAAACTCTAGCCACATAAGCACAAACCAAAGCATGTTATGACATCCTCTTCATATGTCTCTACCCATGAAACATGCTTACCCAAAACTCTCTTATACATACACCACTAGAGTCCTACATGGAACCACCAACCCCAACATGAGGCTGTCCAGAAGCTAACACAATTGCCTCCTCCAGGGTCTTGGGACTCTCTCTCCCACACCCAGATGGTAGGTACTCATATCCATGTTCACATATGCACACATAACCAGCCTCTCTCTGACTCTAGGGTTTGGTCTTCCCAAGGACATGTAGGGTTCAACAAGACTATGGGAATCATGCATTAAGCAACACAACTCATTCACTTAGGAGTATTCTAGTTTAGGACATCATATCACATATTTCTCATATCATGGAGTCTAGGTTCTCTGACCTTCTCCCTGTGGGTCTTGCTCTCTCTTGAGCTAACCCCAAAACTGGTCCTAACACTAGAGGTCCTCCTTTGTAAAAGAGCTTGAGGCTCATGTGGACTCACAACTTGTCTTAACTTAACATATCTTATCTCATAAAAGCCTTGTTACTTGAAACATCAAAACTTATCTTGCATCCTAAAAACTGAACTTAAGTCCTCAAAGACAAACATAAATCATCAAACCATCTTAGGTCATCTATATAAGACTTACATCATATCATCAAAACTTATTTCATCTATTCCATCTATCACATATATCAAAAATGCTCTAGACATCTAATCTAGAACTACTCTCTCTTCTAGACTGATTTCATTCACTTTCACTTAGGTTTCATGACCACCTCCTACTCGTACATGTGTGGGGCACATTTTTGTAATACAAATATATAATAAAATATTATGTAGTTTTTCTCCGATAAAATAAGCGTCAGAGAAAACTATCGAGGTTCGATCCGTTTGGAATCAAAAACCAAATCCTGAAAATGAGTGTCCCACACATAGTAGAGAGTACAATGTCATGAAAACTAGTGAAAAGGGTGAGAACAAGGGGTAGACTAGTGTAGCTACTCTAGACAACGTGTGTAATATGTCTAGGGTTTCTCTTCCCTTGATGCACGTCATTTCTAAATAGTGCAACATCCCATACTGTTGCACTACAAGGAAAGAATGACATCTAAGGACTTGCTACTCAACAAGCACCAGTCTAGACCTAGTTCTCAGACATCTAGGTGCTAACCTAGATTCTAAGTCAGATCTAGTCTCTAAAAGTTGACTAATCTAACCCTAAAAGGTTATTAAGTTCAAGGTTCTTTGATTTTGAGTTGCATAATGAGAAAATGTCAGGCTTTGCTATTGTTCATGCTCTGATACCACCTGTGACGTCCCTAGATTTTCTAAACTTAATATGATGTGTGACGTCTAAATTAAATCCCTCACCTTAGTGAGATTCCCAATTTAATACCACACACTAGGCTAAGAAGAAGAAAATTAAGGGATTCATAAGGAAACAATCAGTAGCACATGCACATCAACAATAAACAAACCACAACACATGTTCACCATTCAACATATAATTACAACATGAATTGTTACAACATTTGATATTACATATTGAACAACAAACTTATACATATACATGTACTATATCTAAACTATAGTATCTTAAGACAATAGGTCCACCTGTACATCAGCTTGCCATACAACTCTCACTATCCTGGATCTTCAAAAGCATAACCACAACCTAAACAAAAGATAACATGTGGTACACGTCAACACAATATTCAAGAATATTGTACTGAGTACGCCTACATATCTTTTGCATACCTCTCATCATATCCTAGCAATAAAATAAAACTAATACTTGGCAGTAACAAAAGAATATAAGAAAAGTGTATACTTGAACAAGAATGTTTGTTAACAAAAGAGAATACATATTTTAAGTTTATTTCCATCATATATATTGTACATCTGCCCCTAGGGCTTTGATGCTTTTCAGGCCTTATGATCTACTACCAAAGAGTTTGAGATCTAACACATGTGATCTACTACCAAAGAGTTTGAGATCATTTCAATGCATTGTACTACCAAAGAGTTTAGTGTTATCATATGATGGACCAGATATCTTATGTTTCATGTGTTCATAGAAATAAGTATGGAAAATAAAGCAACATATCATACAGAACAATCATTTTAATCAATACCATACGCCAAGTCTTTACGACCATATAACACAAGCATAATGTGTAATAAGCCAAGTAAGAGGTAATGGCGTACCTTCCAAAGAGACATCCTAATCACATATTCCTCATGTCATCTATATCTTTGGTCAACCCTGATCAAGACAACATCATATACTATCACAAGGTTCTCATCATCATACATCTCATCTTAATCCTAAACGTGTTCATTAGGGTTTCCCTTAGATCATTATGTTATATACATTATTACTTGTCTTATCTTCATCCTTATGTGGGATTTATGTTACTGATGTTATGTTCCAGTTTAGTATACATAATCTGAATATTAGGTTCCATATCATTATTTATATATATTAACCCTAGATTACATTATTAATGTATCTAGGATTTTAAACCATGTATTAAGGTCAAATTCATATAACATGGATTTCATGTATAAAAATGATCTCAGATTTACATATTAGTTTCTAGTTACAGATATAAGGATGTTCCATGATTTTCATCACTTATTGAGCATGTATGCATTTATTGCATTATCATTAGTAGTATTTTACCTAATTATCTGTATTAATCTAATTATATGATTTCATGCATCAACCCTATAATCACTGATATTAGATGGATTATAGACATCAAAAAGGATTTACTGACATTTTATCATAATTCTAAGCCATCGTTTGATACTTATTATCCATCAAATGAGCATTACACATCTTACATGATATCACTAAGATTAGTACATCAAAATCTTTATATTATCATTCTACTATGTTCTACTCATTTTCCAGAGAATTATTGAATATTTACCTTTTTGTAGCGAGTCACGTAGCGCAACGTGGCTATCAGGGCAATGACTCCTTCTTTGTCTTGTTGGAGTTTCGCCAGTTTGGTCTGGGCACCTGGACCGGTTGACTTGGTTGACTAGGAGTCAGACCTGATCTGCTCCATTTCCCCTCTCTTATTTCTCACGCGAATAGGTTCACGCCCTCCATGAAACCGCTGCCGCCTGTTCTCCTCGTCCGCGTGAGAGCTAGGACAACCGCTTCTTGCATTCGTTCCCTTGGATCATGTTGTTGCCGTGGGAAGGCTCTCCAATGGAGATTGGTCGCCCTAGCTCCACTTAGCATTCTCAACTTCTAACCCAACGTCATACTTCATGTTCCCTATTCTGTGCGAGTCTATGGTTGCTGGGATCACTGCTCGGAACCTCCATCCATGTTCTCAAGCACAACCACTGGGAGGATGATCTCCAGTGTGCATTCAGCTATTGTTTCCCTTTACCAAATCCTTCCTTCTCAGTTCAGATTGTGTGCTTGGGTTCTGCCTCCTCGGTTCTTACCCAATGTCGCCGTAAAGGGGGTCGACACCTGGTATCTATCTGTGAACTGCTCCCACACACATGAGACTTCTTCGGTGAGCAATCTTAGGTGCCATGCTCCTCGCCTACAACCCTCCTCTTCCTCACATGATTCCTAGTGATCCCAGCCCTCTTCCCACGAGCGAGGGCTTGTTTCTGTGCAATGCCGCCGCCATCTACGACTTTTCTCGTGCATGAGGTAAACACATCTCTGACCGGTTGGTCCAGATCTATTGAGGGATTGTGGCCGCTCAGATGCTCTGACGAGATGGTGACATGCCTTCTCCTCATCGTCGTGGTTGGGGAGACCTACACAACTCCTGACTGACCTGGTCTCTAGAGAGAACACTTGCATGCCCATGGTCTTCTTGGCCTACCACCGCAGGATCCTTCGACCTCACTGTCTTGAAGACATCACCAGCGACTCAGTCATCATCTCCAACTGCACAAGGTGATGGACACCGCAAAGTCTCCTCCTCTGACTATAGCTCCGGGATGCCGCTTCTGAAGGTTCTTCTCGTGGTCCCGATAACCACAGGACTATCACTGCTGAAAGATCTCCCTGATCCACTATTTCCATCCTCTCCCTGCTACTGACGATGGAGTGGTTGGTTAGAGGTTGACTCAACCTGATGCAGTTGTCTCGTGTCTCTTACTAAGACCATGTAGTTTTCAACGAGGCAAAGAACTACTAGGTTGGTCTCATTCCCCACTCAGTCCATGAACAGTGATCGTGGATACATGGACATGCACTCACCTTGTTTCTCCATGCTCTCCGATATGTTTGAAAGTTGTTATAGGTTTATCACTTCGGTTAATAAGCAAGGAATATGATTAACTGAAGGTTTTCGATCCGTGGCTTACCCCAACAAGGAATGTGTGATACAATGGATATAGCCACCTTGGTTAAAGGTTACTACCTTATTCTTGGATACATAAAATGACTTCTAGGAACCTCATTTAATCATAAAATTAAGACATTACTTTATCATAATCACAACACTTTCCATTAAAGTTTGAAGACAACATTCAATATCACATCATAGGCCTTAAATTCATTCAAATCCTCAAATTCGTGGTTAACTTGTCCAATTGAGATCCAAAATCCTAAAAGTTACTCTATCACATTATACACAACTTAAAAGAAATTTCGTCCTCTAAATTAAGCTAAAATCCAATGTTTCACACTATCTCTATAGGTCTATAATTCTATCATATAGGAAACATCTCTATCTTCCCTAAAGATAATTTCCACAAAGGATTCCATTTTAGATCATCTCATTCCTCATCAACATGTGCAATGTAAATATGCTCCCACTAAATCATAGATCCCTTCTTTATCTTTGTCATATCAGTCAAACCCTTTGACTATATTTTCAAAGTAAAGATCCCATCTCCGAGTTGCTTGTACTCAATAAATCACATTGATTAGTCCATTGTAACTTATAGACTTCATTTGCATTAATGGATTCATAAACCTTATAGGTTGTGTCATATACACATCCTTGTCTTATTCCTCATAGGAATGTAGTTTTAATATCCATATGCCAAATCTCTTAGTCATTAAGTTGCAATCAACAAGCATGATCCTTCTCAAAATGTCATCCATGTGTCTTAGCAGTTAAGACTTATATGTACTTATGGGTTTCACCCCAATGGGTGCTACCATCAAGGTCATACCTTATGGTTCACATGGAAGTCATTTAGGATCTAATGGTCATAACTCAAAATCTAGTTCCTCAATATCATCAAGATTGTTGACTCGTCATATGGCCAACTCATCATATAGATATTTGAGGTGTATCTGTTAAGGAATTTGAGATTTCAAAACACTTTGTGATTCTTAATATCCTTTATTAGTGTAAGGTATTCTCTATTTAAGAAGAATTTAGTTATTCGATAATCATCCTTTAACCCCTTAGAGTATGACTCCCTTTTTTTATTTAGACATCACTACGCCTTAATCATGAGTTCTCTATGATACACTATCATAATCACTCATAAGGTTCTCAAACATTTGGTTTAAGTATTTCATTCATTGATCACATCAAGAATTATTACTTTTACCAAATTTGTATTTCATTCATGATCATCTTGAACACTTGAAGATATTCATATTGGTATTTCTCTAAACACCATTTTAAGTATTATCATTTGCTCCAATAGGTATGCACATACATCATATGTATTATAACTAATACAATAATCATTCTCTCACTACCACTAGTGAAGACTGGTTTATCATGTCAAAGATATTCATGTCTCTTTATGGTTCACAACCAAAAGAGTCTAGATTTATCCATCAATATGGAACCAGAAATGAATTCCCATGATAATGCTAATTATTTTTTTCAGTTATCAATAACTTGTAGGTATCATTTTATCTGATGCATACCAAGTACCACAAGATAAACAAGGCATTTCCATTAAAACATCAACTTTATTAATAGCCATCCTTGTTACACAATATACAAATTTAAAGTGTTTCAATTTATTGGAAAATATGAAATAGCAGTTCATAACTCTATTACATGCCTTCAAGGCCTATCTATGGTGGTAACACTTGCCCCATTTATTGAGTTCTTATTACTTTACATCTTGGTATCATATACCTCAAAAGTGTTACAGGTTTATTTCATGATACCTTTAGGTGGAGACGTCCATCACCTCCTTCTTCTTCTTTTGTTCTTCCAAATAGAGAGGATAATTCATTTTCCAATGTCTTGGATTTTGACAATGGTGGCAATTTTCTCCCTTGGTCATGCCTCCCTTGGCCTTGAGAGCTGAAGACGACTTGGGCTACTGGCTAGCATCATAACCCTTCTTAGCTTTGCCCTTACCCTTACCCTTGGACCTGCCTTTCTTTCTGTTGATCAACATCACAAACTTTGTCTTGTTCTTCTTCATTTGTGCCTCGGATGTCCTCAGCATGCCCAACAACTCTATCAATGGCTTGTCAAAGTTGTTCATGTTGTAGTTCATCACAAAATGACTATAGGATTCTAGAAACAACTATAGTATCACGTCAGTAGCCAACTCTTGGTTGAAGGGAAATCCCAGTCTCGTCAGGTTCTCTACATACCCAATCATCTTGAGAGTGTGAGGACCAATTGGATATCCTTCTGCCATGATGCACTTAAACAGTGCCCTGGAGACATCATATCTCTCTTGCCGTGCTTGGTCTTGAAACATGTTCTTGAGATGCTGAATCATCTCAATGACGTCCATGTTCTCATGTTGTCTCTGCAACTCATGGTTCATAGAGCACAACATCAATCACTTCACATCAATGGCATCTTCAGAATGCTTCTTAAAAGCATCCCTTTCTGCCTTTAGTGCGGTAGGAGCAGGTTCCTATGGAGCTGGAGTATCCAAGACATAGAGCTTTCGCTCTTGAGTGAGAACAATTCTCAATGTTCTAAACCATTCGTGGAAGTTAGTCCCATTCAGCTTGTCTTTGTCAAGGGCTCATAACAATGAGAAGTGATTCTGTTTGTGGCCATTTGTACTACAAAAGGAAATATATGAAATTTAGTTCAAAATCTTATTTTGACTTATTTGATTGATTTGAAGAGGTTTCACGATATAATTAGGACTTTAATTAATTATTACTCCCACTATTTTTGTTCAAATTGATAGCCCTCGCCATCAATTTGGAAGATTGTAGCGTACAACCTTCTTGTAACATCCCTGACCTGGGTTATGAGTTAACCGTAGGTGTTTTTCTTAATTATGTAATTAGATGCTTGTGATTATCTTTTGGTATGTAATTAAAGCTCCTGAGAAACACATATTTCTATTTCTACCCTTTTTGAACAATGTTATGATATTGTTTTGTAATTCAGGGACATATGTGCAAATTACCCAAGTAGAGGGGTTAACTTTCATATTGCACATGTCAAGATGTTCCTTTGATGTTGAGACATCATAAGGATGAATATGATGAAGTATTATGGATTCTCCAAGCTTGGGCATCAAGATGCAGCTTGTGGAGCAATCCTTGTGCTCTAAACCCTAGTTTTGGTGTAAAGTGCAATTTACCCAAAACATGGGGTGCAACATGTAAAATACACCATCTAGAGTATCTTTTATGACTCTTGACATCATTTAGAGTAAAATGATGAAGAGGGAGCTTCATTTGAAAAATCAGATAAGAATGATAATTCCTGAATATACAATAATCAAGTTGTAAGCAAAATGGTCCTTTATATGTGTACAACTTAGTATTGATGTTGGTTTTCTTTGCCTTTAGATCTTGGTTTTAAGATAAGTTTTTACCTAAGAATAGGAGAAGAAACGTGCCTAAAGGAAGGGAAGGACCTAGTTGAGAAATAATGATAAGTTGACTTTATCATGGAAATACCCCCAAAGTATATATACTCCTTTCTTTGCAAACCAAGGAACCGTTTCCTTCACTTCTTCACTTATCCCCTTGCTTGAACCGACTAAGACAAAGCTCTAGAGTAGAGGAGGATGGCCAACCAGTTCTTGGTAAATTTTGATCATCATCTTGCTCGGATTCATAGAAGAAGTCGTGTTGCAAGGTTGGTTCTATGGTCTTTCTTACTTAGCTCTTCGTTCTAGCCATCCTTTCCAACCAATTCTTGGAGAAGCAACCTTGGACGACCTATGGAGCTCAAGACGCCATTAAAGCTTGGAATCTTGGAGCTCTAGGGACGACTATAAGGTGGGTTTTATAACTCTAAACCCTTATGCTTTGTTATGCATCTCTCTTTCTATGCGATAGTTGCTTGTTCTTCTTTTCCCCTATCCTCCCTTGCACTCTTGCAAGCAAACCCATGAACAACAGACCTTCGTCTCAAGGTAGAAGATGATGGGCATGATTACCAATGTAATTTTATCAAACGGTCTCCCTCCTTTGGTCTAAACGGTTTGCAAAACCGTTTGGGACCAAATGGTTTCAAAACCGTTTGGACTCATGCGGTTTGCAAGACCATTTAGATTCAAACGGTCTCCAAGACCGTTTGGGAGGTTTGACCAGGCGTTGACCATTTGAGGGTCTTCTGGACACATTATGAATTAATCAACTACAAAGAATCATTATCTAATTGCAAGTAAATCTCAAGTTGAAGGCACTTTAATCACCTAAACCCTAATCGGGTGCATTTACTGATTTTATGGACCAATCATGTTGAAGTTTGGGTTGAGTGGCCCAAATGGTTTCAAAACCGTTTGGGGATCACCCAAACAGTCTCAAGACTGTTTGGTGATCACCCAAGACCATTTGGGGGTCTAGGGTTAAGAGAATTTGATCAATTGAAGGTCCAATCATAATAGGTTGTTGAAATAATCAAAGTGCTGATTTGGTGACCTAATTAGGGTTCAACCCTTGACAAATTGACTTAGTTTTTGGTGTGACTTTGGGCAAACGGTCTAAAGACCATTTGGAGGATGTCCAAATGATCCCAAGACCGTTTGCGGTCAAGTCATGGCCCACTTGGGTGATAGTTCATGGGTTCAACTTCAATTAGACTCATGTTGATGGATGTTGAAGGTTGAACGTTTCAAACCCTAATTCAGTTGACCCCAACCCTAATTGGTGACCAATTGAGGGTCAATTGAGTATCAAATTAGTAGAGGGTTAACCTATGTAGCTCAATTGATTAGTGGATAACATGTATGAGCTCACTTGATGGGTTCAACATTGGAAACCCTAATCAATTGGAAGTGTTGATACACTTTTTAGGTCCATGTGGTTTTGATGTCTTTGGATCAAACGGTCACAAGACCGTTTGAATCCGAACGGTCTCAAGACCATTTGGGGGCAAACGGTCTCAAGACCGTTTGGGACTAAACGGTTTCAAAACCATTTGGACTCATACGGTTTCAAAATCGTTTAGGCTTATGTGGTTTCAAGGCTGATTTGCTCATACGGTTTCAAAGTCAACCTTGGTTAAACGGTCAACGTGATTAAACAGTTTCAAGACCGTTTAAGGGCAAACGGTCTTGAGTGTGATCTTGTTCATGCGGTCTTGAAGGTCAAAGATACCAAACGGTCAACCCTTCCATGCAGTTTCAAAACCGTTTGGAGGTTGAAAGTTCAAAACCGTTTGGGGTCTTTTAAGGTCAAGATTGCTTAATGCTTTGAAGGCTTAGATGGTTCAATGGTTGATTAACTCAAACCCTAATTATACCTAAAGCCATTAAGGGAATAAGTGATGGGTTAGTTGATGTATGTTATGATCAATGGTGAACATTATCAAGGGAACCTTGAAGGGTTCAAGTAGACAAACACCCCTTGATTAAGCAAACCCTAATGACCATGATGGTGATGTCTTGACTTATGTTAATCAATGTTGACTTAACCTAACCTAATCTAGAGTGATGTAATCACCATCTATTAGTGAGATGAGAGAGAATACTCCTAATATGAATGAGAATCAAGTAATATACCTTCAATATGAATGAATGTACATGATTAGGGTATGACCCCTCATAGTGAGATCATAGAAACCTAATTATGGTGATTAATGAATCTTAACCTAATTTGAAGACACCAATGATAATAATCTTCATACATGATGATGCTATGAGCTCAATTCACTATGAAGTGAATAGTAAACCCTAATTCTAGGGTAATAATATGTAATGTGAATAGTAAACCCTAATTGAGGGTGATATGGTGAAATGTATAATAACACCTAATTCCAGGTTATGCTTTTAAGCATGAATCTTCATGATTGAAGTATGAAATGAGGAATAATTATTCCTATTCATAATGAAGGGGATTGAATAAACCTAATTGATAAAAAATAAGGGAACCTGGCCTTAGTAAAGGCATGATGGTACAACCCATGAATTTAAAAGTTATCTCTACTTTATAAATTGTTGATATGGAGATGAATTGTTTATTATTATCAGTTGAATTAACCATGCAGGTTCTTATAAAGAAGTGATCATAGCCAGGTAAGGGTTATGATATCATATTCATAGAAAGTATGTTATAAGCTTTATGAATAGCGATATATGTCATGTTTCCTAAGCTTAAGTGGCAACATATGAGATTAATGGGCTATAAGAGCCATGAGAAACATCAAGGTCATACAGATTAGATGACTTATGATGATCTAAGGGTTTGAACACCCCTATTCTTGAATGATAGTAATGAAATGGTTAAGAATTGATATCCATATGATGACTGATGTGAGTTAAACTTGATACATTTAGTATTCTTCTTTTATAGCAGTTGTTTTAATGATTAATGATTGAAAACATGCTTGATGCTAAAAGAATGTTGAAATGTACCTAATTAATCAAGTATAATCATACCATGTAGAGCCCTGATCGTAGATCCATCTTGTCAGAAGCCAAATGATGGTGAAACAGGTTTTCCTAAGGGAACTCCTGGATCACATACTTTTGAGTATGTGGGGGATTATGGACGCAAATATCCTTACGTCCTAGTGTAGGAATTGATGTAATATGCACCTTAATCCATCAACCCTTCACTATGTGTTTATGCCGGGGTGATGTATCACTAATCTCCCGAGGGAATCTTTAATGCCGCATAGAATAGACATAAACAAGAGATCTTTCGATGGCGAAGAGAGTACAAAATGCCACTATGACTCTAATAGCAAAGTGCCAGAATACCCTGGTAAGCTATCTTAGAAGAGACACGAGATGTCCTGCATGTTGATCCTCACACTGACTGAGGAAGATGTGGTCATAAGAATCTGGCTCTTTTGATCACCTATGTATGATACCGATGCGACTTAGTAGTGATCGGTTGGAGTATGAGCGGTATACCTCATCTCCGCAGGGCATAATAATGTTTGTAAAACATAATCAACCATGTAGCATATCTGCTTAGGTTGAACTACGAGAAACAATGATTGATGTTACACTATTTATATTAATAATCTGTTCAAGTATCTAGCATACATGTTCTTCATATTCCTTAATGAAGCGTTTGCTTAAGTAGAAGTTGTCTTATTTAATATCAAACCTGTTGTTGAATAATTTAAGTTACTTTGCTTATGTTATTCCTTAATTTCTATAACAAAGCTTCTGGCGGAGAGTTATAACTTTCGCTGGGACAATTTTTTATAATTGTCTCACCCCCGTAGATTTCAACTTTTTAGGTGGTCGCCAAGGACGAAGGAACCAGTCTGAGGGTGAGCAGTACCTGCAGCAGCAACACCAGGGACAGTAGTGAATCTCAGGTGGAGATACTGACTGTCGAGTCTTGTAGATAGCTTGTCTTATGTCGTCTCTGTACTCTCAGGTCCTAGGAGTCAATAGGTCTGAGGTTTTTTGCTTTAAGCCTCGAGATTTTGTTGTATCTTGCCTTGTACAGCTAACATGGTAAGGGATGTATATAATCACTCAAGAGGTGATTTCACAGATATGTAATGTTAAAACATGATGTAAACTGTTTATCTTGTTTCTTATAAAGGACTTTTTAAGATTTAAAGATCTTTTCTTAAAAAGTTTTAAATTTTTAGTGATTTTTCATATTCCGCTGATAATCGAACGCTTCCGCTGAGTTCACCGCGCGATTTGGAGATCGGAACCCCATAATTAAGTGGTATCAGAGCTCTAGGTTCGCTGAGTCTAGAGAGACATATGACTTAGGATGTCGAGTCTATTCTTAGTGTTTTCCAGTATATCTAATAGTGTCTTCTGCTCCTCAGGAGAAGAAGATAAGTAAGGATGTCTGGACCACACTATATGTGGCAGAGAGTAGTGTTGCTGTACCCCTAGAAGGTGCAAGGAACCCGGAGATAGAACAACCTGTACCTGAGCCACCTCAGTTTAACCCAGCTGACATGGAGAATCCAGCTGTCCAGACTATGTTTGGGCAGTTTATGACTGACATGACACACATCACAGGTAGGATGCCCATGCTTGCACCTAGGGCACCTTCTCAGTCTGAAGGACAAGGTATCAGTAAAACGTTCAAATGACTTCGCCGAGTCGGAGCGACTATGTACTTTGGAACGGTTGATCCTGCAGATGCCGATCTGTGGTTAACTGAGTTAGAGAAGGCTTTTAGAATCTTGAACATCCCAGAAGTTGAGAAGGTTATACACGCTATTTATCTTCTCAAGGGGAGTGTTGGTCACTAGTGGACCATGGAAGAGCAGAAGAGGCCTGGTGTGGAGGTTACATGGGAAGTCTTTCATCGGGAATTTGTCAATAGATATTTCCCTAAGACGTTCCTGGATGAGAAAATCTCTCAGTTTGAGAGGTTGAGGCAAGGTATGATGCACATTAGCAAATACGAAGCTAATTTCATGGAGTTGTTGTAGTTTTGCCAGCATATGGCTGCTACCGAGGAAGAAAGGATTAGACGGTTTGAGAAAGGGCTGAATGCTGAGTTGACTACTCCCGTGTCTACCCTAGAGAACCGAGAAAGGTTTGCTACCTTCATTGATTTAGTCCGAAGGATAGAGAGGTATGTAGCGGAGAAGAGGCAAACCCATAAGAGATATCCTCACTTCCAGGGGTATTCATCCAGAGACTTTAAGAAGCATAGATTTTCTGCACCTACACCTACACCACCCAGACCTAGTGCTCAGACACAGTGGATACCGAGTAGAGGTAGAGGATGAAGCCTACCGCTACAAGGGGCTCGTAGTTCAGCATCTATGTCGGTCACAGGACCACCCACACCACAGCAAAAAAACAGAAGTTGTTACATATGTGGGAAGATGGGACATTTGATGAAGGACTGTAGAGCTAGACCAGCGAGTGTGACACAACCACAGAGGCAGAGTCAACAAGAATCATAGAGGAGGCTGTTTCAAGGAGCAGCTAGAGGACGTGGACAAGCGTCCCAAGTTGGATCGTCAGCACCAAATCAACCACAGGTGACAACAAGGTTCTATGCGATGTACCCACCTGATGCAGTGATCAACCCTTGGGTTGTGGCAGGTCAGATGGAGTTGTTATATTCTGATATGTATACATCCTGTGTTGTATCTGTTTTTATTGACCCGGGTGCTACACACTCCTTTATCACTCGAAGAGTGATTCGTAACTGCAATAGGACAGTCAGTCATAGGGCAGATAGCCTATTGCTTGAGACTCCGTTGAGAGGGTCTGACGTGTTGCAGGAGGTGTGCTCTCCCTGCATCCTCTTCTTTTCTAATCATCACATTCAAGTGGACCTTATACCACTTGAGATGCAAGGATTTGATATAATCCTTGGAATGGATACCTTGGAAAGTTATAGGGTTGTCTTGGATTGTGAATCCAAGCAGGATGTGTTTGCTGATGATAGCGACACATGGATCTTTCAAGGAGAGAGAAATATTCTACCCACCTTTCTGGTGTCATCTATGGTTGTTGAGAAGCTGATGAGGCAAGGATGTTATGCATTCTTAGCCCATGTGGTAGATACTACCATGGAGAGTCCTAACCCTGCTGAAGTTCCTATAGTCAGGGAATTCGAAGATGTATTTCCTGAAGAACTTCTAGGTGTGCCACAGCCTCAAGAAATTGATTTTGAAATCAATTTGATCCCAGATACACAACCTATAGCACAGACACCGTATAGGATGGCGCCTTCTGAGATGGCAGAACTCAAGAGACAACTGCAAGAGTTGCTTGAGAAGGATTTCATCCGACCGAGCACTTCACCCTGGGGTGCTCCGGTTCTTTTTGTTAAAAAGAAAGACGGATCAATGCAGTTGTGCATTGATTACAGACAACTAAACAAAGTAACCATAAAGAACAAGTACCCTCTATCGAGGATTGATGATCTCTTTGACCAGTTGCGTGGTGCAACTGTCTTCTCAAAGATAGATTTGAGGTTAGGATATCATCAACTCCGTATTAGGACAGTGACATACCCAAGTCTGCCTTTAGGACAAGGTATGGTCACTATGAGTTCACAGTTATGTCGTTTGGGCTAACTAATGCACCAGCTGCATTTATGGAACTCATGAATAGAATCTTCCAACCATTCCTCGATCAGTGTGTTGTTGTCTTTATAGATGACATTCTGATCTATAGTAGAGATGCTCAATAGCATGAACAACATCTTTGTCAGGCTCTAACTTTGCTAAGAGAACATAAGTTATACACTAAGTTTAGCAAGTGTGAGTTCTGGTTACCAGAAGTATCTTTTGTTGGACATGTGATATCTGCCTCGGGTATTCGTGTTGACCCTAAAAAGGTAGAATTTGTTCTACAATGGGAGCAACCGAAGACACTGATGGAGATTCGTAGTTTCTTAGGGTTAGGTGGCTATTACCGAAGGTTCATTAAGAACTTCAGTTCCATAGCCTTACCCTTGACCAATTTGACCCTGAAGGATGTTCCTTTTGTCTAGAGTGATAAGTGTCAGCAATCTTTCCAGTTGTTGAAGGAGAGGTTGACAAGTGCACCTATACTTGTGCTACCTGAGCAAGGAAAAGGATACATGGTTTTCTGTGATGCCTCCAAGAATGGACTCGGATGTGTGTTGATGCAGGATAAGCAAGTGATTTCTTTTGCTTCTCGACATCTTAAGAAACAAGAGGAGAATTATCCGACACATGATCTGGAGTTAGCTTCCGTAGTTCATGCCTTGAAGATCTGGAGACACTATCTCTACGGAGAGACATTCCAGATTTTCACTGATCATAAGAACCTTAAGTACATCTTCTCTCAGCACGAACTTAACATGAGGCAACGTCGCTGGATGGAGTTAATCAAGGACTATGATTGTACAATTGATTACCATCCAGGGAAAGCCAATGTGGTTGCAGATGCTCTAAGTAGGAAATCAGCAACACCAACAGTAGATAGAGCACAACTAAACTCTTTAGTATGCTCTAGAAGAGATATGCTTATCTCCTTAAGGCAAGACAATGTACAGTTGAAGGTGTCATTGTTAGCCGGGTTGTTGGATGAGATGCATATAAAACCTACTCTAAGAGAGCAGATCAAGGAGGCACAACAAGTTGATCCTACAGTCCAACAAACCAGGTCGGAGTATGGTAATGAGAAACGAGATGGTTTCCATGACTTAGATGATCAAGTAACATGTTATCATGGGAGGATGACAGTGCCAGATGTGAATAACTTGAGGAAGTTAGTCCTGGAAGAAGCTCATTCTTTGATGTATGCCATGCATCCAGGAAGCACCAAGATGTATCGAAATTTAAAAGATATGTATTGGTGTCCTGGGATTAAGAAAGATGTTGTGGAGTTTGTTCTGAGGTGTCATGTGTGTCAGCAAGTTAAGGCTGAACACCAGAAGCTTGCAGAAACAATGCAACCTTTACCCATACCATAGTGGAAGTGGGATCATGTAACTATGGACTTTGTTGTTGGCCTACCCTGGGCAAGCAAAGGACATGATTCCATCTGGGTAATAGTTGATAGGTTGATAAATATAGTGCATTTCTTGCCTGTCAAAACAACCTATCCTGCTGAGAGGCTAGCACAGTTGTATGTTCAGGAGATAGTATGACTGCACAGAGTTTTAGTCACTATAGTTTCAGATAGAGGTCCCCAGTTTACGAGTCATTTTTGGGAGCGACTGCACAGAGATTTAGGCGCCCAGTTGCAGTTTAGTACATCCTTTCATCCACAGACTGATGGACAGTCGGAAAGGACTATACAGACCCTGGAAGACTTGCTGAGAGCATGTGTTCTTTAGTTTACAGAAAGTTGGGATCTACACCTAAGCTTGATAGAGTTTGCCTACAAAAATAGCTATTAACATAGCATTGACATGGCACCTTATGAAGCTTTGTATGGTAGATGTTTTATATCACCCTTATGCTGGTACAAAATCGGTGAATATCAACTGTTAGGTCCTGATGTTGTACAGTAGACCACAAAGAAGATCAAAGTAATTCAACAATAGATTAAGACTACACAGGATAGACAAAATTCATATGCTGATAGACGTCGTAGACCCTTAGAATTCCCGGTTGGAGACATAGTGTATCTTAAGGTCTCGCCTTGGAAGGGAGTTCTAAGATTTGGAAGGAAAGGGAAGTTAGGTCCTAGATTTATGGGGCCTTATCCAATCATTAAATGGATTGGAAAGGTAGCCTATAGACTAGAGTTTCCACCAGAGTTATAGAGGTTACACCCTGTGTTTCACATTTCTATGTTGAGGAAATGTCACCCTGATACAGAGTCAGTTCTACAACCTATGGAGGTATTGAATGATGATATAACTTATGTGGAAGGACCAGTGTCAATCCTTGATAACAGAATTAAAAAGCTGAAAAAGAAAGATATAAGTCTTGTGAAAGTCCTCTGGAATTAGGGATGTAAATGGGTACGGGTAGACCCGCGGACCCACAAATTCGGACCCCTAAAAAACCCATCACGGGTCTAATTTTTTATACCCGCATACTCTTGGACCTGTATACCCTTGGACCCGCATATAAGCGGGTCTAATAATGGGTATGTTTGGACCCAGACCCGCTAGACCCGTGTACCCACTATACATAAGTAACTATTAAAATAATATGTTATATATATCATACTTTACTAGTCTAATTAATATAATTATTGAGATTATATCCTACTCTAAGGTTGAGACTAGTCATATAACTAAGAATTAACTATTCTAGTTACAATAACGAACATCATATGTAAACTTAAAATTAAAATGTCTACTAATCTACATTGCTTTCTACATAAATTAAATGTTATGATCATGACTACAAATATGTAAACAATTACTCAATTAATTTTATTGTATAGAATATAGCATTGTCTAATATAACTATTACATGTTAATATACTATATGATAATAATATCATGTTCTGTTAAATATATATAACATAGTCATTTCTCTTATGTAAACAATATGATGTTTTATAGAACCGCTTACCTACATACCTGCACCGCATACCCATTATTGTTGCGGGTACGGGTATGGTGCGGGTCCAGGTTTTGTATTATGCGGGTCTGGATCGGGAACCAGACCCGCTAAATTAGATGGGTATGGCTAGACCCGCACCGTACCCGCACCGTTTACACCCCTAACTGGAATCACCGTGGTGTTGAAGAAGCCACATGGGAACTAGAGGAAGAGATGAGAAGGAAATACCCTGCTCTTTTCTCTTAATACGTTTTGTTGATTTCGGGGATGAAATCCTTGTAAGGGGTGGATACTTTGTAACATCCCTGACCTGGGTTATGAGTTAACCCTAGGTATTTTTCTTAATTATGTAATTATATGCTTGTGATTATCTTTTGGTATGTAATTAAAGCTCCTGAGAAACATATATTTCTATTTCTGCCCTTTTTGAACAATGTTATGATATTGTTTTGTAATTCAGGGACCTATGTGAAAATTACCCAAGTAGAGGGGTTAACTTGTAGATTGCACATGTCAAGATGTTCCTTTGATGTTGAGACATCATAAGGATGAATATGATGAAGTATGATGGATTCTCCAAGCTTGGGCATTAAGATGCAGCTTGTGGAGCAATCCTTGTGCTCTAAACCCTAGTTTTGGTGTAAAGTGCAATTTACCCAAAACATGGGGTGCAACATGTAAAATACACCTTCTAGAGTATCTTTTATGACTCTTGACATCATTTAGAGTAAAATGATGAAGAGGGAGCTTCATTTTAATAATCAGATAAGAAGGATAATTCCTGAATATACAATAATCAAGTTGTAAGCAAAATGGTCCTTTATGTGTGTACAACTTAGTATTGATGTTGGTTTTCTTTTCCTTTAGATCTTGGGTTTAAGATAATTTTTTACCTAAGCATAGGAGAATAAACGTGCTTAAAGGAAGGGAAAGACCTAGTTGAGAAATAAGGAATAAGTTGACTTTATCTTGGAAATACCCCCAAAGTATATATACTCCTTTCTTTTCAAACCAAGGAATCGTTTCCTTCACTTCTTCACTTATCCCCTTTCTTGAACCGACTAAGACAGAGATCTGGAGCAGGGTAGGATGGCCAACCAGTTCTAGGTAAGTGTTGATCATCATCTTGCTCGGATTCATGGAGGAAGTCGTGTTCTAAGGTTGGTTCTATGGTCTTTCTTACTTAGCTCTTCGTTCTAGCCATCCTTTCCAACCAATTCTTGGAGAAGCAACCTTGGAAGACCTGTGGAGCTCAAGACTCCATTAAATCTTGGAAGCTTGGAGCTCTAGGGATAACTTTAAGGTGGGTTTTATAACTCTAAACCCTTATGCATTGTTATGCATCTCTCTTTCTATGCGATAGTTGCTTGTTCTTCTTTTCCCCTATCCTCCCTTGCACTCTTGCAAGCAAAACCATGAACAACAGACCTTAGTCTCAAGGTAGAAGATGATGGGCATGATTACCAATGTAACTTTATCAAACGGTCTCCCACCTTTGGTCTAAATGGTTTGCAAAACCGTTTGGGACCAAACGGTTTCAAAACCATTTGGACTCATGCGGTTTGCAAGACCGTTTAGATTCAAACGGTCTCCAAGACCGTTTGGGAGGTTTGACCAGGCATTGACCGTTTGAGTGTATGCTGGACTCATTATGAATTAATCACCTACAAAGAATCATTATCTAATTGGAAGTAAATCTCAAGTTGAAGGCACTTTAATCACCTAAACCCTAATCGGGTTCATTTGCTGATTTTATGGACCAATCATGTTGAAGTTTGGGTTGAGTGGCCCAAACGGTTTGAAAACCATTTGGGGATCACCCAAACTGTCTCAAGACCGTTTGGTGATCACCCAAGACCGTTTGGGGATCTAGGGTTAAGATAATTTGATCAATTGAAGGTCCAATCATAATAGGTTGTTGAAATAATCAAAGTGATGATTTGGTGACCTAATTAGGGTTCAACCCTTGACAAAATGACTTAGTTTTTGGTGTGACTTTGGGAAAACGGTATCAAGACCATTTGGAGGATGTCCAAACAATCCCAAGACCGTTTGGGGTCAATTCATGGCCCAATTGGGTGATAGTTCATGGGTTCAACTTCAATTAGACTCATGTTGATGGATGTTGAAGGTTGAACATTTCAAACCCTAATTCAATTGAACCCAACCCTAATTGGTGACCAATTGAGGGTCAATTGAGTATCGAATTAGTAGAGGGTTAACCTAGTTAGCTCAATGAATGAGTGGCTAACATGTATGAGCTCAATTGAGGGGTTCAACATTGGAAACCCTAATCAATTGCAAGTATTGATACACTTTTTAGGTCCATGCAGTTTTGAGGTCTTTGGATGAAACGGTCTCAAGACCATTTGGGATCAAACAGTTTCAAAACTGTTTGGACTCATACGGTTTCAAAACTATTTAGGCTTATGTGGTTTCAAGGCTGATTTGCTCAAATGGTTTCAAAGTCAACCTTGGTTAAACGGTCAACGTGATTAAACGGTTTCAAGACCATTTAAGGGCAAAAGGTCTTGAGTGTGATCTTGTTCATGCGGTCTTGAAGGTCAAAGATACCAAACGGTCAACCCTTCCATGCGGTTTCAAAACCGTTTGGAGGTTGAAAGTTCAAAACTGTTTGGGGTCTTTTAAGGTCAAGATTGCTTAATGCTTTGAAGGCTTACATGGTTCAATGGTTGATTAACTCAAACCCTAATGATACCTAAAGACATTAAGGGAATAAGTGATGGGTTAGTTGATTTATGTTATGATCAATGGTGAACATTATCAAGGTAACCTTGAAGGGTTCAAGTAGACAAACACTCCTTGATTAAGCAAACCCTAATGACCATGATGGTGATGTCTTGACTTATGTTAATCAATGTTGACTTCACCTAACCTAATCTAGAGTCATGTAATCACCATCTATTAGTGAGAGGAGAGAGAGTACTCCTAATATGAATGAGAATCAAGTAATATACCTTCAATATGAATGAATGTACATGATTAGGGTATGATCCCTCATAGTGAGATCATAGAAACCCTAATTATGGTGATTAATGAATCTTAACCTAATTTGAAGGCACCAATGATAATAATCTTCATACATGATGATTCTATGAGCTCAATTCACTATGAAGTGAATAGTAAACCCTAATTCTAGGGTAATAATATGTAATGTGAATAGTAAACCCTAATTGAGGGTGATATGGTGAAATGTATAATAACACCTAATTCCAGGTTATGCTTTTAAGCATGAATCTTCATGATTGAAGTATGAAATGAGGAATCATTATTCCTATTCATAATGAAGGGGGTTGAATAAACCTAATTGATAAAAAATAAGGGAACCTGGCCTTAGTAAAGGCATGATGGTACAACCCATGAATTTAAAAGTTATCTCTACTTTATAAATTGTTGATATGGAGATGAATTGTTTATTATTATCAGTTGAATTAACCATGCAGGTTCTTATAAAGAAGTGATCATAGCCAGGTAAGGGTTATGATATCATATTCATAGAAAGTATGTTATAAGCTTTATGAATAGCGATATATGTCATGTTTCCTAAGCTTAAGTGGCAACATATGAGATTAATGGGCTATAAGAGCCATGAGCAACATCAAGGTCATCCTGATTAGATGACTTATGATGATCTAAGGGTTTGAACACCCCTATTCTTGAATCATAGTAATGAAATGGTTAAGAATTGATATCCATATGATAACTGATGTGAGTTAAACTTGATACATTTAGTATTCTTCTTTTATAGAAGTAGTTTTAATGATTAATGATTGAAAACATGCTTGATGCTAAAAGAATGTTGAAATGTACCTAATTAATCAAGTATAATCATACCATGTAGAGCCCTGATCGTAGATCCATCTTGTCAGAAGCCAAATGATGGTGAAACAGGTTTTCCTAAGGGAACTCCTGGATCACATACTTTTGAGTATGTGGGGGATTATGGACACGAATATCCTTACGTCCTAGTGTAGGAATTGATGTAAGATGTACCTTAATCCATCAACCCTTCACTATGTGTTTATGCCGAGGTGATGTATCACTAATCTATTGAGAGAATCTTTAATGTCACATCGATGAGAGATAAACAAGAGATCTTTCGATGGCGAAGAGAGTATAGAATGCCACTGTGACTCTAATAGCGAAGTGCCAGAATACCCTGGTAAGCTATCTTAGCAGAGACACGAGATGTCCTGCATGTTGATCCTCACACTGACTGAGGAAGATGAGGTCATAAGAATCTGGCTCTTTTGATGACCTATGTACGATACCGATGTGACTTAGTAGTGATCAGTTGGAGTATGAGTAGTATACCTCATCTCCGTAGGGCATAATAATGTTTGTAAAACATAATCAACCGCGTATCATATCTGCTTAGGTTGAACTACGAGAAACAATGATTGATGTTACACTATTTATATTAATAATTTGTTCAAGTATCTAGCATACATGTTCTTCATATTCCTTAATGAAGTGATTGCTTAAGTAGAAGTTGTCTTATTTAATATCAAACCTTCTGTTGAATGATTTAAGTTAGTTTGCTTATGTTATTCCTTAATTGCTATGACAAAGCTTCTGGCGGAGAGTTATAACTCTCGCTGGGACAATTATTTATAATTGTCTCACCCCCGTAGATTTCAACTTTTTAGGTGGTCGCCAAGGACGAAGGAACCAGTCTGAGGGTGAGCAGTACCTGCAGAAACAACACCAGAGGCATCAGTGAATCTCAGGTGGAGATACTGACTGTCGAGTCTTGTAGATAGCTTGTCTTATGTCGTCTCTGTACTCTCAGGTCCTAGGAGTCAATAGGTCTGAGGTTTTTTTCTTTAAGCCTCGATATTTTGTTGTATCTTTCCTTGTACATTTAACAAGGCAAGGGATGTATATAATCACTCAAGAGGTGATTTCAAAAAGATGTAATGTTAAAACATGATGTAAATTTTTTATCTTGTTTCTTATAAAGGACTTTTTAAGATTTAAAGATCTTTTCTTAAACTTCTAGTGGGTCAGGATCCTAAAATCCTCTCAGTCATGGACCAACTAGGGCAATCACCCACAACTTAGATCTTCCGGGTAGGCAACTCTTGCTAATTGCATCATATGCAACTCTTGAAAGATGTCATGCGCAACTCCTTGCCATGACCATCTCCATGCCTCAAGTCACTAGAACCTATCTAGGTCACCTTGTTAAGACTGATCCAAAGCCAACACGATGAATATGCACCCTGCTAGGGAAGACCTACATGTCCATCCTTCATGCTTCCACGAGATAGATGGTGCACCATGCTAGGGCATGCGCACACTTGGCTGATCAAGATTTTCACGTGTGTTGTATTTGGAAGGCATCTAAAACTTAGTATTTATTGAGGGATTTGGTTTCATAGGTACATATACATATCCAATCACCACAATATATAGTATGTATCATATACATGCTATATCCCACAGAAAACATGTGAAATGATAAAAAGTGATGATTGTCGCCATCCTAATGTGATTCCTTGAGTCAAGAGAAATCATGGTCATCTAGGTCCACATCACATGCAACCTGTACAAGATGAACTATGTGCTTTTCCATTCTGGGTAGATGAACTATGTGCTTTTCCGTTCTGGGTTTGACCAACTCATCTCCATGATTGATCGGCTCACCATCAAGCCAGTCGATTCGGTGCCACCATCCGATCGACTGGTGCCTCCAACCGATCGGTTCACTAGTTGTTGTGCATCTCCTTAGGTTTCCACCTTACGGTTTTGCTCCAAGAACTAGCCGCCTTGGTCCACCAACCGATCGTCTCATGCCTGAGACGATCATCTTGATCCTCCAGGTGTCCTTTGTTCTTTTGACATAACTAGAAATATAAACTAATCATATTTACATTTGCATTGGGAAACCCTGAGTTACATTCGGGGGGAGCAAAGGTAGGAACGAATCTCGGGTTATCTCGAGTTACATCAGGAATAGGAGGTAGGGAATCAATGCACAGACCGAGATGCAAGTAACAACCATCAACCACACACATATTTAGGCTTTATGGCCACAATAACACTAGAATCACCACAAAAACTATTTAAGGGCAACGTGTATCAAATGCATTTATATACCATATCATATATGTATATATAGGGATTTGTGGATTTATATTGGACATGCATAAAGCCAATTAATTATTCACATCTTATGCAATGAATAAAAGGTGACAAACCAAAAACCAATCACATCGATTGTCTTAAAGTATATAACATTGACATGGATCTGATACCACTGTTTGATTTTAGGGGAGGCAGAGATGGCAGCGGAAATCAAAAAATTCTTCCCCAACCCAGAACCCAAAGAGATCTTGTCAATATCTATACGGTAGGAAGGATGGTTTGTAGAGGTATACCTTGTCCCGAGGATTGCTCAGTGAATTAACCTTGCGGAGAGCGTGGTCTTCACCTTCGATCTTGGACGAAATCTATGCAGCTCCTAGTCGCACCTGGACTAACGGATTGACGGCTGTCCTTCGAGTGGTAGAAATCTCCCGCCTCTATAGTAGTCTACACGGACCACTAGGAACTCCAGTCGTCCTATCTTACAGGACACTGGAAGGAGTCATCCCCTTCTGTCAGCGTACTAGTCATCGACGTGCTCTCCTGTCACCAGTTGCCGTCCTACATTTGTCTTTCCACTGTTGTGCCTTCCTATTTGTGTAGCACTTGCTTGGGCTCTCTCGGTTACCACAACTAGAGAGCACAACCTTGCAGAACAACTGATGTTCTAAGTTGTTCTCTCTGTGAAGCCCCCAGTACCCCTCTATACATAGGAGGGGTCCGGGTCAAGGTCCTCAGTCCTGGGGAATGCGAGATTAAAGTGGGAGTAGAAAGGTTCAGAATTTCCACGAATTGATACATTGTAGCAGGTGAACTGGTCATTTCACAAATGAACTGATCGTTTGGGGATTGAACTGATCGGTTCATATCATGAAACAGTCGTTTGGGGATACTACAGCAAAAATACCCATTAGTGGCATTTATTCTAGTGGCTTGTAATGCCCGTGCCAACTGCCCAAGCATCTAGCAAGGGTTCAGGAATGAATACTGGCCCCACAGACCACCACTAGCCTTAACTGCATGCTTTGTCCTCACTCACGCGCATGCCAGGATCAACTTACCGACAGGTCACCCATCCCAGTACTACTCCAAGCTGAGCACACTTAACTATGGAGTTCTTAGTGATGGGATCCCCAAAAAGGAGGTGCACATTGGTGATATGGGTAGTCCAATCATTCCTTTTAAGTTCATGTTATCCGAGGCCTCAAATCTTGGGATGTTACGATCTCCCCCACTTAGACTCTTGACTTCCTCATCAAGGCTCAACTATAAGGCCTCATAATCACTTCCCCATTTCAGTACAGACCCACAATGGGTCATGAACACCCAGCTCCCAATCACGGAATACCAGCGCAAGGGTGGCTACGTCAACCATGGACAACCGTTTCCTACATGCCTAGACCGTACTGCTCAAGACTGGCAAGCCATGCCCATGTGGGCCCCACCTACTGAAGGGGTTATGGCTCTGATACCATTTGTAGTGCTTGGGCCCACTGCCCAAGTATCTAGCAAGGGTTCAGGAATGGCTGGCCCCACAGACCACCACTAGCCTTAACTACACGCTTTGTCCTCACTCACATGCATGCCATGATCAACTTCCCGACAGGTCACCCATCCCAGTACTACTCCAAGCGGAGCACGCTTAACTATGGAGTTCTTAGTGATGGGATCCCGAAAAAGGAGGTACACCTTGATGATATCGGTAGTCCAATCATTCCTTTTAAGTTCATGTTATCCGAGGCCTCAAATCCTGGGATGTTACATGGCTTTTTTTAAAAAAGGCCACTATCTATCCAATTTACAGGCATTTTTAAATAAAATGCCTCTAAACCACCTATTATAGAGTTCTAAAAAGGGCTAAATAATATAGACATTTATAGATCTAATTAGTGGCACTCTAAAATTACCAAATTAAAAGTGGATCAATAGCTAATTGCAAATAATATAAGGTGTGGCAGAATGGGCAATGGTAGCCAAAAAGACCTGAAGCAACATAGAGGTGTGCGGTCAAATGGGTGATGGGAGCCTAGGGCTTCCCAGCCCACACCCGTGTGGTGGCGGCATTTAACAGGATCTTTCTATCCAGTGTGTAGCATCACAGACCAAGTTGGGGTTGACTGACATCCTGAAGCAGTCTTGTCTTTCTCCTCGTGGCAGAACAAGTGGTGCAACATCCCCGTTCACGGATTTGAGGTTGGTGATGGGATACAGGGACTGAACTCCCTCGATCATTGAGTCCATCACTGCCTTTAGGTCTCGATTGTGAGCGGCTCAGGAAGTGTGGGGTGCTCTCATCACATTGCCAGCTACTATCTGCAGGTGGTCTTTTTGTTCGGACCTCAATGGATCTACGGAGGCAAGTCGAGAGGCTTCGGTTGGGCACGAAGCAAACTTCCCCATGTCAGGCAGTGTTGTTCGTGGTAGTAACAACAGTGGTACTACTGGCAAGGGGGTCTTCCCAGGAAATGTGAATGATTCTTTTGGAGATGGCAGGTCAGGGGAGAATTATCAGAAGTCAATTCGAAGGGATTGCTGGTGGGATTGGTATGTGTGTTGCGGATGCTGGTGTTGTTACGGATGAGGTTGGTGATGGCCTAGATGGGGAGAGGGTTGGTGAGGGTGATCCTAGTCTTTCTGATGAAGTGAGCTTAACCTCAAACAAGGAGTGGTTGTTGGGGGCGGATGATGCTCACCAGGTGCTCGAAGGTATGTGTGTTGGTCTTGTTCTTGGTACATTTCCTTTTCAGGATGTGTGTGGGGTTTCAGGCTGTGTTCTTGATGCTAGTGGAACAACCTGCCCCATCATGTTGACTAGGGATGAGTTTTCGGTGGATGTGGGGGATTTTTTCATGGTTGGAAACTTGTTTGTTCCCTTTGTTGTGGCGGTTCCGAAGGTAGATGGGTGTGTCAAGCAAGGCAGCAAGGATGTTGCTTCCTTGACAGTCGGTAAATTCTTAACATGAAATGGATTTAGTTTTATAATAGTTTGAAATTGGAAGCATCTACATTTGTTTTTTTGTTGCAATTGTTTCTTCCTTTTTGGTCCATTACAATAATGCATTCCATTTTGCCATATAAAAATGCCACACTTAGTCTTTCTTCCAGAACTTTTTATGTGAGATGTAGTTTTATCCATCTATGCACTGAATCTGTTTGCTTGGTTCTATGTCACAAAATTAACATATCTTCTTCAAGTTTGAAGGAAACATCCTACATTTCTCCAAGAGAGGTACTAATATTGCTGATATACTTCCAGGGACACCTTACAACCAGAAGATTGCTAACTGTTGCAAGTGTAGGGTCATCAATTCATGGGTTCAGGATTGGTCCAACGTGGCTGCATCTTTCCAGTTTAGTTTGGGCTTGCTGAGATGAGAAATAAGAAGGACCTTGTTCCCAATAGCTTCACTCTCAATACACCACGTCTTGGGTATACTTGTCAACCTACAAAATTAGGTAAGCCGAATAAATTTGTGATGTCAGATGGAAGGAGGATGACTCAAGTAATGTGTTATTCTTTTAAAATGTATTTATAGACACATACATGTTGTTTACTTCAAACACTACCACATTGATGATTTGATGTAATATTTAGTTATTTGTTTCATGTTTCAAGATGACTCCTATGGAAAATGATGTGAAAAGTATAAGAAGAAAATGGCATAAAGCCAGGAACTCAGAAAAATTTGCGTAGGAATAAGATTAGAGAACAAAGCAAAACCTCGTACATTACATAGATCGGTAACCTCATACATTACATAGATCGGTAGATACAATAAGAAATTACTTGAAAAATATTCCAGATGTTAGGATATTCATTGGAGCATTAGGTTAGGAATTTGAAGAATTGGCAGTGTACTTGTCTCAGTCATTGGGATTCAGTCAATTTTGAGGTTCAGTTTCCTGTAATTGCTCATTGTCAAAAGTTAAATCATCCCTTTGCATTTTGTATATTCAGTTTATCTTGAAAAAATTACAAGTGCCAAAAGAAAATGTCTAAAAAGCTATGGTACATGACCTGAATTTTTTTCCTTTGCTCCTACACTATTAACCTCTTGTAGATGGTTTTGTGGAGCTCCCTAGATAACTTGTATATATTAGATTCAGCAAACTTTGAATGTCACAAATTCACAACATTGTATGTGGTGTAGTTGCACTTCTAAGCTCCTAATACCTAGCATGCGTACTCTTTGGCTTCTATCTTCAACATCTCAGCTCCTTAAATGACAATACTTCTTCAACGGCACTGGAAACAATGGCTACATAAGACCCACTTACACTCACCAAGTGCAGGAAGGCTTACATGCACCATCACTGAATGAGTAGGTGATATTGAAGAATCAATATGCATTATTCTTTATGCCTAGGTAAAAGATTTTTCCATGGGTCTGACAATCACTAGGATATGTGCAACCCAATTCCCATTTTTGCCTCAGCTTAGGGGGGGCAACAATATGCATATGTAGACATCCACAAAATCTATGTTACTTGATGGTGAGCTTTCGTAATACGTCTCCATGTGCTGAGAAGACTGCTCTTAGTAAATTTAGGCCCTTTTTAGATTCATGGGTTCAAAACCACAATATTTTATATGTAATATAACATAGAAATCAATGATCACTGATAATCTGGCACATTTCAACCATAAATATATTGTACTTGAAAATGTCTCTACATTGGAAGGATTTGGGACTTCCATGTGGGTGACTAGTCCCTTCTTTTTCTACACATTACAAGCATCCAAGATAGATGGCCCACACTCTGTCCTACCCAACTTTGATGATGTGAATACCCATTATATTAATTTTTTTACTAAACTTATTACTATTTTTCCTCCATTGAACCTATTATTTGTAGGTTTCAGGATCCCATTGGTTCTCTAAACCAATGGATTTTTAATAGTGACGGAAGGAAGCTGACTAAGAATTTGTTGTCTTCTTATTGGTCGTTTAGTTCCCAATGATGGGATATGTTGTTTTAGATCTCTTCACTATTAAATCACTGACTTATCTTTGTGATACAGAGCACAAGCAGTAACATGGTTTCAAAGTTAATAAGTGTGAATTGGTCCCTGTTTGGTATTCTCTTTGCTTTTCCTCCCTAATCTTTTTGAATACTTCTTCTGGTCTTCTCTTCAGAAGCTACTGGTTAACATCACTAGTTCCATTTTTTTGGGGTTGAAAATTATTTTTCTTTTGTGTAGTTTCTAATGTTGTGTTGAGAGTCAAGATTTGTGCATCACAGTCCTTTTTTTAGAGTTTAGTTTCTATTTCAGTATGAACTCTTCTACCTTAGATTGCATTTTGACAAGTAGAGTCTGAAATGAATGCATATATTCTACCATGAAGCAATTCAAACACTATCAACCGAAGCTAGTAGGGGTTTGTTTCTGTCGTATCCAACTAAGAGGAAGATCTGAATACAACATAAGCCATTGGTGAATTATGTTTCTGATGAAGGTAAAAATCTCTCTCCTCAAGCTTTGGCTTCATCAACAAGTGAAGTTCATTTCTGTGGAAAAGCTCAAAACGAGCTACTGTTAGACAAATTAGTCACACTAGAAATTGAAAAGGGTCCTAAGAAGGTGTCATCTTCTCCTAGATTCTTTTCCAAACATTTTAATGCCAATATGGCTTCTCAAACTACCAGAACATCTTCCAAATAGGATGTCAGCATACCGGTAGTTCCTATAAAACTGACAAGGTTGGGTGCTCATATAAATTTGGAAACTTTTGGTCCCTTTGGTTTACAATCTTTGATTTTATTAATTCTATTATAACTTATAAGATGAGAAAGAAAAATGGATTGTCATGTAAAATTTATTAGAGTTCTTCATTCAAGAAATTTAAGTGAACCACAGCTAATAGGCAACAAGGCCAAAAGATCAACTGGTAGTTTATAATGCGAATAACATCTAATGATGGGAAAAGAGCCCTAGAAAATGTCACACCCCAATCTCGCATTAGCCACAAACCACGAAATTAGGGCACGACAAGTGGGATTAACACATAATCAACCATTCGTCACTTTTTAAAACAATTAAAAACAATTAAATGATAACCAAGTTCAAACTGTAATCAGAAAACTGAGCAAACTGCAGGAACTTTTCTATTTAACTGAATAAAGATACGAGCAAGGTCTACAGCATAATACATTGATTAATATAAAGAAAGCATAACATTAATTTACATCTTTATACACATTACACATATACACTCTCTCTCACCCACACCATGTCCCAAGGACCGAGGGGAAAGGACTAAGAGACCTCTAACTAAACTAACTACAAACCTTCTATAGACTAGGCGTTAGGATGCAACGATCCTTCTGATTCCTGTTGCTGATGCTGACCTGAAAATGTTTTGAGTAGAGGTATGAGCCTACTCACTCAGTGAATAACATTTCACTTAGCTATCACTAAACAACTCATCAGGTTTTTAAACTGAAATTAAACATAAATGCAGAACTAAACAAGGCAGTTCTAATAACATAACAAATATACAGATAATAACCACATTTCTAAGCATCAACAGGTATTTCAGGTAAATAAACAGTTATATAAATTTATTGTGATCCTACTTGATTACTTATTCATATTGTTATTATGTCCTAAATATATGCAGTGTACTCTGCATATAAAGATCCGCAACAAGTTCATGCTACGGTCCCACCGTACAAGACTTAGCGACACACCCGGGAAATGCTAAGTCTGACGCCCGCCCTGTTCTGCCACAGGACCACAGGCTCTCCGGCCTACAGGCTCTCCGGCCTCAATGCACTACTCCGAGTGCTCTAGACTCCTCCTCTAACCTGAGTACACAGGCGGAGAGTCTCACGGGGTTACCACCGTGACTCCGCATGGATTAATGTTGAATAACCCCCATTTTCCTCCAGTGCCACCGTGACTCCGCACGCGTTGTTGTTGGACACTGCCTCTATTTCCTCATTTGTCCGTGACACAGGCACAAATGATGTTGCAACACGAGTTTCACCCCTAAGTTGCAGATACCTCTTAGGGGTTCTACGGTGTTAGGGCACCTAGGTCTATTAATTAATTAACAGATAAACAATTAGACAGGAATATCGCATTACAACTGTAAAACATAGAATTTCCTCTTTCTCATCATTCTGATCACGCATTTCAAGTTCCAATGAACTTATCACACTAAAATGTACATGCTACACTGTTTAAAGATCATATCAACTGATACTGAAGCAAATAAGCATTTAAAATGAGTTAAATAATGATTTCTAAATGAACTGCCACTCACCCACTTCGGTGTGTTCGTATACACCGAACAACGTCCACAAACACGCCTAATTCTGCCCTTTACAGCAACGTGCACGCCGTGCACCTAGGCTGCACGCCGTGCACCTTCAGTGCACTTCTGATCTACTTTTCTGCACCTTTGCACGCCGTGCAAACTGACTTGCACGCCGTGCAAACTGATTTGCACGCCGTGCACCTGGGCTGAAAATCGTTCCGCTATCTGTAACTTTGCACGCCGTGCAATCTGACTTTGCACGCCGTGCAACCTGCGCAGAAACGGAAATTGCAGAAATAGAAGAGGAGATTGGGGTCGATTCGGTGGACGATTCTTACCCGAATCACTCCTATAGCTTCGGAATGACCTAGCAAGCAGTTGGCAAGAAGAAAGAACGGAGGGGAAAGCACCGTTCGCTCCCTAGACCATCTCCATGGTCGTCTTCTTCATGGCTGCAGAAGGAAGAAGAAGGTGAAGAAGAAGAAGATGATGCAGCCGGTTGGTTTGGCTGGAGAAGATGAAGAAATCGAAGAAGAACGGAGAAGGAGGGCTTGGTTGCCTAGCTTCTCCTCTAGCTCTCTCTCTCTTTTCTCCCCTTCTCTATTTTTCCCAAGCGGCAACCGAAGGAAATGAACTATCGTTCATTCCAAAGTCGGTTAACAGAACTAATAAAGGAAAACTGAAGGAAAGGATAAGGAAGGGCGCCCAGGGGGCCGGATGTAAATTGCCCAAAAACTTTCCGAAATTACACATAGGTCCATGCACACTAAAAAGCTTATATCTTTTTACTCGTAGGTCAGTTTCACATGATTTCTTCGGCAACGGATTAAGCACAAACTTGCTCTCAATCTCAGGATAATAGAACAAGCTAATGATACATTAACACTAGCTCAAAACTCAAAACACTATTAAAAAAAGCAAGTACTCATCTCAACATAACTAGTTCAATTATGCACTAACCAAGGTACTTACTGGTAAAACGAAATGTGGGTCATAACAATCTCCCTTCCTTATAAGAATTTCGTCCCGAAATTCCTAAAAGAGAAAAGGAAACTTGTTACGCATTTCTGATTCAAGCTCCCACGTAGCTTCCTCTATATTGTGATTCCTCCACAAAACCTTTACTAAAGATAACTCACGGTTCTTAAGCTTTTTGATCTGGTGATCAACTATCTGCACTGGTCCTTCTACATAGGACACATCTGTTCTAAGATGCGCCGATTCTGGATCTACAATCTTTTCTGTACCAGGATGACACTTTTTCAGCATAGACACGTGGAAGACATCATGAAGATTTGCCAACTCAGACGGCAAATCCAACCTGTAAGCTACAGGTCCAATCCTTTCAACAATAGGATATGGACCCATATACCTAGGGGTCAACTTACCCCTCTTGCCAAACCTCAGCACTCCCTTCCACGGTGAAACTTTCAAGTAAACCTCGTCACCAACCTCAAACTCCAGAGGTCGACGTCGTCTCTCTGCATAACTTTTTTGTCTATCCTGAGCAGCTTTTAACTGATCCCTGATCACAGATATCTTCTTTGTAGTTATATCAACTAATTCAGGTCCAAGAATTTCCTTCTCACCCACTTCGTACCAACAAACTGGCGATCTACACTTCCTGCCATAAAGAGCTTCATATGGAGCCATTCCAAGACTAGAATGGTAACTGTTATTATATGCAAACTCCATCAGGCTTAAGTGTTCTTCCCAGTTACCTCTGAACTGAAGAACGCATGCTCTCAGCATGTCTTCAAGAGTCTGAATGGTCCTCTCAGATTGACCATCTGTCTGCGGGTGAAATGCTATACCGAATCTCAGCTTTGTGCCCAACGCACGATGTAACTGATTCCAGAACCTAGATGTAAACTTTGGATCTCTGTCAGAAACAATAGAGACTGGAATCCCATGTAACCTGATTACCTCATCCACATAAACTTTAGCCAACTTTGAAACGTCAAAGGTTGACTTGACAGGAAGAAAGTGAGCAGACTTAGTTAGTCTATCCACAATTACCCATATCGAGTCTGAACCCTTAGGCGTCCTGGGTAATCCTACCACAAAGTCCATCGTGATGTGTTCCCATTTCCATTCTGGTATAGGAAGCGACTGCAAAGTACCAGCAGGTTTCTGATGCTCAGCCTTAACCTGCTGACACACCCCGCACCTAGCCACGTATTCAGCCACATCCTTTTTCATACCAGACCACCAGTACAACTCTTTGAGGTTCCTGTACATCTTTGTGTTACCTGGATGCATAGCATACATAGAAGTATGTGCTTCCTCAAGAATATGCTCTTTCAACTCACTGTTTCCAGGTACACATAACCTATCATGAAGATACAACACGCCTTCATCAGAAAACCTGAACTCTGCTCTCTTACCTTCTGACATATCCTGCATGATTTGCCACAACTCATCATCACTCTGCTGTAATTCCTTAATCTGATTATAAAAAGTAGGTCTGACTTGCATCTGAGCAATCAACCCACTTTGTCCAGTCACATCCAAGTCCAAGTTCAATTTTCTCATATCTACAAGCAAGTCTCTCTTGAAACATGCCATAGAAAATGCATTAGTTGTTGAACTTGACTTTCTACTCAAAGCATCAGCTACAACATTCACCTTACCAGGATGGTAATCGATTGTCACATCATAGTCCTTGATCAGCTCAAGCCATCTGCGCTGTCTTAAATTCAAATCCTTCTGAGTGAAGATATATTTCAAGCTCTTATGGTCTGTAAACATCTGACATGTCTCACCATACAAGTAGTGACGCCATATCTTAAGAGCATGAACTATAGCGGCCAATTCCAGATCATGAGTAGGGTAATTCTCTTCATTCTTCTTAAGCTGTCTAGATGCGTAAGCCACAACTTTGCCTTCTTGCATCAGTACACAGCCTAAACCTCTCTTGGAAGCATCGCAAAACACTGTATAACCCTTTTCTGCTTCTGGAAAAACCAACACTGGTGCTGAAGTCAACTTCCTCTTCAAGATCTGAAAACTCTTCTCGCAGTTATCAGACCAAACAAACAGTGCATTCTTCCTCGTCAAACGTGTCAAAGGTGATGCTAGAACACTGAAGTTCTGTATAAACCTTCTGTAATAGCCTGCTAATCCCAAGAAACTTCTAATCTCAGTAGGAGTCTTAGGCCGTTCCCATTGAAGCACAGAATCAACTTTCTTAGGATCAACACTAACTCCATCTCTCGAGATGACATGTCCAAGAAATGCAACCTCAGCCAACCAGAACTCACACTTGCTAAACTTAGCATACAGCTGATGTTGCCTCAACAACTGCAACGTCATTCTCAGGTGTTGCTCATGTTGCTCATCATTTCTAGAATAGATCAGAATATCATCTATAAAGACTACAATAAACTGATCTAGGAATGGTTTGAAAATCTGATTCATCATATCCATAAAGGTTGCTGGGGCATTGGTCAGCCCAAATGACATGACCAAAAACTCATAATGCCCATACCTGGTTCTGAAAGCTGTCTTGGAAATATCAGAAGCCTTTATTCTAAGCTGATGATATCCAGATCTCAAATCAATCTTAGAAAAGATAGTCGCTCCACGCAACTGATCAAACAGATCATCTATTCTCGGCAATGGATACTTGTTCTTAATAGTGATCTTGTTCAGTTGCCTGTAATCTATACAGAGACGCATGGTACCATCCTTTTTCTTAACAAACAGGACTGGAGCACCCCACGGCGAAGAACTGGGTCTGATGAAACCCTTATCCAGCAACTCCTGCAACTGCACCTTGAGTTCCTTCAACTCTGCAGGTGCCATTCTATAGGATGGTAGTGCTACTGGATGACTACCTGGATATATCTGAATTTCAAAATCCAAGTCTCTGACAGGAGGTAGGCCTGGAAAATCTTCTGGAAAAACATCAGAAAACTCACAAACCACGGGCACATCATAAACACTGGCGGTGCTCTTCTCTGCTCTGGTGTCCACCACATGAGCAAGGAACGCTTCACATCCTTTCTGTAACATCTTATCAGCTACTGCAGCTGATATTATGCACGTAGGCAGAACTTTCCTGTCTGCAGTAAAGATACAAGAAAATTCCCCTAGTTGAAAGGTAGCTTCCTTCTTCCAACAATCGAGTTGCACTCGATATGTTTCAAGACAATCCATACCCAAGATGACTTGAAATGTATTTACATCCAGGGGTATGAGATTAGTAGCAAAGGTGAAACCTCCAAAAGATAACAAGCATCCGGGACAAGACTCGGATAAAACTGTTGGCCCACCTAGTGGAACCCTCAACACTAACTCATCTGCCAACTCTTGAGTTAACAGATTAAGTTCACCAACTAAAGAACGTCGTATAAAAGAGTGAGTAGCTCCCGGATCTATCAAAACTGAAACTGGTATGCTATTAAACAAAAACATCTCTCCTGTAACAACTTGTGAAGAAATTATACCTTCCTGAGGTGTCAAAGAGAAGAAACGTGTTGAAGCTCTCCCTCTGCCACGCTGTCCTCTCTGACCACTTCTGCCACTGGCCACTCCACCACCTCTAGAACCAGAAGCCACAGAAGAACTCGAAACATCATGGTACTGGGGCTGGAAAGCTTGTGATGCTACTTGCTGAAGCTGAGGACATTCCCTTTTTAGGTGTCCTACTTGTCCACAGAAAAAACAACTTGGACCCCAACACTGACCAGTGTGTAGTCTTCCAAATTTGTCACATGGCGGTATCTCTTGTCTCTGGGGACCTGTCACTGACATTGACGACCCAGAAGACTGCCCACTATCGACACTGCCCCATCTTCCTGAGTTGTATCCTCCTCTGCCTCTAGAATTAGTGATATCCTCAGATCTCTGCATGCCGAAACAACCAAAACCACGCCCAAGTTTAGAAAAGAAACCTCTACCTCCACCTCTGTATCCACTACTGGATTGCCCTCTACTGAAGTCTGCAGATCTCTTCTTAGACTCAGGCACCTTGTCAGCATTCACAAATTCTTCAACCTGTCTGGCAGCCTCAACAAACTCGCCAAAGTTCTCTCTGTTCCTCCTGCTAGTAGCAGAAACTGTATGCCGAATCTCTGGCCTTAGCCCTTCTTGAAACCTTCTGCATCTTTCTATGTTGTCGGGAACAAGCTGCGGACAGAAGTTTGCTAACCGGGTGAAAAGCGCTTCATACTCAGTAACTGTCATGTTCCCCTGCTTAATGTTCTGTAACTGCCTGATTTTCTCATTAAGAAAAGTGGGTGGATAGAATTTGAGATGAAACTCCTCAGAGAAATCCTACCAGGAAAGCTCTGTACCTCTCCTCTTTTCTTCCACACCACGCCACCACAACTCTGCATCGCCTGTCAAAAGGTAGACTGCATGATTAATCTTCTTCTCCTCTGAAAGCTCCATCAGGCGAAAGACCTTCTCTATCTGTCTAAACCATTCATCAGCCTCTGCTGGATCTGTAGTGCCACTGAACTCTGTGCCACCAAGCTTCTTTACAAGCTCATAAGATCGCATCAGATCCTTGCTACTGGTAGAAGTAGAACCTCGCCTATCAGCCTTGTACCTCTCTTTGGTTTCCAGAAACATCCTGTACATCCGGGATGCTTCATCCACGTGGTAACCACCACCTGGACCCAAGTACAAAGGATCAGGGCCAACATGGCTCTCGGCCTGATCATCGCGATCAAAGCCTCTTCCTGCCATCTGCAATGATATAACAGAGTATTACCTGTTAGAAAACTACAGATAGAAGAAAGACTCCTAAACCTTAATCCTATTGGTCTCTTATCGTCCCCTGACTTGGACTCTGAGTAACTATGTACTCAACCTACGCTCTGATACCAAGAGTTGTCACACCCCAATCTCACATTAGCCACAAACCACAAAATTAGGGCACGACAAGTGGGTTTAACACATAATCAACCATTCGTCACTTTTTAAAACAATTAAAAACAATTAAATGATAACCAAGTTTAAACTGTAATCAGAAAACTGAGCAAACTGCAGGAACTTTTCTATTTAACTGAATAAAGATACGAGCAAGGTCTACAGCATAATACATTGATTAATATAAAGAAAGCATAACATTAATTTACATCTTTATACACATTACACATATACACTCTCTCTCACCCACACCATGTCCCAAGGACCGAGGGGAAAGGACTAAGAGACCTCTAACTAAACTAACTACAAACCTTCTATAGACTAGGCGTTAGGATGAAACGATCCTTCTGATTCTTGTTGCTGATGCTGACCTGAAAATGTTTTGAGTAGAGGTATGAGCCTACTCGCTCAGTGAATAACATTTCACTTAGCTATCACTAAACAACTCATAAGGTTTTTAAACTGAAATTAAAAATAAATGCAGAACTAAACAAGGCAGTTCTAATAACATAACAAATATACAGATAATAACCACATTTCTAAGCACCAACAGGTATTTCAGGTAAATAAACAGTTATATAAATTTACTGTGATCCTACTTGATTACTTATTCATATTGTTATTATGCCCTAAATATATGCAGTGTACTCTGCATATAAAGATCCGCAACAAGTTCATGCTACGGTCCCACCGTACAAGACTTAGCGACACACCCGGGAAATGCTAAGTTTGACGCCCGCCCTGTTCTGCCACAGGACCACAGGCTCTCCGGCCTACAGGCTCTCCGGCCTCAATGCACTACTCCGAGTGCTCTAGACTCCTCCTCTAACCTGAGTACACAGGCGGAGAGTCTCACAAGGTTACCACCGTGACTCCGCAGGGATTAATGTTGAATAACCCCCATTTTCCTCCAGTGCCACCGTGACTCCGCACGCGTTGTTGTTGGACACTGCCTCTATTTCCTCGTTTGTCCATGACACAGGCACAGATGATGTTGCAACACGAGTTTCACCCCTAAGTTGCAGATACCTCTTAGGGGTTCTACGGTGTTAGGGCACCTAGGTCTATTAATTAATTAACAGATAAACAATTAGACAGGAATATCGCATTACAACTGTAAAACATAGAATTTCCTCTTTCTCATCATTCTGATCACGCATTTCAAGTTCCAATGAACTTATCACACTAAAATGTACATGCTACACTGTTTAAAGATCATATCAACTGATACTGAAGAAAATAAGCATTTAAAATGAGTTAAATAATGATTTCTAAATGAACTGCCACTCACCCACTTCGGTGTGTTCGTATACACCAAAAAACGTCCACAAACACGCCTAATTCTGCCCTTTACAGCAACGTGCACGCCGTGCACCTAGGCTGCACGCCGTGCACCTTCAGTGCACTTCTGATCTACTTTTCTGCACCTTTGCACGCCGTGCAAACTGACTTGCACGCCGTGCAAACTGATTTGCACGTCGTGCACCTGAGCTGAAACTCGTTCCGCTATCTGTAACTTTGCACGCCGTGCAATCTGACTTTGCACGCCGTGCAACCTGCACAGAAACGGAAATTGCAGAAATAGAAGAGGAGATTGGGGTCGATTCGGTGGACGATTCTTACCCGAATCACTCCTATAGCTTCGGAATGACCTAGCAAGCAGTTGGCAAGAAGAAAGAACGGAGGGGAAAGCATCGTTCGCTCCCTAGACCATCTCCATGGTCGTCTTCTTCATGGCTGCAGAAGGAAGAAGAAGGTGAAGAAGAAGAAGATGATGCAGCCGGTTGGTTTGGCTGGAGAAGATGCAGAAATCGAAGAAGAACGGAGAAGGAGGGCTTGGTTGCCTAGCTTCTCCTCTAGCTCTCTCTCTCTTTTCTCCCCTTATCTGTTTTTCCCAAGCGGCAACCGAAGGAAATGAACTATCGTTCATTCCAAAGTCGGTTAACAGAACTAATAAAGGAAAACTGAAGGAAAGGATAAGGAAGGGCGCCCAGGGGGCCGGATGTAAATTGCCCAAAAACTTTCCGAAATTACACATAGGTCCCTGCACACTAAAAAGCTTATATCTTTTTACTCGTAGGTCGGTTTCACATGATTTCTTCGGCAACGGATTAAGCACAAACTTTCCCTCAATATCAGGATAAGAGAACAAGCTAATGATACATTAACACTAGCTCAAAACTCAAAACACTATTAACAAAAGCAAGTACTCATCTCAACATAACTAGTTCAATTATGCACTAACCAAGGTACTTACTGGTAAAACGAAATGTGGGTCATAACAGAAAATTTCAGACCACATGACTATGAGCCAGTAAACATTTAATGGTAGTTACTTATAGTATAGGTAAACCTTTTCATTGGTTCTTGATCCTTGTAAAAACTACTTTCAAAATGAGAACATCTAACTTGGATTTTCTAGCACATCCTCTAGAAGAGTATCAAAATCAGAACCCTATATGCCATGTGCTACCTATAGACAGTGTATTAGGTTGATATTTCTTTAATGGCCTTTCATTAATATGCTCTATTTCTCATCATGTTTTCCAAAACCTTTTTTATTTTATATGACAACACCATCCTGATTATTCCATGATTCTTCAATTCAGTCAATCTCAGGACATGAAATTTGAAGGAAATTCTTTAGTGTAATTAGTTATGTTTGTAAGGTTATTTTGAGACTGTATTTTAGCCTAGATATGTTCACATACATCCTGAAGATGGTGAGGCTCAAATTAGATGTCCAAATCATTGAACAAAGCATCTCTTAAGAGTTTAGACACTCTGTAAACATATCGAGTGTGTAATAGCTCCATATTGGCTTTTCATCGCACATATCAACCACATTTTACTTCTTTCTACATGAACTAACAAGGTCCAGGATCTTTTTATGTCTTCTTTGTGGCCTTTTTGGATCCCCCTTAGTACTACTAGGATTTCCCCCTCCAACGATTTTTTGCCAAGATGCTTGTCAACTCCTTATAACCACCTACTTCTACAATCTCTAGTAGCATAAGTAGTGCTTTGCATTTCTTGGTTCATTTTAATTGTAGTGTCATCATTGACAACAAACTAGCCTAGAATTGGTAGTTTCCAACTTGTTGTATCTCTTTTCTTCATAAGCCATGTCCCAAATGTTTTTTCAACGCTCGCTTGATGATTCAATCTGTGTTCTATATTTTGATGTATAAGTCTTGTGTCTTGGTAGTCTGGTTCTTCAGGATCTGAATGTTCCCTGCCTTCCATAACAATCAGCATGTCATTGTATATACAATGCACCATTTCTCATTTCCTTGTGTAGTGTTGAAGTTGTTTACAATCCAACTTTTTGTATCATTCTGACTGAAGCAATGTACCTCACTGGTGGTTGTAGATCCTGCCATAATTCTTAGTTTGCATGACAATCTCGCATGGTGTAGTGACTTGATTCCTTGTGGCCATTGCATCTCAGACACCTTCCATCTATCATCATATGTCTAATATTGCGTAGCTTGTTTATTCATCAATCTTTCAGGTTGCAAATACCTGGGAAGCATCTTGATTTTTTGTGGCAAGTTAAGCTGCCAAATTCATTCCCTATTTCCATATTTAGTGACATCTCTTCTCTCCAGTGGGCACTGATATGCTAACTTGATTGTAAATTTTCCAGAGATGTTGGGCTTCCAGTTTAATCCATCATGACTGAAAAACACGTTAATCTTTATAGTCAGTGGAAATTCATAATAGTGATACATATATTGCCTATTGTTAACCTCGAGATTGTCCTCAAGAATTGAAACTATCATCCTTCTATTCATCTCTATCCCTATCTTTTGATGTTTCCGTACGTGATTGCTTCCCAGGAAGAGGATCGTTCATCTAGGAAGCCTAATGAAGGCCATTATATTGTTCAATAGAGGCAAAGAAATCCATGATGTGAGTTTTGGTATGCTTTTATTCAGGTTCATTTTGTATCTTGGTTTTGTTATTAGTTTGACATCCCTAACCAAAAGTTCATGTAGTAAGTAGATTACTTTATTGAGCTTATTATATACAACATTATATTATATCTCAAAAATTAACCAACTGAGGGAGCTAAATACTAGAAGATAAGCTTACAACTCAGCAATATGATTTGCATCATTGGGCGAAGCAAAGAAGGTGATAAATGTTGGTTGTTGTGAACATATAATGAGCAACTTTCTAGTTACTTATGAGCATCATTTTCTTTTTCTATATGTGCAGGTGCCTGTACCTACTAAGCAAGATCTAATTGGCCATCTTAAGTCTGTGATATTTCTTGTGAAATGGGTTGTTATACCTTGGGTCATGAGTTTTCAAACCTTGTTTTGAGGTAGGTTTTTTCTCTTTCATAAATAGGCTATGATGTAATTAATTTCTTAATATGAAACTTCTTATTGAGGCTCTTTTTCTTACATACGAAAAGTAGTAACTGGATGGTCGTCTCAACTTTCTCATCCACACTCACAACAACAAAGACATTCTACTATCCTAAATAAAGCCTGCTAGTATTACATAATTTGGTTTTTCTTATTCTACTACTCTAGACCATGTAATTGTGGTCCTGCTCCCTTGTTTGTTATCATGTCTATTAATTATGTGAATTAGCTGTATAAACAAAGTTACCAGCTTGATTGCACTCATTGATGACAAATGGTGTGCATGCATTTATTGCTACACTCACTGATGACAAATGTTGTTTCTGGATGTTGCATCCTTTAAATCAAGATGATGTCTAGATTTTGCTATAGTCTTGGTGGTTTCTTTCAAATCCTAGTATCATATAATGGTTTCCCAGGTCTAGAACAACTACTCTCTTTGATAGTGGTATTATTCATACATGTTTTTATTTTTTGAAATGGGGTTTGTTTGGGCATATGCTTATCCAAGCATTAAGTTCCAGGTGATATGTTTGTCGGATGATAGTGGATATATCTTCCTTCCAATATGATAGCCAATTGTCACTACAAAAATTTGCAAAAGTGTCTTTTTTTCATTGTTTTATATCCATGACTAATCTTTTTCAGTCATCCAATTAAAGGTCACCGAAATTGTACTGGATGCAAGTATCGTTGAAGACAAGTTCATTCAATCAAAACCCATGCAAGCTGCTATCTATATTGTTTCCACAATGGTCTTGAATCTATTGTTCATGCTAGTCTTCAGGTACAACTACTTATTAAGATTACTCGCTTTATTGCATACATGCTAAATTCATACAATAAACACCAACTTTCCCTATTACTCATTTTATTGCATACATGCTAAAATTTAGGTGCACCTAACATGAGTTTGAATCATTTTCAAGTGATGCAGGTTTTCAACAGCTGAAACAATGCATGATCTTTTAGAAACTTTAGTTCCAATTCTATCATGGTCATTGATTACTTCAGAATACATAATACTCTGGCTATAAAAATGCATCACCTATTACCCAATGGTTCTGAGAGGTGTTTTAGGGATTCTACCAGAACATAAAGCTATTTCTTGAAGGAGCTCTGAAGTCGTGATGCTGAAAAGTAGATAGTCCTATTTTGGAAGAGATAGATCCAATGATGTAGAAGTTATTGTATTGAATAGAAAAATGTTATATGAAAGTATATCATTGGTGTTGTGTTCAATCTAAGGGGAAAGGTAAAATGTCCTCCCCATGTAATTGTCATTTGATTATAAATAAAATACATTCATGCTTTTTGAAAATTGAGTTTGGCTGCTATTGGCATTCAATTAAAAAACCTAATAATGAACTGAAAATTTAATGACTAAAAATCATTAAAATATAGTAGCACATAACAAGTATGTCAATAGTGGCTTTTTCTATACGCCGTAACACTCAATAAGAGTCGTTTCATACAACAACATTATACAAAATAGTGGCATTTATATATAAGACAATTGATGGATAGTGGCTTTTTTATAAATGCCAAATGATGTTTTAGTGGCCTTTGTTTGGCATTTATTGGAAGTCATTAAAGACAAATATTTAGTGGAATTTACAAATTATGCCACTATCTTTCTAGTGGCATAGGTACTAGAGGCATTTTTTTAAGTGTCAACAAATGCCACTAAACATGTTTAGTGGCGTTTATATTTTTTTTGTGGCATGTCTAAAAGGCCACTAATGGATATTTTTGTTGTAGTGGGAGCTGAACCGATCGGTTCATTCATGAACCGGTCATTTCACTTTGCATGGCAGTTCCCAATTGACTTTCCTCTTTCTGTTTCCAATTAATCCAAAGATCAATACCTATCCCAATTGAATTGTATAAATGAAATGAAAAAAATTTCTCACCAACATAACTTTCCCAAACTGGATCGTTTGGTCCAGCTGAACAATCAGTTCAACACTTGAACCGGTCATCTCACTTGACCCTGAGCCGATCAGTTAAATAGTTTGAATCGGTCGGTTGGTAGTCCAGGTTGTGTAGAAATCAATCAATGCAGTTCTCACACACCCAAATCAGTTAGTCCAACACTTGAACTTGGAAATTCTGAGCCAAGTCAATTGATTGAATGTTTAATTAAACTACTAAACACATTTAGTAAACAATCTAAACATAATTCGTGGATAAACTCATCTTCTAGGTTAAATCCTATGTGTGCGACCCTGCAGGCCCATTTCACGTTGGCAGTGAAAGTCCATAACACTTATGACTTCACAAGAAAAGAGTGGTGCCTAGTCGCACATCAGTGCTACCCAAGTGAAAAGGAAAGTTGGAGAACAAATTTCAATCCTACAATCCGTGACTGGTGTTATAGTGAATTCCTTTTTCACTGATATCCTGAATGAACTCAAGGCATGGAACAGTCATCCTTTCAACGTTCATTCATTTCCTTGATCTCAGAGCAGATTGGTTGAGATATGTGTGACATCAATATTACATATTAATTCACACATGCATGCACATGCCTTTCTCAGTCCTACTCATTGCTGGCAATGGACATCAAACTACCTCAAGAGGGACAAATCCCATATCTATCACTCACCCCTCAAAAGCCCCATGTGTCAAAGTCACCTAATCATCACCTTTATATAAAAATCTATATTTCACGACTGCGTTTGATGATGTCAAAGTATACCCAATGACATGTGTTGAGTGTAGTGATTTCAAGTCAAAGAATCACACTCACCACCATCGCTGTGAGAGGTGACTGTGACTACTAGGTCATGGTTCCATGTGTCACTCTCATGGTCGGTCTATTTGATACACTTGTTCTCTAACAAGTACCTATGTGTTTGGTTTGATATCACTATATCATGACTAATGAGATTTTGTCATCAACCAACACGCAATCTAGTCTTGTGTGTCATTGCTGTCTATCAACCTTCAACAATGACAACCGACTAGGGACATAACAAGAATGTACAAACTCTTAACATTTGTATGATCTCATCGTTCAAGTCACGTACTTGAAGGCATACATCATTGAAACTATCATTCTCTTGATATTCAATATGTTTTATCATTATCTCACAACTAATAGAACAAGAATGAATTGGAATCTTGCCTTTGATGTTTATCAAATTAATTTTAATGTATCCCACCAATCATCCCATGATTGGCTCTCAGGGCGTATGTACTAACATATTTGACTTTAACTGGGGTGTTGGAAAGGAATAAAAACAAATATTTATACAGATTCAAGAACCCCCCATCAAGATGAGAAATTATGATAGTGAAAATCTCATCTTCTCAATGTTAAAAAATTTGAAGATGGTATGAGGAGAAACTGTCTCTGATCAAATACGCAAAGTGGAAGTAGTATACGCTAGCCATAAAAAGTATAAGAGAAAGAAAAGGCAGACAAGCACTAAAAGCTTCTCAAAAAAATAATTAGATTATCTACATGATTACAAAGGTTATAAGGTAGGTTGAAAAAGAGAATGCCACATCAACCCATAAGCATCTTCACAAAGAACCAACAGCTATAGGTGTGAAGTAATTTTACAAACCAAGAAGACAACTACATAGCCATATCTATATATATATATATATATATATACGTATATATATATATATCTATATCTATATATATATATATATATATACGTATATATATATATATATATATATATATATATATATATATATATACGTATATATATAGATATATATATATATATATATATATATATATATATATATATATATATATATATATACGTATATATATATATATATATATACGTATATATATACGTATATATATATATACGTATATATATATATACGTATATATATATATATATATATATATATACGTATATATATATATATATATATATATATATATATATATATATATATATATATATATATATATATATATATATATATATATATATATATATATACGTATATATATATATATATATATATATATATATATACGTATATATATATATATATATATATATATATATATATATATATATATATATATATATATATATATATATATATATATAGACGTATATATATATACGTATGTATATATATATATATATATACGTATATATATATATATACATATATATATATATATATATATATATATATATATATATATATATATATATATATATATATATATATATATATATATATATATATATATATATATATATATATATATAGAAACCCGAGTTGATTACATGAATCAAGAATATATTAGTGCTAACGGAATTTATTTAAATTTAAATTGTGTAAGAAATATAGACGAAGCCATAAAAAGATGGGCAAAAGCCACATATTTATCAGTTACGGCACAAAGTTATGATATTGAAACAACATCAAGATTTTGTCATTTAACCTTCTAAGGAATCGTAGCAGATTGATGGAAAGGATTAACTGACAACGATAAAGAAGCAGTAAAAGGAACAGCAACCACATTAGCTCAAGTAGTAAACAACTATGAAAATGAATTAAGAAGAGAATTTTTAGGAGAAACGTGGAATGTAAATAAATACACAGAAAAAGAAAAAGAAAAACAGAGATTTATCTTTTTATTATATAACTTAAAACTCTGTGATATGTGCCGAATTGATGAATATATATGTAAATTCATGGAATATTTTTATAAAATATATGACAGAACGGATAAAGAAAATGTTACCAACAAGAGTTTATCAAATTTATTTTATACCAAGGTACCCGACCCATGGGGATTTAAAGCAATGCAATTATATCCCCAATACATCGGACAAAGAGCAGATACATTAGGAGGACGAATAGAATTTTTAAGAATGAAATTAGAAGAATGGTGTGCAGAAGCCACACTAAGTAGAAAAACAAATAAAGTAGTAAAACAAGGACTTTGTTGTTCCCAATTAACTCATCCAATAACCATAGGATGTGAACCAATGAGGTACAATAGAAGAAACAAATATAAATTCAAGAAAAGGAAAAGGTTTGGATTTAAACCTAAACCGAAACAAAAATATTACAGAAGAAAGAAAAATTATAATAAAAAGAAACCAAAAGAATGTAAATGTTTTATATGTCAAGAAATAGGACATTATGCTAATGAATGTCCAAAAAGAGGATCTAAGAAGATTAATCAAAAGCAATTTGAGGAAATTATAGAAGAAGAACTTTCTGAGATTGAAAATATTCAAGAATTTGTCCAAACAACCGATGATGAGCAATCCGATGGATCAATCTATTATTTCTGAGACACAGAATCAGACTGAAGAAGAGATAATAGAAGATTATCAGGAAGAAGCAGGAAATTTCTTGCAAGAAGTATTAATAGATAGAAAATTATTTAATAGAATAAGAAACACTGAATTAAGATTAGAAAATTCTGATGGATTTAGAACATCAATTTTTGAGAAAATTACCCAAAGAAAACATATTTTTTATTATGGAATAACTAATAGAGAAATGCTTATGCAAATAGAATATACTAGAAATAGAAGAAATATACCTTTACTACGAAAGGAAGACTTAATGAGAAAAATGGAAAAAATAAAAGATAGATCTAAAATAGGATGGATTCACATAGGAGCTATTCAAATGATGATTAAAGCAACTTTTAGAGAAGGAATAGATTCACCTATAAATATTGTATTAATGGATAATAGAATTAATGATAGAAGAGATGCTACATTAGGAATATTACAGGGAAATCTTAGTCATCAGAAACTAATCTTTAATATTTATCCAAAGATAAGTGTAAATATTAGAGATAATAATATAAATAGAACCCTAAGTTTAATACAGGATTTTCAAAGAACATAATTTATGAAAAAAGGATCCATTCCTTATTCGATAACGTATATAATAATCTATGCTCTTAGTAATACACATCACTCTGAAAAATTTGAAGATAAAGATATTATAATGCTTCCTAATATATTTAAAGACATAGGAAAAATTACTAAGCCAGATATAATATCAGAAATAGAAATACCAGAAAATATAAACATAGATGTTTCAGAAAAAACCCTAGTAACAGATAATAAAATCCCAAGAAGATTACGATATGAGGGAAATCAATTACAATTAACAAATGGAGACAGAATAGAAGAAGCTAGAGCAAGCATGGATAGATATAATGGAAGATTACGACCAATATTAAGAAATTTTCCAAGAACGACAAGTTTAAGAATTTTAGCAAACAATAGAAATGCTAGAAATTATAAATTATATGGAAAATATTTCAATGGACAAGAATGGAATATGACTACAATATTAATAGATTTAGGGGCAGGAGCTTCATTTATTCAACAAGGAATGATACCCTACTTAGAAAAAATACCCATAGGATCACCTTATGCATATACGAATTTTGATGGACAAGAATATGAAATTACACATCAGGCCATTGTTCCAATTGAAATACAAGACATAAAAATTGATATTACACTTTATGTACAATCAGATAGTCGTAATGACGACATAGAAATTATACTAGGAATGAGTGCATTACAACAAATGGAACCATTTTCACTACAAAGTGAAGGACTATATTTTACACATAATAACCAAGAATATTTTTGGAAAAAAGACAATGACTAGTATATATAGTGTCTACATAGTAGCAGGAATTATATATGAGGAATATAAAACAGAATATTTTCATGCATTCATAGACACAGGTGCAGGAACTTGCATTGCGTGAAGACAATGTTTTCCTGAATAATATATCACAACACTACCTACGTTATATGGAAAAGATTTTATGGGAAAAAGACATGAATTAACTCATGGAGTTAAAAAACCTAAAATCATTTTAGGAAATTATATAATTACATGTCCACCATTTTATACCCCTGAATATGCACAACAAGATATATTATTAGGAAATAACTTCACATAAAAATTTATATTATATATACAACATCAAAATTATATTCAGTTATTAACACCCTGTGACCATTGGATTACAGTAAAAAGAATACAAAAAGCATATAAAAGAAACAAATTTAATTTTCGCAGCAAACGTGGTGATTATATTACAAATAAAAAACAACCAATAACAGGGAGAATCATTGCACAACTCAATATATAAGATATTGAGGCATTATTTGAAAAGAACTATAGTGATAATCCATTAGCCCTTTGGAATATCAGTCAAGAATGGGCTACAATCGAACTAATTGATGAAAATAAAATAATCAGAGTAAAACCCATGAGATATAATCATGTTGATATTGAGGAATTCCGTACCCAATTACAAGAATTAGAAACATCACAACTAATACAAAAATCAAAAAGCCCACATTCTAGTCCAGCATTCATGGTAAGAAACCATGCAGAAATAAAAAGAGGAAAAGCTAGAATGGTAGTAAATTATAAGCAACTAAATCAATATACCAAGTTTGATGGATATTTTCTTCCACATAAAGAAACCTTAATAAATATGACAAGAGGAAAAAATATTTATTCAAAATTTGACTGTAAATCAGGATTTTACCAAATACGATTAGATGAAAAAAGTATACCATTAACGGCATTTAGCACTCCACAAGGACATTATGAATGGACGGTAATGCCCTTTGGATTAAAAAATGCTCCACAGATATATCAAAGAAGAATGGATAAGGTATTTGAACCATATAACTCTTTTTGTCTAGTATATGTTGATGACATTTTAATAGCCAGTAAAAATGAGGAAGAACATTATAAACATTTACAAATATTTTCCCTTCTTTGTCAAAAGACAGGAATAGTATTATCTAAGAAGAAAACAGAAATTTGTAAATCTAAAATAGAATTCTTAGGACTAAAATTAGACTCAAGTGGAATAGAATTACAGGAACATATTGTAGAAAAAATTGTTAAGTTTCCAGATAAAATAGAAGACAAAAAACAATTACAAAGATTTTTGGGATGTTTAAATTACGCTGAACAATTCATAGAAAACTTGGCAAAATTGAGGAATCCCTTACAAAAACTATTAAAGAAAAATACTATTTTTCTTATGACAGAAGAACTCATAAATCATGTTAGATTTATAAAAGAAAAATGCAAAAATTTACCAAGATTAGATCTTCCTTTAGAAAATGACGAATTAATAATAGAAACCGATGCCTCAGAAGAATTTTGGGGAGCAGTCTTAAAAAAGAAAGATGAACAAAAAGAAAAAATATGCATATATACATCTGGAACATTTACAGATACAGAAAAAAGATATCACTCAAACGAAAAAGAATTATTAGCATTAAAAAAGGGAATTAAAAAGTTTTCCTATTTTTTATTACCTAAAAAATTCCTAGTAAGAGTTGATAATACGCAGGTAAAAGCTTTTATTAAAAATAATTTACTATCCACGCCAGAATATAAAAGACTAAGTAGATGGCAAACATTCTTTGCAGAATATATTTTTGATATAGAAATTATTAAAGGAGAAACTAACGTTCTTGCAAATTTTTTATCAAGAGAATACAATGGAGCAGGTTGACAAAAAACTTGTAGAATTGGAAGCTCGACTACAACGAAATTGTAATTTGTTACAAGAAAATTACGTAGAATTAGTAGAGATGATCCAAAAGCAAGATAAAATTATTGATAACATAGAAGAAAGTAAACAAGACATTGCAGGAATAATTGCAGATTTAAACTGCTTCAGAAGGGAGATTAAACAAAAAGGATCAGAAACAAGGACGGATAAAATGACAGGTAAAAGGCCGATAGACATATCCCTCCAGATTTCTGATTCTGTCAGAAAAAATAATGAAAATACAAGCCTGACGGCAAAAGAAAGCAGCTTTAAAACTGCTAAGACCAGCTTTACAGCTGAGAATACTATCTCCTCGGAGAAAGAAAGTAGCCAAGTGGCAAGAAGCAGTTTTCAAACTGCTATTTCTTCAGAAAATAGTTCCCGCCTAACAGCGGAGAATATGATCTCTTCGGAGAAAGAATCCCGCAATAAAGCGGAAAATATAAAATTGATGCCCGAAAGGATATTTAAATTCAGGGTATCTCAGAATGAGCAGGAGTATGACCTGCAATTGAGTCTTGCAGAATTTTTAGCAAAAAATGAAAATGAATATAGAACTTTATTAGAGATTGTTTACAATCTCAAAACGACAGAAACATGTGTTCCAGATCATACGGGAATATATCCCAGGATTAACTTTGACAAAGGAGCTGATCCAAGAATCATCAGAGACTGTTTCAGAATCGGAGCTGCAAATTTAATATATTTAAGCCAAGACCTTGGGGAAATACAAGGACTACCCCAAGATATTTCCAGAGCAATTAGAGAATTTAAAAGCAATAGTCCACTAGTAAAATCTACTAGTGACATTTATATCAAGATTTTCTCAGCATCGGATGACTGGGAAAAATTAAAGAAATTCAGTCCAATACACTGCATTCAAATTGGGGTATCTTCCCCAGAATACGTCAAAGAGATTGATGCAGATTACAGAAAAGAATTTGAAGAGAACAAGGTTAACAAGGAATTTGTTGAAACTAGAAGGGCATTAGGATTAAAAGTCCTTTGCCAAGTATTGGAAAAAATAATTAATGAAAATTGAAGTTGGCTTCATAAAGCTTCAGATAACACAATTATTCTATCCAATACGAGAAGAACTAATACATCCACAAAAATCAATTTAGAAAGGTTTCTAAAAAGAATAGAAACCAGACAAATCAAATCAAGCGACAGATGTCAGCAGATATTTTGCCAACTCAGAAGACATGAAGGGAAAATATGTCCCGCATGTCAAGATAAGATGGAAAGAGACAGCCATAGTAGCACAAGCCGATAAAAAGCATTCTAGAAGAAGACACGTCATCAATGACGTAAGAAGACACTTGCAAGAAGCAAAGAACGACAAAGAATCCTCCACCGGACAGATGTACGTTGGAGAAAGATTTCAAAAAGAAGAACGCTCGCCACCGGACAAGTGTTCGACAACCATGTAAAGAAAAAAGAGAAGCATCAATGTAATGTAACCGAGAGAGTCTCTATATAAACTCTCGAGGGATAGTAGTAGGGGCACTCGTAGTTGGAGTGAGTCCCAAAGGGTAGCTATGTATGTAAATTAGGTCCTGCAATAAAAGAGCAGAGGCTCGATTTCCTAATTATATTCCAGATTCCATTTCAAGTTCTTGAGATGATTCTTGCGTGCTAATTCCACAAGTGTAGGAAACAAGCTCCAGCTTGAAGATCATAATCTTTGTACTATCATAGAATAGGAAAGATAGTGTGTAACCCGTTACACCCCCAGTTCTTCTATCTTCATCAGTCGAGAGATATCTCTCCCTTATTCCATCCCGGAGGCCATCGTCCAGAAGTCCGACCAAGCAAAGAAGTGCATAAGGACACGGGGACATGAAGGCTATAATGCTTCCTAATATATTTAAAGACATAGGAAAAATTACTAAGCCAGATATAATATCAGAAATAGAAATACCAGAAAATATAAACATAGATGTTTTAGAAAAACCCCTAGTAACAGATAATAAAATCCCAAGGAGATTACGATATGAGGGAAATCAATTACAATTAACAAATGGAGACAGAATAGAAGAAGCTAGAGCAAGCATGGATAGATATAATGGAAGATTACGACCAATATTAAGAAATTTGCCAAGAACGACAAGTTTAAGAATTTTAGCACGTATATATATATATATATATATATATATATATATATATATATATATATATATATATATATATATATATATATATATATATATATATATATATATATATATATATATATATATATATATATATATATATATATATATATATATATACGTATATATATATACGTATATATATATACATATATATATGTGTGTATACATACAAATATATATAAATATATATATATGTATACATACAACTATATATAAATATAAATATATATATATATATATATATATATATATATATATATATATGTATGTATGTATGTATGCATATATACATATATATGTATATATACATATATATATTTATGTATGTATATATAAATATATATATGTATATATATTGCTGACATGGCACTTACTCATTGGTTAATTAATGTTACTACTTATTGGTAACTCTGACCATGACACACATTATATGAAAATTGATAGAGAAAATGAGAGGAACCTTAATAAAATATAATTAAGATCAAATTTTGATTCTAGTTCCAAAAATAATGATAGAATGTGTTAAAAACCATAGTTTCTGATGAATAGGTTTTTTTTTGTGAATCAGACCTTTATTTCTATTTTTTTTTGTAAGTACAAGTAAATGCAACATAGAGCCAAGAAACTCTATAAGAGAAGAAAAGCTCAACCAAGAGGTGAGCATAAAAGTTGAACACTATACAATCAGAACAAAAGGAAAACTATACAAATCCAAGAGAATGTAAGCAAGGTGAATGCAACCAAACATAAGGCAAAATAGCATCAAATCATCTATGAGCAGAGAAAATTGTTTTCCAAAGAACATTGATGTCAATAGAAAGATTCATTTGTACCTAAGAATTCCTCTCAACCCATATGTAATGGATAGAAGAAAGGGCAAATAAGTGCTCTTTCCTAGACATTAAATTAACAAGATCTTGCAAGGAGTTGGGAATGCAATCGGAATAATTCTTAGCCACATCCTTTTCCCAAATAGAAACAATGTATTTGCAACCAAGAATAAGGTGTTGAGTGTTTTCAACATCACATCTACACAGAAAACATAAATTGGGTGTAGAGATCCCTCTTCTTCTGACATAGTCAGTGGTGGGAAAATCTATCATGACAACACTTCCAGGTAGAGATTTGGAAGTTCGAGGAAGTTTGAAACTCCATATCCATTTTAACAAAGGGTTAACAACACCTTTTTATCTAATGTTCAACCAACTAATGTGTTGATTGATAATAAGTTCATCACAAACAATGACTTTATCCTCACCACCCATAGGTTTGTCAATCTTATCAAGGTACTCACATAGATGTTGATGTTTTAGAAGAGGGACTCATCCAACAATTTCCGTTAATGACTCTGTAAGAAATGATGAAGCCAGACCTAATAACATTTTCTCTTGATACAATCTTTAAGCAATGAAACATGGGGATCCACAGAACAAGCCAAAGAAAGACACTATCACCATTGCCAATCTTGTAATCAACTAGCAACCTGAAATCATCTAGGTGTCTCAGAATCTGAGTAGAAGGTCAACGTTCCACAAGGAACTTTTAGCTAAATACTTTTCATGAATCCACTTAATCCACAAAGTATCCTTCATAGAGATAATCCCCTCCAAATATTGAAAAGGATAGCAGCTTTACAGACCTATTTAACATTCCTAATTCCATGTCCTCCTTCATCTTTTAACTTAGTAATTTCATCCCACTTGATGAGATGTAAGTTTCACTTACCATCAGTTTAAGTTCGCAATGGTTCTCTTGATCTCTTCATAAATAGAACTAGGAAGAGGAAAGGTGGAAGACCACAATCTGTGAATGGAAGAGAGAGTGGAGTTGCATAACTCTAATCTTCTAGAAAGGGAGGGATACCAACCTCTTTTTCATTCTATCAAGGCATGAATCCTTGTCTGATCCCCAAAGGAATAGTAACCATATCAACATCAACACCAGTGCTAGCAAAGAAAGAGATCTTGTCCTGACTGACTTTGAGACCAGTCAAACAAGCAAGTTTCTCAAAAATATTTTTAAGGTTAGTACCACCAAACTCATCAGCATGCATGAAAACCATCAAATCATCGGCAAAATCCAAATGTGAAATATTCAAAGACTTGGAGGCAAAAAGAGGCTTAATTCCTTCTGACTCGATTTCTGCCTTCTTGAGTTGTGTGAATGTTTTCATAACATTAATGGTCAACAAATAAGGGGCTAGAGGCCCCCCCACCCTAATCCATTTAATGGATTTGAAGGGTTCAGTAGCTTCACGATTAAAAAGAATTTCCTAAGAAATAGTACAAAAGATCTCTCTTAACCAGACCACCCAACTTTTAGGGAAGTTCATAAGGTCCAAAATCTTGAACAAACAAGCCCAATTAACAGTGCCATATACTTTTCTAGGGTCAACCTTCACACAAATCTTCTCACTACTCCCTTTTCTATTAAAGTAGTGGATCAACTCATTAGATAGTAAAATAGCATCCTAGATACTTCTACCTCTAATAAAAGCACATTGGTTACTACTTATAACAGTAGGGAGAATATCCTACAGCCTGTTAAAAAGAACTTTAGAAATAATTTTATAAGTCACATTCAGAGAGCAATGGGCCTATAGTTCTTAATAAGATGGGACTCATCAGTTTTAGGAATAAGAGCAATGAAAGTTCTGTTGGCATCGTTAAGCAATCTACCAGATTTAAGGAACTTTAAGACAACACAAATGACATCCTCTTTGATAATATTTCAGCTAGATTTTAAAAACTTACCATTAAGACCATCAGGACCCAGGAACTTATCAGTAGTAAGCCCCTGAACAACATCCTCAATTTCCTTTTTATATCAAATCTATCAAGCACATCCTTTTGTGCATCAGAAATGGTAGGAAAATTAAGGTTCCCCAAAATAGAAATCTCCATAGAAGAGTTGGTGTTAAACAAACTAGAATATAAGTCAACAACATAAATTCTAATCTCTTCAGAATTATGATTAAGAACTCCTTCAATCTCTAAGGATTTATTGTGGTTTCTATGTCTTCTAGTTTTGATAGTTGAATAGAAAATTTTGGTGTTGGAATCCCACTCCTTAAGCCACTAAATTCTATATTTTTGCCTTGCCAACAATTATTCATTAAGTCTTGCCTCTCTAGAAAGATTTCTTCTCTCACATGATAGGAATTGAAGTTCAACAATAAGAGGATCTTTGTCAAGACTTGCTTGAATCATCACAACATCCCTTTCAATAATAGCAGCCTCATTAGAAAGATTACCCACTTTTTCACAATTCCATTTAGAAAGAAACTTTGAACTTCGAATAAAGGACATACATAGGGTAGCCCTGAATGTCATCCTTCCAAGAATCAATAACAACCTCATCGAAATATTTCTTTTTATTCCATACATTTATAAACCTAAAGGAAGCAACAAATTTTTATCTTTTTACCAGGTTTCAACACATGATCTTATGATCACTAGTAATGTTAGGAATAAGAGTACCATGCATATGAAGAAAGGAATCCATGAACTCATTATTATAAAGGATCATATCAATTTTTGAAGTCCTAAAGTCCAATCCACCTTGGTGGTTGTCCTATGAGAAGAAAGCTTCACTTACAGACAGTTCATATTCCCTACTATTGATCATACAATTATTGAAGTCATCCATGGATCTTTTAGAGGGAGGTTCCTTACCAACCTTTTCATTGTAGCTCCAGACACCATTAAAATCACACAAGGTGGTCTGGGATTCAGAGATATTCTTGTTGATATCTTCCAAATCACACCACAAGGAGAATCTATCTTAATCTGGATTGTGCCCGTACACGACTGTAAGAAAGAAGATCCTATCATCAATAGAAACTTTAGTGTGAACAAATTGGTCAAACTCTGAAATTTTATCAATAGTGCAAAAATTGCTATCCCACATCTGGACAACTCTACCTAGAACATGGCTCACATGATTGGAAAACCATTTGTATTGAGAAAAGTATTTTCTCAAAAGTCTATCAATTTTACCTACTCAAACTTTAGTTTAAACAAGAATTAAAATGTGAGGTCTAAGCCTCATAACCTCCTCCAAAACTCTTTGATCTTTAATATTAAGACCCCTTGCATTTCAAGAGAGGATAGTTACATTGTCTTCAATCATTGGAAACATTTTGAACTAGTACTTCACTGGTTTTATTCAACTCATCTTCACCTTCACCTCTAAGGCTTTCAAATTTTTTATGAAGAGTGGGGCTATTATCTTGAGATTTTTCCCCTTGACTCAAGCTTTCTTTCTTCTATTACCTTTTAGAACCTCAAAGATCTCAGAAATCTTTTGCCCAATAGAATTCGGTTGAGTGCATAAGTCGACCACTTCTCCACCTTGATGAAACCTAGGTTCAATGTTGTCTTGAGTAGCAGTATTAGAGTTTTGGTCACTATCTTCGAATGCTTCTTTAGTAAAGTGAAACTCTTCATCCTCTGTTTCTATTTCTTGATGATTCATCTTTATCAGAATCTTCAATAGAAATTTCTACAGTAATTTTCAGAGTACTGTCATCTACCAATGGAATAGTAGAAACTTCCTCAATAGTCTTCTTCTCAAAAACTTTAGGAACCCAGACTTTCTTCCACTTGTTTTCATGAGGAGCATCATTACATCCAACTTGCACACAGTCATTATACCAAAATAGAAAACAAACTGAACACCTCAGAGGATTCCACTCATACTCGAATAAAATAGTATGTTTCTCTCCTTTAGTACTCAACGCCTCAAGAGAATCGGGAAAGGTTGACGTCTCATGTAGCAAAACTCAGATGCATGCATATTCAACCCTGTGACACTCATGTGTAAACATGTTTGTTCTCAAAGGAATCCCTAGGAAGGAGCCAATCTTGGAAAACAACTTAGAACCCCATAGCTTTAAAGGAAAATCATGGATCCTAATCCAAGCTAGGAGATGCTCAAGTCTAAATCTCGATAAAACATCACCAGGCTTCCACTTTAGGACCACCATCAGCTTACCTCTTATGTACCACATTCCTCCTTCATCAATACTTTCTAGGTCGGAGCAACCTGAAAACTTAATTAAGAAGAAGCATCACCCATGACTCATGATTTCTATAGAACCTTGAACAACCATTCTGAGAAAGGTACTTCTCCAGAGTAGGAAAATTAACTTTGAAGCTGATGACATAACTAGCAAGGCTTTTTCCAACACACAACATTTAGATCTGCATCCTCCTACAGATAAACCAGAGAGTCCCTCCCATCCCAATCTCCATCTTCTCCAAATATGTGACATCCTTAGAAGGTTTTTTTAATTAGTTTACTCCAAAAACTCGAGGCCACTGAGAGAGAGACACCTATAGTTGACCCGCATTGGAAGAAGAAGACTCCTCCAATGAACTTTGCTTTTAATGGTCGTTGCCTCCATCATTCATAGAATCACCAGACGCTTCTCTACTCTCTAAAATCGTTCTCTATTTCTCCATTGATGGGAAAATAGGTTGTTAATCATGTTAAATACATTTCTTTGGGAGATAGTTTTACTATGTTAACATAATTGGAATTTAACATGATGATGATCATAATGATAGTAATTGGGGTTTTTGAAACCAACATGTTATGTTGTTAATGTGGAAAATGTATCGAAGTAATATTACTAAAATGATATGTTGGATATATTAATTTGAGTTTCACCTAATGATAACAAGGGATGGAATTAGGTTTGTGTCCTTATTCCTGACCCAAACCTAAACATGAATGCAAACCCTAGATTAGGATTTGACTCAGGTTTAATCTAATTAATGTGATGATGACACTTTAGGATTTACATACATGCAGGTTATATGTTGAATTTCTTAGTTTCCTCTTTGCTTGATGATATGCTTAAAGTACTAGACTTATATAATGCATGATCTACATGGTTCACCATTGAGGTATGTGGCTACTCTTATGACTTTTGGCAAAATTGGACATTAGCATACCCTCTGTTTTGATGATGAAAAACATTTCATGCTTGTGGATCTAACGTGCAACTTGAGTATTTCAAGGTTCAAGAAAATAAGGAGATTCATACTAAGTGGATAATTGAATATCAATACAAATTGAAGATCAATGCACTCAAATGTTCATATGTCAATATTGTACTCAAGTAAATACTTGTATAAAGATATAATGTACAAGTACTTACATATCATGTAAATCAAGTGTTAGAGATTATCTATCCACTCGTAACCCTTAGTTAGAACCCCCCCTATAGATTAGAGTCATTACCATCCATTAGAACATACATTTAATAGGTGGTTCAAAAACCTAAAATAGTACCCATCCTGGTCGATAAACTAGTCGACTAAGACACACTCGGTCGAACATATTGTCGACCAAGAACAACCTCATTCAAGCACTTACAACACTAATTGAAACCTTACATATTTGTGCTCTAAAGTGTGTTTCGGTTGAGTATATGGTTGATCGACTCAATCTCGATCCAAAGCATATGATCATAAGACCAAGTAGTTGGGAATTAGGATCTAGAAATATATGTTGGTACACATTTGCATACAACCCAGGCTTGGTCGAAGAAAACATGGTTGGTCGACAAACTTGTCAACTAGACATGGTGTTGGATTGTTCTTCCAAGCTTGAACAATTTAGCAACTGCTAGCTAACTACTTTCTACCTAACGCCTAGTTGAGCCTAAGAACACAATAGAGACTCCCTAAAACGTCCCTAAACACTTTCAAACCATTCCTATAAATAGGAGAGGCCTTAGGACACCTAAAGAACATAAGCTATACTTGAGCATCCATTCTAGTAAGAAACAAAGCTAAGCAACACTTGCCATCTTGTTCTTTAAGCTTTAAGTTCATGTCCTATGGCCATAGCCTCTTAGGAAACATCCAAGAAACGTCCATCCTAAGTGCTTTGAGAGGTCTAATACTTGATATCGGATCAAAGTGACATACTCCATTGGTGTACTTTTTTTCTTCCAATCTCCATTCACATGTTATGATGCTTGTGCTCCATGGCTACTGTAAGTTGTGGAAGATGCCTGAGGGATCTTTATTGGGGCTACTTCTTGGTGGAGAAGGATTCTCCAAGGTTTCTTGAGGTTACTTCATGAAGGTTGCATCAAGGGAGGTTGAAGCTACTTCTAGGTGAAGGCTATCTCAAGGTGGTGGAGCTACTTCAAGGAGGAGAAGTCTTCTCTAAGGGCTTGAGGTTACTTCAAGAAGGCTTCTTCAAGGAGGTTGAGGCTACTTTTAGGTGAAGGCTACTTCAAGGAAGGTGATTGTATTTTTTGTAACATCCTTGTGAGGTAAATACAATAAAATTCTTTCAAAATCCCAATTGGTGATAATTGGGTAGTGACTAACAACCTTTAATTTAAAGGTTGGAACAACTCTACATTGAAGTGTCTTCCTTATTTACTCCTCCTTCTTTGGTTTGAGTTTTTAAATTGATTTATTAAAGTATCAAAAATTCTATTCACCCCCTCTAGAACTTTCAATTGGTATCAGAGTAGGTCTTCAAGGAGCCCTAACATGTCTCGAAGAATGGGGGATAACTTGCATAGCAACCTCAACCTTGAAGGAACTAAAGTGACTTGGACACCACCTTTTGATAGAAGAAACTACACTTATTGGAAGAGAAAAATGCAATTTTACTTCCAAGGAATAAGCCTAGAGCTTAGGAGAATGGTGTCTTTACCTTGTGCACTTCCTACTACTGAATATGAAACATGGAATCCCGATACGGTAATGCAAGTTCAATTTAATGAAAATGCGGTAAGCATATTATATTGTTCCATTTCTATTGGTGAGTTTAATAGGATATCTTTATGTGAAACAACTTATCAAATATGGCATAAACTTTCAATTACACATGAAGGTACCACTAAAGTTACAAATACCAAAATTAACATCTCAAACAAAAGTTTGAAGAATTCCGTATCCAACATAATGAGTCTATTAGTGAAATGTATACAAGGTTTTATTCTATTGTTAATAGCTTAGTGCATTAGGTAAGTATATAAGTGAGGAAGACCAGGTTTCCAAGTTCCTTAGATCCTTCCTTGAAAAATACAAGCCAAAGGTGATGGCCATTGAAGAAGCCAATGACCTTACCACAATGAGGATGGAGCAACTCATTGGCAATCTAGAGACGCATGAAGTCACCCTTGAAGAAGAAAGACTGGAGGCCAAACTTCAAAAGGGAAAAATAAAGGACATTTCATTAAAAGCTACAACCAAGGATCAATTAAAAGTCATCACTCAAGAAAGTGATGAACAAGTGAAGGAGACGATGAATAAGATGCACTCATTGTAAATGGGAAGAAATATAGAAGGTATAAATCTAACAAAAAGTTTACTGCTTATTCCTCTTCTTCCCTTAGATGCTTTGAATGAAGTACGAAAGTACATGTAAATAATTAATTTCCTAATATCAAGAAAGGAAAGAAATCTTCTTTCAAAAAAAAGACAAGGGAGATAAAGCCTACAAAGCAGCTTGGGATCAATCAAGCGATGATAGAGGAAGTGGAGAATAAGAAGTGGAGAATCTCATGGCTAAGGAAGATGGAAATGAAGATTCAAGTGAGGTAAGTATTATTAATTTATCTAAAGAGGAGTTAGTTACTAGTCTTGAAGAACTACATCATAAATATGTCTATTGTAAAAAAAGTTGAAAAATCTTACAAAAAAATAATGATTTGCATGCTAAATTATATGTGTTTTCTTCTGAAAATGAAAGTCTTATATATGAAAAAGATACCTTGAATTCATCTATTAATGATCACAATATCAAGTTTCTTACTCTAGAAACTAACTATAATCTTCTCTCTCAAGAAAAGGTTGGATTGCTTGCTAAGATAAATAATCTTCAAACTCAACCTATCATATGCACCAATTCAGATTATGATGTTATTGTCAAAGAAAGAGATAGCATGTTATCTAGATTAAATAAAGCAAAGATAGAAATTAAAAGGAAAATGAATGAAATTTTTAAGTTGCAAAAAGATATTAATATCTTAAAATATAATGATATTCTTGATAAAATCCTAGAAAGTTATGCTCGTCAAATTGGGAGGAGAGGCCTAGGTTATGTACCCAAAGATGAATTGTATCAGAAGCCTCGAGATAAAAAGACAGAAGTACCTAAGACCAAGGTCATGTATGTACCTACCAACAATCTATCTTGTGACCATAATTCTAGGAAGAGAAACAAAATTGATTTTATTTGTTGTCATTATTGTTTGTCTTGGACATTATTCATTTTCGTGCAATTACAAAAAAAATAAGGACAAATATTTAGTTTGGGTTCTAAAACCTCCAATATAGAAATGTTGGACATTTAATTGAGATTTGACCTAAACTTCATTTTGAAATTCATAATGTCTTATCTTAACTAAAATAAGCCTTAACTTGTATATTCTGGTATGACTTGAATGCTAAATTGTGTTATCCAAAAATAATAACATGATTTGTCTACATTAGAAATGTTGAACTTACTGAAAATACACAAAACTTCATCTTGGTTGACAAAGAACTCAACCAAGACCTCTTCAAAATCGAAGAAATAATTGATCAAAGGTCGTTCTCTCCAAACTTGTGTTTCTTGGAAAATATTCCCAATCGACAAATAGTTTGATCGAGAACTCTTCTGGTTGAAGAAAAGTTTGACCGAGGATAGTTCTGTCGAACTGGTTATTGAAATTAAAACATTTGTTTACATTTAACTTTGGTGCTTTAAAATTGTAATGAGCTCCTCATATTAAGTTGTTTTAAAACTTGAAATGATAAAATAATTCTCCTAACCAAAAGGACCACAACATGGGTACCAATATCTACCTATTTTGTAGGATTGGGTGGTTGATAGAGGTTGTTCCAAACATATGACTAGAAACAAGAAGGCCTTCCATACACTTGAAGAAAAGAAGAGTGGAACATCCACATTTGGAGAAAATGCCAAAGGTAATATTATTAGGATAGATAATGTTGGTACAAATCTTCAAATACAGAACGTGCTACATGTAGATGAATTGCATCACAACTGAATTAGTGTTAGTCAATTGTGTGATAGTGGCTATGATGTTCTATTTAACAAATATCATTGCAAGTTACTCATAGAAAACACTAATGGTGTTGTTTATGTAGGAAGAAGACTAGGAAATCGTTATATACTTAAACCAAACTCTATGCAAGCTGTTGTTGTAAAATTTCTTCTTGCAAATGATGAATATTTACAATTAAGGCATACAAAGCTAGTTCATGAAAGCTCACATGTTATCAAAAAGTTGATTAAGTACGATTTGGTTTGTGGTTTACCTAAACATTTTTTTTATAAACCTAGAAATTGTGAACCATGTACTCTAGGCAAGAAAATTAAAAATTCTTTCCAATCTAAAGCCTTGCTTAGTACTACTAGATTATTAGAACTTATCACATAGATTTGTTTGGTCCCATGAGCACTCAATAAATTGGTGGTAAAAGATATTGTTTGTCATTGTTGATGATTATAGAAGATATACTTGGGTTCACTATCTCTCAACAAAGGATGACACAATTAGAATATTCATTTAATTTTCTCTAAGATTGAAAATCAACTACAAAACAAAATATGCACCATTAGGAGTGATCATGGTGGCGAATTTCAAATCACATCTTTGAAACATTTTGTACGTCCCAAGGGTATACTCATCATTTTTCCACACCACGCACCCCACAACAAAATGGGATAGTAGAGAGGAAAAATCTATCCTTACAAGAAATGGCTAGAATGATGTTACTTGAACATAATATACCTAAAACCTTTTGGGTTGAAGTAGTAAATATAGCAAGTTATCTATTAAACCATGTGCCAATCCACTCTCATCTTAAGAAAACTCCTTATCAACTCATTTTTAACAAGAAACCTATAGTTCACTATTTTCACACCTTTGGTAAACCTTATTACATATTAAACACAAAAGATGATAGATACAAATTTGACCCTAAACACCAAAAATATTCTTTTTGGGTTATTCAACTTCTAGTAAGGCATTTAGAATCTAGAACACTAATTTAAGAAAAGTTCAGGAATCAATTCATAACATATTTAATGAAAGAACAACACAAAGTGCTGGAAATGAAATTGAAAATGAAAACTTGAATGATATTACACATCAAATTGAGGATCCAATCATATCAACAAAAAATGATAAAAATTTAGAAAATGAACAACATAATGATGAGGCACAAAAGTCTATTCCTAGAATAATCAAAGATCATACTCAAGACTTAATTGTAGGACATCCTTTCGATAAAGAAAAAACTCGATCGTCATTTTAGAGATGTTGCAAACATGGACTTTGTATCAATTGTTGAACCTAAAAAGATAAATGAAGCTCTAAAAGATTATTAGTGGATAATGGCTATGCAAGAAGAGATAAATCAATTCACTAAAAACAATGTATGGGACTTACTTCCTAGACCTCAATACAAAACCATCATTGGAACTAAGTGGGTTTTTAGAAATAAACCTAATGAAGCTGGGGAAGAGGTTAGAAACAAAGTTAGGTTGGTTGCTCCAAGATATAATCAACAAGAAGGGATAGACTTTGATGAGACTAATACACTCGTAGATGGACTTGAAGCCATTAGAATGTTGTTAGCTCTAGATGCGCATAGAGACATCAAACTTATCCAAATGGATGTAAAAAGTGCCTTCTTAAATGGAATTATAGAAGACGAAGTTCATGTTCCCCAACCACCCAGTTTTGAAATTCCTAACAAGTGTGACTATGTTTATAAAACTTAAGAAAGCTCTTTATGGTATAAAACAAGAACCTAAAATTAGTATGAAAGACTTAAGAATTATCTCTTTGATAATGGTTTCTTTATTGGATAATCAGATTCCAAATTATTGTTCAAAACATATGAATCACATTTTCTAGTTGTTTAAAAATATTTTGATGGGATTATCTTTGGTTCTTCAAATCATTCCATATGTAATCAATTTATTGATATCATGCAAAAGGAATTTAAAATGAGTCTTATGGGTGAATTAACATTTTCCTTGGTTTTCAAATAAAACAACGCCCGTTGGATTTTTTCTAAGCCAAGAGATAAATACTAAGGAATTTTCAAAACAATTTAATATGGAAAATTGCAAGCATGATACTACACTTATGGATACTTCTGCTAAAATTGACAAGGGCTAAAATTGACAAGGATGAATATGGTGTACCCGTTGATGACTCCTTATATAGTGCCAAGATTGATAGCTTGCTATACTTGACTGCATATAAATGTGATATTATGTTTTCCGTCAGACTCTACACTAGATTTCAATCAAAACCTATGCATAATCATTTTCAAGCCATCCCAAGAATTTTAAGATACCATGATGGCACTATAAATTATGGTTTGTGGTATCTAAAAGGTCAATCATTGGACTTAAAAGCTTACATCGATGCTGATTATTCTAGTTGTCGCCTTGATCGATAGAGCACAATGGATGGTTGTTTCTTGCTAGGAAGAGCCTTAGTATCTTGGTTTAGTAAGAAACATCATACATTTCCATTATCTACCACTGAAGCCAAATAGATGGCTACAAGATCATGTTGTGCTCAAGTGCTTTATATACAACAAGTTTTGAACAATTATCGATTTTCCTCTAACAATTTTCTATGGTAATGCTAGTGCTATAAACTTGGCTCATAATCCCATTTTACACAGTCGTGCCTAGCACATTGATTTTAGGCATCACTTTTTGAGAGATCTTATTTCCATGAATAATATCTCTCTACATCATGCTAATACGGAAGAATAATTGGCTGATATTTTTACTAAAGAAGTTACTTATTACTCCTCTAAAAGATGTTTTCTTTGATATATTTTCTCAAGATTCTTGATAAAAAAATTAGTTTAACATGAAATTAAAGTAATTTTATTCCTTTAGAAGATTTATCTATTATGCTTTAATATCTTTTTTTTTGTCAGTAAGCGTGCTTCCTTCTATTCATGTGCAAAAAACATTACAAGTGGGGCCTGAGCTCACATAAAAAAAGACCTATCTATGCAGATCTTTGTAATCACTATCTATTCTACAACAAACATGAATTGTGGAAGGAGTAACATTGTCATAGACGGTTTGGTTTCTAGCAACCCAGACGTGGTACAGGGTTAGCAGCCCCAGCAGCTTGGAATTACGATCAACGATCTATTCCAGGTCTTCAAAAGAAGTCGACAGCTATGTCATTCTGTTCTTTTCTCTTTCCCAAATCTCCAAGGTGAAGCTACACGACCAAAAAACATGGGTAATACTCTCAGCTCGACTCTCACACAGACTACATCTAGAAGCCAGGTGGAAGCCTTTTCTCTGTAGATAATCCTCAGTAACCACATGCCTTTGTAAGATCTTCCAGCAGGAGACCTTAACTCAGTTAGGGACAATCGAATGCCAAAGCCAAACCACCCAATCTACTTGATCATGTTTGGTTCTGCACAGCTGCCACGCTCCCTTCATGGAGAACGTCTTCATTCCTTCAAAGTAACATTTATCTTCAGCTTGGAGGGTGATGGATTCACAAATGACACAGAGCTCCTCACAACCTCTAAAATCAGGGATCTTCCACTTGCCATTAGAAATAATGGTGTTTAAGTATGCATTCCTTCCAATATTAGATCACAGCCTAAGGGGTCTTGGGTCGACGAGCACATCCTCAAGAAAGGCCCCTTGGACCCACGGGTCATGCCACATGAGAATGGACTTGTCGTTGCATATGTCGAATCTGACCAAAGGAAGAGCACCATCTCTCGCTTTAATAACTGCCTTCCACATCGAGCTATCCTTTTTCTTACAAGCATAGGTCCAAATGGAGGTGTCTTTAAGGTATTTGTTGTGAATCCATTTGATCCATAGAGTGTTCTTATTATTGGAAATATCCCAAAGCAGTCTGAGCATTCCCGCTTTGGACCAGTCCTCCACCTTGCGAATAGAGAGGCCCCCTTCCCTCTTGGGCTTGCATATGTCATCCCAGGAGCTTGTGTGGAAATACTTACAGCCTTCCTTGACTCCCCTAAGAAAGTTTCTATAGAGTCTCTCTATCTCTTCCATAGTGGCTTTAGGAAGCGGAAAGATTCCCGACCAAAAGAGGTGATAAGATGAAAGCGTTGAGATAATCAACTCCAGTCTGCCCACCATCGATAGATACAAGGTCTTCCAAGATTCCAATTTAGTTTTGATCTTGTCGATAAGCGGACAACACATGGACTTTGTGAGTCTACCTGCAAAAAGAGGAACACCCAAGTATCGGACTGGAAAGTCCCATTCATCTACATTCATCCTCCCGCACAGTGATTTTGAAGCAGAGCTGCTGAGGAAAAGCTGAGTTTTGGATGGATTCATTTGGAGACCCGAAAGATCTTTAAACTTGTTCATACACGCAAGAATACCATCCACATTGTGATCATTAGCTTCGGTAAACACTAGGAGGTCATCTGCAAAGATGATGTGTGAGACTTTGAGATCACCAATAGTAAGCGGAGAAATGGTGCCATGGTCTACAGCCTCTTTAAAGATGGCAGTGAGTCCTTACATACCAATGACAAACAAGTAGGGAGCCAAGGGATCGCCCTGGCGTATACCCCTAGTAGCTTGAATGATATCAGAAGGAGTACCATTGATAAGAATCTAGAAGGAGGCGGAGTCCATGAATTCACAAACCCAATGCAGCCAGCAATCCGGGAAGTTCATACCTCTCATGATATCAAGGATGTACCCCCTGTCAATAGAGTCGTAAGCTTTGCTAACATCATCCTTTAGGAACAGCTTCTTCTTAACATTCTGTTTTTTGAAGTCATGGATGAGTTCCTTAGCCAAGAGGATTGCATCTGATATGTGTCTACCCTTCACAAAGGCGCACTGGTTGATATCAATCAAAGACGGCAGAACATCTCTAAGGCGATTCGCCATGATCTTGGATATAACCTGGTAAGAAAAATTACAAAGAGAGATGGGCCTCATGCAGTCTCCTATCTTCATAGGTTGCTTCACCTTCGGGATAAGAGAAATAAAGGTTTTATTCACCTCTTTCATAAGCCTACCCTTAGCAAAGAAGTCCTTGATAGCAACACAAAAATTGTCTTTAATCACCTCCCAAGAAGCCTTGTAAAAGCATGCATTCATACCATCTGGTCTGGGGGACTTGTCTTCATTTGAGTTCTTTACAACATTGTGGATCTCTTCATCAGTCACAAACTGACATAATTTTTGGATGTGATTAGGTTGGAGCTTGGGCAGTTTAGTCCAGTTGGCTTTAGCCTTAACACAGCTGGAATTAAAAAGATCCTTACAATGTTGATCAAAGGCAGCCTTTATATCATTTTCGTTGCTGGTCTGAATGTCGTTGTGATCAATAACTTTGATTTGATTCCTACTCCTCCTCGTCTTTAAAGATGCATAGAAAAAGCGGGTGTTAGAGTTTCCATTCTTAAGCCAGAAAACTCTAGATTTTTGCCTCATCATAGACTCCTCAATCGCCTTCGCGACCATAGCTTCATCTTTTTTTGTTTTAGCAATTTCCCACAAAAGATAGTTGTTCGGGTCATCATCTGATTTAGCTTGGGCATCGAGTGCTCTTTTTCTTTATTTGCGGCTGAGTCCGTAAGGTCGCCCTTGCTCTCCTAGTTCCAAGTTTGTAAACTCCTTTTAGCACGCTTCATCTTTTGCACGAACCTGTACATAGTCAAGCTCAATCCATTCCAATTATGAAATACTACTCACAATATCATAATTGATCGATAAAACACTGGATCGAGAAAGTCCTCGATCGACAAAATTCTTGACTGAGATCCTATCAGTGGGACCCTCATCTGGCTATTCAACTCTTAGTTAAGAATATTTTAGATACTCCTTAGACCTAAAAGTTTACCCATAGGTCCCTCAGTTGATAAAATTCTCGATTGAGTCCTTAAGTGTTACAAAAAAAAATTGAATTCAAACTTTGACTGGCTAGCCATTACAGATTCATTGTGGCTGACAGTTGTTGACGGCTCAGTCAATGAGTTCATTGACTGAGCATAGTTCTATTTTGCTATAAATAGCACCCAAATATAGCCATTCTCTTCACAACTCAAGTGCTCTCTTCTCCATCACCTCTCTAGCATTTCTTATAGCTATCTTTCAACAACCTTCATCCCCCTATCATATCTACATCTTCTTCCACGACTCTTTTATCAAGATGGCTTCTTCTTCATCTCGTGGTGGCAAGAAGCAAGTTGCTTCAAAGAAGGTACACATGGCTACTCCAACATTGAGTATCATCAACAAAATCCCCTTCAATGATGATGCTACTAGAGAATGATACTTGAAGCTCACCTCAAAGTATCTTGTTCCTCGATAGCCGGTGGAACTCAAGGACTTCATCACCATTCTTGACCTCTATAAACTTTTCAAGGTGTAAAAATTGAAGTAATTTCTTATCCCCTCCTTTCATTTTTGGTCTACCCAAGACGTAAATGAATTCTATGCCAACCTAACTAGAAATTTCAATGACCCCTTCTCCTTCACTTCCATGGCTTATGGTCTATCCTTCCACTTTTTTGAAAATGATATCCTCAAATGCTAGACAAATATGCTGAGGAATATGGAGATTTTCAAGACCTTACTAATGAAAATCACATCTCAAAATTCTCCACCAAAGAAGAAACGATTATCATTAGTGATATTAAAAAGGCTATCTTTGTTCCTAACACATCATCACATTATCATAGGGGAACATATTATACCACATACTTAACCCCTGAGGCCAAGATAGTGAATCTCAATATTACCCATAATATTCATCCTAGAGCCAACAAAACACAAATTCCTCATTTAGGATGTGCCTTGTCTATGTCATACTTGAAAGTATTCATGTAAACTTTATTCGCATCATCCTATCTAACATGTTTGATTTTCTGGTAACCCACCATGTGCTGATTTTGTCTGCCAAATAATCCAATATTCCATTGGACAAATTTAGAAGACTTAGGCTACAAATGTGATAGACTTCCCCAAAGAATTACCCAAAAAAGTGTTGATAATATGGGCTTTGACTTTGGTCACAAAATATCTAGGACTGAAGGAGAAACATCCACTGAAGCCAATCCTTTATCTCCTACTCCTCCTAGCTATTGCATAAAAAACCTTTCCAATGATTTTTCCCATATTAAAGAAGCCACATATCAAATTGGGCGACATCTAGAATACAACCATAATGCAATGATCTATCTAAACCAAAGGATGCAAGCTTTAACTCTTAATGTTCTAAACAACTATCCTTATGCACAATATCCCAGGAGAATCTATATATTCAATCCTTACATCCAATACACTCAAGTTCCACCACCACCGTCAAATGACCTTACCCATACCTAATATTCACCAATGCAACTTTAAGAGATAGATGTTCATTTCCAATTTGATCGGGCACCTACATTTCTATAAGCTTATGCTCTCACAGAGACAGGGGAACTTGACCGGAAAACACTTGTCAAGTATTATGGTGGTACTCCAATATATGGGATATATCCTTAAGTTGATGTAATTTTAAATTCTTTCAAGTGATATTTCTATTGTTATATTTTTTGTTAGTAGTAAGATCTATGTAATGACTTTATTATCAATGAAATTGAGCTTTCTTGTGTTCTCTTATTCATGAAAACAAAATTATTGAAAAAAAATTATATCAATTATGGATTGTGGTTCTCATTGGACATTTTCTTTTTTTTGAAACATGTTTATTATAATTGAGGGGGAGTATTCCATTCAGGGGGAATAAGTTTAATATGACAATATGGCTATCTTTTTGAAATAACAAAGGGGAAGAAATAAAATAAAATATATTCATAAGTTTCATGATCTCTTGGCTTGACATTTATTGGTGCTACATTACCTTAAGAGATGGATATCACATTCCATATCTCTTTAGGTATATTAGGACACATTTTATGAAAACAAGATAATCTATTCATCTCAAGTATATCAAAAGTGTGAAACTCATTCTGTTTCAATCATTTTGCTTATATTTTATGAATGTGTGCCATCTTCAAAATTGGGTAGATTGTTGGCAAAATTGGACATTAGCATACCCTTTGTTTTGATGATGAGAAACATTTCATTGTTTTGGATCTAACGTGCTACTTGAGTATTTCAAGGTTCAAGAAAATAAGGAGAATCATATGAAGTGGATAATAGAAGATCAATTGAAATTGAAGATCAATGCGCTTAAATGTGCATATTATTAAGATTGTACTCAATGTAAATACTTGTATAGAGAATAATGTAAAATTACTTAGATATCAAGTAAATCAAGCAGTAGATATTCTCTATCCACTCTTATCGCTTAGTTAGGACCCCCTAGAGATTAGAAGTCATTATCATCCATTAGAACATACATTTAATAGGTGATTCAAAATCCTAAAATAGTACCCATCCCGATCAAGAAACTAGTTGATCGAGACGCACTCAGTCGAAGACATTGTCGACCGAGAGCCACCTCGTTGAGAACTTAGAGAACTAATAAAAAACTTCCATATTTATGCTCTAAAAAATGTTTCGGTCGAGTATATGGTCGACTGACTCAATCTCGCTCCAAATCATATGATCGTTAGACCAAGTAGTTGGGAGTTGGGATTTGGAAATAGACGTTGGTACACATTTGCATTGAACCAAAGCTTGATCAAAGAAAAACTCTCCAAAGACATGGTCAGTCGAGAAACTTGTCAACTGGAGATGGTTCTAGATTGTTCTTTTAAGTTCAAACAATTTAGCCGTTTCTATGCAACTACTTTCTACCTAATAGCTAGTTGAGCAATAAGAACACTCTAGATAAATACTTTTACAAAGATATAATGTACAAGTACTTAGATATCATGTAAATAAAGTGTTACATCTTCTTTATCCACTCATAACCCTTAGTTAGGACCCCCTAGAGATTAGAGTCATTATCATCCATTAGAGCATACACTTAAAAGGTGGTTCAAAAACTTGAAATAATACCCATATCGGTCGAGAAACTATTCAACCAAGACACACTCATTTGAAGACATTGTCGATCGAGAACCAGCGCAGTCTAGCACATAGATCACTAATCAAAAACTTACATATTTGAGCTCTAAAGTGTGTTTCGGCCGAGTATATGGTTCACCAACTCAATCTCGGTCCAAAGAGAATGAATGTTAAACCAAGTAGTTGGGTGTTGTGAGTTTGAAATAGACGTTGGTACACATTTGCATTCAACTCAGGCTCAATCAAAGAAAAGCTCACCTGAGGCATGCTCGGTCGACAAACTTGTCGACCTGATAGGGTTCTGGATTGTTCTTCCAAGCTTGAACAATTAAGCCATTACTAGCCAACTACTTTCTACCTAATGGATAGTTGAGCACTAAGAACATTCTAGAGACTCACTAAAACGTCCCTAAAAACTTGCAAACCATTCCCATTAATAGAAGAATCCTTAGTACACCTAAAGAATATAAGCTACACTTGAGCATACATTCTACTGAGAAACAAAGCTGAGCAACACTTGCCATCTTTTTCTTTAAGCTCTAAGTTTGTGTCCTATATGCATATCCTCTTATCCACCATCCAAGAAATTTCCATCTTAAGTGATTTGAGGGGTCTAAATCTTGATATAGGATCAAAGTGTGATACTCCATTGGTGAACTTTCTTTCTTCCAATATCCATTGATAGTTTATGATACTTGTGCTCCTTGGCTACTCCAAGTTGTGGAGGTTTCCTGAGGGAGCTTGATTGGGGAAACTTCTTGATGGAGAAGGCTGCTCCATGTTTGCTTGAGGTTACTTTGAGAAGGCTTCTTCAAGGGAGGTTGGAGCTACTTTTAGGTGAAGGCTATCTTAATGTGGTAGAGCTACTTCAAGGAGGAGAAGGCTTCTCTAAGGGCTTCAGATTACTTTAGGAAGTCTGCTTCAAGGAGGTTTATGCTACTTATAGGTAAGGCTACTTCAAGAAAGTTGATTGTATTTTGTTCTAACATCCTTGCAAGGAGAATAAAAATAAATCACTTACAAAATTTGAATTGGAGACAATTTGGTAGTGGACTGACAGCCTTTGATTCAAAGGTTGGAACCACTCTACATTGAAGTGTATTCCCTATTTCCTCCTCCTTCTTTGGTTTGTGTTTTTAAATTGAATTTTTAAAGTGTCAAAAGCTCTATTCACCCTACCCCTCAAGATTTTTCAATGACTACCAACAATATAGTTTGCTAGTATTTTTTAGAATTTCTTGAGCACTTTTGAAATAAACTATTGGGTGTTTATTTAAATTCTTCCCAATTATAATGACACTAAGAGTATCACATAATAAAGACATCATATTTTGAACCCTAGAATACATGCATTGAGGGTTGATAGACACAAGCCCTGTAGGAACAATGATCACACCTGAGATAGCATATCAAGTGTGGCTTAGAATATGTGAACAAAATGCTAGTTCTAATTTGCAAGTAATTGATTGATTATATGTTTTTATCTTACTTGCACACTTTTTCATGCACCCCACGTACACAAAATATTTCAATATGCTAATCAACACTTCTATTTCACATTGTTTCAAGTACATGCTAAAAAGGAAGATATCAATATGATATTAGCTAAACGCATTAAAGCTAAGTGAAGTTGGATTAGATAGATACTTCTTCTCTTATGTATAGTATTGATGATAGAAATACATGTAACTCCTTAGAGGAGCATCTTGTAAACAATAGTTATATTAATGGAAATTATTTACTAGTATGTGTTATTTAGTAAAAAAATTGAACCTTGGGAAATTTAGGTAATGGCTCCCAACTTTATGATTCTTCCTTAACTGGGGATGCTAAAAAGTGAGGTAGTTACATTTGATATTAGAGCCCTATATTTTTCAAATAATGTTTAATAGTTTATAATTTCAAGTAATCTTTAAAAATATTAGGAAACTTATTAAGGTATGATCTGATGGCAATGGTGTCTAGAAGGGTCATGGGTTTGGGGGCTGGAAATATTTTCCTCCGCATCATTAAGTCAGTATAGGAGGATTGCCTTAGCCATAGTGATACTTGCCTTGTCATAACCTTGGGTTTTCTTGGGGTAACATTTTTTCTAAGTCTTATCATCTCTAATTTCATCCACTTCTCATCTTCTTTCTTAATAAACCCTAAAATATACTTCTCTCCTCATCTCAAGTTAGTTATTTTGAGAAGAAGTAGTATTAAGGCATCCTCTACCAATTAATGTACATGTAGTGTGGAAACAATGATCAAATAAAGTAATATGTTTTATGGGTTTTTCCTTTCAAAAGTGAACCTTGTATTGAACTAGGGTTGGTCTAGGAAAACCCTTAGTGGGTCAAAGAAATCATAAAATCCTTTGATGTTGGGTGTAGATTGTGTAGTCAATAACCCTAACCCAAATCCCTAATCACAGGTAATAAGTGAGGTATGAGTAAGAAAGAGACCCTACCCATAAGAACCCTAACTAGGGTAAGAGTTAAGAGGAAATCTAAATTAGTTTAGGTGACTCAGTCTCCCATGCATGAATGTGGGGAAAATTGTGCATGATGCATGTGAAAGGATTTGAATATACATGAGAAACATAAATGACCAATGGTTATACACAAAAATAATAATATAAACATAACTTGTTCATTGTCCTAATGTTATCTCTGGAGGATTGGATGAATAAAGAATACCCCCAGAGAGTGGGTGTACTAACCCAAGCGAGTGGGCAAGTTATTGAGACTACCCCCAACGAGTGGGTATGTTATTGAACACACCCCGAGAGAGTGGGTATGTAATTGAAACTAACCCCATCAAGTGGATATGTTATTGAAATTACCTCTAGATAATGATTATGACTCCCCCATTGAGTGGGTTTGCTATTGAAATAAACCCTCAAAGACTGGGTATGTTGTTGAAAAAAAACCCCAAAGAGTGGGTGTGCTACACCCAGTGAGTGGGTATGCCTTTGAAATACTCCCAGTTAGTGAGTATGATATTATGAACACCCCCAGTGAGGGAGTATGATTAGAGATTACCCCAGTGAGTGGGTACATCATTGAAATACTCCAGCGAGTGAGTATGACGATGTGAATAGCCCAGTGAGTGGGTATGTATGGAGATCACCCCCAGAGAGTGGGTTGATCATTGGAATCTCCCAATGAGTGAGTATGGATACCTCCCAATGAGAGGTTATACCACCAATATTGAGAAAATATGGATTCATAAATTGTAATGTAAAATATATGTTCAACATATTATGGTTACATATAATATACTCAACCTTTAGGGTAGATGTATTGACCTAGGGTGGGTCAACATAGGAGTGGGGAACAGGACCATTGGGGGAGGCAAAACCCATAACATGTGGGGTCATGTTGTGGTCAAAGAAGCCTAACCTCCACCAGTGAGTCAAGAAGACACCATGGGTTAGGACCTTCCCTAGAAGGTTGATTTGACCAGTCATTTTAAGGGGTTAGGTAACCTTGAATGTCACCTAAATTGCAAAGCATTGAGAATACAAAACATGAAAGCACATACATTCTTTAAACCTAAGTATGCAATCTCTGGAGGACACAAGGAAAGTCACTAAGGAAGTGTCCATAGGTATGTGACCAAGCTAGAAGGAAGGTGACTAATCGGCCAAGATGCGATAGGAAGGCCAATATAAAAAGGAAGTCATTATAATGATTGGTGTTCAAGCTAGGATAGGAATATCACCAATAGGTCAATCCAAGAAAGGAAGGTCGATAAAAAGAGGAAATAATTATAATGACCGGTGATCAAGACGAGATAGGAAGGTCACCAATAGGCTGAACTGGGAAAGGAAGGTCGATATAAGAGGAAGTCATTACAAGGACCAGTGATCAAGCTAGGATAGGAAGGTCACCAATAGGCTAGGCTAATATAGGAAGACCAATACAAGAGGAAGTCATTGCAATCACTAGTGAGCAAGATGAGAGAGGAAGGTCACTAATAGGTCAAGATTGGAAAGAAAGACCATTATGAGAGACCAAGCCTGGGAATGGAAGGTCACCATCAGCCCAATGAATGAACATACAATGAGTAATGTGTACCCAATAGATGAAGGAAATTTAGGTTAAGGAATTATATAAGAAGATAATGTGCTAAATTGTGGTATCTTAATAAACCCTTGGTAGAGTAGAGCCCCAAGTCAATCCCAAGGTTGACTAGGGATCATTAAAGGTACATCATATAGAAATTAGGAGGTGACCACACCATAAATGCATTATACCATGGAGTCAAGAGATAGCCATCCATCTTTGTCTGAGGCCCATGGGCTAGGATATTGGCCACCTTCATGAGTTCATGAGGCCCAAGGGGTAAATGTGGGGGAACTCCCTAAGTGAATGAGACCCACGAGGCTAGGATGAGATCACTCCAAAGGTACATGTACCCCTAGAGACCTCTAGGAAGTGGAAAAGGCTCATAATACATGACGTGTTAACATAAAAGATAAAAGAGTTTTGTAATAATGAAAACTTAAGGGAGTTGTGCACAGACTCAAGAGTGAGAAAGGCACTTGCCATCATGAAATATTAAAATATGGTGGGATACAAAAAAGGTATTTCTAGTTTAGAGTCATGTTTAGAATGATTCAACCTAAAATACTAAGTGTGGATACATCATCTCTTCTCTTGGAAGGGGTGAACTTTGTATTTGGGTTGCAGCCAAACACTTATTTCATTTTATTATGAGTTAAAGATTGGGTATATACATGTTATGCTTAAAAATGACATATGACAACAAATACCTTAAGTTGGACTTAATGACATAATCTATTACTTGAGGTGTTACCTTACCCTTATGAAAAAATAAATGAAGATTAGGTTGGAAACTTTTGTTTAAAGGTAATCACAACATGAAATTGAAATCACAGTTGAAAATGTAATCACCAAGTGATGAGATCATGTCAATATACCTTGAATTGAATTCAATTACCAATCTTAGTAATAATGGGAGTAATTTGATTATCATAAAATATGTGAAAGATATCTAAGTAGGGTTTCTAGCCCTAAGGTTTGAAGCTAAATTGAGTAACCAATCACCTTAACTTTACCATGTGTGAAATTTTGGGACAAAATTCCTTTTGAGGGTGGATGTAATATCCTCAGGTTTTGGTGAAATTTTATTATATAAATATAAAGAATCAATTGATAAATGAATTCCCAAACATATTTTTGATAATAATAATAATGTTATTCACTTTGTGGCATGGGTGAAACCCATTGCCCAAGTGAGGTCCGCGAGACTATTTGCTTTGCAAGTATGTTCTTAGGGCACAAGACAAAGAAATAAGATATTTTGTACATAAATAAATAGCAATGACTTTATGAACTATTATAAAACTAAAATATGAGAGAATACACAAGCTTTTAAAAGAAAATAAGATATGTGGTGCTAGAAAAATTATATTACCCAGTTTGGCAACACAAGATTTGAGGCATCATAAGGTGTTATCTTGGTTTGGTTTTTTGTATACTTGAAAATAACAAGGAAAATAAGAGAATTCTCGAATTTGGGATAAATAGGGCTATCCAAGTGATGTGGGTAATTAATTTAAGGTTTTTTTAAAGAAGCAAGTTTTAGCTATTTAACTCATTCCAGCAAATCCCACAAGTTATATATAGGAGGGGAAAGAAACTAATGGGTTGCCTTCCAAATTTCATAGCCATAGAAAGTTCCTAGTGTCTATGGAAATTTGAGAAGGATTTTGTACCTTTTAGCAATAATTGCATGAGTTTCTTTCAGAAAGTGATTAATTAAATATAAAAGTTATGCATTGGACAGTCTGCGCCCCTACATATTGCCACACCAAGCCTAACCCTCAGATCAGGGACCGAACATTCACATTGAGTCTTCTATCATGTGTTGGTTTGGGAAGGGGGCATATTCGCACATAGGAACCCCGACACCTCCCCTCTTCATGGATACTTTTCGAGTCTTGCAATCAACCTTTTGAGTTTGGGAAAGTAAACTAAACTCCACGATCCTTTTTTCTTGCCATCAATTTGAATGGATCATGATTTTAATATCAAGTGGATTCCATGATTACATTGGTAACCTACCCTACACCCTCAACACTAGTAGCTATAAAAGGGACGGCGATATCCCTAAGACCAGATGAAGCACCCAAAGTTCTCATTGACCCTTCCTTCTTTCGTCTTCCCCATGATCCCTTCGGTGCAAGGGGTGACACCATCCTGGCTTCGAGATGTTTTTGACTATAATAAGTAATCTGGATAATTCTATTTGGTGTGGCGGATCTCTGGTGGCCCTTGACTCCCATTTACCCCAGCCTCAACAACTAGTCATAGAGTGATACAACTCTAGTGGATTGGGACCCTTCAATACATGCCTCCCCCTCGCATAGATCATTGTGCACCATGAATGATGAAGAAAGTGAGGTTTCAATGGCATGGAGAGTAACTATAAGTTCTGAAGTGCCTCACCAAGGGTAAGGTAAGGTGGATGTCAAGTTTTCTAGATGCCCCCAAGAACATGTAGAGATCATTTGTAGAAGGATTTGTGGATATGGTGGATGGAAAGGGTGTTCCAAAGTTGAGCTCATGCGGTGATGCTCTACTTTTCCATGAGAATAGAGTTTGCACGCATCTAAGGAAGAGAGGAGAAAGGGGTGACCGGACCTTGCAGCGATGCTCTTCTTTCCAATGAGAACAGAGTCTGCATGCATCTAGGGAAGAGAGGAGAAAGGGGTGACCGGATCTGGGCTTATGCCTAGGTGGACCCAAACCAAGATCTATGATCTTATAGAAGAGATAGCTAAAAACAAGGTGTATATATTGTTGATTTGGCGCTCACTCGTTGTTCTACTAATACCTATATTATGAAATCGTAACTATTTATTGGTAACTCCAATCATGACAAACCTTATATGAAAATTGATTGGGAAAATGGAAGAACCTGAATAAAATATAATTAGTATCTTTAATTCTTGTTCCAAAAATGATGCTAGTATGTGTTGAAGTGCTGATTAAAGCATAAAAACCTTAGTTTTTTATGAATAAGTTGCTAGTCATGTTAAACATGTTTCTTTGAGAGATAATTTGACTATTTTCTACAAAATGGGAATTTAACATCATGATGATAATCATCACAATTATGATAATTAGGGTTTTTGAAAACAACATGGTATGTTGTTAATGAAAAAAGTGATCTAAGTGACATTAATGAAAGGATATGTTGGATATATTAATTAAGGTACCACCTAATGATAATATGTGATGGAATTAGGGTTTGTACCCTTGTTCCTCACCCAAACCTAAACATGAACCTAAACCCTAGATTAAGACCTAAGTAAGGTTTAATCTAATAAATGTGATGATGATACTTTAGGAATTACATACATGCAAATTATATGTTGAATTGCTTGAATTCGTCTTTACTTAATGATGTGCTTAAATTACTTGAGGTATATACTGCATGATCTGCATGGTTCACCATTGAGGTATGTGGTTACACTTATGACTACTTGTAATATAGTTTGCCGATTTTTTCCAAGGATCTCTTGAGGGTTGTGGAAATAAATTGTTGAGTGTTCATTTACATTTTTCTCAATTATAATGCCACTATGTGTATCACATAATAAAGACATCATGTTTTGAACCCTAGGATGATATGCATTGAGGGTTGATGCAGACAAGCCCTCAAGGGGTAGTGATCACACCTTACATAGCATATCAAGTGTGGGTTCAAATATGTGATAAAAATGTCAGTTCGTATTTGTAAGTAATTGGTTGATTCTGTGTTGTTAGCTTACTTGCACACTTTTGCATGCACCCCATGTAGTATATTTTGATATGTTGATCCATTCTTTTGTTTCAGGCCATTTTAGGTACATGCTAAAAAAGAAGATATCAAGATGAAATTACCTGAAGGCGTTAAGGCTAGCTAAAGGAGGATTAGATAGATACTTCTTGTCATATGTACAATTTTTATGACAAAAATTCATCTAACTCCTTAGAGGAGCATCTTGTAAAAAATATTTCAATTAATGGATATTATTTGCTATTAATTATTATTTGGTAAAAATATGGATCTTGGGAAATTTAGGTAATGACTCTCAACTATAAGATCCTTCCTTAATAGGGGGATGTTAAAAATTAGGTCGTTACATTGCTTGTTCTGTTAGAGAAGTATTCCTCATAGAGTACTTGGAAGTTCCTCGAGCACCCTATCTATAATAATCTTCAATTCTAGTGAGTTCATTACATGATGTGACACTAGGAATGTGCTTCATTGCTTGGTCTATAAGAGAACTATTCCCCATTGAGTTCTTGTAAGTTCCTCGAGTTCCTCACGCTCCCTATTAATAGGGACCCTTTTCCTTCATAAGGAAGTAGGTCTTGTTCTATGCACAAAGTTCTTCTCCACTGTCCAATAACCACTAAAGAGATGAGCTTCTTCATTTGTTACTGAAAATTAACCCCTCGCCATGCATCTATATCTAGAGGAAGGATAAGAAACTCTCCTCTAACTTCATTGACCATCGATGACCGCTTCAGCCTCATTGATCGCAAAAGTGATGCACTAAAGGTAGTTGAAGATATTGTGCTTTGTCTATGACCACTGTACTACTTAGGCCTCCATCACCATTGACCTAATAGAAGAATATCTACATTGATGACATGTGATCCATAAGAATTACATTTATATTAATGGTTTCCTCCTTCCCTACACTATATTCATTCATTTCCATCCTATTTTTGGATGATGACCATTCATTATTTTAAATCAGATTGTCCCTCATTAATATGGGTAGGCAATTTTTTTAACTTGGTTTGGAAGTAAAAAGTAGGCCCTCCCAACCATGTAAACACACTTACTCCATTTGTATGTATACTCCATTGATGTATGTGTCTCCCTACTCTAAATATTAATGCATTTCTTGCAGGCTTAGACTCCTTCTAGTGAATTATTTTATTTTAGACAACCTTTAGAGTGTGTTGTTTGATTAGATTTGGGTTAGGGAGTAGTGGGAAAGCATGAGATTGTTGGAGCACTTAAGATATTAATCATGTTGTTGTACTTTTGGTTGTTTGTTTGTCATCTTGAAAAAGAGGTGTACTTATGATCAAGATTCATCCCAATCTGAAGAGAGGAGGGAATGCATAAATGCAAATTTCTTGTAAACTATGGCAAAGGTATACAATGGGTATGAGCGTTTCCATATTCAGTGAGTGTGCTAGTAGGAAAGATGCATCCGAGTCCCTTATAAATTGAACACAAAAATATTATCACTTCTTGTTTTATTTGATGATTTAGTTTTCTTTTCACTCTTGTTTAAATATAGTTTGCTACTTCATTCTAGAAGGAATATTACATCTACTTTTTTATCTGACTTATCTAAGCTAAGACCAAAGATCCTGACAGTTTACCAAACTTTTCCTTATGTTCAACCCCGATGGCTACTTCTAACCTTATGTATCTTTTCAAGTATCTAAAGGTGTCACTTTGTCATTTTAAAGCTTGACCTTTATAAAAATAAGGTTCATTATACTTGTATTTTGGACCCATATTTTTATTAGGTCAACCCCTCTTTCTCATGTTGAAGAGATTTTAGTTCTACCTCACCAAAATAATTTGGGTTTGAATTCAAGGGTTTTCTATTTTCATGCAATTGTTCATTTGTGGATACGTTTGTAAGGATAAACTTCCTATTTGTAATGTGAAATTGATGTTTTAGTTTTGGAAATTCTCATTTTCAAGACAAATTATATCTATAGTGGTGCATAGGGAGTCAAGTGGTTAGATAAATTATATTTCTTTGTCATATAGGAATGCAAGAGATCAAATGTATCATGTATAAGTTCAAATATTTCACTTGTATATAAATAATATATATTTACCTCATCTAGAGAACTATTGTTCTCAAATTGTTGCAGCTTTCTAAAACATAAAACTTTTCTTCAAAATTGTTGCTTGCTGAGTCTTCATTGCCTTATGAGTCCCTTCCAACAGATTGACATTTTTCCTTGTTATCAAGATCTTCCTTCTTCTTAATCTTGAATATATCCTTCTTCTATAATTTCTAATATCTCTTACCAAGATGCAATAATTCAATGTAATAACGTCATTTCATCCACACTCATAGCAAAAGTCCTTTCTAGTTAATGTCATAGAGGATGATCCTTTCTTTAATAGTCATCTCTTAGAGAAATGGGCTTCTTCCACATGATATGAAGATGATTTTCTGGAGTAAGATGTGCTAGGTACACATAAGGTGATATTTCTTTTCATTGCAGTGTTGAATACTTCTTTCATGCACATTATCATAACATGATTTCAACGATTTCAAAGTTACATATCCAATCTTTAATCATCTTGATTTGCAACTTTGTAGATTTTGCAATCTTGATGACTATCTTCTCAAACTTTTAAGGATAATTTTTAGGATTATTGCAAATTTTTCTTTCATGAATATGTGTTTTTTATCACCTTCATTCCTAAATAATGTAACAAAATTCAGAATAAATGCCTCTTACTTTATCATCCTTACCCATACAAATATTTCAAGTTGATGATGAAGTGTGTTGTTCTTGTTCTCTATTACTTAAATGGTTCATGTGTGTAACCAATAAATGCTCATATCTTGTATCACATAAACATACTGATGAATGCATATTCATCGTGGTTTCAAGTCGCCATCTTTGGCCTAATTCGACTCAATACATTCGATTTCATCTCTTAAATCTTACAAATTGAAATTTTCTCAATTAATTGGATTATCAAGCATTTTCACTAATTTCATATGATTTTCATGCAGATCGTGTACTGCAAGCCCACTCAATCCTGAGCTTGCGGTTTGGACCGTTCGATCTTGCTCTAGTGGTTTGGCCATTCGGTTTCACCCCCATTCTATTTCACCCCTTTTCAGTTTGCATTCATACGATATCCACCCTCTTTTGGTTTCAACACCCATTTGGTCTCAACCTCCTTTGGCCACATGGTCTTGGGCTCTCATTCTCCCCTCACGGTATCATGTGATCATCCCCCCCTTACGGTATCAAAATTGAGAGAGTCATCTCTCAATCTCAAAATCGTGAGCATTCTCTCATTCTCAAAACCAAAATGGTGCAAGACCGTCATCCACATGCTTCCGTCCTTCTGTCCACATCACCCCCCTCTGTCATCTCCTTCTTTTCCATGCACTCATCCCGACCTACTACAAACTGCACAGTGTCTTTACTCCTCTACAAACAGCCATCGTCATCCTTCACAATGCCCCCACCATGCCTGCGACCAAACCTCCCTTCCAGCACCAACAATGCATGCATCCCTCACCGCCTTCCTCTTCCTCCTCGTCAGCGACCTGCAACAAACCTATGATCCACGCGTTCACATGACTTGCATCCCTCACGCTCACCGCGTTCTCCAACCATGAGAAGCCATAGCCCATCCAAACTATGAGAGCGTAAGAGTGCCGAAACCGTGTGCATGGCAAACTGACAGGATGGAAACCAAAGTTCCAAACCACTAGGGTGCAAGACCGTGAAGACACAGATAGTGTGAACTCTAGCGGTTCTAAAAAACATAAAGATCACTTATCAGTTTCCCAAATCGAGAAGGAACAAATGGTTTTCCAAACTGTGTGAAGTAGGTTATTTCCAATACTGTAAAGCTGGATCGTGAAGGATTATTTTCTTAAGACCGAATAGACAAAATCGATAAGAAGCTAAATGGTCTTTGAGACCATTAATTTTTCTAAAAAAGTTGATCCAAGACGGTCAAGACTCTTTCCGAGCCTATAAATAGGACCAGCAGGGTCCTCATTTGGGCATGGGATTTGGGATGTTGTCAGGTTGCCTGAACACATGCTCAACCCCTGGAAAGGGATCTGTATCCATCCACATACATCCACTCCACATACGTATCCAAAGTCTGCTCCTTCTGCTTCAAGCAAGAATGAAGAGATGAGGAGGAAGGTGGAGAGAGAAGGTCTGCCCCGTCTATCATGATGTCCTTTGCTCCTCGTCCAGATATGCTCTGATGTGGCATAGAAGACTATATCTTCACCAAGTTGTAACCATCTTCTGCATCATGCTCATGGCGTAACCTTCCCTCTTTCTTGTTCTTTTTGTTCCTTTCATCATGAGCGAGTACTTCCTTTTCACTGGGGTGCGGGGACTAGCCCCGCTTCCCATGCTTTCATGTCTTTTCATTTTAACATTCCATGGCAATGTATATAAATTTTCATTTCATTGTTAATCGTCGATGTTTGCTTGTAGATTGATCACCTGCTTGCTTTTATCTTGTTCTTTCCTATGTTGTGAGAACTTCAATATGTAGGATAGAATGTTGATTAACGTGGTTGACTCCCTGACTAGAAATAGAATGGGATTCCCTGAGGTCGTAAGTGAATGATTTGTAAGGGGATGACCATCTAGCCCACTGTGACGTTTCTATGTGCCTAAACATCCTAACGGAGGGGAACATCTTTAGTTGGATATATGTATCTTCAGAGCTATAAGTACATGATCCAGATGGAGATGAGAAATGTGATGCCTATGGTGATGCTTACGTAGACCTAAACATCCTTCTTGGAGGGATTGCATCAGTTTCATTTGGATAGTTAGATTTTGGTTGGATGTTTTGTGTTAGGATGTGTTTTCATGCATAGTGGTGGTGAAACCCGGGACCACCCAGTGATTCCACATCATTAATCTAGATTCAACTTTAACTCTTCTCTTTACTTTCTTGCAAATTAGTTTAGTTAACCTCAAATCAATCTTTGGTTCTAAATATTAGTCTTACTTAAGATAGACTGGACTAGCAATGATTCTTATAAACATTATCCCTTGGGATTCGATCCTCAACTATACTACGATAAGACCCGTCCGTTTGCGGGTGGTATTATTACACAAGGTTTTGGTAAAAACTCAAGGATTTCAACCCCGAGTGAATTTTTTACTACGATAATAGACCACATCAAATTCTGGCGCCGTTGCCGGGGACAACGAAATTAGCTAGTCAAATCTAGTTCCATTAAGACTAATCTAGTTTTTTGCTTTTTATTTTGAAACTATTGATCATTCAATTGAATTTGACTCTACTTCGTCAATCATACTTCTAAATGATCTTTTCATCTCAGGTACCCCAAAAGACTAGTGCATACACCGTTCAAACAGTTCCGGACTCATTGCTAGCTTTGACCCTGAGATAGAAAGAACCTTTCATCGCCAAAACAGAGAGAACCAAGAAAGAATGGCTCAAGATGAGGAAATAGCCCGAAGGGTAGCTCAAGCCCTTAATGCACAAAGAGATAGGCTTATGCAAGAAGCCAGAGTTGCAGTTCAAGAAGATATCCAAGAAGCACAAGAAGTAGTGCAAGCAGCAGAACTGCAGAACGATCTTAGGGAGTTCTCAATCCCTAAAGCTACTGACGTTCATCACCCAGTACAACCTCCGCCCATCAACGCCCCAAATTTCGAGATCCGGGCACATTGGATCACCTTGATTCAAAATAGCCCTTTCTATGGTAAACAAGGAGAAGATAGTCAGGAACATCTTTTGAGGTTTATCGATATATGTGCCATGACAACGAAAAATGGAGTATCGGACGATGCCATTTGACTCCTTCTCTTTAAGTATTCTCTCGCTGATAGAGCTATAAGTTGGTACAACACCTTGCAATGCGAACCCATCACCACTTGGGAACAACTTCAAAATATTTTTTCTGGAAAAGTTCTATCCTCTTTCTCTCACCTATGAAATTAGGGGTCGAATAACAATGTTCACTCAGACCCCTGGAGAATCCCTTGCTGAAGCATGGGAAAGATACAATGGTCTTCTATGCAAGTGTCCACACCATGGCATTCCTAAGAATCAACTCATTGAGATCTTCTATAGGGGTGTGGATGATGATATTAAGAGGTTTTTAGACTCCTCATCCAGAGGAAACTTCCTGCGTTAGAGTTATGACAACGCATGAAAAGTTGTCATCCATGGAGCTAAAAATCAAGCTAATTGGGGTAGATATGTAGGTAAAGGAGTGTTGAAGGTAGCTATGTCTAAAGTTATTCCTGAATACAAGTCTATCGCTGAATCCCTCAAGCTCTTAGTTTCTAAGAAAGACCATCTCGAATAGTCTATTGCTGCTAATAAAAGAAGACGTTCACCCCCTCTCTAACAAGAGCAAGTCAAGTTAACTTCATGTTACTGTGAAGCATGTAAAGGCACTGATCACTCAACTTTATCCTGAAATGTTCTTTATGATTTTTTTATAAGAAAAATCAGTGGATGAGATAATGGCTAGATGAAAAGTCTGAATGTTGTCAACACTATCCCTGGTCAAGGTTATTACAATCCAAATCAGAATAGGAACCGACCCAATTTTCAATATGGAAATCCTTCTACAGCGGTAAAATTGCATCAACTTGGTTCAAACAATCAACAACGATGTCCGTCGGGATACCAATATAACCAACAACAAAATTTTGGAAACCAAGGTAACTTCAGAAGTAGCTCCCAGAATAGGAATCAATTCCAAGATCCAAACCATGTCCCTTATCAACATCAAGTCGGTCCCATTTCTCCGAATAACAAATTGTTGAGCATTGAGAAGATGTTGTAGTCGCAACAAACATTGATAGCTAACTAGCAAGCCCACCAGAAGGCCATTGAATCTCAACTAGCTCAACTTGCAGCTAGCCTCAAACCACCTGTTGAAGCTTTAGCTGGGCAACCAAAAGACAATCTGAGGTATGTAGAACAACTTAAGGCTGTGACAACCCATTTAGGCTTTGTCTTACCAGAACCCACGACTCCTATCACCGTGACAAATGTCCAAGGTGCTGAGCATAGCACAATGGTGACTCAGAATGATATGACCGACAAGGCAATTTCTGAGGAACCTATTGTTGTTGATGCAGAAGACTCGCCTGAGCCAATTGTTCTAGTGTATAAACCTCATGTACCATTTCCAAGTCAACTCAATTTTACCCAGCTCGATACTAGGTTCAACAAGTTCAAAGAAATCATGAGAAAGTTGTATGTCAATATTCCACTCTTGGATGCCATGGCTGAGATACCCCAATGGTCAAAGTTCTTCAAACTCCTGCTTAGTTGGAAATACAAAATTAAAGATCATCAAACAGTGAAACTAGCAAGAACATCATCTAATTTAGTGATGGATAGGATGCCTCGCAAACATAAGGATCTTGGCTCTTTTAGAATTTGCTGCTCGATAAGAGATTCCATCAATCGACTAGGTCTAGCTGATCTTAGAGCTAGTATTTCTATCATACCTCTTAGCCTATGCAACATATTGGGCCTTGCTAACTTCTCACCTACCATAATGTCCAATGAGCTTGTTGACTCCTCCATGACCAAGCCAGTTGACATAATAGAAGACATCCGTGTAAGCCTTGGGAATCTATATGTCCCGTGTGATTTTGTAGTTATGGACATCAAGGAAAATCCATGCTACCCCCTCATTTTTGGAAGACCTTTCCTCTCCACTACCAGAGCTCTAATTGATGATGAAGCTAGAATTTTGACCCTAAGAGTGGGAAACCAATCTTTTGAATTTTATGCATCCAAAAGTGCTAAGGAACACACTCAAGAAGGAGAGGCATATTTTGTTGATTGTGTTAACCAATTCACTCAGATACAACAACAATTCCTTTCATCAAAATCTGGTGTTCCCTCAGAAAAAAGACCATGATGAAGAGAAGACTGAGAGCGAACCAGTGTATGAAGAGATCAAAGAAATACCACCAACTGCGGAAGAGACACCTCTCAACCCTTTTGGTACACATACTGAACCTTCTTCAGGTGTCCATGAGCTTCCTCATCTAGAAACAACTATCCTCTAGAATGCACCGATAGCCCAATAGACAGAGACTGCTGATTTCATTTTCCCTCTACAACAAGATTTGGACTGCAGTTTCTACCGAGAACATCCCCCATATCTATATTTGATATACATCGATGAATAACATTGCTACGATGAAAGGATAGTGCATCAGCATATGAACTTTTATTTCGAACCTCAATAGCATTACATTATCAATAACACAGTTCATATCCCCTACAACTATTTTTCGCCTCACATTAAGCAACAAAACTCAAGATGTTTCCCTATGTGCTCTGATATTTCTCTCTCTTTATGGGGAAAAATACAAGAGGCTAAAATCAAAGTGAGGGTTAATGAATGGTTGAAAAAGAAACCACCAAAAGAACATGTCAATTAGACTGCTCCAAGAGAATATGTCAATCCATCTCAAGTTCCATCTAGAGCCCCACCATGGTGATAGTATCCATGTCGAGCCATCGACGTAAAAAAAAGCGCTTGTCGGGAGGCAACCCGATCAATAATTTTGTTTTTACTTTTAATTTCGAATTAGAAATTTTCCTTAATTTTTTTTACTTTTCAAGGAAATTTAGCACTAAATAAAAATTGCATCGTGAGATGCTATCTTAAGTTTTGATTAGTCTTCATTTTTTAGATTTTCATATGGAAGACGCATGCTGATTGGAACGCAACCACATCTAGTGGTCCAACCAGCATGAAATTACCCCTCCATCTCATATTTAGAGTTTGCTCAGAACGACCAAATTTCTAAGTTTGGGGTGGAGGGTGGGTGGTACGTACTTTACTTTCCACCCACACCCATATATTTCAGACTTAAGATCTCATCGTGCTTTTTTATCAAAATTTTCAAAAAAATTCAAAGAAATTGAACAGAAACTTGATGAATTTTTGACACTTTTCATTTCAATAAAAGGCATTACCAAGCTGGCTCGTCTCTATCTCTATGCTTTTTTAATTATTAACACGCTCCTTATTCGAAGCAAATCCTCAAGAGGGCCATTTTCTAAAAACTAGCCTATTGATTGAAATCATCTTGTGAAGCTTATGAATCCCAACAACTTCCTTATTGTCCAAGACATCCACACATGTATAATAACTTGTAATAGCTGCTATGGTTTTTGGAGGACAGGAAGAGTAGACAAAGAGAGGAGATGGTAGAAGGTGTGTCATGTTGTTGTTTATGTTGATTTGAGAGTTATACATTGCACATATTTTGATAATGACTTAACCATTCCATTCCTATGTATCTAATATGTTTGTTCAAGATTGATTTTAGGCCTTAGGTACATGAAAAGGATCAAATTATACAAGCCCTAGCTTGTTCAAGTTCAAGTCAAATGCAATGCTAGTTTGTGATTTAGGAATCATTCCAAATGGCCTTAGATGATTTTTGTAATCATTTGTATTGATGATATGACTTGTAACTAAGATGAGAAAAAATGAGGGACACCTAATTCTAATTTTTAATCACATAAATGTCAATTTAGAAAATTTGTCATACATTGTTCATTGGTCCAGTTGGAAACTCGATTGATCCTATGATAGATTTTCTGAAGATGACCCATCAGTCGAGTTACACACTCATAGAACTTGATCGAGTGACTCAATGAGCAAAAATGATTTTGGCTCATCGATCGAGTTTCCCAAAACAACTCGACCGATAGTTTGAAATTTGCCTTTTTCTTTTAGTGGATCGATCTAGTTGCCTTTATTGAAACTCGACCGGATGTACTATAGGAAAAACTCAGAAAAAGTGATTGTAACCATTTGTGAGTTGTTTTGGGTGAAAATAGATTCGTTGCATCTTTAAAACTGGTTGTATTTAAAACCTAAGTGATCCCATACTCAAAGGAACACCCCCATCTATAAATAGGACCCCTTGGAGTTCATTCCAAATTCGCTCATTCATGCTATTCAAAGTCCTTGCTATAGTTGAATGTGTTGCAACTCTGATTCATGTGTTTCTAATCGTTATTTCAGGAACATATTTCCTTGATTTCATGTGTGGATTAGTCATTTACTTGATTTATTATGCATGAAATGACATAGACAACCTATTTTTATTAAATGCACCAAATTATATGATTTTATTATTTTATGTAATATTTTACGCATCCCAATTGCTTATGACGGTTTTGTCTATTTTTATGTACAAGGAAGAGCCACAGACTTGGTGCTATCAACTTGACAACAACCGGGTGTACCGATTTGACATTAGAGACCTATCAGAAACTTGCCTAGAGTCAGTGTTACTAATAACTGAAGTCGGTGCTACCGATTCAGTATCAGCAAGCCCCGACATGAATTAACAAAACTCGATGATACTAGGTTGACGTTAGAGAGGTAGCTCGAAAACCACAAAACTTGATTCTATCTAGTCCAGTCGATAGTATCGAAAGGATCGGGATAACGCGACCAAACCTAAGTGACTAAGTACTACCGACTCACCTAGTCGATACTACTGAGTCTGTCTGATTAGTCCTATGACGACCCTAATTTCTACATACTTTCCTTAGTGACATATATAGATATGTGTGCACTCATATCTATAAATGTCAAAAGGGAAAATAATAGAAATCAAGATAGCCAACTAAAATCAGAGATAAGCCAAGATCAAGTTCATATCATAGCAAATAGCCACACAACATCTCATTCAACAATATAAGATAAAGTCATACATATTCATACTAGAGAAAGAAGAAGAATAAGTCTATGATTATTACATTGGATCTCAATCATCCTCAACATAATCTAGGGAAAGAAATAAACTAACATCTAGCAAGAAAGGGATAAGAGGACTAGGTCTATCTAATAAATCCTCCACGCTTATTATTTGTGCCTTCAGGTACTTTGAATATGCATTGCACTTTAATCATCAATTGTTCCTTGCACCTAGAAAATAAGAGAAACAAAAACATCAACAAAGTTGGTACGTGGAGTTAAAGCTATACTATGCTGGTATATAAAATATTCAAAATTGGAGAAAAGAATGAAAACATTATTTAGAAGCCGAAAATCAGGAAATCCCAAGTTATTATCCTTATTTAGAATGAATATGCATTACTATGGTGGACTTAGCACAAACATAAATATTGGGCCCTATCCCTGCGTACCTTGTACCATTAGGGATCTCCCTGCGTACCTTGTACCATTAGGGAGGTTCTAGTCAACATTAATACTTTCCCTCTCTAATAGGCAGATTAATGAGCACCACTAGTAACTACATTTCAGTTATATTCAATTATGTTCTTTCATGTTCAAGGCGGTAAATCATCAATTAATCATATATCCACATCCACCAATGTATATCAATTTCATGCAAACAATTACATATACTTAACATCCAGCAAAAACTAGTCATATAATTATATCCATGTACCTTTAATTCTCAGATCTGGATTCCATAAGTCCTAAGTTAGGAGAAGATAATAGATCACCCTGAAATTTAAACAAAACCCTAAGTTTCTATGGATTCTCATTATTCCACATTAGGGTTCCTTATTAGGGTTTAGGTCATTTAGGGGGTCACTTAGGATACATAGGATTCCGAGTTGGGGTCTGAGATTAGAGTTGTCCAGGTTATTAAAAGGACATTTCAGTTATTAGGGTTTTCATAAATTGTACATAATATTCATGAGGAGGTGAGGAAAACTAGAAATTAGGGTTCTTTTTCAATTATTGAATCAACTATCTTCCTTAGGTGGGATTTCGAGTAACATGTTGACCAAGATCATAATTAGGGTTTAATATGTCCCCAAGGCAGAAATAACATCATATATAACTATTATTACACAAATTATGCATTAGAAGGTCATTAGTGATGGTTGGCCATATTTTCAAAAAATCGTTCAGATCCAAGTTATGATTATATTTTATTTAGATAGCTTGGATTTTTCTGATGAAAATGGTATATGGGTTTGATATGTTTCGGCATTCCTATCATTTTCTAGGGTTTCTACAACTCTGACCAATCAGGGAAATTCTAAGGAGATAAACAAAAAAAGGGTCGCTGGTCTCGCGGATCAGAAGAGGGATCCGGCTACGGGGATCCTCTCTTTAACCCGCGAGCCAGCCTCGGTCAGCCGGGTCAAGGATGGGGGGTAAAAGGACTTAAATGCCCCTTTTTGGGTTTTGCTTGGCATAACGTCGAGTCAGGGCAGGTTAGTAATTCTGCCCTTTCGATTGCTTCCCTCGCGCGCGCGAGGCAGCAACAAGGATCAGGCAACAAAGAAGAAGGGGGGTGAAGAAGCTCGGCAGGTTAGGGGGTGTCTGGGAGTGTGAGGATGGGTGGAAAGCGTTCGCGAGGTCTTCATGAGTCCAACCAGCCCAAGAAGCTCGTCGGAGGTTAGCTACAACCCTAGTTTCGATGGCAGAAGACTCTGAAAATGGAAAATGGGTTCCAGATATTTACCTGCCCTCTGGCTGGATTGAGGGGTCACGAAGCTCCGCGTGGGGTTCGTGAAGCTGTTGGTCCACTTCCGGATGCTCGACGTACCCTGGATCTCGCCGACGATGGAAGTCTTGTGCGCAGCTCCGGCGACTAGTCGACCCGGGGTTCTAGGCCTTCGCGGCTCCAACTGAGGATGTCGGTCGCCTCGCCGAGACCCCTAGAGGGTGCGGTCAAGTTTGATTGAGCGAAGAGGACCGCTAGAGGGAGGGTGAGGTCGAAGTCCGGCGAGCAGGGTGTACTTGAGGTCGGGGAGTAAGGGGTGATCTCGATTGCAATTGAGGGGTTAATGCGACTAAAAGGTAGGTGGCGTAGCTACGGAACTCCTTAAATAGGAGTGGGGGTGCTAGGAAGGGGAGCCCTAAATTGGCTGCCGCTGCCACTGAGAGGCGCGAGAGCTCGGGAGATCGTTCTCCCAGATCCGGTGGAAAGGGATGATGTGGTGAGGGTTGTTGAGTTTGATTTGAGGAGAGGAGTTGGTCCTCCAAATATCTCGTGAGGAGGAGGAAGGGTCCGGGCGCGAGGGCCGTTGGGGGAGTCGCAGGTTCAGCTGCTGGCGGGGACCGCTTCTTTTGAAGGTGGAAGATGAAGTCCTGGCCTTTGGATCCAGCGCGGATCATTATCCACCTGATCGGACGGCTAGGATCAAATCCCAACAAGGGGCCGCGCCAAAGCAAGGAAATTGGCCGCGTGACAACATAAATCAACTCGATTTAATAAGAAACTTAGGTCTAGGCTATGTAAATGGTGATATATTAGCTCAAAATTAAATTGGTTATAACTCTTTATTGGTAATTCCAATTGCAACAAAATTCTAGGGATAGCTTAATGATGTCATTAAGTAGATAAGCTACAAATTTGGAGTCATAATTCGATTATTGACTACGTCAATTGAATAAATGTCATGATACGTGTATTATAACTTTATGTACTATTATGGATAATCTTATGTGAAATTGATAATTCATTTAATCAATTTAGTGAGAGAGAGATGATTGAGGGCATAATTGGAACAACCAAAAATTGTAAGAGAGAGGAACTAAATAATATATATTTAAAAACTCACTCTGTCACATTCTCCCCTCCTGTTAAAAATTTTGTCCCCAAAATTCAAGCAGCCTGAAAAAGATATGGATACTTCTTCTCGACCTCAGTCTTTAGCTCCCAGGTGGCATCCATTACATCATGGTGGCTCCAGAGAACTTTCACCATTTCAATATGACGATTACTGTGAAGCTCTTTTGACTTGAAGTCGAGAATTCTGACTGGGGACTCAGCATATGACAGATCATCCTTCAATTCGAGAGGCTCATGATTTAAGATATGACTGGAATCCTTGACATAGGGCTTCAGATTAGATACATAGAACACATTATGCATGGAACTATAATGAGGAGGCAAGGCAAGACGGTAGGCGCATTCACCAACCCTTTCAAGGATCTCGAAGGGTCCAACATAACGAGGATTGTGCTTTCCTTTGTTCTTGGCCAAAGGTCGAATAGGTCAGATCTTCAAAAAGACATGATCGCCCTCCTTGAACTGACGTTCCTTTCTGTGAGCATCTGCATACGATTTTTTCTTGTCCTGTGCTCGCTTCATCCTCTGTCTAATTAGAGCAACCTTATCAGTATATAACTGCATCTCCTCAGATTTCATCAGGGTACGCTCTCCGACATCATCCCAGTGTAAAGGTGATCTGCAAGGTCGGCCATAAAGAGCTTCATAGGGAGGCATTCCAATGCTTGCATGATAATTGTTATTATAGGCGAACTCAGCTAAAGGCAAGTAATAGTCCCATGAACCTTCCCAATCGAGGACACAAGCTTGTAGAAGATCCTCTAGAATCTGTATTGTACGCTCTGACTGCCCGTTTGTTTGTGGATGGTAGGATGTACTGAAGTTCAATTTGGTGCCCAATTCCTCTTGAACCTGCTTCCACAACTTTTACATGAACTTCGGGTCCCTATCTGAGACAATAGACGCTGGAACTCCATGCAGACATACTATCTCCCATATGTAGAGGTCAGCCAACTCAGAAACCTTTGTAGTTGTCTTCATAGGAAGAAAATGAGCTAATTTGGTGAGACGATCCACTATGACCCATGCAGCGTCGTATCCCTTCCTGGTCCTGGGTAACCCCACCATGAAATCCATGGTGATGTGTTCCCATTTCCATTCCGGAATCTCAAGGGGTTGTAGTAAACCACCTGGCCTCTGATGTTCCGCTTTGATCCTCTGACATGTCAGACACCTGGACACGAAATCGGCAATATCACGCTTCATGCCCCTGCACCAAAACTGACGTTGTAGGTCTTTGTACATCTTTGTCGTGCCTGGATGAACTGTGTACTTGGACCCATGTGCCTCATTTAGGATTGATGTCTTTACAATTGACTGCTCAGGAATCCACATACGACTTTTGTAACGGAGACCACCATCAAGTCCCACAGACAGATGCGTTTGCGGCCTCGACAGGAGAGAAGATAGCTCTGCAAGATCGGGACTAGCCTTTTGTGCCTCAAGAAGTTCGAAATGCAGGTTGGACGTGATGGAAATGTTATTAACATGCACACGATCAGACAGAAACTGTGGCTTCCAGCCCACTAGATCCTCCATGTTCCTCCATTCAGGGACAGAAAGAGATGCACATACTGCCCTTTTTCTGCTAAGGGCATCAGCGACTACATTTTCCTTACCAGGATGATAGACAATAGTGAAATCATAGTCCTTTAGGTATTCGATCCATCGGCGTTGATGCAGATTCAAGTCCTTCTGAGTTAGGATGTACTTCAGGCTCTTGTGATCGGTGACGATGTCAAATGTTGCCCCGTACAGGTAGTGCCTCCAGATCTTGAGGGCATGAATAATTGCAGCTAATTCCAAGTCATGGGTGGGATAATTAAGTTCATTGGGTTTTAGCTATCTAGATGCAAAGGCCACTACCTTACCATTCTGCTGCAGGACACACCCTAACCCATTCCTCGAAGCATCAGTTAATATGACAAATCCTTCATTGCCAGAGGGTAGAACAAGAACAGGAGCCGACGTCAACTTCTGCTTTAACTCCTGGAAATTGGACTCACAAGTGGCTGACCAGATGAAGTGCTCGTCCTTCCGAGTAAGCTTGGTGAGAGGAAGTGCAACTTTGGAGAAGTTTGGAATAAAATGATGATAGTATCCGGCCAGACCCAGGAAACTCCAAATTTCAGAAGGATTACGAGGAGGTTGCCAATCAAGTACAGCAGAGACTTTGGCGGGATCAACTGATATACTACCTCCATAAATGACATGCCCAAGAAACATAACCTTATCAATCCAGAACTCACATTTTGAAAGTTTACCATAAAACTTCTGGTTTCGAAGAATGTCAAGAACTGATCGCAAGTGTTCACAGTGTTTTTCCATAGAATCAGAATAGATCAAGATATCATCAATGAAGACGACCACGAAATCATCAAGATAGGGTTGGAAGACTTTGTTCATCAGATTCATAAATACACCTGGTGAGTTGGTTAACCCGAATGGCATCACCAGAAATTCATAATGCCCATAACGAGTTCGAAAAGCAGTTTTAGAAATATCAGAATCCTTGATTTTAAGATGATGGTATCCAGAACGGAGATCAATCTTTGAGAAAACTTTAGCAGTACGAAGCTGGTCAAAAAGGTCATCAATACGAGGAAGGGGATACTTGTTTTTAACAGTGGCTTGGTTCAACATGCGGTAGTCAATACACATACACATTGAACCATCTTTCTTTTTAACAAAGAGAACAGGAGCTCCCCAGGGGGAAACACTAGGACGAATGAAACCTTTGTCGAGAAGTTCTTGCAACTGTTTCTTCAAATCCATAAGCTCAGCAGGTGCCATCCTATACGGTGCCCTAGAAATCAGAGTGGTTCCAGGAAGAAGATCTATGGAGAACTCAATGTCTCTATTTGGAGGCAGCCCAGGAAGCTCCTCCGTGAAAACGTCAGGGAAGTCACGTACCACCTCCAGACTTTCTACAGGCCCGCTACTAGGACTGGTCTTTGAGACTAATGTGAGGAAGACTTTACATCCTTTAGAAATGAGCTTTTTAGCTTTAAGAGAGGAGATTATAATATTATTACATAATCCGCTTCCCTTAGGGATTTTCACAGGATGAGAATGAGGTTGAGAGAGAACGGTCATCTTGTTTCTACAATCAATGTGAGCATGGTATGTGTAAAGCCAGTCCATACCAAGTATAACATCAAAGTCTTCCATAGTTAAGAGAATGAATTCAAAGGGCATATCATGATTTTCATATTTAAGAGAAAGTTCATTAGTTTTCTGCAGAGTTGTGAGTATTTTTCCACTCAGAGTAGACACGTCCAGAATATATCCCAAATCCCTTATGTGAAGATTTAATATGGATGCCAGAGTTCGAGAAATAAAGGTATTTGTAGATCCAGAGTCAAATAAAGCCTTAACAGGATGACCATTTAATAATACAGTGCCTACATAAGGTAATCAAATTATGAATAATTGCAGGCTTGACAAAAGATACTGAATTATAAAGAAATTGGGTTACCTTCACAGAGCTGGTTTGGGTTTGCCTTGGCCTCTTCTGCATTTACTGCAAATACCCTGCCATTGCGGTGTCCCTGAGGCTGCGGAGCACCACCCGCAGGATTGCCAAAGATGGAGGGAGTGGGGCACTTGGCGACAAAACGACCCTCCTTTTTGCAGTTATAGCAGACTGGCTTGGTGTGGCGGCATACTCCACCATGGAAACGTCCACAAGTCTTGCACTTGGGATGATTTATCCGCAGCTGGTTCTGATAGCTTTTCTTTCCTCCTTTTCCTGAACCTCCACGTTTCCCTGATCCCTTATTGTTATGGCCAGGATGGAACTTCTTAAACTTATCCTCTTCAGTTGTGGTTAACCCTAAGTATCCCATGCTAGAAGGTTTTGCATGCCCTGCTCTCTCTCTCCTGCTTGAGGGCCATATCTAAGGCTTCATCTATGCTTCTGGGACGAGAGGCTATGACTAGGGTTTTTAGGTGGGCGGAAAGGCAATCAACATAGTGTTCTGTAAGGCGGTCTTCAGTCCTGATGGATGCATAACATTCCAGAAGCCTAAACTTCCGAGTGTAATCAGCTATTGAAAGACTACCCTGCCTTAACTCCATGTACATCTTCTCCTTCCTCTTCCTCTCAGCTATGGGCATAAAACGATCCGTGAAGAGGTTTTTAAAGGCTTCCCACTCCATGTTGTATATTTCCTCACCCCTATTCCTGCCATAGTTCTCCCACCAGATTTTTGCCCCTCCCTTAAGCATATGGGTGGCGAACCTAACCTTCTTCTCATTGGGTACTTCTAGGGTATGAAAACCATTCTCTATGGTAAAAATCCAGGCTTCAGCCTTATCCATAACCTCAGGCTGATCCTCTCCCCAAAAGGAATCAGGGTTTAGTTTAATAAAATCTATCACTGCCACTTCTTTCTTCCTAGATGAGCTAGGTTCTGGGGTTCCTTTTGTGGTGAGGGTTTCCATAAAATCTAAAAGGATTTTCTTCTATTCTTCCCACCTTTCCTTGGCCTCAGCATCGGGATCAGGTACTTCAGAGGGTTCACGTTCTTTTCTTTTCTTAGAGGACGATTCCCCTGAACTGTGAGTCTTAGGAGGCATCCTGAAATTAATTTGAATGTATTAGATTATTACTTCAACAATTATTCTCGTCATTATCATTATTATTTTCACATGATGTTTTATTATTCTCATTATTTAATGATTAATATTTTGAATGTTATGATTTAGGGAGGATATCCTAAAATCCTTATCAGTTGATCCTTAGGACTTTCTAAATAGAGAGACTCCTTCCTAACCTTATAACAGAGGTAAGAGGGAAAGTTTCATTTATTTCAAAACATAGATGAGAGGGAGGAATTTTTCCTATAGAAGAGATGAGAGGGAAAATCTATAGATGAGAAAATTCCTAAATTAAGGTATGTCCAAGAATAGGGGACACTTAGGATATCGGCCAGGTAGACTTATACTGCCATAAAGGTAGCCTCGTGATTGCCAAGCTAAGTGGCTCGGAGACTTTAGTCAAACCCATGGCAGATGCTATCCTAGACACCTCAACCCTTCACATCCCTAACTCAAGGACTACCCTAGACTCATAATAGGGTGAATGAAAGTCATGTGACTAAGATGTGTGAACATTGGCTCTGATACCAACTGTGACGACCCCAATTTCTACATACTTTCCTTAGTGACATATACAGATATGCGTGCACTCATATCTATAAATGTCAAAAGGGAAAATAATAGAAATCAAGATAGCCAACTAAAATCAGAGATAAGCCAAGATCAAGTTCACATCATAGCAAATAGCCACACAACATCTCATTCAACAATATAAGATAAAGTCATACATATTGATACTGGAGAAAGAAGAAGAATAAGTCTATGATTATTACATTGGATCTCAATCATCCTCAACATAATCTAGGGAAAGAAATAAACTAACATCTAGAAAGAAAGGGATAAGAGGACTAGGTCTATCTAATAAATCCTCCACGGTTATTATTTGTTCCTTTAGGTACTTTGAATATGCATTGCACTTTAATCATCAATTGTTCCTTGCACCTAGAAAATATGAGAAACAAAAACATCAACAAAGTTGGTACGTGGAGTTAAAGCTATACTATGTTGGTATATAAAATATTTAAAATTGGAGAAAAGAATGAAAACATTATTTAGAAGCCGAAAATCAGGAAATCCCAAGTTATTATCCTTATTTAGAATGAATATGCATTACTATGGTGGACTTAGCACAAACATAAATATTGGGCCCTATCCCTGCGTACCTTGTACCATTAGGGATCTCCCTGTGTACCTTGTACCATTAGGGAGGTGCTAGTCAACATTAATACGTTCCCTCTCTAATAGGGAGATTAATGAGCACCACTAGTAACTACATTTCACTTATATTCAATTATGTTCTTTCATGTTCAAGGCGGTAAATCATCAATTAATCATATATCCACATCCACCAATGTATATCAATTTCATGCAAACAATTACATATACTTAACATCCAGCAAAAACTAGTCATATAATTATATCCACGTACCTTTAATTCTAAGATACGGATTCCACAAGTCCTAAGTTAGGAGAAGATAATAAATCACCCTGAAATGTAAACAAAACCCTAAGTTACTATGGATTCTCATTATTCCACATTAGGGTTTCTTATTAGGGTTTAGGTCATTTAGGGGGTCACTTAGGATACATAGGATTCCGAGTTGGGGTCTGAGATTAGAGTCATCCAGGTTATTAAAAGGACATTTCAGTTATTAGGGTTTTCATAAATTGTACATAATATTCATGAGGAGGTGAGGAAAACTAGAAATTAGGGTTCGTTTTCAATTATTAAATCAACTATCTTCCTTAGGTGGGATTTCGAGTAACATGATGACCAAGATCATAATTAGGGTTTAATATGTCCCCAAGGCAGAAATAACATCATATATAACTATTATTACACAAATTATGCATTAGAAGGTCATTAGTGATGGTTGGCCATATTTTACAAAAAGGGTTCAGATCCAAGTTATGATTATATTTTATTTATATAGCTTGGATTTTTCTGATGAAAATGGTATATGGGTTCGATATGTTTCGACATTCCTATCATTTTCTAGGGTTTCTACAACTCTGACCAATCAGGGAAATTCTAAGGAGATAAAAAAAAAAGGTCGCTGGTCTCGCGGATCAGAAGAGGGATCTGGCTACGCGGATCCTCTCTTTAACCCGCGAGCCATCCTTGGTCAGCCGGGTCAAGGATGGGGGTAAAAGGACTTAAATGCCCCTTTTTGGGTTTTGCTTGGCATAACGTCGAGTCAGGGCAGGTTAGTAATTCTGCCCTTTCGATTGCTTCCCTCACGCGTGCAAGGCAGCAATGAGGATTGGGCAACATAGAAGAAGGGGGGGTGAAGAAGCTCGGTAGGTTAGGGGGTGTCTGGGAGTGTGAGGATGGGAGGAAAGCGTTTGCGAGGTCTTCCTGAGTCCAATGAGCCCAAGAAGCTCGCCGGAGGTTAGCTACAGCCCTAGTTTCGATGGCAGAAGCCTCTGAAAACGGAAAATGGGTTCCAGGTATTTACCGGCCCTCCGACTGGATTGAGGGGTCACGAAGCTCCGTGTTGGGTTCGTGAAGCTGTTGGTCCACTTCCAGATGCTCGACGTACCCTGGATCTCGCCGACGATGGCATCCTTGCGCGCAGCTCCGCCGGCTAGTCGACCCGGGGTTCTAGGCCTTCGCGGCTCCAACAGAGGATGTCGGTCGCCTCGCCGAGACCCCTAGATGGTGCGGTCAAGTTTGATTGAGTGAAGAGGACCGCTGGAGGGAGGGCGAGGTCGAAGTCCGGCGAGCAGGGTGTGCTTGAGGTCGGGGAGTAAGGGGTGATCTCGATTGCAATTGAGGGGTTCATGCGACTAAAAGGTAGGTAGCATAGCTACTGAACTCCTTAAATAGGAGTGGGGGTGCTAGGAAGGGGAGCCCTAAATTGGCTGTCGCCGCCACTGAGAGGCGCGAGAGCTCGGGAGATCGTTTTCCCAGATCCGGTGGAAAGGGATGACGTGGTGAGGGTTGTTGAGTTCGGTTTGAGGAGAGGAGTTGGTCCTCCAAATATCTCGCGAGGAGGAGGTAGGGTCCGGGCACGAGGGTCGTTGGGGGAGTCGCAGGTTCAACTGCTGGCGGAGACCGCTTCTTTCGGAGGTGGAAGACGAAGTCCTTGCCTTTGGATCCAGCACGGATCATTATCCACCTGATCCGACGGCTAGGATCAAATCCCAACGAGGGGCCGTGCCAAAGCAAGGAAATTGGCCGTGTGACAACATAAATCAACTCGATTTAATAAGAAACTTAGGTCTAGGCTATGTAAAAGGTGATATATTAGCTCAAAATTAAATTGGTTATAACTCTTTATTGGTAATTCCAATTGCAACAAAATTCTAGGGATATCTTAATGATGTCATTAAGTAGCTAAGCTACAAATTTGGAGTCATAATTCGATTATTGACTACGTCAATTGACTAAATGTCATGATACTTGTATTATAACTTTATGTACTATTATGGATAATCTTATGTGAAATTGATAATTCTTTTAATCAATTTAGTGAGAGAGAGATGATTGAGGGCATAATTGGAACAACCAAAAATTGTAAGAGAGAGGAACTAAATAATATATATGTAAAAACTCACTCTGTTACAAGTCCAGTCAAAAAACTTTCTCTAATCCAATAGTGGACATTAATTCATACCCTAAGTGCCTTCTATGACTTAGGGGGACGACAACTAGAGAAAAGGAAGCATACATTTTCATTACACGATGGCTGGTGAGAGAAAAGAAGATAAGTGGACCGATAGCTTTTACCGAGGAGATCCGAGAACCTCTGGAGGATGATTCTGTAGCTGGAAGACAGCTAAATGCTAGCACAACAGAGGGGATCTTCCAGACGGGTGGAGATTCAGGGGCTACCTTAGTTTCTTCATGTTTCCCATATTTTTCTTCTTCTTTTCTATGTATTCATTGATGAAAACCATGCAAGGCTTAAAACATATATTCCTTAGAATCCAAGAGTTGCCCGGATAGGCACTGTGATAGATTTCCATGCATTAATATCATTTTTATCTCTTTTTACTGGATATAAATTTATGAAAGCTTTATGTTCTGCTTGTGCTTGATCACCATTAGTGGATTGATAGATACTTAGTCATCTTGGGAGTGAGGATGAGGGTCAGAGAGCATATATTTACCCGTCTACTGTGCCTTTTGGGAAAAGTGGAGTGTAAACGGGAGGAGAAACCTAGAGAATAACTGTAAAGTATCTAACTAATCAACCAATAATTACGGAATTGGGATTGGCATTAGATTAAGTAGTCAATTACACTACAGGAGTAGGTAATTCTAGCTATAGGCTCTTCATCTAGGGATCGAGATAATAGATGTTAATGTGTGTGAGATCGATTATTATTTTTTTTCATGGTGAAACCACTACCCTGAGGAATTCAGCCCATCTCAGATTAATTCAACCTTTAATTCATTTTATTTCCACGTTTGTTATTTTGTTCAACCCTATTTGACCATTTATGATCGGCTTAGCTAATTTGACTACAGTTAGTAGTAGTCTACTGGAGAAATGCTTCCCCGTGTTCAACTCGGGCCTTACAATGCCTTATTACTTAGATACGTTCACTTGCATACTACTCACGGTAAACTCGTGTCAAGTTCTTTGCGTTGTAGACGCAGAAGTGGCAACATCCATCACTACAAGTGATGTTGTCGGCCACTCTAGGCCAACTTTTCTTTTTATTTTCATTTGAATTTTTTTGAGATGAATCATAAGATCTTTTTGGTACATCATAATTTCTTGCGCTAATACCTACTTTCTACTATTTTAGGGAAGCTAGTGCATGGTGCATACCATAGCCATAGAATATAGAGAACCATCCTCACCAGGCTTTGGACAATTAGAGCTCTTACAAGGACAAAGGGAGTCTGACAAATCAGTGGACAGGTTTAACCGAACCCCTCCACCGACACCTCCACCTGAGAGACCTGCGACACCATAAGAACAAGAGACAGTAGAAATGGAGCTAGAAGAAGAAATGATAGTATGGGAAGGATAAAGGCTTCATCAGCTATGGCCCAGAAAGGGCCCATCAAAAGGCAAGCCATCAATGTGGGCAGCTGCAAATAGATCATGGACTTGTTGTCTTAGTTAAATCTCAAGCATTCCATGGCCATCCTTCTGAAGATCCAATGACACATATTAGAAATTTTGTGGAGAATTGTGACATGGCCAAGATAGATAGGATTCCAGCGACTATAATCTATCTCAAGTTGTTCTCATCTTCACTGGCAGATAGTGCAAAATCATGGTTCAACAATCTTGACGATGAGATCATTAAGACATGAGATCAGAAGATAGATGCATTCTTCGAGCACTACTTCCCACCACAAAAGACAAATGATCTAGTGAAGAAGATTCACAACTTCAAACAACAAGAAGATGAGTCGTATTGATAGGCATGAGAAAGGTTTCAGAATATGTTGAGAAAACTGCCTCATCATGGCATTGATATACTGGGGCAAGCCAAGATTTTCTACTATGGCCTACATAAGGGGGAGAGAACAACTCTTGACAATGCAGGAGGAGGCTTCTTCCTCAACAACAAGCTCGCTCGCTGCCATGAAATCCTTAAGAACTTGTCTAAATACCAATCATGGGGAGAAGAAAGAGAACCACCAACAACCATCAAGAGTGTTGGGGAATCTAAGGCGATATCTACATTAAACGAGAAGTTAGATCTCATTGATAAGAAGCTATGTGCTACAGATAGAGATCCTATTGATGAAGACGAAGAATGGTGCAAGTATGTGCATCAGGGGCAATACAAGAACAATGATTATTCTTGGAGGAAAGACCCCAAATTTTCTTGGAAGGATCCTAACAACTTCTAACAGGATCCATCACAGGCATAGTAGCAGCATCCTAAGCCACAGTAGTATGGCCAAGCGTAGTATCAACCAAAGTAGTAGAAAATTGACAATATTGAAGAAATGATGGGAAAGTTGTTGTGTCAGAATGAGTTGTAGATTGCACAAACTCAAAGGGATCTTCAAAATCAAGGGGCACATTTCTGTAGCTTAGAGACACAGATCTCTCAGATTGCGACAGATGTGAGTGCATTAAAGCAACCAACCCAACAAGGATTTCTGGATAATACCAATGTACCTTCCAAGAACCAGCATATGAAGGTGGTTCTGGTACGCAGTGGCAAGAAACTACTGAATTATGCATCACACGAGTAGTTATTGAAGAAGCTAAAGATCAAACTATACCAGTGGATGCAAAAGAACCAGACATAGTAACACAGGAGAAGATTGCAAAGGAGCAAGTTGATGAGGTTGGGAGTAATAAAACTCAAGCATATATTCCACCTCACCAAAGGGAACCTACAGTTCATGTGCCTATTCCAAATAGTTTGAAAGCAACCAATATGGAATGGCAGTTCAAGAAACTTCTAGACAATTTTCGGAAGTTATCTATGAGCATTCCCTTGATAGATGCTATCGAGCAGATATCATCCTATGGGAAGTTTTTGAAGGATATAATTACAAATAAAAGAAAGATACTAGAGTGAGATGTTGTAGTTATGAAAGAGTAGGTTAGCACCTTCATTTTGGGGACACTTCCTTCAAAAAGATAGGATCTAGGATGCTTTAATATCACATGCTTCATAGGCAAGACAAAATTTAGAGAGGCTCTATGTGACTCTGGGCAAGTATAAATCTAATGCCTCTATCTACCTTTAAGAAGCTCAAACTTAAGGAATCTAGGAAGAGAATCCCAAAAATCCAGTTGGAAGACAATTTAGTAGTTAAGCCATATGGTATATGCAAGGACGTCCTGGTGAAAGGGTATAGGTTTGCCTTTCTTATAGATTTTGTTGTGATGGAAATGTAGGATGACCATGGCAATGAGCTTCTACTTGGAAGATTGTTTCAAGCTACAGAAGACATGATACTTGAGATGGGTAGAGGACGTCTAACTATGGAAATCCAAGATGATAGGTTTGAGATTTCTAAAGCACTCTCAAACCACGAGAGATAAGGTGCAATGCAACATGCTTTATCACGTGGATAGCAATTTTTCTCTATTTCTAGGGAAGCCATTCTTGGATATGGCCCATGTAATGACTAAAGTAGAAAGAGGAACTCTAGCGGTGGACATCCTAGAAAATACAAAGGTGATCCCTCTAACTCAAGAAATGCGTTACCCGAATGATGAGGGAGATGACTACGACCTAATTGCCGGTGAAGAAGACGTAGATGATTCTATGATACATTCATCACACAAGTTACAAATAGAAGCATGCTTGACAAACATAATGGAGGAAAGAATCTGCAACAACCATCAATAGGAGTGTGTTTTGATGCTAAAGGTAGTACCTTGCTACTATGCAAGGCGCTTTGGGGACCTTGTACCACCACCCCTACCATTGATCCCATCTCTATTGAGCCCACCGGACTTGGAGCTGAAGCCATTACCACCACACCTAAAGTATGTCCAATTAGCCATAGAGTAAAACCTCTCAGTGATCATATCATGTTCATTGAGTGGTGAAGAGGAAGGAAAGCTACTCACTGTGCTGAAAAACCATCGAGCTACATTCGCATGGTCTATAGCTGACATTAAAGGGATCTCTCCAACCTTGTGTCAACACAAGATCTGGCTCAAAGAAGGAGCCTAGGCAATTATCCAACCTCATATGTGTCTCAATCTGATTATGACTGAGGTGGTGAAGAAGTAATTTATCAAGAAGCTATCGATAAGTATAATCTACGCAATCTCTAATTCAATGTGGGTTAGTCCTACCCAGGTAGTTCCTGAGAAAGGGGGATCACGGTCACTACTAATGTTTCTAATGAATTAATTTCAACTAGGCTAGTGATGGGATGGTGAGTGTGCATAGATTTTCACTGTTTAAATGCATCCACTCTTAAAGATCATTTCCCTTTACCCTTTATTGATCGGATCTTGGAACGATTAGCTGGTCGTTCACATTTTTGCTTTCTTGACAGGTATTCCAGGTATAATCAAATTTCCATTGAACCTAAGGATCAGGAGAAATCCACTTTCACCTACCCTTACAGCACGTTCGCCTACCGACAGATGCCTTTTGGTCTTTGTAACGCCCCTGCTACATTTCAACGTTGTATGCTAACCATTTTTTCTTACATGGTAGAGAGGTGCTTAGAGGTTTTTATGGATGATTTTTTGTGTGTGGGGAATCTTTTGAGGATTATCTATATAACCTTGATAGGGTGCTACAGAGATGTGAGGACACTCACCTAGTTCTACACTAGGAAAAGTGTCACATTATGGTAAGTGAAGGGATCGTTCTCAGACATAAGGTGTCTGGTAATGGCATGGAAGTGGACCCAGTAAAGATTTAAGTTATCTCCACACTACCTCCACCGACATTGGTGAAAGGAGTGAGGATCTTTTTAGGACATGCTAGATTCTACCACCATTTTATCAAGGATTTCTCAAAAATTGGCAAACCTTTGTATGAGCTTTTAGAAAAATACAACGAGTTTTCCTTTGACGAGTGATGTTTAAAGCTTTTGAAATCCTTAAAGAAAATCTAATCTCTGCACCTATTATGTAGGCTCCTGACTGGAGCCTGACCTTTGAGCTAATGTGTGATGCATTAGATGATGTAGTAGGACTATCATATATTATGCGTCAAAGACTTTGAATGATACATAGTCGAATTACACTACTATTAAAAAAGAATTATTGGCGGTAGTGTTTTCTTTTGAAGAATTCAACCAATACCTAGTTTGGGATAAAGTGATAGTTTGGACAGACCATGCTACCATCAAATACTTGTTACAAAAGAAAGACACCAAACTCAGATTGATTAGGTGGATTCTTTTGCTTCAAGAATTTGACATTGAGATTAGAGACAAGGCAGGGGTTAAGAATGTTGTAGCTGATCATTTGTCTAGGTTGGAAAGGATGGACGAAAAAGATGTAGCCATCCCCATTATTAAGGAATTTCCAGATGAGAAATTTTTTCTATTAAAACTTATGATCTTGGGTTTGCATATATTGTTAATTACCTAGCTTGTAAGTAATTTCCTGTAGATTGGGGGTATCTAGGGAAAAAATAAATTTTCCACTCATTGAATGTTTATATTTGAGATGACATGATTCTTCTTAAGCAATGTAGGGATGGGCTGTTAAGAACATGTGTTCCCGAATGTGAGGTAGGGAGCATCTTGTCACACTATCATTCTCTACCCACAGGTGGACACCATGCGAGCTCTACGATTGCGGCTGAAGTCTTAGAGAGTGGGTTTTACTGGCCTACCTTGTTTAAGGATGCTCACAACTTTGTTCGTCATTGTGATGCATGTCAACGTGCCGATAATATCTCTAAGCGACATGAGATTCCCATGAATGTGTTTCAGGAAGTTGAAGTTTTTGATCTTTGGGGTATAGATTTAATGGGCCCATTTGTGTCGTATAATTCCAATCTATATATACTTGCAGTTGATTATGTGTCTAAGTGGGTAGAAGGAATACCAACCCACACCAATGATGCACAGATAGTATGCAAGTTTGTGAAGTAATTCATTTTTTACAGGTTTGGAGTCCCCCGCCTAATTATTAGTGATGGTGGTTCCCATTTCATTAATAGGCAGTTTGGAGATCTACTAAGAAAATATGGGGTGAAGCACTGAGTGGGCACCCCTTATCACCCACAGACTCAAGGATAGGTTGAGGTGTCCAATAGAGAGGTGAAGAAAATATTAGAAAGGACGGTCTCAACCAATATGATGAACTGGAGCTATGTGCTAGGTGATGCTATTTGGGCTTACAGAACAGCCTACAAAACCCCAATAGGAACAACATCTTTTAGGTTGTTCTATGGTCGTACATGCCATCTACCCATAGAGCTTGAGCATAAGGCTAAGTGGGCCATGAATAAGTAGAATTTCAACATAGATGAGGTGGGTAGAAAGAGGCTTTTGTAGATTAATGAATTAGATAAGCCTAGGATGGATGCTTATAAAAGCTCTAGGATATATAAGGAAAGGTCTAAGAAAATTCATGATAGACACATTCTAAATAGGGTGTTTCTCCCAGGTCAGAAAGTCCTCCTTTTCAATTTTAGGCTTAGGCTACACCCAGGTAAGCTAAGGTCTAAGTGGAGTGAACTTTTTGTGATTGAAAAAGTCTTTCCCCATGGTGTTGTAAACATTGTAGATGGGAATAGGTTGTTCCTTATAAACGGCCAAATATTAAAGCACTATTTTAGAGGAGAGGTAGAGCCCCGGATAGAGGAGGTGGAACTTTGCACCATTCCATAGATCCTTGCTTTGTAGATTGTCTAGTCTAGTATGTTAAACAATGATGCTCATTGGGAGGCAACCCAATATGTATTTTCCTTGTTTTTATGTTCAGTTTCCATTTTTAGTTCTCACTTTAATTCAATTTCTATAAAAATGGTACCTTGACTAATTTTTTGGAGTGTGTAGGGTTTTAAAGTTGGTAACTCCGAGTTTTGCAGTCGGTGGCACCGATATGAGATCAATGTTTTGTCTGCAACACTAGCACAAACTCGGTACCATCGACTCAAATGGTCGGTACCACCAAGTCTCTAAAGATCTTTTAAGGGTTCACTGATAAGGACTAGGTACCACCGACTATTTTAGTCAGTGCTACTAACTTTTGGGAACTCCCAGGCTTGGTATACCGAGTCAACAAATTCAAAAGCACCAACAAATTCCAACACTTGATACTACCGAATCACCACGTCAGTAATCTAGGTGGTCACGATCCAACAGCCATGATGCACTTCATTGAGCGGTCAGTAGCACCGATCCACAACACAAGTCAGTACCATAGATGTTTCATCAGTACCACCAACAAAGGGAATATGTGCCATCTATGTTAGCCAGTCATAAGCCATCGATTCAACCGACCATGGATTGTGTTATCCAACTCGGTACTACTGACTCTGAAAGTCGGTGGTACTGAATCTGCCATGTTCAGCTATATAAGGAGCGGTGGGAGAGCCATTTTCTTCACACCCTCAACATCCACTCCTCCTACATTGTAGAACAAGGCTACACCAGGTGCTGACGGTCTTCCCTGAGCTTCCATTCTCTTAACCTCTTTCTTGCATAATGTCATGGCTCCTAGGAGAGGAGTTGTTCCTTCGTAGGGTGAGTTGGTCCCCCGACAAACCTGCATTCAACACCCTCCTCGGAGATAAGGATGCTCTATGAAGAGTTGTAGACAAGGTAAATTTTTTCAACGTGATATGGTGATAGCATATTGAACGAGAGGGTGGGCTTTAGTGACAACATGTGTTGAGTATGTCATAAGCAATTCATGGAGGGAGATAATCCTTTCTTTTATGACTGGCAGACCTACCTGGATCTTGTCCTAGAGTTCTTGGTGTTGCTTGATGTTCTCATCGCCCCCGAGAAGAATACAGGAGGCGAATGGTGGGAATGCAAGGTCAACTTCTACCTCTTTGACAACAATTACTCTCTCACACTGAGGACCTTCAATCCTATCTTCAACTAGGATCATGTCCTAAAACGCTTGGCTCCATCAGATTTTGACTATGACATGGCCTAGGAGCAGTTGACTGAGGTGCCGGTGGGATTTTGAATAAGCTGGCACATCAATTTTGTTATTGATATTGAGCATCCATTTACTCACATTCCTTACCATCTCTGCATCAACACTATTTTCGCTCGATCTGGTCAAGCTCAAGGGAAGGTCCAGAAGTCGGACCTCTACTTTCTCTACAGGCTACTAGAGGGGGAGACTGTTAATTTTGAAGCTTTTCTACTGCTCCATATGATCTTTGTGAGGTGCAATGTGACAAGGAATGTGCTTATCTTATTTAATGGTCTCATCACCCCTATTTCTCTCCCCCTGTGCCTTGATTTATCCACCCTCAAGCCATTGGAGTATACAACAAAGTTGGACCTTCTTCACTTCCACAAGGCACATCTTCTCAAATCTCACCACGATGTGCCCTATGCGCATTACACCCGTCGAGGCATATTTAGGGAGAGGATCCTTCTCGACCCTATTTTCAACCTACACAGGGTGAATCATCTCAGGTGGAACTGAACAAGGGGGAAGCTGAAGATTCACCTAGGGCAGTAGTCTGGGGTGATGACGAGGAGCATGGCAGTGACAGCGATGACAAAGTTGAGGAGGTGGAGCCCACCATCCCCATGACTATGAGAGTAATCCCATGCAAACGGACCCCAACATATAATTCCTTGAATTCCTCAGCCCCACCACCTTCCCAGGAGGAGCAAGACATGTACAACATGGTGGGCATATATACCATGCTGCAGGAGATCCAGACTGGGCAGCAGTAGCATCAAGCGACATTTTTTGGCGAGCAAGGTATTCAAGGAAGACTGTACCAGAACTAGCAGGTGATCTACGAGAATGAATCCCTTCTCTTGGACAACCAAGAGAATGTTCACATGCACCTAAAGTGAATGGAGCAGTACCAACAACCTTTCTTTGACAATTACTAGAATCGTGGATACTTTGGTGAGTGCCCACAGTCGCCGCCTATACCGCCTGCAAACCTCTCATTCTAGGAGATGTTCCCTCCACATGACCCCAACATGCCACCTCCGCCATGCTGAGCCCTTGTACCACTATTCTACCTCTTGGGTGAGAGTATTGACTATGCGGACATAGTCATATTCAAGCTTGGGGTGCTGAAATACCATTTTATCTTCTTCTTTTTAGTTGTTTGTTTTGTTTTTAGTTTTTCAAGTGTAGGATTCACGTCTATCTAGTGTAATTGTGGAGTAGTAAATGCATGGTTTTATTTTTGAATAGATTTTACTCCCTGTGTTGTTGCATGAAAATGGTCATATCCTTAAAATCTTAAATTGCAAAATCTTTCTATAACCCCACTTGAGAAAGTGTATGGACTAGTCAGCATTAGGACTTAGGACATACATGAAAGTCTGAATCAACTTTTGAATGTGAATGATGAAGATGTTGAGCCTAAACTAACCAAACCATAAAGAGATATTAAATGAAAATACAAATAAATAAACCTTTAGATCACCCTAAACACAGGTCAATTAAGAGGGACACATCATAATATCACAAAAGGAATTGTCTATTAGTTATGTGATTCCATTTTTTTTCCATTTATTTTTTACTCACCACCTCAAAAATTCATGATTACTCCAAGATATTTTCCTTGGTTGTATTGCATGGCACGATAGAAACATATTAGTTAGTTTTCTTGCATTTGAAAAAAGAAAAAATAAAATTTCATTTGTATGCATTTACTTTACTGCATACTATCTTAGCTTGCATAATACAGTTCATGTTGTTGCATACATTTCAACATCGCATGCATATTTTCGTGAACATGTGGATTTTAATTTTGAGTTATAAAGCTAAAAGTGTAGGGATACAGCTCCAAGAAAATAAGTAAAGAAAAAAAATAAGAAGAATTATAAAGGTAAGAAGCAAGAAACTTAGCCTTTTGAAAAGAAAAAAAGGAAAAAAATGAAATTTTTGTTTAAAAGAGATAAGGGGAAAGTGTATCCTACATGTTTGTTTTAGTGATGATTTAATCCGCATGTGCATTCTTTTGAGTTGTCAAACAATATCAACTCGTTCATACATGCATCATCTCATAAATAAAAAAAGTTTTATAAGGCATTAGGATTCATTCGTGGGATTCTTTTCATCATTCTAGGTTCATTTTTCTTTATGCATAAATAGGTTGAATGTACTTATGAATTTTCATTTTCCACCCATCTTGAACCATTAATTTCTCTTATTGGTAGGCCACTCTAATGATTTATCTCCTCATTCATGCTTATACGGAGATCTGCATCCAAATAGTTGGTTGTTAGGAAAGAGCAATTTAGTGTAGGGAATCACACAATGCACCAAGCGAATGTCTGAGTAATTATGATGTCAACTGCTTTCTAGATAGTGTCATTGACTAAAGGTGGACATATTTTATGGAAGTTTTTTATCACTTTAGAGAAGTTATTTGTTCACTGGTTAGTGAAGGCCGGTTTAGCGATGGATAGGTGGATTTGATTAAGAAAAGAATGTATGTGTTATGTCCTTCAGCTGACTCTTGTCAAATAGATCTGAGAGAGTGTTGCTCGAGGATGACCAACTGTAAGGACCCTGACCTCCATTTAGGGTTTACCCTATTTTCTTTGCTTAATCCTGATGCCTTGTTGCTTGCTAAACACCTTTTGTGGTTATTAGGGTTTGTTGGTGCTTTATTGAGAGTTGGAGGTGCTACTTATAATTAACCCAAGTCTAGGGTTTGTGGGCAAGTTTGCCACCTTGTGAGGTGTTCCTCCCTCTCCTTGCTTCCTCTCGTGTTGAGAGGAAAGGTTGGGCTCGTTGTTTGAGTTCCTTTGGGCTTGGTTGAGCTTGTTGGGCCTTGTGGTGCCTTGCCTTTGCTTGGTTGAACCTTGTGTCGAGCAAGAGGATGCTTGTGTCGCCCCGGGCTGTGTCACCCAGGGTTGTGTCGGCCATGGAGGTGGTGTGTCACCCATGGATCTTTGACCTTCTTTGACCTTGTTTGTGTCACCACTAGAGGACACTTGGTGCTTGGTTCTTGCATGTGGCAATGGTCATGGACATGTGTTTAGGGCATGTTAGAGTGGTGGCATTGCCCATGGACAAGTGTCCCTAGGTGGGCAACATCTTGCCTTGCTCTACCTTGTTTTCTCCTCCATCCCCTTCTATATATGTGTTTCCTTTCCCTTTCTAAGGATCCATTTAGTTCCTTAGTCTTGCTCTCCTTGGTGCACGACACACTCTCTTCTCTTGCAAGCTTGATGGCAGATCCTCCTTGGAGTCTCTTTCTTCCTCTAGTGGTGGCTAAACCCTAGAGTGCCTTGCTCTCCTTCTTCCTTGGTGGTGTGTGGAGCTTGGAGCTAGGAGCTTGGAGCTTGCTTAAGGCAGGTTACATAACTCCTAACCCTAACTACATTACCATCTTCTATGTTCTTGTTGCTTAGGATCGACTATGCATGTTTCTATCTTAGTTTCTTGTTTAGTTTCTTCTTGTTGGTCGAACCATGTGTTCTAGGGTTTCTTGGTGAGAAATACTCCTTTCTCTACTTGGTCTTGAGGAGTGAGCTTGAGTTCTAGTATCATGAGCAACACTCCTCTCTCGTTTAAGTTGAGAGGTGAGCTTGTGTTCTAGTAGCTTGAGCAACACCCTCCTCTCACCATGGACTTGAAAGGTGAGCTTGGTGGTAGTTGTGGACCCTGTTTAGGGTTGTTCCTTGTGTTGCCCGATTGATGTTAAGAGATGTGCAATACCCCTCTCTCGTTTAAGTTGAGAGGTGAGCCATCTTCTTGACTCTTTCGGGTTTTGGTGCCCTAGAGCTTGAGGTTGGTGGTGACCCTGTCGGGGTGCATCTTGCCCGATATGGTGTTGGTGGTGTTGTTGCCCGATATATTTGCCTAGGTCTAACCTTGGGCGACATGTTGTGGTGGTTGTGATGGATGATACCCTTGGTCCCTGACCTTGTGACGGGCGTCACACTACCATCCCTTGTTTGTGACGGCCGATAGGACATGGATAGGTTGGTTGAACGACAGGTTCCCTGTTGGTTGTCTGAGTTGCACCCTTAGGCGTTGCCTCTTGTGGAGTACCCTGCCCGACACACATGGTGTTTAGATGTAGCTTGGTGTCGTTTTTCTTTGAGGTATGGACGTTGCTAGCTAGTTCTGTTATGAGCGTCGCCCTTGGCCTTAGCTCTGTGAGTGTCGGCCAACAACACGACACTCGTGGGCATTGCACGACACCTTGTTGCCCGATACACCTAACCTGAGGAGGTAGCCTTGTGGCTGTTGCCATGAAGCATGACACCCCGTTGCACGATATGCTTCTTTGGTTAGCTGTACGCTTGGTTGACGTTACCCTTGGTGTTGACACAGCGTTGCACGATACCATAGTGCACGACACTGGTGAGTGCATGATATGTCTGACGCAGCGTTGCACATCACACCTTTGTGTTGGCCGATAGACACTAGTGTGCCTGGCTAATACATGATGACCGTTATGAGTTGGACTATAGATGAGGGTACCCTTCCCGACGCTACCTTTGGTGAGGGTAGTGGGTGTTTCTAGTGAGGTTCTTGTTCCTTATGGAAAATGATATGTTAAATGTTATTCTTGCCATCATGTTTAGTTATGTTGGTGACCCTTAATATGCTTGATGGTAATCATTATGGTAGAGCTTATCCATGTAGCTTAACATGACCTTACATATGTATGCGATCATCTTGATATTATGTATAATGCTAAGGAAATGGTAAGCATGTAAGATGCTTTTCTTGATAATATGATCTATGTCTATGGTCACAAGTTGAGGTATGATTGATAGAACATCAAGGTCACCCTATGTTGATAATATGATCTTTCTATGATGATTGTGCATACTAACCATGCAGGTGTTCCATGCAGTTGCATATCTAGGTCAAGGGCTATGAGGTATATGTAATTGAATAACACTGCTTGAATAACTACCCTTGATGATGAAGTATCATATATGATGTATTTGGTCTGAGGACCTAAGTTTGACAAAAGTACTTAAGATGATGAGAATGCCTTGAGAAGAAATGGCACCATGTGATAAGGGATTGAGATCCCATGGTAATGTGATGATCCTTGAGATGGATCTAGATGATTGGCAAGAGGCCAAGTGGTAACATGGTTGAATCTTGCAATCGACTTAAAATATACTAACTAATCATAGTGGAACATATCATGTAGTTTGCCCTGGCCATAGATCCATCATCGTCAGGAACTGGTGATGGTGAAACGGGTTCTCCTACGGGTTAACCCGGAGTGCATATTTTTTAATATGTGAGGTTTCTCGTAGCCTAAAATAGAGAGGAAAATGAGTGTAGTTGCGGTTGCCGACTCAGATATGTATAGATATAGAGCATGGTGAACAGGCCCATGGCTCAGAGTGGTAGAGCATGAATGTGTTCATGGCTCAGAGCATGGTGAACAGGCCCGTGGCTCAGATATACTAGCGTTGTGACCTGTACCAAGGCGGGCTAGAGGAAAGGTAGCCTATGGAGCTGACCATGTGGCTGAGGCCACTTAAGTAAGAGACTGCGGTCTTGCTTTGGTTCTTGTGCACTGAACACGAGGTGGGAGGTTGTGGAGTCCGACTCTTCCATTGACCTTGTATGGCATCGGCTCCGGGTTTCGCAGCCCTCGGTTGGATCTGAGCAGTACGGCTCACTTCCTCAGGGCATAATAATACGTAATCCAGCCGAATAGTATTTACTGCTTAAGGCAAAACACGAAACATTGGTTGAGGCCTTGCTTGTATAGTTAATCTTGTTATATCTTGCATGTTCCTCGTGTGTAGTAAGACCTTATAAATCTTATCTTGTTAATCATGTTCCATAAAGAAACGCTTGGGTATATGCCTTTCGTACATCTGGTAAACTTTCTAGTATGAATAGTTTTTCTATATAACTGCTCTTGTTATACCTATTATCAGTATCTGTTTTATCCTTTTGAGGTTTTGTAGTTTCGGCGGGGAGTTATGTTTCTCACTAGGACTATGTGTCTCACCCCACTAGTTTACACCCTTTTTAGGTGGTCGAGCTAGGCGTGGTGGTGGTCGCGGAGTTGCGGCCGAGCAGCTAGACGAGCAGTAGAAGGCAAGCGAAGGTTATGTTGCTGTTTTGGATGTTTTTTGGTAGAATCTAGAGTCATCCATGTACTCTCAGGTCCTTGGAGGTGTTTTGATGTTGTTTCACAATGTATAGTTGTGGATGTTTTGTATATCCTACTGTTGGCCGGATGTGGGCCTTTATGTACATATAAACAGGTGATGAACTCATGTGATGACAAGACATCTGTTGCTCTAAGCTGTGGTCACATATCAAGGCTTGTAAAGGTTTATATAACATATTTCTTTGCAGGATGTGGACTTGAAAGTAATAGTTTTCTCAGTTTACCTGCTTTTCACAATCGGTTTTAATTGACCCGTGTTTTGATAATCTGTGGCTATGGTGATTTTCGCATGTTTTCATGTAACACCTAGCTGTCTGTGTGATAGTGGGATGTGTTGCCACAAGTTTTGGTATCCGAGATTTAGGTTCGATGAGTCTACAGTGATTTAGGACTAGGTTGTGTCTGTTCTTGTGAGTTTTCCAGATTTCCTCACAATCATCTTCTGCCCCCAGCAGAAGAAAAGCCAAGATGTCTGGAAACCATGAGGAACATGTTGTTGAGCATAGCAATGCTACATCAGTTGATGGAGATATAGGGAAGGAACATGAAGATCGGGTCACTGAGGTCCCCCAACCTGACCCAGCCATTCTTGAACATCCTGCCTATCAACAGCTTATGGGGCAGATAATGGCTACGATGAATCTCATGGTAGAGAGATTGCCAGTGCCTCCACTGAGAGCACAGGCTCCCCATGGTGAAACATCGGGTATTGGGAAGACCTTTGAGCGGCTTCGCTGAGTTAGAGCTTTGTACAATGCTGGAACGGCTGATCCAGCAGATGCAGATATGTGGTTGACACGTCTTGAGAAGGCTTTCTGGATCCTTGACATCCTCGAAGCAGACAAAGTAAAGCACGCTATCTACCTTCTGAAAGGTAGTGCTGGTCACGGGTGGACCATCAAGGAGGAGAAGCGACCTGGTGAGGTGATCTGTTGGGAGGTTTTTCGGCGTGAGTTCGTCAGCAGATACTTCCTGAAGACATATATGGATGAGAAGATCACTCAATTTGAGAGCCTGCAACAAGGAACGATGAACATCACCGAGTACGAGGCCAAGTTCATCGATCTGTTGAGGTTTTTTCCTCACATGGCACCGACAGATGAAGAGTGAATCAGACGTTTCGAGAAAGGTCTGAGTTCTGAGCTGACAACACCTGTTTCTGCATTGGAGAACAGAGAACGGTTTGCTACGTTTGTGGAATCCATCTTGAGGATCGAACGGTTAGTAAGGGAGAAATGAGAATCTATGTCCAAGAAGAGGCATGCTCAGTTCCAGGGACAGAGGTTTGGTGGTTTCAAGAAGCCAAGGTTTGCAGTACCGTCAGTAATGAGAGTTTCCAGTGCACCGACGCAGTGGTCTCCAAGTAAGGGAAGAGGTTATGTTTCTTCACCATCGAAGGCACATAGTACAGCTTCATTGGCAGTGTCAGGGCCATCTAGGCCACGGTTTGAAGAGAGGTCATGCTATATCTGTGGTCAGACGGGGCATTTCAAGTTGAACTTCCCAAGCTGAGATGTTGAAGTGATGCAACAGCCAAGGCAGAATTATCAAGGGTCAGATAGACATCAACCCAGTGGTAGAAGAGGGTGAGGACACGGTCAAGCATCGCAAGTGGGATCGTCTGCTCAAGGAAGCAGAGGATGTGGACAGCAAGCAATAGCTCGATTCTATGTTATGAGTCAGCCGGAGGCGATAGTCAACCCGTGAGTGGTGACAGGTCAGATGGAGTTATTTCATTCTGATATGTCTTCTTCTTGCTTTATATCTGTTCTGGTTGACCTGGGTGCTACACACTCTTTTATCACCTATAGTATGCTTGAGAACTATCGTTTACCTGTTAGCTGTAAGAAGGATAGTTTGTTGTTAGAAACCCCTTTTGATGGTTCCTCAATGCTTCGAGAAGAGTGTCCATCTTGTGTCTTGTCTTTCACGGGACACAACATTCAAGTGGATCTTATGCCACTTGATATGCATGGTTTTGATGTTATCCTTGGGATGGATACCTTAGAGAAGTATAAGGTTGTTTTGGACTGTGGATCCAAGCAAGCTATGTTTGATGATGATGGAGAGAAGTGGATCTTCCAAGGAGATAGGAAGATTCTTCCGACATGTCTAGTGTCAGCTTTGGTGGCAGACAAGTTGTTATGACAAGGATGTGAGGCGTTCTTAGCTCACGTTGCGGATACCGTTGTGGCTACCAAGGTGAAAGGTCCTAGCCTTGAAGAGGTGTCAGTTGTCTGAGAGTTTGCGGATGTGTTTCCTGAAGAGTTCCCTGGTGTTCCTCTGCCCCGAGAGATTGATTTCAAGATCAATCTAGTACCAGGTACACAGCCAGTTGCACAAACACCATATAGGATGGTTCTAGTAGAGATGGCAGAGCTTAAGAAGCAGTTGCAAGAGTTATTGGAGAAAGGATTCATCCGACCGAGTATGTCGCCTTGGGGTGCTCCAGTGTTTTTTGTCAAGAAGAAGGATGGATCGATGCGATTGTGTATAGATTACCGACAATTGAATAAGGTTACGATCAAGAATAAGTACCCGTTGCCGAGGATAGATGATTTGTTCGATCAGTTGCATGGTGCTACAGTGTTCTCGAAGATCGATCTACGATCCAGATATCATCAGTTGAGGATTAAGGCGGATGACATACCGAAGTCAACTTTTAGGATGAGGTATGGTCATTTCGAGTTTGTGGTTATGTTGTGTGGGCTAACCAATGCACCTGCTGCTTTCATGGATCTGATGAACAGAGTGTTTCGTTCATTCCTAGATCAATTTGTTGTAGTCTTTATAGATGAAATCTTGATCTATATTCGGGACAAGCAAGAACATGAGCGACATCTTTGACTAGCGTTGACTTTTCTTCGCCAACATCAATTGTATGCCAAGTTCAGCAAGTGTGAATTCTGGTTGGAAGAAGTGACTTTGTTGGGACATGTGATATCTGCTGAAGGAGTCAAAGTGGACCCAAAGAAGGTGGAATCCATTACAGAATGGGAATAGCCGAAGAAGCCGACAGAAGTTCATAGTTTACTGGGTTTAGCAGGATACTACCGGAGGTTTATCAAGGACTTCAGTGCGATTGCGTTGCCGATGACAAAGTTGACAAGAAAGGATGTACCTTTTCTCTGGGACGATCGTTGCCAGCAGGCTTTCCAAATTTTGAAGGAGAAGCTGACCAGTGCTCCAGTGTTAATCCTGCCAGAGCCTGGAAAGGGCTATGTTGTCTTCTGTGATGCCTCCAAGAAAGGTTTAGGTTGTGTGCTGATGTAGGAAGATCATGTGGTTTCTTTTGTTCACGACAGCTTAAGAAACACGAGGAGAACTATCCGACCCATGACTTGGAGTTGGAAGCAGTGGTTCATGCATTAAAGATTTGGAGACACTATCTATACGGGGAAGTGTGTTAGATCTTTACGGATCATAAGAATCTGAAATACGTCTTTTCGCAACATGAGTTGAACATGCAACAGCGTTGATGGATGGAGTTAATCAATGATTACGACTGCACCATCGAGTATCATCCTGGTAAGGCAAATGTAGTAGCTGATTTGCTTAGACGAAAGTCTTCTTCTTTTTCTTTAAAGAAGGCACAGTTGAGTTCCCTGGTATGCCATAGACGGGATATGTTTGTTTCGTTGCGACAGAAGAATGTGAAGATGGAAGTTTCCTTATTATCCGGACTTTTAGCACAGATGCAAGTCAAGCCTATGCTGAGACAACAGATCAAGGATGCACAGCAAGCAGATGATGCGGTATAGTTGATTAGATCAGAGTTCGGCAGTGAAAAGCGTGATGGGTTCCATGAGTCTGAGGATGGACTAGTCTGCAATCGTGACAGGATGGTGGTCCCCAATGTTGATGATCTGAGGAAGTTGGTGCTCGAGGAAGCACACACATCGATGTATGCCATGCATCCAGGAGTCACCAAGATGTATCATAGTCTGAAGGACGTGTATTGGTGTCCCGGCTTGAAGAAGGATGTAGCTGAGTTCGTGGCTAGGTGTGCGGTATGTCAGCAAGTCAAGGCTGAACATCAAAAGCTGGAAGGTATGTTGTAACCCATGCCGATACGGCAGTGGAAATGGGATCATATAACCATGGATTTCATAGTTGGTCTACCCAGGACAACTAGGAATCATGATTCCATTTTGGTTATAGTGGACAGATTGACAAAGTCTGCCCATTTCATACCAGTAAAGACAACATATACAGCAGAGAAGCTCGCTCGAGTATATGTGGATGAGATAGTGCATTTGCACGGTGTGCCAGCGACGATAGTTTCTGACAGAGGTCCTCAGTTCACGAGTCGTTTCTGGGAACAGTTGCACAGAGCGTTGGGAACGCAGTTGAGGTTCAGTACCGCCTTCCACCCACAGACAAATGGACAGTCTGAGAGGACTATTCAGATGCTAAAGGATCTCCTTCGAGCTTGTGTTTTGCAGTTCCTAGGCAGTTGGGACGTACACCTCAGTTTGATAGAATTTGCCTATAATAATAGTTATCAGCAGAGCATTGACATGGCTCCTTATGAGGCTTTATATGGAAGGAAGTGAAGATCTCCTTTGTGTTGGTATGAGTCTGGTGAATATCAGCTTTTGGGTCCTGAGTTAATACAGTAGATGACAGAAAAGATCAAGGCGATACATCAACATTTGAAAGCGGCACAGGACAGGAAGAAGTCTTACGCAGACAATCTCCGACGACCTTTGGAGTTCCAGGCAGGAGACAAAGTGTATCTTAAAGTTTCATTATGGAAAGGTGTGTTGAGGTTTGGCCGGAACGGTAAGCTAGCACCCAGGTATATGGGGCCATACCCGGTCATAGAACATGTTGGTAAAGTAGCTTACAAGTTAGAGTTGCCGCCAGAATTGCACAGGTTACATCCAGTATTCCACGTCAGTATGCTAAAGAAAAGTCATCCAGATTCAAGAACAGTGATACAGCCAGACGAACTTGAGCTTGATGAAGATGTGACCTACGAGGAAGGTCATGTGATGATCCTTGACAAGAGAGTTAAGAATCTAAAGAGGAAAGATCTGGTTCTTGTGAAGGTTCTTTGGCATCATCGTAGCGTTGAGGAAGCCACGTGGGATCTTGAGGAAGAGATGAGGAGGAAGTATCCCTTGCTTTTCTCTTCGGATTTTGGGGACAAAATCCCTTTGTAGGGGGTTAGCTTGTAAGGACCCTGACCTCTGTTTAGGGTTTACCCTATTTGCTTTGCTTAACCCTGATGCCTTGTTGCTTGCTAAACACCTTTTGTGGTGATTAGGGTTTGTTGGTGCTTTGTTGAGAGTTGGAGGTGCTACTTACAATTAACCCAAGTCTAGGGTTTGTGGGCAAGTTTGCCACCTTGTGAGGTGTTCCTCCCTCTCCTTGCTTCCTCTAGTGTTGAGAGGAAAGGTTGGGCTCATTGTTTGAAATCCTTTGGGCTTGGTTGAGCTTTTTGGGCCTTGTGGTGCCTTGCCTTTGCTTGGTTGAACCTTATGTCGGGCAAGAGGATGCTTGTGTCGCCCAGGGCTGTGCCGCCCAGGCTGTGTTGCCCAGGGTTGTGTCGGCCATGGAGGTGGTGTGTCACCCATGGATCTTTGACCTTCTTTGACCTTGTTTGTGTCACCACTAGTGGACACTTGGTACTTGGTGCTTGCATGTGGCAATGGCCGTGGACATGTGTTTAGGGCATGTTAGAGTGGTTGCATTGCCCATGGACAAGTGTCCCTAGGTGGGCGACACCTTGCCTTGCTCTACCTTGTTTTCTCCTCCATCCCCTTCTATATATGCATTTCCTTTCCCTTTCTAAGGATCCCTTTTGTTCCTTAGTCTCCCTCTCCTTGGTGCACGATACACTCTCTTCTCTTGCAAGCTTGGTGGCTGATCCTCCTTGGAGTCTCCTTCTTCCTCTAGTGGTGGCCAAACCCTAGAGTGCCTTTCTCTCCTTCTTCCTTGGTGGTGCGTGGAGCTTGGAGATAGGAGCTTGGAGCTTTCTTAAGTCGGGTTACATAACTCCTAACCCTAACTACATTACCATCTTCTATGTTCTTGTTGCTTAAGATCGGCTATGCATGTTTCTAGCTTAGTTTCTTGTTTAGTTTCTTCTTGTTGGCCAAACCATGTGTTATAGGGTTTCTTGGTGACCAATACTCCTTTCTCTCCTTGGTCTTGAGGAGTGAGCTTGAGTTCTAGTATCATGAGAAACACTCCACTCTCGTTTAAGTTGAGAGGTGAGCTTGTGTTCTAGTAGCTTGAGCAACACCCTCCTCTCACCATGGACTTCAAAGGTGAGCTTGGTGCTAGTTTTGGTCCCCGTTTAGGGTTGTTCCTTGTGTTTCCTGATTGATGTTAAAAGATGTGCAAGACCCCTCTCTCGGTTAAGTTGAGAGGTGAGCCATCTTCTTGACTCTTTAGGGTTTTGGTGCCCTTGAGCTTCAGGTTGGTGGTGACCCTGTCGGGGTGCATCTTGCCTGATATGGTGTTGGTGGTGGTGTTGCCCGATATCTTTTCCTTGGTCAAACCTTGGGTGACATGTTGTGGTGGATGTGATGGATGATACCCTTGGTCCCTGACCTTGTGACGGGCGTCACACTACCAGCCCTTGTTTGTGACGGCCGATAGGCCATGGATAGGTTGGCTGAACGACAGGTTCCCTGTTGGCTGTCTGAGTTGCACCCTTAGGCATTTCCTCTTGTGGAGTACCCTGCCCGACACACATGATGTTTAGATGTAGCTTGGTGTCGTTGTGCTTTGAGGTATGGACGTTGCTAGCTAGTTCTGTTATGAGCGTCACCCTTGGTCTTAGCTCTGTGAGTGTCGCCCAATAGCACGACACTGGGGGGCGTTGCACGACACCTTGTTGCCCGATACACCTGACCTGAGGAGGTAGCCTTGTGGTTGTTGCCATGAAGCATGACACCCCGTTGCACGATATGCTTCTTTGGTTAGCTGCATGTTTGGTTGATGTTACCCTTGGTGTTGACACCGCATTCCACGATACCACAGTGCACGGCACTGGTGAGTGCACGATATGCCTAATGTAGCGTTGCACGTCACACCTTTGTGCTGGCCGATAGACACTAGTGTGTCTGGCCGATACATGCTGACCATTATGAGTTGGACGATAGATGAGGGTACCCTGCCCGATGCTACCTTTGGTGAGGGTAGTGGGTGTTTCTAGTGAGGGTCATGTTCCTTATGGAAAATGATATGTTAAATGTTGTTCTTGCCATCACGTTTAGTTATGTTGGTGACCCTTAATATGCTTTATGGTAATCGTTATGGTAGAGCTTATCCATGTAGCTTAACATGACCTTACATATGTATGCAATCATCTTGATATTATGTATAATGCTAAGGAAATGGTAAGCATGTAAGATGCTTTGCTTGATAATATGATCAATGTCTATGGTCACAAGTTGAGGCATGATTGATAGAACATTAAGGTCACCCTATGTTGATAATATGATCTTTCTATGATGATTTTGCATACTAACCATGCAGGTGTTCCATGCAATTGCATAGCCAGGTCAAGGGCTATGAGGTATATGTAATTGAAAAACACTACTTGAATAACTACTCTTGATGATGAGGTATCATATATGATGTATTTGGTTTGAGGACCTAAGTTTGACTAAAGTACTTAATATGATGAGAATGCCTTGAGAGGCAATGGCATGTGATAAGGGATTGAGATCCCATGGCAATGTGATGATCCTTGAGATGGATCTAGATGATTGGCAAGAGGCCAAGTGGTAACATGTGATTTTGGATCCTTGTGATGGATCAGGATGATGTTGGTTACCATAAAAGCATAATATTGTGTCTCATGTTGTCTATTCTTGTTATAGTTTCATGTTATACAACTTGGTTGAATCTTGCAATCCACTTAAAATATACTAACTAATCACAGTGGAACATATCATGTAGTTTTCCCTGGCCATAGATCCATCATCGTCAGGAACTGGTGATGGTGAAACGGGTTCTCCTGCGGGTTAACCCGGAGCGCATATTTTTGAATATGCGAGGTTTCTCTTAGCCTAAAATAGATAGGAAAACGAGTGCAGTTGCGGTTGCAGACTCGAATATGTATAGATATAGAGCATGGTGAATAGGCCCATGGCTCAGAGTGGTAGAGCATGAATGCGTTCATGGCTCAGAGCACGGTGAACAGGCCTATGGATCAAATATACTAGCGTCGTGACCTGTACCAAGGCGGGCTAGAGGAAGGGTTGCCTACAGAGCTGACCCTTTGGCTGAGGCCACTTAAGCAAGAGACTGCGGTCCTGTTTGGTTCTCATGCACTAACCACGAGGTGGGAAGTCATGGAGTCCGGCTCTTCCATTGGCCTTGTATGGCATCGACTCCGGGTTTTGCAGCCGTCAGTTGGATCTGAGTGGCACAACTCACTTCCTCAGGGCATAATAATATGTAATCCAACCTAATAGTATTTACTACTTAAGGCAAAACACGAAACATTGGTTGAGGCCTTGCTTGTATAGTTAATCCTGTTATATCTTGTATGTTCCTCATGTGTAGTAAGACCTTATAAATCTTATCTTGTTAATCATGTTCCATAAAGAAATGCTTGGGTATATGCCTTTTGTACATCTGGTAAACTTGCTAGTATGAACATCTTTTCTATATAACTGCTCTTGTTATACCTCTTATCAGTATCTGTTTTATCCTTCTGAGGTTTTGTAGTTTCGGCGAGGAGTTATGTTTCTCGCTGGGACTGTGTGTCTCACCCCGCTGGTTTACACCCTTTTTAGGTGGTCGAGTTAGGCATGGTGGTGGTCGCGGAGTTGCAACCGAGTAGCTAGACGAGCAGTAGAAGGCAAGCGATGGTTATGCTGCTATTTTTGATGTTTTGTGGTAGAGTCTAGAGTCATCCCTATACTCTCAGGTCCTTGGAGGTGTTTTGACGTTGTTTCACGATGTATAGCTGAGGATGTTTTGTATATCCTGCTGCTGGTCGGATGTGGGACTTTATGTACATATAAATAGGTGATGAACTCATGTGATGACAAGACAGTTGTTGCTCTAAGATGTGGTCACATATCAAGGCTTGTAAAGGTTTATATAACCTGTTTCTTTGCAGGATGTGGGCTTAAAAGTAATATTTTTCTCAGTTTACCTACTTTCCGCAATCAGTTTTAATTAACCCATGTTTTGATAATCTGTGGCTATGGTGATTTCCGCACGTTTTCGCGTAACACCTCATTGTCTGTGTGATAGTGGGATGTGTTCCCACACCAACATTTAAGCTTAGGGGAGTTTGATGCATGTTTTTTAGTCAATATTTCAGGAACATATTTCCTTGATTTCATGTGTGGATTAGTCATTTACTTGATTTATTATGCATGAAGTGACATAGACAGTCTACTTTTATTAAATACATCAAATTATATGATTTTTACCATTTCATGTAATATTTTACACATCCCAATTGCTTATGATGATTGTGTGTGTTTTAAGGTACAAGCAAGAGTCACAAACTCAGTGGTACCAACTTGGAAACAGTCGGTGGTACTGACTTCACATCAGAGACCTATCGGAAACTCACTCACAGTCAGTGTTACCGACAACTGAAGTCAGTGCTACTAATTCAGCATCAGCAAGCCCCAGCACGAATCAACAAAACTCGGTGCTACTGAGTTGATGTCAGAGAGGCATCTCGAAAACCACAAAACTCAGTGTTATCAAGTCCAGTCGATAGTACCTATAGGATCAGGATCGTGTGACCAAACCTAAGTGACTCGGTACTACCGACTCACCTAGTTAGTACTACTGATTCTATCTGATTAGGTCATCTGTAGATTTATCTCTAATCCAACAGTGGACGTTAATTCATACCCTAAGTGCCTTCTATAACTTAGGGGGTCGACGGACAGAGAAAAGGAGGCAGTTGTTTTCATTACAAGACGATTGGAGAGAGAGAGAACAAGAACTGAGGACTGACATCTTTGACAGAGGAGATCCTAGAACCTCTAGATGACCATTTTGTTGTCAGAAGACAGTAGAATGCTCACACGACAGAGGGGATCTTCCAGACGGGTGGAGATTTAGGGGTTACCTTAGTTTCTTAATGTTTCCCATATTTTTCTTCTTCTCTTCCATGTATTCGTCGATGTAAACCATGCAAGGCTAAAAATCTTTATTCCTTAGGATCTGAGAGTATCCCAGATGTACGTTGTGATTCATTTCCATAAATCAATATCATTTTTATCTCTTTTTAGTAGATATAAATATATCAATGCTTTATGTTCTACTTTTTCTTGATCACCAAGAGTGGATTGATAGATGCTTAGTCATCTCGGGAGAGAGGTTGAGGGTCAGAGAGCATTGAATAACCCGTCTATTTTGCCCTTTTAGAAAATTGGAGTGTAAACTAGAGGAGAAACCCATAGAATAATCATAAAGCATCTAACTAAGCAACCAATAACTGCGGAAATGGGATTGGCATTAGATTAGATAGTGAATTAGCCTACATGATCAGGTAATTCTAGCTATAGGATCTTTATCCAAGGATTGAGATAATAGATGTTAATGTGTGTGAGATCCAAGATTAGTGTTGTCTGTGGGGAAACCACAATCCTAAGGAATTCACCCCATCTCTGATTAATTCAACCTTTAATTCATTTTATTTCTACTTTTTTTCTTTTGTTTAACTCAATTCGACCATTTACAATTGGCTTAGCTGATTTGACTGTAGTTAGTAGTAGTCTACTGGAGAAATGCTTCCATGTGTTTGAATTGGGCCTCATAAGGCCTTATTACTTCGATATGTTTGCTTTCATACTACACATGATAAACTTGTGTCAAACTCCTTGAGCCCCTTTTTTTGTCTCCAGTTTACACTTCATTTCGTGATTATGAGTGAGATAGGCCTGTTGTAAGAGGGCTACTTCCTTTTGCTTGTAAAGCTCTCATCTACTTCATCTTCCCTACCCCTTTCCTCCAAGAAGCAAAGGTGAAGCAATCTACTTCAAGTAAAGGTGGAGATGTTTTTGGTCTTCTTTCAAGTTTGAAGAAGAGGTGAAGATCTTCTCCATGTGAAGGAGAAGGCAAAGGCTGAAGATCCAAGAAGAGTAGAAAAGTCCTTGAAGGCGGAAAACTTGTGCAAGAGTGGGTAAGACCTTAGAGAAGGGTGAAGACTCTTGGCAAAGTGGGTAAGTCCTTGGTAAGGTGTAAGACTCTTGGTGCTTGGATGGGTAAGTCCTTTGGTGGTCTTGTGTTGTAACTCTTATTCATGAATATATAGAGAGAGAAAAGCACTTGCAAAGTCCTAGAGACTGACTTCTCTACGTAGTGGACTGACTCTCTCCTATTTTGGAGATTAGAACCACTCTACATGACCTTGTCAAGTTCTTGCTATAAATTCCTCCCATCCTTGATATGCTTGTTAGTTAGGACTTCAAATTACACCTGAGTTATTGCTTTCAATTTGATATAATTCAAAGTTCTAATCTATCTTGTGAGAATTTTTGAAGCTCTATTCACCCCCCCCCCCTCTAGAGCCCTAGATCCAATAGTTTCGTGGTGCCAAAGTAGGAGGAATGGTAAGTGTAGGCATATAGGAAGGTCAATTTGAGTTTAGGGGAGAGGTTCTAGATGGAGGAAGGAGATGGTAGAAGATAACAGGTGGATAAATAGGAAGAGGGGGAGGAGTGTCATAGTGGAAGAGAAGAATTAGGAGATTTAGGATGAATAGGGATTTCACCAGCCATTGTGGTAGTTGCATCCCAGCTTGAGGGGTGTGTGGGTGAAGTGCCTCAACTAGGGGTTGATGACATTATAGGGTATTAAACATTAACTTCAGAGTATAATGAAATATTATATATACACATTGAAGTTTATGGATTCAATTACTTAAATGAGGGGGTATATGATGTCTGGTTGACTTGAATTTTTATCTTTGGACTAAAATAGATGTTAGTAACCCAATATTATTATTAACTTTGAATTTAGATATCATTTAATAATTTTCTTCTTGTTTGCAAGTTTAGTATTTGACTATTTCATCTAATGTCATTCTTAATTGATGTGATACATAATTTTATATTTATTATTTTTCTTTCATCAATTAGACTTATAATGATTTTAGAGTGTCGAATTTGGGTCAAAATCAATAAATTTACGAGCATATGTGAATAAATTCCAATTGAAGACCTAATTAATTAATTAGTCATTAACACTACATAAAAGTTTATTTGTTAAACCATTATATTTTTTTGGCTCAAAATATTAACTAAAACTCATTCGAGAAAAAGGGATTCAATATTAACATAATTGATTAGGCATAAACAAAGGGATTATTAGACTAGATATCTAAATTTGGGTTGTTGCATATTTTCTCTATCAAAAAGGAATCTTCATAGTAGGATTGGAGATTAAGAAACTCTTGGCTTGAGAAAAAATCATCTAATAAATGAGGTTTTCATTGGATTGAGAAGAGAAATGATCTATTCATTTTAAAGTTATGTATACAATATAGTGTTTTAACAAACTAGATAGCTCAACTTTACTTGTTATCATAAAATATAAGTTAAGAATACAACATCATTCAGAAAGGGTTCTTTAACCATCAATGGAATTATGAGCAACATAACATGCATCTCAAAATTGAATAGAAACATGTTTAACGTATTTTCCAAATGAATAAAAGAAAAGATCCAAATTTTCATAGTTGTGAAAAATAAGGGAAAAAAGGAAATTGTTCAAAGATAAATAACTTGTAATTACAATCGTATTTTGAAGGAGAAATAAGGAATAGTTTCAGCAAGTGGAGGAATGTGAAAAATATCAAAATGACTCCATCTTGGAACATCTCAAGCAAGACTTTTATGGTCGCAGGACTAGGTAGGTAAACATATTGTGGTTGGGCAGGGCATTATGAACCCTCGCATTGCTTGAAAAAATGATATTACATGTGTTGTAATTGAATTTGGAAAATGGTTTGATTTGGTCTAGGATATCAGACTAGACATTGAAAGAAAGAAAAAAATAAGTATCTAGGTGAATGAGTATTTTGGACCTTAAGATCATGGTGGAACTTTCCATCATCATCACTAAGAACTCTAGAAGAATAAGAGTCTTGATCACCTTTGGACCACCCTAATAGTGATCCATTCCAGTTAAAAAGGGTAAGATGTGTTTTTTGGTTTTATAGGGATGATAGGAGAAACTTGGGACCTCCTACAGTAGTGATCCATCTCAATAGAAAGGGATGATTTGTGTTTTTTGTCTTGTAGAGATGATAGGAGAAATCAGTGAGTCAAATTAAGTGAACCATGTGTGATTTTGCAAATAGCAAGATCGATGAGATAATTACATGAAGCCAATTGGGGTAATTCTTATTAATCAAGTTCATGAGGAAGTATAGAAATGTTCAATAGTATAGATAATGTGATTAAATAGACATGAATATGACCTATAATTTTGATTAACTAGACAAGAATACACCTATAATGTAAGAATGGTGCCTAATTATAAATAAATATAATGGTAATTGTGACTAACTAGACATGAATATGACCTATAATGCAAGAATGGTGCCTAACTAATAAAAATTTATATCAACGTGATTTTTTTACTAGATAAGCATGTGATATTATCATGAAAGAATCTATTGACAATCAACATCAAAATACATTGAGCAATTAGTTATAACGACATTGTTAGGTCGACAAGATAACCATATCATCATCAAATTAAGTTCTATCAACTCTAAAAAAATAGTTTAATGACTAGATCATGAATAATTAATGATGTGAGTGTTTATATTAATGATGTTATTGGTACTTAACTTGAAATCCAAGAACCAGATATAATATTTTGACCATGATAGATTACTATCTAGATGTATCTACCAGATAAGAAATCAACTTTTTACACCTAGAGTTCCTTTCTGTGCTTGTGTTGTTCCCTAGCCTCTTGACATTAATATAGTCTATTATAGGGGAATGATCCAACAAGCAGGATAAGTTCATAGTATGAAATTGAAAGGTAGTTCATTCTATGACTTTTAAAAGAGTCAAAAAATGTGAGCTTTCATGTTGGGTATGAGTGGTATATATAGGAGTTTTAAATAGTTTGGGTTTCAAGCTCAAGAAAATATAGTTCTTCTATAAAGGAAAACTTCTAGGTTGATCATAAATGGAGAAAGAATTTACTCCCCAGTGGCCAGGAATTGCTCCATTAAGTGAAGAGGGGCATATGGTATAACATGGCATTTTACCATGTGAATTTCCTAGTGGATCATATGAATTTCGCAAGAGAATCTCAATGGAGGTATGTAATAGTTTTCCTTATCTCGGCTGCTAAATTCTAGAAGGTTTCAAATTGATCTCAACTTTTTATTTTGTTTTGATTATGAGGTGGTATTTTCATTTAAATTAGGTATGGACTTAATTTTGAATATTCTTTTTAAACAATGACTATAGTGTTTAAATATAGTTTGAAATAAAATGAATTTTTGACTAGTATTAATAATTGGATATTTTATTCATGGAGAACGTATTTGATAGATTATTAAAAGAGGCTTATATGAAACATTATAAAAGTCCAAATTGTTATTTGATCCATATAATGAAAGTCCTTATAGTTGTGAACCCATGATAGGAGGAAAACTAATATTGCCCTAGATTAAAAAGATCAAAATATGGAGAAAATGTTGAAAAAATAGGATAGTATTTAGATAGACAGTTGATATAACTGTAATTGTTGATTGAGTGACCAAATACAGGGTATAGAATCAACTACAAAAAAATTGAATGAGACTATATTTTTTTAGAAAACTTTATGACAAAAATGATGTTTCTTTGTAAAAACTATTAATCTATGTTTAACGCAATACTTAAAGTTTTTTGAATCAAAAGAAATATAGAAATATAAGATTGGTCTAAGTACATCTTACAAGTATGAGATATATATTAAGAGGAATATTGAGAGACTTCTCTGTTGTTTACTTAAACCAAATTGAGTTTGTGTTAAGATAAGGTGTCCTTAGGCTAAAAAATATGAAAATTTAGTTTTTGTATCTATGGATAATATTTTTGTGATATTACAATAGAAAACAAATTCATAAAGGTATTACGGTATTATCTTAAAGTAATACATTTTATGATAAAGTTGTATATTTCAAGTACAACACTCATTCTTAAAAACTTTGATTTGTGAAATATTTTTTTCGAATCTAGTTACAAACATTCTTTGTATTTAATTGAAATAAAAAAGGATGTTTCGACCAAAAGTCTAGTTAAGTAAATATCTAATTGGGTACTATGTCAACTGGCACAAACACCCCATTTTCATGCATGTTTTAACAAGTATAGCCCAAAAAGGAGTCAATATTAATATAGTGTGATAAATTGTAAGTGTGTCTCTCTCCCTCTCCTTTCCTCCTATATTCTATATTGATCAACATTTTATAACCACACTTTGATCACTACTCTACTAAAGTGTTTATTTTTCTTCCTTATCCTAGTTCATGCTTGAATCTACTTGACACTCAAATTTAGATTGGGAAATAGAACCCTATCATTGCATGATTCCATATCAGGATAGAAACCAAAAAACCATGAGTTCTCACTCTTCACCAAAATTACAATGAGATTCTACTTCAATAATTTATAAATGGAGTGACCATCAAAGGTGAGTCATTCTACTCCATTTCTATTCCACATCATTATTATCTACAATTACACAATAGTGGGAACCATGTGTGACAACTTTTACACTTTTAATCCTTGAGTTAAATATATATCATATCATAATAGCCTATCCGCCAAAAAATAAAAACATGATTTTATAATTTGGTCACGAACAATGGGCTTGAACCTACAATTTTATCAAAACATTTTATAATAATATTTTCTAGACAACATTTGCATATTATAAATACAACAAATCAAATTTTTAGTAAATTATGAGAAATTTTGATTACACATTAGAAATTTTAGAGCCCATAATTTTCATATATTATGGCTCTACCAAGTTTTAAAAAGGTGGGAAGACATCGAAATAGAAAAGGGTTGGGGTAGGCTGCCTCTAGGAGTCAACAGTTCATCAAATGTGATCACTGAAAATGACTAGTCGTGTTGGTGGTCTACCCTATCCAAAAATAGACATTGAGAAGAGCAGAGGCTTAAGAAGACCTAAGTGGAGGTTGTGGATGGAAAACTCCTTTATCCTCAAATTGAAGTAGAGAGAATAGGGGGAAATAGACCAAAGTTATTTCTGGTTGTGTAATTGATTTCAAGGTGCATCTTCCTACTCTTTAGAGGCATTTGAGATTATTTAAAAAAATTTGAAGGGAACACAAAGATTCTTTCCAGAAACCACATCATTTTCATCATTAAGGTTCGGATAAAGCGGATATGCAACATGCTCAGGAGCATAGGCCATGATGGTTAAAGGTGAAGCACTCATATTGAGACCTTAGTAGTCAGGGGATAAATTGGAGAAGGGGAATCTTGTTTAGGTTCTAGTGGGTGTGTCATATGAATTTTCTGTTAGAACTTAGAGACAATTCTATATTTTCAAGAATCGGTAGTTTCATTGGTATTCATATAGACTCATATTTGGCAATAAAAAGTATTCTGGACTTAATTTTTCTAGTCATCATATTTTGACATCGATAGATTCTAATTTCTCAAAGTCTTTTCTATGTTGTGTGATTCTGGGACTGAAAATACTATCATCATAGTTTATGAATGGGTACCAAAGAAATTTCTTAAGGTATGTCCAAATTTTGGGAATAAATTCACACATACTAGTCAGGTGAAGAGTGCATGGATCCTCAAACCACTTAATATGCAAACCAAATATAAGTTGAGTAGATGTTTTGAGGTTGTTATTTCAAGCATTAACGAATTTCTATAAGTTCAATGTGGTCTCAAAAACAAAGTTGAACAGGTAGACATTCCTACTTCTTCTATCCCCCTTGCATTCTAGGATATACTCTAGAGGTGAAATTAATAGGGCAAGTGTGACAATGTTGAACAATGATGTTTTTCCTAAGAGTATGATCAGAGAGGAAGATAATACGAGAAAAAATAGTGAAGATGGGACTATTATTGATCGGCAAGGATTTCTATAAATGTTGGGTTTTTATAATAGTAAAAATGGCTAAGAGGAAGACTCAGTATTAGATTGAACCAGATAGCATGTTCACTTCTCATATCACATGGCCTATTCCTACTATTGACAAAGAAGGTTTTTGAATTGTTGCTAATAAGTCAAAACCTTATATTAGAGGGGGATCAAGACAAGTAAGAGTAAGAGTCTTCTTTCTATTTAACATCATGTACTCTCACCCTTTTGAGTTAGCATGAATGGAATTATAACAAGAAAGCCATATGGCATCTATAAGAGTGTCTCTAGTGACACCCAGATTGGAAAAAGAGCACACCAACCTTATGAATATGAATATGAAATAGGTATCAAGTTTCATATTTGATTCTAGTGTGATACACATAAACATAGCTTTTTGATAAAATCCCTCATCAATCTTGGTCATCTTCCAATTTGAAAATACCCCAATTACTCGTACATGATCTATAACCACACACACAATAGTGTCCTCTGTATATCTTCATTAATTTGTAATCTAAAAAGCAGAACCAAACTATGTACAAAAAAGATTATCGAGGGTAGACCTCGACTCATGAAAGAGATATGGGGCAAACCCAATTCCTTCGGCATTCATAAAAGGGAGGGGAACAAACACTAACTATGAGGATACATGTTGACCAATCGATTTATAAAAGGTCAAGGTACTTATCTAAAACTGAAAAGAGAGAAAAAAAATTATAGGTAAGATGAAATGGAAAGACTGGGAAGAAAGGGGGATGAAACCCCCCAGCACAGCAAGGCCCACGGCCAGGGTAGATAGAGCATGTCTCTATGGAATAGCAGGAAGCCATAGAGAAAGGATTTTGAGCCTCATCACAATTTACTACAACACTCAGCACCTAAGACCGTTGTTATAAGCACCCTAGCAGTCGAAGGCAAGCACCAAGGCCATCGAAGTGAAGACAACGACTGAGGTCACATTTTCTAGGAAACAATAGTTGTTCCCACCCAACCTAAATCCCAACCACATGGCAAATCATAGGCAGCCCATGGAGAGATAATCCAGGCAATCTAGTTTCATCCCTCTCCCTCGAGCCAAATAGGGAGGTCACAAAAACACTAGCGTGACCTTGAACAAATTGCTAGAGCTACAAGACACTTCATGTACTCTCACCTAATAGATTCTAAGAACTAATTTACACTAATATTGAAGAACAAGAATTCACTAAAGATAGCCAGTCTCTAGTTACCATGGTTAATAATGTATGATTTTTCTATAGTTTCATGGAATTTATGTGGAATTAACAACTAATTACATCATTCTGAAGTTAACAAGGAGTTTACCATAATAAGATTTTGTATTAAGTTCCTCTTCAAAACTAATATTTTGAAAATGACACTTTATAAAATTTTGAATACTTTTTGGTCCAAAATGAATTGGTTGAGTAATCATGATTTCCATCCTTTGGGTGGTATCCTTATTATCAAGAACCCTGATTTGGTTAAGGTTGAAAAAGTTGATGAACTAGTCAATTTTTTCATTATAGAATAACTACTTGTGTATTTCTTTCTAGGGCACTATTTTATATGTATCTAATGATGATACTAGTAGGGAGGACATATGGAAAGGCTTACATTCTATTTCTAAAACTATGACTAAGCAATGATTGATCAATGGGGACTTTAATGTCATTAGGAAGGTTTCTAAATGGTTCGGTAGATCTAACCCATCTTCTTCTTCTATGTTGGATATTAATCATTTCTTACTTATGTATGTATGTTTTGAAGCAGATATGAAAGTATCTTATTACATCTAGAACAGTAGACAGGAGGTTGTCAATTTTACTACTGACAAGGTTGCTAATATTCTTATAAATTGCTTTTTTAATGCTTGGCATGATCATTTGGTCAAGATATTATTTACTACCATTAGTGATAATAAAATCATTTGTGTTAATTTGAAAAGTTGCAACACAAGAAGGATTACTCCCTTCATATTCTTCAACATTTGGGATGGACATCATGATTTCTTGAGAATTGTTGACAAGGCTTTAAAGCTTGAGATAAGAGGTTATCCTATGTATAGAACTTTTATAAAATTAAAAAATGTTCGACAAAGGATTATAAAATTGAATAAGGAGTGCTATAATGATGTCCACTCCAATCCTAGAAAAACGGCATTCAAAGCTTTGCAGTCTACTGAAGAGTCTGGTTTTAATCATGTTAGTGATATTCTGAGAAATAAGGCTTCTAACAAAAGAGAAATTTCTTTCCATGCTTTTAATGAGGAGGAAGAGTTTATTAGGAAAATTATATGGTACATCAGCTTTCACAAGGAAATAGAATTACCATGTTCTTTAATAACTCCTTATACACTCATAAACAAAGGAACAATATAAGATCTCTTATGATAGACAATGATTCTATTTCTGCACTGGCCATTATCAGATTATGTTGAAGTTTTTTTCCAAGTTTTATGCAAGACATAGAATGTCAATATTTCCTAGGATGAAAATTGGAAGATTCCTAAACTCACTGATAAGAAGGTTAACTTTTTGTGTGCTTCTGTTACTATAGAGGAAGTGGATGACATTGTCAAAGAAATTTGATATTGATAAATCTCCTAGACCCAATGATTTAATTACAAAAAAAATTCAAAAGTTCTTGATACATCATTGGGATGATTTTTTTTTCATCTTGTTTCTTATTTCTTTGTGAAAAGATATTTATTGAAAGAACTAATATAAGCTTTATATCTCTTATCCCTAAGAGCAAAAATGCTAACACTATTAGGAGTGGAGGTATATATCTTGATGTAACTTTGTGTACAAATTTTTTCCAAAGTTCTTATAAAAATATTGAAATCTATCAACCTTCTATTGTTGATAATAGCCAGTGTGTGTTTGTTATGGGGAGTAAGATTACTGATGCCATATTTCTATCTAATTAGTTTCTTAATAGTTTCAATAATCCTAATAGCCATGTTGGTATGTGCATCTAGTTTCACATTAGTATGATTCACTATAGGTTTATAATGACTACTCTAAAAAAACTTTCTTGAATGATGTAGGGATTGGATCTTTCAAATTGGTACCACTACAAGACACCAAGTTTTTATGGATGGAGCGCCATCTAAGCCTTTTCTTTTACTAATGGCTTAAGACATGGAGATCCCTAGACCCTATGTTGTTTGTGATTTGTATGTAGGCTTTATCCTCTATGTTGAATTCCTTGGTGGATAAGAAGCTCATATATCCTATTAAATCCAAAATGATATGCATGGTTCACATTTTATCATTGTGGTTGACCATATAATATAATCAAGATATTATAAGATGAGTGCTAAAAGTATTTGTGAAGCCCTTATCTATTTGAGAATCTTTTGGGTCTTTCTATCAATCAATGGAAAAGTATTGCATCCTAAGTATTAATGGAAAAGTTCATAAGTTGAGGAGATTCCTCAATTTGAAGAAAGTCAATTTCTTATCAGGTATTTGAAAGTCCCCCTCTTTTATAGGACTAAGAAATATGTTAACCTTTCATTGATAATATAAAAAATAAGTTGGAAAATTGGAACGCTAAAGCGTTCAGTATGGCTAGATGGATTGAACTTGTCAAATCTACTCATACTATGACTTATTTGTATTAGTTTGTTGTCTTTTGTTTGCTAGTGAGTGTTAAAAATTTTGTGTTAACCACCATAGACTGTGTAGTTATTCAAAATGATTTAACTCTTTGAGTTAAGTATGTTAGATTAGGACCAAGCGTATTTTCATCCTTATAGAACACAAATACCACAAAGATCGAACTACCTATGAACTTGGGATCTTGGTGTTTATGGTTCATTATCAAATTATTTAGTAGAACTCCATCTAGGGTGTCTTCCAAAGTTATATGCAGTTCATTTAGTGTTCTAATCCTAGAATACATGGTCTCATCACCAAGGATTATAACAAATAAGAAATATTATTGATTGAAACAAGAACCCCATTTTGGATCGCATATGGAGACCTATGTGTTCATCTAGTGTTCTAACCTTAGGATCCATTACCTCTTCACCCAAGATTGTGCCAATTGGAATATAATAGAACAAGTTTGTAGATGAAAGAAACACATATAACAAATAAGACTCTTAGAGACAATATCAATTTGATCAAGGTAGGGCTATGGGTCTACACCCCATGCCCTGGTAAAAAGTTATACATGCTTATAGTCAGAACAAACATAAAGGTACAAATAGGAATACAAGGAGTCATGTCACTAGAGTCTGAAGCAATCTAGAAATCTTCATGAAGAAGATGATGGGTCCTTTTATCCTTCCTTACTATGTGCACCCAAAGGAGGCTCTGAGGTGATAGGGAATAATCCCCCTTGTGTTTGGCCTACCCCTTCCTTTTATAGGGAAGGAATGTGACTAAAAAACCCAAGATTCACATCATAGTGATAGATGCAAAGACTGGGTCAGCCATGCTAGTCGAGTGATTGGAGGTCCAGTCATTCGACTAGGGTGAGCTGAAACTCAATTTCTTATGTAGGTCAGTAGATCGGTTGGGGGTCCAATCAGTCGACTGGGTGAGTCGTTGTTCGATCTCATATGAATGTTAGTAAATTGGTTGGGGGTCCAATCGATCGATTTGACTGCAATAGAAGTCTCCTCTTTTTCATGTTTTGATTCGATCGACTAGGTGGCCAATTGATTGCTTGGAAATTATGGATCAGTCAAATCCTTTCTTGTGAGTCAACCAACTGGAGATGGCATTCAACTGATTTGAAATTTCGGGAGGCTGATATGTGCACTTGAAGCCTCCTTGATCTTCAATGTATGTATTATTTTTATGGAGGTCTTCATCTTTGGAGTGAACATGTACAATTGAGTTGTTTCCCTATAATAAATGAGCATAACTAATTAAAACTCTAATTTAAGACAAAAAATAAAACTAAATCAATTAAATCCTCAAATTGGAAAATTACAACACTATAACCTTAAAAAATGATCTAAAAGATGTGATAAAAATAGATGAATATGCATTCATCAATGAATCAAGAGATCTGGAGAGAGACATACAACCAGTATATAAGAGATCACTGTAGTGATTTAAGTCTTAAGTTGGCTCTGTGTGATAAAGGGAAAGATGGAGTTGATGGGAGATCTTGGAAAATTGGATATATTGTAAGAGTAAGATACAACCAGATAAACGGCTAGTGGGAAAGAAAATAAATGTGAATTGGGTGATTGGAAAAATAATCTAATTTATAAAGATTGTTTGATTCAAGAGAGGGGTTGTTGGTGTGTGTTCTTTTTAAAATTAGACATGATAACTAAATAATCAGTGTTATAGTAATCGTGTACATGATGTAAGAGTCATCCATCTCAAACTATGAGTCTTCGTCACTATTTTCTTTGATATTTTTTATTATATATACTTCATTTAATTTGTTTCCTATATACTATTTAAATAAAAGAAAAATATATAGTCTTGCAAGTTTGAACAATACATGCACATTTTCATTCGCAGTCGTTGCTGGAAAAAAAATTATCAAAGGGAATTGCCCCCCACTCATGAGTTAAAGGAACTAATAGTGATATGATTCATTAAAGGCCAATGTTTTTTCCCCAACGATCTAGATAACATCTCATGCCTTCCTATTGAGTTTCAATACCAATCAGTACTTGTAGTTATGATTGATGTTTTATTTTTCCCTTGTTTGTTTGGTATTCATTCTTCATTCTAATATTGTTTTTGTTCACCCTACTTCATGAGTTATTGTAATAGCTTAGTAACTCACATGAAGTTGTTTCCTATAACATGTAACATATGAAAAATATCTTAAAAGGGACGCAGTGAGTTCTTTTTCATTCACAAAAAGGTCATGTGTTTTTTATTTATTTTTGAGAATATAGTGTTTGTATAGCATGTAAGAGACCATTGAGGATGGAGGTCAATCAAAAAGGAGAAAAGAACACCCTCCAAAAAGAGAGGATAATGAGATTAAGGCTCCCAGGCCTCAGGATATACATAAAGAAAGGTATCAAAAATTAAATCAGTATCCCAAGAGATCAATGGAAAAAGAAAGAAATCAAATATGTCTAATGCCATCAATATCATCTTGAATTTGCTTTCACAAAATGTGAGGAGATGGTTCTCTTTCTTTGTGAACTCTCTAGTTCCTTTCCATCTAGACATTATATTATATACACATAAAGATCATCTTGCAGTTTATGGAATTGATCTTAACAAGATTCAGCCATTAAAAGAATGAATTGTGGGAGCCCATGTAATCAGAAGCAAGTCTACAGATTTTACAAGTGAACTCGCATTTAGATCAAACGTGTTCAATGTTGTCATAACCATGTTTAATAGAAAATAGTTAGAGGCCAAAGATATTCCTCTTTCTCTGGAGTAATCAGTCATTGAAAGTTTGTTATGGAAAGCTTTTCACATGTGAAAAACATACCGTTTAGGAATTTTAATTTCCAACGACCAATTAAAGAGATAAAGATGAGGATTGGAAGATCTAATAGCATTCCAAACATCTTTTAACTTACGTTTCTTTTCTTACGGGATGAAGGTTAAGGAATATTCTTGAAAAAATCTACATCCTTTTTTTTTGTTATATTCCTTTTGTCATCCTCCAAAATAACATTCAGAAAATTGTTGGTTGGTATCCCAATTTCAGTATGGCATCTTTTCCAATAGTATCATGTAAAAGTTGTTGTTATATACTCAAGGGTCTTGCCACAACTTGATGCTATTTTTTTGCCAATTAGAAATTCAATGAGGTTCAACAGATCATTTTTATTTCTAACAATGTTTGAAATGAGCTAAAACATTGAAGGTGGGTCGTTAACACACCAAAATGATTCTTTAGATAAGTACCTTTCACAAATTCACTTGACCCATAATGAGCCCATTTTGTTAGAAATATACCAGCCATTCAAAATGAGGTAGGAATGTGATACATCTCTCATTTTACAAATGTCAAGACCACCTTCCTTCTTAGATCTAGTGGCAACATCCCACTTCACTAAGTGTAGACGAAGATGAGGCTTATCATCAGATTTCCCCCAAGAAAGTCTTGAATAAGTTTCTCCACATCATCCATAGTAGAGTTACGAATGGGGAAAGAGGTACTTCAATAAAAATGAATAGTATTTAAGGTTAGAGTAATAAAAAGGGCTTGGTGGGATAACTTGTTGCATGTCTACCTCCTATTTCGTTGCAATTGTATTGCAACTGAATAATTTGAGATTGAAGTTGGGGTTATAGTAATAAAATTATTATCAAAGAACATTTGAAAAAAAAATTAGGTTGATTGTTGACGGGCCGATTGCATCGTACGAGGACCCTGGCCCGATACGCTCATGTCGGGCGGCACCCTCTCGGGCGACACGCCGTGACGGGCGAAGCGTATCGGGGTTCGGTATTGTGTCGAACTAGAGAGAGTCATCTAGTGTCGGGCGCTTATGTCGCTTATCCTCGTTGGCTGATATCGGCATGTAGTGACGCCCGAGACGGTCCTAAGTGAACCATTCCCTCCCTCTCGGGATGAGGAATAGCTCACCTAGAGTTTCCCGACACGAACAGTGAGGCGTGATACTCTTGCTCTCGCAGCTTTCCTCTGAAGATTTTCTCAGGGTTCCCGACCTGTCTTTTGGGCTTCCTGTAGCTGCTATTTATAGGCAGCGGTTGGGGGGGAGTTATGGTGCTCAAAGCGCCACGTGTCCTCCTTATTCACGAGTCGGTGGATGGTCGATACTGGTATCTCCCGGCACAGGGATGTCGGCTGTCGGTCACGTGACGGGCGGCGCCTTCCAGTGGGTGGCCTGTGTCGCACGACAAGGTTGTGTTGTCGTGGCGAGCTCGGCTCCCTGACGGGTAAAAGACGTGTCGCCCGCTAGTCCTTCTTGTGCGGCAACCCCATGTCGTGCGTCGGAGTGTCGCTCTACCCTTATCGGGCAGTGATCGTATCGGTCGTCTGGAAGGTCGATGCAGGTTGAACTTATTTGTGGGTTGGGACAGCCTTATTGATGATAAAATGTACCAAAATGGAGGAAAACTCTGCAAAAGATGGAAATATTGGATTAAGAGCTTCGTTCGGCCAATTATTGCAAAAGTACAAATAAAAGGAGAGGAAAACAGTTAAAAGGGCAGTTTTGATAACAGAATAAAGGTCAAAAACATCACAAAAATTGGTGTTATCAACTCCCCCAAACTTGGCATATTGATTTTCCTCAATCAATATTTAAACTTTATTTTTTGATGCTTCTTCTTGCTCGGTCTAGTTTTCAGTTCAAGAGGAAAAACAAGAATCGCGATGCCTTTAGAGATAATGCTGCCTCACTACGAACAAAAGACCTTGTGTTTCCTGCCTTATGATTTCAGTAAAATTTTCTCTACAGCTTCAGCGAGACTTTGTTGTATGATTCTGAAGTTAGCTTACACACCAAACAGCTTTATTTTTGGGGCGAAAAGTTGTGTATAGGGTAGGCTAAGGCTTTTTGGGGTTTTTCTTGTTTCCCATCAGTCCATCCAGGTAAGGGTCCGTTAGCGGGCAAGTGGTCCCTGCAGTCCAAGCCAGTTGGTTTTAGAGCAGTGATTTCAAATCCTACGTACAACTACCCCGGATCTACCATGCCTAAAGATGGGTACTTTTGGAAAACAAGTGTGTATATATATTTTTTTCTTTTCTTTTATTGGGCACAACTCTCATGCTTTTATTCACTCTCATAAGGCTACTTTCTCTTTTTTTGGGATTTTTGTTGGGTAAGGGAAAACAAAAGAGATTTATGTTGTTTGGCCAGCTTTTTCCTTCTCCATACTTGTCTCTTAGCTGTTGTGAGATAATTATTTTTTTCGAAATTTTTGGCACGGAAAAAACATCATCTTTTGTTTGTTTGAGGCAACATTATCAGAAAGATATAACAAAACTTGCATCTCGTTAAGCACATAGAAAACAACTTGGCAAGAAGCTGCATCAGGTTTTTGCTATACAGTGTCTATGTACATATGTATGGAGATGATATAAATAGAAAATTTTCAAAAATATTGTATGAGCATATATATGTACACAAAGAACAAAAGAATAAAGAATTGGAGACAAAAGAATGAAGAAATTGAGTTAGAAAATTTTCAAAATTTTCAAAATTTTCAAAATTTTATACCTCCCTCACTGGTACATGGTACCCCCCCCCAAACTTACTCCACACTCTGTCCCAGAGTTGTGAAGTAGATGAGGTGAGGTAATGTTATTCCAGTGAGGTTAGCTGGCAAGCACGTCTGCGTCAGATAGAAGCTCCCACACATATTCTCATCTCTTGCTGTGATAAATGATGTGGTGGAGCTGGTCAGACGTTGTTTCACTCGCTATCCATTCCAGGACATAGATGTCGTAGTCGTTGGATAGGGGAAGCTGTTGTGGACTGTAGTGGCAGAACTGGAGTTCGTGCCATTTGCTTCCTTGCATGTCCAGGAATGGTTGGATCATCTTTGACACCTTGTCATAGTATTTTCGGACCAAGCGTTCGACAGATGACAACGGTTCTGATGTACACGGCACTGGATGGCTTTTGTTGCTGTCCGAGCTGTTGTAGAAGATTCCTACTTGTTGCCGAGTTGACATTGTCAGGAGCGTCCAATGGCTATAGTGTAGGAGGGGGAGGAAGATCATGCGTGGAACCTCGCTCTCCAATTCCTGCAGAAATGCTTGCTTCGCTCCTGTTTCATCGGTGAGGCAAATGTCGTCGAACAGCATAGCATGAGTTATGTATGTGTGTTCGAGCCTTGGTTTTATAGTTTGGATGTAAGCGGCTGCCACAAATACAACCAAGCATCCTCCTTCTTTTACCATGTCCCTTAAATCATTAACCGGGACTACGACATCACCTGCCTGATAGGTGACAGCCGATGGGGTAGAGTCAGCTAGCTTTAGATGGATTTCATTGACCTGCTCCTGCGTGAGAGTTGCACATGAAAAGCAGTCGAAATTTTTGATCAGCCCTTCTGTAGCTTCAGGCGAAGCAGTGTCTTCCATCCCGTGCACTTTCTTTAGGATCTCCAACTTCTTGCCTACCCCATAGGTTTCGGTTGCTATCTCCGCCTCTTTTTCTGAGGAGCTACTGGATTGAGAAGAGTCTTCTTCTAGGTCACTGTCCAACAGCTGCTCTGGTACCCCTGTGTCTCAGAAATAGCATTTGTCCTTGATCAGCAACATGGCATAAATTCCCTTGCGGTGATAGAAGGATGTGCCCTTAAGGGCTCCCAAGTTTCCAAATGTATTGAGCACCTCAATGGCACCCAAGATGGAGAAAGCACTATTTCCACTCCCCTCTTCTGCCTGGACGGGGAGGTCTCAGAGAGTAAAGAAGTTCCAAATGCCTTTGTGACGTTGGCTTATGTGCTTGATAGCTCGTAGCATAAGCAGCAGCAGGAGTCTCAGTTTCTTGTCCTCCGGGTGGCAGAAAACACCCCCAGAGCGTGGCACCTCGTCATTGCTACAGCACAGCAACTGGACGTCGTGGTTTCTGAGGTCTGTCACGCAGAGAAACCACACGTTGTGGTGTTTATACGGGGCCAACACGAAGTTTGGTCTATGCTTTTTGATGTAATGCAGCATGTCGGCCACCACACTGGAGTTTGTATCTCCTTTCATCAGTCTTCTCGCCAAGGTCGGGGTGGCGATGTATATCATCTTTCGACCTGTCCTGTTGTCGATATTTTCTATTATCGCATTCTCGAGGACCCTAAATAGTCTTTTGCCGACGACGGCCGGCGTGCGGAACATACTTCGGAGAACTCCCCTTCATAAGGAGAGGTAGTCGTCGCTCCAGACGACGTCTTCTTCGTCTGCCTGCGATCTTAAGACCTTGTTCAGCAAATTCTGGTCTCTGATCGCCAGGTATCCGATGGCCCTTCTGTCGAAGTCTGCCATCTCAAAGGACAGTATCTCGGAAGGCCTACGGAATCTATCTGCCATCGAGCATCTTCCTCGGGGGAGGTGTCTTTTATTGATTGTGTAGACGTCCCCCTTCTCTCCCTCAGATTCATCAGAAGAGTCTCCCTCGATGCTGATATCTCCGTTATCATCTTCAACTTCATCTAGGGGGACATAGGGGTTTTCTTCTTCCAAGCCTAAGGAGCTCTCCTGTCCTGCTGGAGCTCCTTCGGCTGACTTTTGCTGCATCGCCTCCTCGGGCGTTGAGGATTGCCCGCTGGAGGAGGAGGATGCGGATCCCGAGGGGGATGCTGACAAAGAAGGAGTAGAGTCACGGCTAGGGGGTGACGGGGACCTTCTCGGCTGCCTTCGGTGCGGATGGTCGTCACTCATGTCCAGCCTCTCCTCTATCTTGTCGAGGCATTGGAGAACTTGTTGAAGCATTGCAGTCAGAGCCTCTAGTCCAACGGGGAGGCTCTCTAGAGTCAGCAGCTCTCGTTCTTGGCTATTCAGCCTGTCTTGGAAAGATGCAAACTTGCGGGTTAGGGAAATACAGGTAGCTGAGTTGTTATCCGTTACCTCCCGTAAGTACTCGAGCTCTTGCCCGAGCATCTTCTCGAGCGACGGAGGGGTTCCTGTAGGTCTCCCTTCCGTCCTCGTGACACCCTGCTCGCGTGATGGTCTACCAGGCGAGGTAGAGTCTATCTGAATCGTTCGCGATGTAGATGCCGTCGGACGAGGCGACGGTGCTCCTTCAGCTGCTACCGCCTTGCCTTCTCGTCGAGGTGGAGATGGTCGTGGTGTGGGCGGACGCTGCTCCACCTCTATATTGTCGGTGAACTCCTCAGCCGCTATAAGAGGAGACTCCGGCGGCGGTGTCGGTGTCAACTGTGCACCCTCGAGCTCCATTCTCAGGATCTCAGCGAACACCCCATTACTGGCGTCCGGCTGCGGTGCTTCTTCTGCCTCGACAGGCCTTACAGGGATGCCGGGGGCTGTGGCTGTCTCTTCTGTGGCAGCTCCCATAGTTTCTGTCTCGGTGACCTCAACGCCAGGTCTTTTTCAGCCACCACCATCGTTGTTGTGGTGGTGGCTAGTATAGAAGGAGTGACGACAGCTCTATTAGCAGCTGTCGTCGGTAGCTCTGGAATTGCCCTTTCCTGGGCTCTGGTGGCGGTGGTGTAGGCTGCGCCTTTCGCTACAGCTTCCATCTCTGCGGTAGTGAAGACCAGCTTATCTGCGTTGTAAGTGGCGCAGCGAGGGAGCGGGAGGAGTATGTTCATCCTTGAAAACTTATAGAAGTACTCCCTTCCCTCCTTCTTTATGATGTTGGTCCTCATCAGGTACTTGATGTCGATCAGCTCATCGCCTTGCGTCCTCGAGAGGCTGCGCGGCTCTTTTGGGTACCCGAGCCCTGCCACAATCAAGTTGACGATGCCACCCATACAATATTCCTTGGTGGCATCATTTATCGGGTGTAGCCTGTTCAGTAAGAATCGCCCGAGGTTGATCACTCGTCCCTCCATCATGTACCACATGATATGGAGTTCTTCTGTGTAGATGTTGTTGGACTCGTTCTTGCTGAACAGCAAGCATGCCACCAATTTGTGCACTATCCTCCAAAAGAAGGAGTGCACTGCCACCACTTTGCATCCTGGCTTAAATGACGATTCTCCAGTCAGCCTCTTCCAGAACTCCACAGGATTGAACCCGTCTCCTTCGGTGATCCTCTCACCGTTGTCCATTAGATTCTTCTCCTCCTCGCTGGAAGATAAGATCTTATTCAACAGCTTCTCGGAGATGGCGTGCTCTGAGTTGTACAGTCGGGCCTGAAGTCTATCTGCTCTGCCAAATTCTTCTCTTTCTGTAGCAGAATTCTTCACTCGACGGAGGGATGACATGAATTCCCTCGTCAGTCCGGTATAAGAGGAAGATCGGCTGAAGCAGATCTTTTTCAGCCCTGCTGCAGCGAGGACGCCTTTCAACCTGTCAACGATGCCCAACTCAGTGAATGAGGCTTGATGGAAGAACCTGCTTGGTCTGTAGACCTTGGTTTTTATCTCAACATAACGGCGAGCGTGCTCGTCGTCCCTCGGCATGAACATTCCTGGCGTGCATTCTAGGGATTCTACCGCTACTGTCGGTGTTGGAGCCGCCACTTCTCCAACCCTTGCCCTCTTTCCCGCTGTTGACGCCCCGACTGCTCTTGGATTCGGGTGTTTCTGCCTGGCAGTTGGTTCTTCAGCTGCAGTCTCGGGGTAGATCCTCCTGCCTTGCGCGTCAACAGGGACAGCAGTTTGCTTGATGCGGGCCATTTCTGTTAATAAACAAATTCCTTGATCAATTAAATGTGTAGATATTTTAAAGAAGTTAAACTGAATACACGATAAAGTATGCCATGTTGCAAAAATGATCTCACACCCCCGTCTCGGCCGATACGAGGTTCTCATCTTGTGCCCGATACCAGACATGGGTATCGCCTGTCACGTCGGAAGATAATGCACGCGGTAAGAACAAGGCGATAAGGTGATAAATACACGTCTGGTCTGTCGTCCGACACGGGTATGTCGGGCGATACAGTTCTGAAGGATAAAATACCTGATATGGCTTCCTGAGAGGAAAGCAGCGTGTCGCCGACAACAAAATAGGTGAGGCGGTGCAAAGATGGGCGACACAACTATCGCCCGACATGGCGTATCGGGCAAACATGAATAAAAGGTATGTTGCGCGACATCCGTGTCAGGCGATACAAAGTTGCCCAGCTCAGGAGCCGCAAGACCGATAAGTTACTCGTTTAAAAGAAAATCGTGTCAGGCGATAAGGTCTGTCGGGCGATAAGGTCTGTCGGGCTATAAGGTCTGTCGGGCGATAAGGTCTGTCGGGCTATACCTTGCTGTGTTCTCAACTTCGGCGCGATCCGAGAGTAGGGAAGCCTTGCACGACATGGGAGCAAATTCACAAAGTCTATGCATGACACGGGAGAGTGAAAATAGTAAGGCAGTAGCTCGACACGGTAAAACTCGGCCCTTTATATAGCAATCTCAACCGGGGGTGAAACTGGTAATTCCGGGGCGTGCGTCGGCCATTGGGGTAACTCGTTCCTAAGTCAGGCAGTCCATCTGTCGGCACAAGAGTAATTACTCCAACTGCTCGATACGAGTGCACGCCGCCCAGGCATGCTAACCGTCACGACCTTCGCGATCCACGAAATTCTACTACCCGATATGGGTGCGTTTATAGCGCTGGTTGGGTTGCTGCCCGATACAACTTGAAAACAGAGCTGTTAAAAGCGGCCGATGAGTAAAACATCATTGGCCTAAGACTAAGATCCCAGTCTCAGATGGTATTACCCATCCCAGTCAATAAAACTAAGGTGGTGGCCCATAAAATAAAAGAGTTAGCGCATGTGGCGCATGCACTGACTCGGGCCTTATTATAGTCCATAATGTTTGTAATGTTTTTCTTGCAAGAAAGTAAAAGCGTCCTATTCTAGGAATTAAAAGATAGCTCGGGATGCCTCCGGAGAAGCGCTGTGTTTTTCATCTTCAGCTGGACGTCTTCAGCTTATTCTTTCTGCATCTTCATCTTTTCCTCGGCGGTCACAGTCCCGCCTTCTTGGAAGTCTCTGTATTCAATGGTATCTTCCCTGACGGGTTCTTCACGATCTCGGCCAACTGAGCTAGTTGCTGGTCAATTTGGCGTTGATGCATTTGCATGTCTTCCAATTTCACCTGCAAAGAGTTCAACACACCGGAATTTGACAGCGCACTTTGCGCTAGTTGATTGTTGATGGTGTCCTGCCTCTTTACGAAGTCGAACAACTGGCCAATCACGTCCGACTGGCTCGAGCCCTTATCTTGTTCTTTGTTTGACCCCTGATATTTACCTTGTACCTGGAAATTCCCTTTTGCTGGCTGAAACTGGGTGTTCTTGGCATACTGACTTGGCCCTCCTCATTTCTCGAAGGCTTGCGATGGCTTAGACGAGGTATGCAGCTGGTGTGAGTTCTCAGCTGCATCCTTATTATCGTAATTGAAGCTGGGGTGATCTGGCCTTTTGAAACTCACAAAAGAGACATTTTCAGTCCCTTCATCTTCAAAGTCAGTGTCACTGGTTGCATCAGGTCGGGTGTAGATGCAATGATCTACCCCATGTCCTCCCTCACCGCAGGTTACGCATTTTTTCACCTTTTCGACTGGCTTCTTTCCTTTCCCGCTAGATTCCCTCAGTTGCTTAACATATGTAGTTATTCTTTATATCTGTGAGGTAATGGTGTCCAGTGCCTTGGACTCAAGAGAGGACCCTTCACCGACCTTTTTAACCTGTCCTCTATCGGATCTATCAAAATCAGCACCGGCATGCAGCTCAGCCATGTTCTTAGTGATCCTTTCGGACTTGCTTGGCTTTTTCCCAAGGAAGTCACTGCTTGCTGCCGCATTAAGTGACACCCTTTCGTCGGGAGTCAGGCCATTGTAAAAGGTGGTGACTAGGAAGCCCTTCTTATAATTATGGTGAGGGAAATCCCTCTGATATTCCCGGTACCTTTCCCAGGCGTCATGGAGACTCTCATTAGGCTTCTGCATGAAAGAGGTTATTTTCTGCTGGTTTCTTACCGTCCTTTCAGTGGGGTAGAACTTGTTCACGAACACGTCATTCAGTGCTCCCCATCCGTTTAGAGATTGGTGGGGCAACCCAAGATACCATGACAGAGCTTTGTCCTCCAGGGAGAAAATAAAGCCCTTGCAGTAAATCACCTCTTGGGGAACCCCCCTAATCTTTATGGTATCGCATATATTTTTGAAGGCATCCAGATGGTGGTACAGGTTGTCATTCTTAGAACCTCCCCAAAAACTTTTATTCTGGATCATTGAAATGACGGATGGCTTGAGCTCAAAATTTGTTGCGTTGAAATGCGGGATAAAGACTGGACATCGTGAGTTGTTGGCCTTCATAGATGCCAACTCCCTTAGCATTTTCTCTTCTTCCTCAGAGTCTTCACTGTCACTGTCCTGTCGATGCTGTTCTTGGTCTTGGTGTCTCTGGTGTCGGGGGTTGCGATGCCTATTACGGCGGCGGTCATCCTCTAGTTGATCCATTTCTAGATCTTCGAGTGGGTTGTCGTCGTCCTATCGGTCGTCTATCACTGGTGGGGGTGAATCATGCCTAGGCCTTCCTTGTTGTTCCCCTTCTGAATGATGCGGGTCTACGCGAGGAGGCATGGTGTTGGTTCTTGTGCTTAGTCGAATAGTTGAACAGTGTCAGGGCTCGGTCGAACAGGTCACCGTTCTTCAGAGTCCTGAAAAAATGGCAAGAAAAATCAAGTTCAGAAAACTAAATTATTAATTTTAGGCAAAGAATAGTAATGATAAAAGAAAAAGAAAAGAGTGTTGTTAAGCTCATTTCTAAGCTTGAGGCACGGGAGTGTAGTTAGTGGATTCAGATTCGTCTACAGTACCGTTTAGCCTAGTCCCCGACAACGGCGCCAAAAAGTTGACCAGCCTAAATCGTGCGTCCAAAAATGGAGGCGGATTTGAAGTTAGTCGGACTTTTACATTTATAACCTGAACTCTTCTAGGCCCCCGCAAATTTGCTTACGGGGTCGAAGTAGATATACAGGGTCAAACACAGGGACAAGGGTGGTAGTGTTGAGAACTTTGAATCGACACACTACATTCCGGCAGGTATAAAGAGATAGTAACATTCCCCAAAGGGAAACAGTAATATGTCAATAACAAAACAAAGAAAACTATCTCCAACTGGAGATATAAGAAGGATTTAAGGTTTTAGTCATTTAGCAGTTTTTAGGGGTTTTACATGCTACAGAAATAGAGAAATAATACTAGAGCTAAAGCAAGGTGCGAAGGAGAAACTTCGGTAAAACAAGTAGCAGCAGGAACATACTGTACCCCTCCTCTCAGAGCGGGTACCTCTAACCAAGCATCAACACCCCTCTCAAGGTTGCTGGACTTAAGTTAGAGTGAAACGTTACTGAAGCAACTTCGATTTCGGGCACTCTCGTACTCCAGAATCGGCCCAAACACTAGAGCCACAACATATCTCTCGAAGTTGTTGCGATAGGAAAACACGATTCGGTAGCTAAGTGAAACGTGATCCAAACATGCAAGCTAGAGTTCAGATATTAAATATAGCAGTCGTCCAACAACTGCACCAAACATAAAGCAGCAGGTAATTAAACTCTTATATTTCCATAAACAATTAAAGGTTTTCATTACAATGCATAAGTCAAGAATTAAATGACAAAAATAAAGATAGATGTTGCCTTCTTGATATAGATGGATGACAGACTACAACGAACTCTCCAGCCTGATACCGGCCAGGAGCCAAGCCTGATACAACCGTGTCGGGCGGCACACCCTCTCAGGCGACACACCGTGACGGGCTGATTGCATCGTATGAGGACCCTGGCCTGATACGCTCATGTCGGGCGACACCCTCTCGGGCGACACGCCGCGACGGGTGAAGCGTATCAGGGTTCGGTATCGTGCCAGGCTAGAGAGAGTCATCTAGTGTCGGGCACTTATGTCGCTTATCCTCGTCAGCCAATATCGGCCTGCAGTGACGCCCGGGACGGTCCTAAGTGAACCATTCCCTCCCTCTCGGGATGGGGAAGAGCTCACCTAGAGTTTCCCGACACGAACACTGAGGCGCGATACTCTTACTCTCGCAGCTTTCCTCCGAAGATTTGCTCAGGGTTCCTGACCTGTCTTTTCGGCTTCCTGTAGCTGCTATTTATACGCAGCGGTTGGGGGGGAGTTATGGTGCTCAAAGCGCCATGCATCCTCCTTATTCGCGAGTCGGTGGACGGCCAATACTGGTATTTCCCGGCACAGGGATGTCGGCTGTCGGTCACGTGACGGGCGGCGCCTGCCAGTGGGTGGCCTGTGTCGCGCGACAAGCTTGAGTTGTCGTGGTGAGCTCGGCTCCCTGACGGGTAAAAGACGTGTTTCCCGCTAGTCCTTCTTGCGCGGCATCCCCATGTCATGTGCCGGAGTGTCGTGCTACCCTTGCCGGGCAGTGATCGTATCGGTTGTCTGGAAGGCCGATACAGGTTGAACTTATTTGTGGACCGGGACGGCCTTATTGATGATAAAATGTACCAAAATGGAGGAAAAACTCTGCAAAAGATGGAAATATTGGATTAAGAGCGTCGTTCGGCCAATTATTGTGAAAGTACAAATAAAAGGAGAGGAAAACAGTTAAAAGGGCAGTTTTGATAACAGAATAAAGGTCAAAAACATCACAAAAATTGGTGTTATCAATTGTGTAAGTTCAAGTCTAGTAGCCATGGATAATTTCTTAGACTTCCAACCTTCTAGTTTTGATTTAACCTTGTCAACAAGTGGATAGCAAGAAGATTTGGTTAGCTTACCAATGAAAAGGGTAACTCCAAAATACTTCAAGGGTAGATTGCATAATTTGAAATTTAGAATATTGTTGCTACTTAGTCTCTCTGCTTCTTTACTTAAAATAATCTCACTCTTCAGGGGATTGACTTTAAGACCCAAAAGCTTTCCAAAAGAATTGAGAATAGTTTGAGTACTGGTAGCGTTCTTTTCATAAGCATCAAGAAAGATCATCAAATCATTTTTGAAGATGAGATGAGAAGCATCTAGGGACTTAGAAGCTTTTATAGGAGAGATAGATCCATTGACTATGGCCAGATCCATAAGATATGTAAAGGCTTGCATAACAATAACAAAGAGATACAAGGGCGATGGGATCCCCTTGTCTAATCCCACTAGACGGCTTGAATGTGGGTTCACCATTAATAAGAATTTGGTATGAAGTAGAATAGAAAATACTAGAGATACAATTGATCCAGATAGGAGGAAAACCTATTCTTGATAAAACAAAAAATAGAAAATCGTAATTGACTGAATCATACGCTTTTGATATGTCAATTTTCAAGCACCTCTTACTGCCAGATTTGGTGAGTTCTTCCTGCTTATATTGTATCAAATGTTGCGAATGAAGAGTAAAGATGGAACAAAATATAGGCAACAATGGTGCACTATTTTAATACATTCTTTTTTATCAACCAAATAATGATTCTTAGTTGATATTCAGTTTAAATGTGCATGTTGATTTAGATTTTTTTCTTGAATGTAAAAAAAACATAATGATCAGAATCAGTGGGCGCACCTTTTTTTTGTCTTATTGTTGTGAGGTCCAAAAGTGATCTGAAGCAAGAATGAATGTACCTTTCATTCATTGCTTCAATTAATAGTCATTTTGATAGAGTCCATTCAGATAAGATGGACATGTTTGAAAATGTATCTTCCTTTTGATATGGTAGGGTTTGGAACCCGCAGAGGCGACCGAGGAGGCCGAGGCGCGGGGTGATCCTCCACACACCACTACATCCCGCCATCATCCAACCTCAATAATGGAGGCAATGAATCCATCAAACAACCTGTTGCAGGAGATACCAACGTGGAGGACTCGAGCAATAGCCCTATTCCTAGATCCTATAAGGACATGGTCACCAACCGAACAACCAAGACCCCTTCGACTCTGGCCCAGGTATCCTCAGATATGCTCCAAGACGATGACATCAGACTGGATCCCAGGAGCAGTCGATCGGGACTCATAGTCAACCCCAAAAAAATGCCCCAACTGCTTGAACCATGGAAATCTGTCGTGGTTGTCAAAGTCATTGGAACCAATGTAGGGTTCATGACCCTAATGAACAGAATAGAGATCCTATGGCAACTATTTGATGAGTTCGGTGTCATCGACCTTGACATGGGCTATTACATCATACAACTGGCTAACAACGAGGACTTCATCTTTGCAATGACAGACAGCCCCTGGATGAACTTCAACCATTACCTCTCCATCCAATCATGGTCTGCTGCCTTCAGGCCCTCAGATGTGATTCCCAGGAAGCTGGTTGGTTGGGCAAGGATAGCAGATCTGCCTGTTTATCTCTACCAAAACGAGCTGCTTGAAAGTATTGGCAACCTCATAGGGAGAACAATCAAGATCGATAACGTAACCCAACAGGGAAATAGAGGCAAATTTGCACGCATTGGCGTCGAGGTAGATACGGGGACCCCCCTACTTCCATCTATCTGTCTCAATGGCATACAGTATAGACTGGAATATGAAAACTTACCTACCTTCAGCATGAAGTGTGGCCAACTCGGTCACGAGGAGTCGGTATGCAACCATGGCCCCAAGTTTCCCATGGGAGACCCACTTGCAGGGGTACCTAGCCCCATCACTTTACAAACAACGTACACTAATGCCATTCATGCCAAAATGCCAGAAAGAAGACACAAAAACACTAAGAAGGATCCTCATGCTAAGGAGGCTAGAGCCCCTGCTGGCAAGCAACCTGTAGAGGAAAATGTCCTCCATCCCTCTGAGGACAAAGAGGATGAAGGCTGGGAGATAGTTGTCAATCGAAAGAAGAAGAAGCAACCTATGAAGGTCGTTGCACCCCCCAAACAGCCTGCTGTAAAGGATGCAGAGGCGGGACCGTCCAATACAAAACCAAGTTCAAGCAATACTGCAGTAAGCTTGGTTAATGTTGAAACAAGTGAGGGGCGCAACTCTGACCTGGAGTTTGCTAATGCTTTCACCTTCCAAGGAAGCAAGGAAGCGGTTATAGCAAACCCTAATGCTACCTTTGACTGTGGTAACACCACCACCAATACTGGAGGATTCATACTCTGGAATAGATGGATAATCTACCAAACTGTCAGCCTAGGTCGTGAACAGAAGAAGGGTAAACTAGCCCAGTTAGTCGATGAAGCTTACCCCAGGAATCTGGCCACCAGGTCGCTTTCTTTCCAAGATGAAGAACTCCAGAACAATGATATGTCCACTAAGGACCAGGAAGCAGGCCTCCTCGCTGCAATTCACTAGATTCTTTTATCTAGTGACATCCAGTGATGTTTATATGACAAACATCATCTGCTGGAACGTCCAAGGAGCATGCTCCAAGGACAAGATCAACCATACGAAACAACTAAAATGTATGCATCGACTCCACATCCTTGTGATAGTAGAACTAAGGTGCAGTGGGACAAAAGCTACCAATGTGATAAATAAGATAGGCTTTAGCTCCTCCCACAGAGTGGAAGCCTTAGGTTTCTTAGGAGGCATTTGGATTCTCTGGGATAACCAACGTTGTCAACTTGACATCCTCCAATGTCATAGGCAATTCATTCACTGTAAGATGAACAACTTCTGGCTCATTACATTCGTGTATGCTGGCCCCAATTCACAAAAATGTGACCTCCTTTGGAACCACCTCACATCCCTGACGCTCCCCCCCCATAAGCCTGGGCAGTCGTTGACGATTTCAACACCATGCTAGACATCAGAGAGAAGCATGGGGGCAAAGGTTTTGACTACCGTTCAAGTACTAAGTTCCATGCTATGTTGCTATCTACTGGCCTAGCTGATACTCATCCATCGGGCCACTTCTATACTTTCAAGTAAGGTCTACTCTGTGAGAAACTAGACAGAGTAGTCACTAACGCTAGCTAGCTGAGCATTGAAAACAGAATGAAGATTCAAGTCTTGATGAGAATCACAACCCCATTCTCATCACAGGGAGTGTGGCTCCTACACAAAGGAGGCCCTTCTTCCGTTTGAAGCACAGTTGGTCCCTTAACGAGGATTTCTACAGAGAGCTTCTTCCACAATGGAAAAATTCACTCTCGTTCCTAGAAGCTCTGCCGAGCTTCCAAGCCGTTGCAACTAAGTGGGAGGCTGCTAGATTCAAGAAGCACTACAAAAGGAGGAACTCAGTCTTGGAGTACCTTGAACGATGTCAGGTAAAATCTCTAACTCATCAAACCATAGCTAACGAACTTCTAGCTATTTCCCTGAAGGAGGAATATGCATCCATACTGCGCATCGAGGAGGCTGACTGGCAACAAAAAGCAAACATAAATTGGCTGCAATATGGGGATGGAAACAATAAGTATTTTCAGTCCTATGTGAAAGCTAGAAGATTCCACAACAGAATCTCTTACATCCGCAATGATGATGGGAGGTGGCTCATAGCAGCAGACGACATCAAAGCTCATGTTAGAGATTTCTTCTGCTCGCTCCTTACGGCCACACTGACCTCTGCTACTGACCTGGCAGCCATCCCATGTTACTACGGCATCTTCAGGAGGTTCCCAATCTAGATATGATGGCAACTACACCAACTGACGAAGAGATTAAAGAAGTGGCTTTCCGAATGGCTGCGCTCAAAGCGCCTGGTCCCGATGGCATCCACGCTGGTTTCATCCAGGACAACTAGAATAGGATGGGCCCCTCTATCATCCTACAGGTCCGTGAGACCTTTGAGAGTGGAAGGATCGACCCCAAACTGGCGCAATCTCACATGGTGCTCATACCCAAGACCGCACAGCCCCAATGCTGTAGCGAACTCAGGCCCATCTCTCTTAACAATTGCTACCTCAGGCTGATCTCCAAGATCGTGGTTGAGAGGTTGAAACCACATCTGAATGGCTAGATTTCAGAAAACCAATCTAGCTTCATACCCGGCAGAAGGATAAGCGACAATGTCTTACTGGTGCAGGAGGTTATACATTCAATGGAGATGAAGAAAATGGGGGGAAATGGGTCAGTATCAAGATTGACCTATCTAAAGCATTTGATAGAATGTGATGGCCTTTCATTGAAGATACATTGAGCAAATAGGGATTGCTGAACAAGTTGATCTCAATTGCAATGCAAATCATATCGAAGGGCCAAATCGTTATTCTCTGGGAAGGATCTCAGCTAGAGGCATTCAAACCAAGTCAACGGGTGTGGCAGGGAGACCCCATTAGCCCTTACTTGTTTGTTCTATGCATGGAACGGCTAAGTCAAGCCATCCAATGTGAAGTCTCTAATGGACAATGGAAACCCATCATTCTGTCAAGAGGAGGCGTTCCCCTTTTGCACGTGATGTTCGCTGACGACCTGCTTCTTATGGGGGAAGCCTCTCCCTCACAGGCCTCTACCATCACCCGAGTGCTCAAGGAGTTCAGTATGGTGTCCAGACAGGCCATATCTACTGAAAAACCCAAGTGTTTCTTCACGCCTAACACCACTTCCCGCGAGCGACGAGCATTCTGTAGGCTCACTGGAATCCCCCAAACCCAGGACTTAGGCAAATACCTGGGTATCCCAATACTGCATCATAGGCTAAACAAGGCAACTCATTCTAATATCACAACAGCGATCAAGGGGAGAATGACCAGCTGGGCGGCCAAAAGTCTTTCCCTAGTTGGGCGTATAACCTTGGCAAAGAGCACATTACAGTCCATTCCTTCTTATACAATGCAGACGGTCAAGTTGTCACCCTCCTTATGTGATGAAATCGACAAACATATCCGCGCATTCATCTGGTCTGGAGGTCGAGAAGGGCGCAAGATTTCTCTGGTTGCATGGAAGAAGATCACCGCACCCAAGTCCATTGGTGGATTGGGCCTCAAGAATGCAAGGGATCAGAATGATGCATTAATGCTTAAAAATGTTTGGCACTTCCTCTCCAAACCCTCCACCCTTTGGGTCAGGGTAATGAAAGGGAAATATATGAGAGACGGTATCATTAACAAGAGACAAGGGTCATCCGCATGGGCTTTCATTAAACGGAATATCCACACAGTCATGACAATCAGCCACAAAGTAGTCCTCTCCGGTACCACTACAAAGGTCTGGTCAGATAATTGGATTCGTGGGAAGTCTGTGAGAGACATGGATGAGAATCTTCTCATTCCCCAGGGGCTAGAAGACCTCACTGTAAACTCCATGACTCTCCATGATAAATCGTGGGACTGGAGCTTCATCAATGCCTTCCTACCCGATGAAGTGAAGAACTACCTCAAATTTCTCAACCCTCCAACGGAAAATGAAGGCGATGACCTATGGTCCTGGCCTTTTACTAACTCAGGAGAATTCACAGGTAGCTCGGCTTACAGCTGGATCAGAAATGAAGGTCACACTTCATATAATCCGAACTGGAATAAGATTTGGAAACTTTCTCTGCCTCTCAAGCACCGAACGTTCATCTGGCTCCTGCTTCATGGTGCCATTCTTACCAATGCTGAAATGGTTAGAAGACATATCGCCACCTCAGATACCTGCCCTATCTGCAACAATGCCTCAGAGTCGATACTTCACTGCCTACGGGACTGTCCCACTGCTAAGAAAGTTTGGCAGAACCTTGGCATAACAGATAATTTCTTCTTGATGCCTGAAACGGACTGGCTCAACCTCCTGGTCTCGTCTACTCAATGCGAAGTCACACACATAACTCACTGCATTGGCTGTTGGGCACTCTGGAGAAATCGCAATGAAATCATGCATGGGAACAGCGGCATGACTCCGTCCATCTTCGCAAAACTCATCCAAGAGCGTACGAGGTCCATCATGGGGCTACAGCCCCAACGGAATCTAACTCAGAGAAAATCGACGACGTTCACCAGGCCCGGGGCCTCGAGCCAGGTGATTATCTTTGTTGATGCAGCTTTCCAAAGTCACTCCATGAAGGCTGGGATCGGAATCTATGTCACCAATAGAGCTCGCGAGCGTATATGGGGCCTCGGCAACCCTGGAATTGCCTCGTCGGCACTGGAAGCTGAAATCATTGGTATCTTAGCCTCCCTGCAGCTGTGCTCGGAACATCGGTGGATTAACCCTACAGTCTATACAGATTCTACCAATGCCATTAAGATTCTCAAAGACCAAGACTGGCCTGCAAGAAACTTCGAAGTTCACCGGAGGAGATATGCTTCTCTCTTGCTGGAATGCCCCAGCATAAAACTTCACCACATCCCCAGAAGCTATAATGACGTAGCTGACGGCATTGCAAAACACACCATGTACTCCTCCCTGCTTTCTTTCCTAGGAAACAAACCCCCTTGGCTACCCAAGGAGGGAAAGTCTATATTTCCTCACATTTTACCCGTAGTAGAGAACCGGATAAATAATAACTAGTCTCTATTTCACCCAAAAAAAAAAGAACCTTTGTTCTGGATGGTGTCCTCTTCTATGAATGTGATCAAATGACAAAGGCTTCATGTGCACGTACTTAGACGTGATGGATACTCGTATGTGAGGCGTCATGTCTCCACAACCATCGCGTCGGTTCAAGTCCGCGATATTTGGCTGTGGACTTCCTTGCCCCTTCTTAGTTAGCCCTTAGGGTGTTTCCGCTAAAATCTTAGCAGATATTATCAGGGCAGTGCAAATAGAAGTTGAAAGTCAGTTTCGATTTCGTGTAGTAGACTAAATCTACGCACAGCTGGAAAATATCGAAAAGAATAAAGACATTGTAACGCAACCAATTTCCTAGCTTGAGTATATAGTTCTCATCCACCAAAGAAACGCAAGTCCCGATGCAGCCAAGGATTTTGCCATTACTTCGTGCTTGTCCCATCGCCTACTTGGAATTGCACCACAGCTGGATCATGTCTTTACCGGAAGACATCTTCAACGCAGAGAGTGGGTAGCTTCAAGCTTAGAATCCCGCGGAGAAGCTGTATATGTCTTATAAATTCATTTATTTGTCCACAATCTACGTTTATCAGAAGCTATATCCCATAGAGTTTTTCAGAAAACGTCCAACGACAGAGACCCTTTACCTTTCGAATGACGATTTCCACTTGGTTTGTGTTCTGTAATTACAAGTAAGCAATGGATATGATACGATAAGCAGCAATGTTATGAAACCCAAGTCCATGAATGTGGTTTTACGGAGAATTGCTTTTGCCATCCAAAAAGGACTGGAAGCTCAATTTGTTGTCCGTCTCCCTTCTATTTCTTTGTAATAAGTCTTCAATTAGTACTGATGTAAACCGTGGCTAGTAAGGTGATTTGGTAATAGTGTTACTCCACCAAATCAATATTAAAAAAAAATATCCCTTAGCAAGTATTCCGCTGACTCGTCTATCATATAATTAAATGTCCTAATTTCCTTTCGTAGGAGATCCAATTTTACAAGTTGTGATGAAAAGTAACCAATATTTAATAATACGCTTCCAATCCAAGTTCAGCCGGACATATATTACAAGTTGTCATAGCATCTTGAGTAATGGAGCGGCCAACGTTAGAAATGAATCTTTACCCATTTCAGGTGGTTGCACCGCAAAGCAGGAGCACATGTCCGTTCTCAATTGAAAGAATGGGGCAGCAACCGCAAGCAAGTGCTATTTTCTGGCGATTGCCATGCACGGACATAGTCTCTACCCAGTACCCAGAGAGAGCCCTTCTTCTCCGCCATTGTGTTGCAAAACTGCGCACGAAATTTTCATTGAGCGCCTCTAGCCGAATTAATTCCAGCCTCGCTTAGACTCCGCCATTTAATTAGTAAGTAGTGTCCTGAAACGAGAGAGTACGGGCATGCTAAGAAGGTCAGTAGGAATTGTACAACAATGAGAAGAATTAGGGCTTAAGGGGAAGACGAATGGAAGCGATAAAACAGTCCCGGTTTAGACAAGCTTCGAGACAATGGAGTGAATTTGTTTGATATGCAAACTGTTTAAAATCAATCACTACTGTTATCATCTTTTCATATGTAAGTCATTCTTAATTGAGCAAGGATGACGTGTATCATATTCCTTGCCAACCCAAATGGGCAAAAGGCTTTGAAATCATTGTGAATAAAGGATTGACCCGAATTCCTTGACAAATAACGAAGTAAATATCGTTAGAAAAGAGGAGATTGATACGAGAAAAGAAACCCTAGGCGGCCAATCACAGAGAAAGGAGGAGGCGATGAGGCGAGCGAGAACTGGACGAAGAGAGGGAGAGAGCCGGGTTACGGACGTGAGAGTAAGGGTTTGTAAAGATAGAATTGTAGTTTGTATTCCGCGCATCCTTAAAGTCTAGTTACAAAGTTCTTTTATACATTGCTCTTTGAATGGATCCGACTAAGCTGTCTAGGGTCCATTTACATTGGTTGAGACATATAAGCAAACACTATGTAAACGTGACTTAATCCTAGTGAATGTGTGTGACTAGCTCAGCCAATACCCCCCAGCAAACTGGGCGTGGGTACCAGAAGTCCCAGTTTGTGTCGTAGAAACCGGAACTGAGTCTTCGGAAGAGCTTTTGTAAAAATATCTACAGGTTGTTGGTGTGAAGCTATGTGAGTTGTGACTATGTGGCCAAGAGTAACCTTTTCCCTAATGAAATGGTAATCCAACTCGATGTGCTTGGTACGAGCATGGAAAACTGGATTCACAGTGAGCTGAAGAGCACTGAGATTATCACAGAAAAGAGTTGCTGGCTCCAAGCTGGGAATACCAAGATCACGAAGGAGAGAGGCAATCCACGTCAACTCAGCAGCAGTGGATGCAAGAGATCGATACTCAGCTTCACAACTTGAACGAGAAACAGTACTCTACTTCTTGGCGCTCCAGGAAATGCAACTATTACCGAAGAACACACATAAACATGTAGTGGACCTTCTTGTCGAGGGACAACCGACCCAATCCGAGTCACTAAAGGCTTACAGGTGTAGAGTAGAGTTACTGGAGATAGCTAGGCATAAGGACAAAGTGCCCTTAATATATCTAAGAATCTGTTTGACTAGAAGAAAATGGGATTCTATTGGTGAGGCAAGGTGCTGGCAAGCAGTATTGACGGCATAAGCAATGTTCGGATGAGTAATAGTAGCATACTAGAGACAGCCAACTAGACATCGATACTCTTGTGGATTTCTGAGATAGGGAGAGTCAGGTATTTTATGAAAATTGACAGCAATGGGTGTGGAGGCAGGTTTACAGTCACGCATGTGAGCTTGATCAAGAATTTTAAGAATATACTTTTCTTCACCCAGGATAGCGCCAGCATGATGAAATGAAACATGAATGCCCAGAAAGTATCCCAGGTCGCCTAGAGTGCGAAGATTAAAAGTAGTGCTTAACGTAGTCTGAAACTGATGAAGAAAAGCAGGATTATTACCTGTCAGAATTATGTCATCAACATAAAGTAATAGATAGAGAACATTGTTGTGTTGTTGGAATACAAATAGAGAAGGGTCAGCTGTGTTGCAAGTGAACCCATAAGCAAATAGAAAATCACTTAATTTATTGAACCACGCGCGTGGAGATTGTTTGAGTCCATAAAGTGCTTTGTTTAACTTGCAAACATGATTAGGAAATTGCTCATGTTTGAAGCCAGGTGGTTGATACATGTACATTGTTTCTGTGAGATCTCCATTGAGAAAAGCATTGTAGATATTAATTTGAGTTAGTTTCCATTTAGATGAGATAGAAACAGTGAGAACAATGCGAACGGTGGCAGCTTTTACAACTGGACTGTATGTCTCAAGATAATCAACTCCAGCTTCTTGACTGAAGCCTTTAGCAACTAAGCGTGCTTTAAGTCTCTCAAGTGAACCATGAGCTTTGAGTTTGGTTTTGAACACCCACTTACAGCCCACAACATTGCTGTTAGGAGGTCGTGCTACTAAAGACCAGGTGTTGTTAGAATATAACGCATCGACTTCATCCTTCATTGCTTGAGACCAGCTAGAGTCTTGTAAAGTAGATTTAACCGACTTGGGCACCATAGGAGCTAGAAGAGTAGTGAGGGCATATTTTGGATTAGGCTTAACAATGCCAGCCTTACCTCTGGTAGTCATAGGATGGATACTTTCTATAGTGGGTGTGGCAGTTGAGTTTGACAACCTGGAGGAGTCGGGCTCAACAAGTGTAAGAGCTAAGGTTATGGAGTTATTAGTGGTTTTTAAAGAGGAACTCTCTTGCAAGCTGTTGTCTGAAAAAGGAGGGAGGGTGGTAGAGTTTGTAGTCTCTGAAGCAGACTTGTTACTGTGTTGTAAAGAAGATTGCTCATGCAGAAAGATGTCTAGAGAATGGATAGAAGCATTAGGAATCGCATACTCTGTTACAGGAGTGTCGTCAATGTCTTCCACAGAGATGGTGTTAGCATAGCCATTATGCTGAGTAGTACGGGAGTATCAGAGATCAGTGGCTGAAGAGAGAGAAGTATCATCAGCAGATGCATCTGAAGCATTTAAGAAAGTAGAGAAAGTGGTTAACTCTCCAAGTGCAATGTTGGAGGTAACTTGTTGTTTGAAGGGAAAAATCATTTCGTTGAACACAACATGTCTGGAGAAGTAGACACGTCCGGAAGAAATGTGAAGGTATTTGTATCCTTTATATGTTTCATTGTATCCCAGAAAGACACAAGGCAGCGATTTGGGTTCAAGTTTGTGTGTTTCATAGGGTCTTAAGCATGGAAAATAGAGACATCCAAAAATCTTCAGGGAGTTATAATCAGGTTGTTGTTTGAATAGATTATAGATGGAAGATAATAAACCATGCACTTTAGATGGAAGACGATTAATTATATGTGTGGCAGAGGCAAAAGCTTTAGCCCAATAACTGGTAGGCACACCTGCATCAAACATCACGGCAAGGCCTATTTCAACAATATGTTTGTGTTTCCTCTCAACTAGTCCAACTTGCTCATGCGTATGAGGATAGGAGAGTTGATGAACAATTCCTTCAGATAAAAGATATTTATTCATAGCAGCATTTACGAACTCACCTCCCCCATATGTCATTAAAACTTGAACTTTGATATGAAACTGATTGAAAACAAATTTGCAAAAGAACATAAAATACTCGAGAAGATCATATTTCTTCTTTAACAGATAAAACCAACAATATCCAGTGCATTCATCCACAAATAAAGCATAGTAAGAAAAATCCTATTTAGACAATACAGGAGCTAAGCCCCACAAGTCACTATATATCTGTACAAAAGGAATGGTGCATTTAACATGCGTATTTGTAAAGGGGAGTCGATAACTCTTGCTAATAGCACAACTATATATTACATAAATCAAAGGTTTTATTTGAAGAAGAAATTATTTTGTTGCTTTCCATGAACTTCTGAATATCGTGATTCGAGTGTCCAATTCTACGATGCCATACTGTAGATGTAGCGAGCTTCTTTCCAACATCAACTAGAGCTTTAGGGCATGATGACTGAAGCACGTACATGCCTTGCTTAAGACGACCCTTGGCCAGGGTTTGGTTGCTCTGTAAGTGATTAATCAGAAAAGTATCTTTGAAAAATATGAAATAATAGGGATAGTCATTAGTTAATTGGGCAACAGACAATAGATTTCATTTCATCTCAGGAACTATCAGAACCTTAGCAATGGGAATGGGTGACATATGTATTAGATAGGTGTTTCCAACATGAGTAATAGGTAGAAACAATCCATACCCTATCATGATAAAGTCACTGCCCCTATATGAAATTATATTTTTCAGGATACTTGGGTTATGAGCAAAGTGATGTGTAGCTCCAGAATCCACATGCCACTCATCCATGTTGAAGTTGTTATGATCCACAATGTGCATTGCATCAAGAGCCTTGGCTTGGTTGGTGACAACATCTTCAGTAAGAATCTTAGGCACTTTAGTTGACTGATAGTTGTTATTGAAGCGGTGCCACCATTTATATGCCTCATGACCACACTTCCTACAGATCTGACAGAACACAGGACCACTCTCTTGATTGTTCAAACCAGAAGGTCATATGTTGGGATTGAAGCCTCGTCCATATGACGAGAAGCTGTAATCAGGTCTAGCACCGAGAACACCAGAATTCCGAGTAGTAGGCTGTTGGATTCCAGGATTCTGACTGGCTTGTTACTGTAGGCCAGAGATCCACTGTTGGAATTGAGAACTTCCTCTATAATTTCCTCGACCTGAGTTCCTACTGTAGTTGTTAGGATTGTTGTAGCTAGTTTTCTGGCCAACAAAGGTGATATTAAGGGAAGAAAGGGATTCTGTTGTAGATCTCCTCATGTCGTGATCCTTGAGAAGAGAGACAACTTCATCATAGGCAGGGATGGGAGGACACATCATAGAGACAGTGAAATTTTTGAAGTCGCTTCCTAATCCACTCAACAGATAATACACCTTATCGTCATCAGATAGAGGCTTAGAAATAGAATGCAACTGATCACAGATTAGCTTGAAGTCTCAGAGATAATCAACAATAGACTTATTTCCTTTTTGAATTCGACGAAGCTTAGTCATCAGTTCAAATCCCCTTGATTGCGTTGATTCATATAAGTTTTTAGAAAGAGCCGACCAGATCTGAGTAGCAGTAGATAAACCAACAACGACTCCTAGGACTTCCTCAATAAGTGATCCCATAATCCACCCCTTCACAAGCCTATCAGTCTGCATCCACAAGGCATACTCAGGATTAGAGGAGATGTTACCTTCTTCATCGACGAGAATCTTCTCTGGCACCTTTTCTGTTCCATCGATGAATCCTTCCAAGGCATTGCTCTCTATGAGTGCTCATACATGCACCTCCCAGTAGAGGTAGTTCAAATTCGTCAGCCGAAGAGAGACAAAGTTTGCGACGTTCAATCCAGCGGGGAACGGGAACTTCCTGGATGCCTTTGTCGAACCCGGCGATGTCATTTCTCCTTCGACAATAGACGATGTGGTAGCCATATCTGGATCAGAAGCTCTGATACCACGTTAGAAAAGAGGAGATTGATACGAGAAGTGAAACCCTAGGCGGCGAATCACAGAGAAAGGAGAAGGCGATGAGGTGAGCGAGAACTGGATGAAGACAGGGAGAGAGCCGGGTTATGGACGCAAGAGTAAGGGTTTGTAAAGACAGAATTGTAGTTTGTATTCCGCGCATCCTTAAAGTCCAGTTACAAAGTTCTTTTATACATTGCTCTTTGAATGGATCTGACTAAGCTGTCTAGGGTCCATTTACATTGGCTGAGACATATAAGCAAACACTATGTAAATGTGACTTAATCCTAGTGAATGTGTGTGACTAGCTCAGCCAATAAATATACTTCTAGTAGAACAACTAAATATGAAAGCGTGCGATGCAAGGGGTGACATTTAGTCAAGAACACTATTGTATCCAAATGCATAAAGAATGAGACTTGGTTTGTGAAGGCATGGTTCTTCTTAATGACTAATCGCTAATTGTATATTGTACTTGTTCAATCTTGGCTTAAGTGAAATTGATGAATACTTGTTTTATCATATGGGATTAATTTGTTAAGATATGCAAAACAAATTTTAGTTGTAAGTAGTTAGGGTATGGCAAAGTTAAAACCTTAGGTTTGGTAGAATAGGGTTTTGTTGTGAATCGTTCACAATTGAATGAACATATATTAATGATAAATCCCTAATTTGACTAAATTAGTTGTGTTGATAGTGGTATAATAATATCCTTCTATATGTTAAATCATACATTGCTAACTAGATTAGTGGGGATGGTGTCAATTTCCATCTTCCTATAATAAAGTTTGGGGCAATCGAGGGTCTTTTGATATATTGAAAATTTGAAACTATAATAAGTTTGAAAGTAATCAAATCTGATGATTTCTAATCATGCTTTTAACGTATTGTTTGCTTACAAAAAAACCTAAGTCATCTTAAGAATCTAGAGTTTTGGGTCAGCCAAAGTCTTTTTCAAATAGGCCAATCAAACCAAATTTGACCTTAAACAAACATGGGGTTGATGGAAGATGTCTCGGGGAATTTGTAAGTGCATATTTCTTGTTTAATCCATTACTTTGAATTATCACCGTAAGTATGTTTTTACTTGCTTTAGTATTAAATGATGATGATCATGATTTCCATCTCGCATACCTACTTGACATGCTTATATGTTTAGATTTGTATGATCAAATCCTAATCATTTGGGTTTCAAGGGTATTCTAGTATTTTTACAATAAAAATCAAGAATTAAATAACATAAATATGATATATTATATCTACCAAGGTTTTTGATCAGTTTAAATGAGTTTGAACCTAAATTAGGGCTTATAAACCCTTACAGTTGGAAATGGGGCCCTCCTAGGTTATTTTATAAATTTTTGATCCTTATCCTATCGAATATTCAATAAGTTGGTCAACTAGTTAGATTGTATTAATAGTTACTTATTGTACCATATATATTTTGACATTTTCATTCATTCATTAGTGAAATGACTATCAACTAGTTATACTAACTAACAAGGCTGACCTATGGTGGGGGACTTGTGTCATTGTGGAGTTGCTAGCTTTTAATTTGTATCGTCGAGCCAAAAGAAAAATGAACGATTTGGGTCATTATCCATAGCCACTTTAATGTCATTGATCGGCCCTCTATACTTTCTAGTTATCATTTCATCCCACTAATTAGAGCTATTAATCAAGAGTTGGTCTACTAAGGTTCCAACATGTTAAAAGCATGTAAAATGGTCTAAATCACAATTCTGACACACCATACAGATATCTATGAGCTCATATCTAACCCAAATCCTATTTTACACCATTATCAAGCTCTACAAGGTGAGATGTCAGAGATGTCAGAGATGTCAGAGATCAAGTGCATGGAGGTGATTTTGGATGCATTTCAGGGATTCATGTTTGGAATCATGTTCCAAACCATTTGAATCTTGGTATGGTTTCTATATTTTTCTTGTCTAATAATCTTATTCCTTTATATCCCTCAAGATTGATCGCCACAAGACCTAGGTGGAAAACCTAGTTCTTAATCTAAATATATCTTTTTATCCCTATATGAATTTGATGTAGTTGTTACTTGGAGGTTTGGTAGTGCAAACCTTCGTATGTGGATATTTTTGAAGTATGATTCTTGAGCCATAGATTTTATGTTCTTACCTCAAGGTTAGTGATTTAATTCATCCTAAGTGAATTATTGATGTTAAGGCTTAATCAAATAATAACTAATATTCATTTCAATTTCTTTGTAAAAATAATAGGTATTTAGAGTGAAACTAATGTATTATTTCCAAATTTGAGATATTATTCTTCTATATGCATAAAAAATGACTTCTAGGTACTTTTAAATGTTAAAAATGTATCAATCTATCTAAATTAATGTACATGAGAGGCCCCTAAACTTGCTTAAAGAGTAAAATAGGCTTAAGTACCCTAATTGAGTGATTATAACCCTAATACAACATTTTTATATGCTTAGGTATCAAGTGACAAACTTAAGTTTCAAATTTGGTCCAATTTAGACACTTTTTGAGCAAGTTATGCAATTTTATGTACATTGTGGACCTATCTGCAATTTACCCAATTGGGAGGTTTTTATTGCAATTTGTCACATGAATTGTGTTCCTTACATGTTCTCTCATCATTCTTGAGCTTTTTTATCCATGGGGCTCCTAGTTGAGCCATGGTTTGAGGGTGTTTTCCTCAAGGGTATTTTAGGGTTTACCCCTTTATGGTTGAGATACCTTTAGGAGCTATCAACTAATGATTTATTTGTTTTTCTTGGAAATTGAAGAAGTGAGGGATAATCATGTCTCTATGGACGGTGGTGGATCTGCTTGTGTGTGTGCTTGTATATTTTTAATAGTTTAAGGTCATGGACAATTGGAAAGATACTAGAACTTCAACTTTTTCTTTTTCTTAACCTTAAAGTTTCATATACTTGTCCCTAAGCACCAAAATGAGCCATTTGTTCTCCACCACTTCCCTCCTTCTAAAAACCTCATTCTTCCTCTGTGTTGCTGCAAATTTCCTATCCAAGGAAGAAGAAAGAGGGGATCTTCTTGGAAAAAGAATCTAGGGTTGCAATTGACTTCCTTTTAGGGTTTAAAATGCTTCCTTCTAGTGATCTTGACCTAAAAGAGTAAGAATCCCCTTCTTTCATCCATTTATTTCTTTTTTATCCTTCCTCCTACCTTTCTCCAAGTTGGAGCCTTTCTGTTCCATGGTAGAAATTGCTCTAAATCTCTAAAACCCTACCTTTCTTGCTCCTTCTGCTTAGGGTTTGCTCATTTGATGAAGAAAGGTGCTAGACGGGGGAGTTCACAGCATATGCTTAGATTTACTACCCTACATTCTCGTGTTTTCTTCTATTTGTAAGTTTATCTTCCAATTAGAGAAAGTTTTATAACTTTCTCCATGTTTATTGCTTACCATAAGCTTGCTAGCTCATGTTCTTGCTTTTAAAAGATGATCCATGCACTAAAAATCTATGCTTGACTTGGATTTCAATTTTTATAATGTTCCTTATTCTAATTTCAGTCCTAGATGAGCCTTTGATTATGTGTACATTATTTTTAAGGTATAATATGACTTGGATCAGGTTGGTTTGATAACTGATGGTGCTAAACACTTGTCAACCAATGGTCAATTTTAGGGTTTAAAGCTGATTTCTTCTATAAACACATGACTCGATGGTGGTACCATTGCAACAAGTGATGGTGTTGTCTTCATGAAAACTTATGGTGGTGACCAAGGGTTTCAACTTACTTTCACCCCTTAGTTCATGTGTTGGCTAAATTAGAAGCCTAGTGATTAACAACTAAGTACCCTAATGCTGTTATCAATCAATGATGATATTAGTTTGATATTTGATGTTGATTAATGAATATAGTGTTGATCTAACAACCTATGGTGACTTAATGGTCACTAATGATGGTGTATCAGGTCTCCACAACCTATGATGAGTTAATCATATAGTTGTAGCATCAATTAAGCCTTATACCAATGGTTTCTTGGGTCACTTGATGCAATGGTCGGACCTATACTGTAGTTGATGGTTTTAAAATATGAACTTGACCCAATGGTCAAGATCTAATGTTTATTCCTCCAATAAAGTGAAATTATGGCTAGTGTAATATGTTGATCCTAATAAAGTGATTTAAATGGTTTCCTTTATGAGATCAACTTAGAAGCTCATTTACTGACGGCTTGTTTTAAATAAACAATCTCTTGTGGGTTTTACTCTCAAATGAACTTTTTATGTTTTTAATCAAGGGATTTCCAGAGTTAGATGGTGACTCTTTGTAGAGCACAACTCAATAACTTCATAGGTGGTTTTTTCAAGATGTTTACTTATGTAAACAACCAATGGATTTACCTTTTCAACATTTAATGGTTAGAAGTTGATGCCTCAATATTCCCATTGTTTTGGGTGAAGCCTATAGTGTAATGTTATGATTTTAATTATGAGAATTTGATGGTTCAATGCCTTAAATGTGTATTCTTACCCTTTCCCTCGTATGGTTATGACTTTATAATCACCATAATGAATTAATGGGTATCCCAAATGAGGTATAGCTTGTTATACCTAGCTTTAATATAAATAAATGATGGTAATTGGATATGAATAGTCCTTGAATGACTAATACAATCATGGAGTACTCTCTTATTATTGTTGAAACACTACTATGCTATAACCCGATATACAAATATTGTTCTCCTTTGAATATATGTTGTAGCTAAGGAGATAGGACAATTTGTATCAAATTCTTGGCATATAATGGATATAATAAAGATGTTGGGCTCTTATGTAAATGTTTCTGAGCGGGTGCTGACGTTGAAATCGGTTTTAATTTACCCATATTTTTGGGTATGTGGTTAATTGGTGATTGATTTTTTTATGTTTTGAGTAATCTCATTTAGTGTAACAGGTTCTCATAGTACAGATTTTTATGAATTTGGTCATTGCTTGATCTTTCTTAGACAGAAGTTACCCTATTGAGGCAAAAACAAAGTATGTGAGAGACGAATTGTCTGATATCCTCTCACTAAAAGTTATGTATAATGCCAAGATTTGAGAACAAAAACGTCATTGAGGTTATATTATATAATCACCTTGTTTAAGGCAAAAAAATGCAATTTTATGATTATTTTTAATCATCTATAGATTGGTTGGTCTGGAGTTTTATATGAGATGGAAGTAACTCTAATGGGGAATGTTTTTATAGATACCAATCATAAAATTGTAACTAATATATGGTGGAACTTGGTGTTAAATTCATTAGTTTGATATAGATATGATCACAATTAGAAATCTCCCTTCCTTTAGTTCTAGTCTATGCTACAATTTCTCATCTTAGTTCTTATAATATTAGTTATAATAGATTATGGAAAATGGTTTGTTCATATAGTTCGTTTTAATCTTTAGTTAAGTGTTATTTGTAAGGGGGTGATCATGGGTTCTCTAGTGATTGAATTTTGGTCGTTGTATATTTGATATTAGTCAATGGTGGGGGCTTTTGAAGATAATTTTTAACTTAGATCTTCTTAATAGTATGGCATACTCACTATGGTTTTTGTTGTAGTTTCTAGTTATGATTAGTAGTATGGGATGCTAGAAAGGTACCTGTCATTGGTCCCTAGCAAAGGTCACTATATCAGGCTAGTTTCTAGGGCTTCATTGAAACCTTTGTATGCAAGATACAATTGTGCAATGTAGGAAATTCTTGGGGATTAACAATCAAGATATCACTACATGTTGTTTGTAATCTAACTAATCATAAGGTACCATGCATCATATTACTACCGAGAATATCTTGGAAAAATAATGTGAAATTTTGATCTCCTTTACTCACTAATGATCTAAAGTATATGTTCTTTTCTATTACCTCTTAAACTTTTAACAAAATTGATTGCCCTTTTTATATGTTATGTCATGATTTGTATACAAATTGATAAGAAAATATATATATGAGAAAATGGTGTAATCTTGTGTAGTCTTTAGATGTGTTATCAATATTTAAGATGGGATTGGTTGATAGAAATATAGAGAAAGGTAGTGATCATTTAGTATCTATGAAATTAGTTATGATCTAACTCCTATAAGGGTCTTATAACAACTAAAGTCAAAATTAGTGATTAAGGAACTATCTCTTGAAGATTTGTTGCAATGTTTGTAGAAGAATAATCATCATATAAATAGTTACACCATGTCAAACATCAAAAATAAAACCAAAATAATAGGTAGACATTTGTGATCCACTTTGGTGCTAGGAAACACCTCCGTGGTCGCTTATACTACACAAATTGGCACTATAGGTGAAATTTTGCAGACTTTCAGCAATACCATTTACAGTAAACCTATTGTGTTTCCTATTTTATATTAACCAATGTTCCAAAATATAGATGACATATTTTTCTATTAACCATAGCAATATGTTAAATTTCCTACACATTGACATAACTACAATTTTAACATCTACGTGCCAATTTCACCTAGGCATGTATACAAACAATTTCCAACTCTTCAAACAAGATGCAAACCTACAACCAACATCCAAATCACTTCATGAAATCCACATTGAATCTGTAAATAACCAAACAAAGTTCAAAGAACAGAATCGAGTAGTAAGACAAACCTCAAATCATAAAAAATCCTCAAAATTTGTAAACAATATGTGGTGAACCAATAGTTAACCATTCCACTTCAAACAACCACCATGTGACATGATCAATGCCCATATGCATAGATATCAACCATTCTGCTCCAAATCACAGACAAATGTAATCAATATCAATGTGCATTAAATTTGACAAAACCATGAAAATCATCTATATCACATAGTGGACGTTGAACATGCATTCACTTAAAGGACACAATTCATATAACTCACAAACCACACAACCCACATCAACATGTATTGCTAACAATAAAACCATGCCAAATCATTCAAAATTAGCACAAAATATTAACTGTATCAAATATGAGCTATATGTATCATTAAAAAGCAAGGTATGCAATGTTTCAAGTAAAGTATAACATTGTAATTTATATTATCTATACTCCTATTTGTATGACCCCAAATATATACTTACACCTAATGTATTGAAGATCATCAAGTATTTTTTAGATAAGCTTCTTCTGCAAGAAAATGTAGTATAGATGTACACATGCAAAAGGTGTAGTTAATACCAAGTTGTTTTTCCAGAACTACTAAGAAAATCGAAGTAACTATATCGTGTACCTTAATAAATTTGAGGCCATCAAATGATCTTCTTTATGTCAATATGAAATTCATGTATTTCATTATAAATTAATTGTGTCACCAATACTATATATGTAATGCACACTGGGGGAAGCATATCTTAGTTATAAACATAGATGGATTATGTAAGTTAATAGCATAAGAACACAAGAGTATATACTTATAATTATAATGTTAAGGGTCAATAAATTACTTTCAAATATTAATTTTTATCTTTGACATAGACTTGAGTGATACAAGTGTAATAGTATGGAAGATCTTTGGAGCCATGTAAATAATATTTAAGGATTTAGGTAAAGCCATATAATAAAATGTTCAATGAGTATTTAATGGTATTAATTGAACTTACAAAGATAAAACAAATGTTGAGGGCTGGAAATCCCATATAATACCAATGGGTTATACGTGTCCACTAAATTTTTTTGGGAAGGATAACTGCTAAATTCCAGAGTCAATTCATGGGGTTGTACGTTGATACTTTTAGAGACAGAAGTGGAAAAGAAAATCTAAATTGAAAAGACTTTATATTTCATATCATTTCATATTGTACAAAGTAAAATTTCAATCTATACCACTCTCCTTGAAGATCTGAGATCGAGTTGTCATTCAAACCTCCACCTTATAAATGGCATTATCTATAGTGCTGACTATGGAGTGGATCAAAAATCAAACAATTTCCGTAGTAGATTAGATTCATGGAGGTGTAAAAAGTTATTAAATAATTGTTTGATCATATGTGTGTATTGAACATCATGAAATAATTTCAACTGACAAGGATAAATACCCTATCCACACTTTTATTTTTGAAGTGTTTGACTGTTTATGTGTATAGGGTTCAATCTATGATTTCTTTCTATGTCAAAACGGTTGATAGGTTAGTATCAAGTTGCAAGCATTTTAGGAGTCTATGTTAATTTGACATATGGTTTCATTGAGTTCAAGACATGTAGATCTATCTTAGGACTAGGAACTTTTGGATCATTCTTTTTGGGGGTTTGTCATCTTTTAATGAAAAACTTATTTGAAAAAAAGTTAATCACAAGGAAATGACAAGGTCCGTGTAAGACTTCACCTTCACCAATATGCATTTATATAGGTGATCCACTACAAGATTGTAATTTGTAGAGAACATGATATCATCATGTATTGCGGTAGTAGGCACTTGATGTGGGCAACTACCCTACCATGATTTCAGAACCAATGGTGGTGATGTTCATTCTTGGAAGACACTTCTCGTTCCCTCCATTGGTTCCCTAATATTAAAATGTATGCAATTCTTTTAGGCTCTTTTGAATTTTCAACACACCCACATGACTTTATTGTTGGGAACTTCAAAGAAAAGATTAACCCATATCGCTCTTCAAGTGCATTTAACATGGCAAGAATGGTTTGGACTTCCTGCACTATTGTAAGATCATTCCTATATGACTCAGTTCTAAAGGTCATAGATTGTTATTGTTAGTATAGTTCTTTGTATATAGTAAGCAATGTACAAATCATGTGAAAAATGTAATATACTCACATGTGAAATGTGAAATAATAATATGGACCATTTTTCTACCACTTCTTAAGTTTTGAGGTTGTGGTTTCATAGAAGTTGGATTATGTTCATGAACCAATCCAATAATGGTAGTGGTGATACATTTTACTATTTATGAGTTGAACTAATTTAGTTTCTCAAATTTGGCATTTATTTGTGCATTGTTTTCTTTGTCTAGGTTACTATTAATGTGATCACACTTATGGAACTAAATGGATATGTTTTACACAATATTATCTTAAAAGAATGAACCAATCCAAGTGATACATTATGGAATAAGAATATGGAACCAAAGACATCCATTAGGATGTCCATACATTCCACTATGACAATCTAAGGTGTGGTATTTGATTACACACTTTACTTCTCCAAAAGTTCACAAAGCACAAGTCAGGGAGCAAAATTGATCTCTAATTGATTAGTTGTAGCAGAGAATAGTGATCTAGTTTGGTTATCGTAATACAAAGACTATATAGGAGCTAAAGACACATCAACTAAGCGATTGGCCATCTGCTCAATCAGTTGATATTATAACTAGGCTTATAGGAATCTCATATCATTCAAGAATATGATTCTTAGTCAATCAGTTGACTAATGGATAGATTCATAAATGCAGCCATCATTCTATCAACTTACACAGTAATCAATTGATTGACACACTCAAAATATATATGTAATGAAGTTCCACCTCACTACTAGTGATTCATTGGTTTGCCAATTGATCCTCTACTCCATTGGTGGATTCTTACCCATGGGTTATGATGAAGTGTTGAAACTCAATGGATTCTTACCCATGGGTGGCATGTTCCCTATAGATGGTTGTTGTTGGACATATTATTATTGAGGATTATGAGCATTGTTGTTGTGGTTGGAGAAGTTGGGATGATCTCTCTAGTTCAAATTATAAATACTTAAATATGGATTGAGGGATGATTGTTCCCAAAATTCCCAATAACATCATATTGTTCTAAGGTTTCTTTAGATGGAACAAAAGAAGAATATCATTTAGAAGCATGCCTAGGATCTTCACTTGCTTAACAGATTAAGTTGATGGGTTCAGCCAACTGGGTGCTCAATTTCTCAAAATTCTGAGATAAGTCATCTAGTAGTGTTTTAATGAAGTTCAATGCATTAATAGAGTGCATTCCAACTCACTTCTAGGAAACAATGTTTAAAGAATAAAGTTGGTTGTTTCTTTTACTGCTCCATTGATAATTATTTGTTGCCATGCCTTCAATTATGGCATATGCTTCTCTATAAGATTTGTTCATTAAAGCACCATTTCCACCAACATCAATGGACATCCTTTTATTATATGATAAACCATTATGGAAAGTTTGTAGAAGGATAAAATTGCTTAAGCCATGTGTGGACAAAGATGTTGAAGGTCTTTGAACCTCAAACATGTGTCGTAAAAATTATATCAATCCCTTTGAGAAAAATTGGTGAGTTGGTTACTCAATTGTGCAATCTTACTTGGTAGAAAGTATTTAGATAAGAAAACTTTGAAATGTTTCTCCCATCTATTGATGGAGTTTCTTGGCAAAGAATAGAGACACATTGTGGCTTTATCTCTCAGAGTGTATGGGAAAATAAGAAGGAAAATCCCATTAGTAAGAATGCCATTTATCTTGAAAGTACTGAGATACGGTAACATATTAGCAACGTAGATATTCATATTCTCCATGGGTGTCCCTCCAAATCTATTGTGTTGTATCATTTGAATTATTCTAGGATTACATAGAAATAGTTTGCCTTGATTTTTGGGTTGTTAATAGCTCCACTTATATTAAATGCATCTAGAATGCCAAACTCCTTGAGAGGACATTCATCTCTGATAATAGGTTCTTCATGTGGATCTAGTTGTTTGGGTGAAGAAGGTGGTGAAGTTTGTGAATCCACCAAATCTAAATGTGGTTATATCCTCCTTGCTATCCGAAGTCTACAAATAGTGCATTCGATTTCTAGGGCTGGAAATATCCAAGGCTCAAGACCCTCTTGGAACACCACATACAGTCCTACAAACAAGTGAAGTGAGTGAGATACACAAAAAAATTGAAGATACCACAAATGTTATAGATGATGATGAAAGGAATGATGGTGTATATGATGGGTGTGTGTGATTTATTCTTTCTTACAATAAAAAAAATAGATGCTCCTCAGAAACGACACCAAAACCTTGTTAGTCGTGTATGCAAATCATAAATTTATAACTCAAGCACAATCATGTAAGTACATGGGTACATGTAGTATATACGAGGCCATTCAAGGAGCAAGGTTTTTTAAACACAATCTAGATCTTTCAAGAAAGAGAGGTTTTATAATGTTAACTAAGCAACTAAAATAAAACAAACTAAAAAGAAATCACTTATATTAAGATCAAATTGGGTTAAGGATCATTGAGGACAAGGTTCCACTTAGGGTTGTCAATGGGGACGGTATGGGGAGGATAAGGCTCTACCCTTACCCTTACCCTCCAGAGGATAGAGGGTAAGGGTAAGGGTAATTTCCCTTCTCCCCTTACCCTTACCCTCTTCCCCATAGGGTAAACGGGGAGGGTAAACGGTAAACAGGTAATATTGATGTAAAATAAATTTTATCAAAAGTTAACTTATTTTAAGATGGTGCTTAGGGGATAAAAATTTAGTCACATCTTTCTTGACTTGTGTTTTCTCAAATGTGAATATAAGTAGGACATTATTATACTTGCATAATACGTTTAGACATTGGTCAAAGGGTAACTTATTTTAAGGTGGCATGATCATCCTTTTCACATTGTTCTGCAGTCCTATCAACTAGTTAAACATTTAATAATAATATACTACAAGAATTTGAGTGTGAGTGGGGGTGGAAATAAATCCGCAACTCATAAGCTTTCCTATTAGAAAAAATATGATATAAATTGAAATATAAGCTTCTATATAGTTATATATCTTTGTTAAATAAATGTGGGTAAAAGGGTAAAAGGGTATGGATAATGTATATACCTTACCCTCCCCTTTAATGTGGCGGGGAAACGGGGAAAGGGTACATGGGGAACGGGTAACAAAAACATTTACCCTTACCCTATAGCGTATGGATAAAGGATAAATGGGTAATACCCTCCCCACGGATAGCCCTAGTTCCAATATCACATCATGCCATGAATCAATAACAAATTTTCAACTTATTAGTATAATCACAAAGAAAGGTTTGAGTTCTACACCAATATCAATAGTGTAAAAAATTTATACCCTGATATAACACCACCGTGCATATATTTAGAATATAAACACCAAAACTCTTGAAGTCCTCCTCAATTCCAAGCCACTCCCATGTTCAAGGAAATAAAGCTACTAAAACACCACATTCCTTCAATGTGTACCTTTCTATTAGATACAAGAAGTATAACACATACATACAAGATGGTTGACCAAGCATATATGTAAAAAACTAATGCATCCGTAGAATCATGATTAAACTATTGATAATTAAGAGCTTCCATTATTCAATAAGACATGACATGAGAGTTACTCCACCATGCTCAAGAAAAAGGGATCTACTTGTCCATGACCATAGGAAGTAGACATAAGAAAATAGATTTGAACATCATAAAAGTAGGAAAAGAACTTGGATGTATGTGGAAGAAGTAGGATGAAATTAGAACTCTTACAAGGACTCTAAACTTCATCCTTCTTGTTGAATGCTCTCCCAAATGCTTCACTCTGAAGTGGAGAGAGGAGAACAGTGAAGATCCCTATTGTAAACATCAGAGAAGAAGAAAGAATAGGAAGTTTCTCTTCTGTGAAACTAACTTTTCTCCCCTTAGACGCTTCCAACAAATCCTGGCTCTTCTCTACTTGATTCTAGCTCCAAAATATCTGTAATAGCCCATGGTAACTGTCTAAATATGGCTTGGAGTCATATATATAAGCATGGGGAGGTTACATTTTTGTTTAACTAAAATTTTTAGGTGACAACATGTAGGTTGAGCTACATGGTGTGTCACTTGAATATACTTCAATCTTAAGTGATATGTTTGGAATACATGGTGTGTCATTAAGCAACGTGGTGTGTTGTTGGAAGTTTGTAACTTGTATTGAAATCTGAAGCCAAGTCAACATGGTGTGTCATGGAGTGACATAATTTGTTGCTTATAAACTGATGATATCTGGATATGAGCTGACGTAGCATGTTAGTATCTCAACATGACATGTAAAATGCTTGTTGTATGGGTTGCTTTTCTATTGTGGACAAGTCATGTTGAGAAAGCAACATAGCGTATCCCTGACTATTTTTGCAAAAAAAATTCTAAATGTGTGGATTCTTAGTGAGTAGCTTGATAGATGACATGATGGTCTTTTTCATCCCATTTTGATGCCAAATTGATGTACCTACAATCAAAACCATGTAGCAAGTGAAGATAATATAATACTAAAAACAAATCTAGGATTATTAGAGGCAAATTTAGGCAGAAAATTGATTAAAAGTGCAAACAAGAGTGAGAAAAAAGGTGATAAGAATCATGCACATCGCCTACTAATACACCTTCAAATGAAATTAATCAATCATTCATCAACAATCTACTAACCAATACTTTGTCTACTTTTGTGTAAAATCATGTGTACTATCGATATATACTTTGTGTATCGGTCTCTATATCAATGTGCAATATCAAACTCAAACCTTTGTGAGGTAACATCAATTATAACACAAAAACACTCTGTAGTGGTCCAACTTTTTGTAGACTTTAGTTTCATACTATTCAATTCTCTATTAAATACATTTTTTATTCTTCTTTGCAAGGTTGAAAATATATAAAAATTCAATAGTTATGAGCTAGCATGTCAAATAAAATACCAACAATGATATGCAATCACTCAATTTTTATGTGTACTAGCATCTTACAAGAAAATTATCCATGTATACTTTATTTAATTTTAATTGTATACTTTTTACTATGGAAAATAAAAAAAAAGTTCAAGTATAATGAGCTGACAAGATAATTATAACATAACAACAGTCACAACCATACAGTTTGTGTGTACTTCAACATCATACATGTGTAGTGATTTTTTTATATTTTACTTACCATTCTTTGTATACTTTCATGTCAGAAATAATACATGTATGCGATATTGAAAAAAATTACAACAAAGGCAATTAATATGGTGAAAGATACAAGGAAAAATATAAAAGTAATTACTAAAACTAAATAGTAGATTGATGAAAAAGAACAAACAAAGATCAAAACTTATCTCAGAATGAGTCGTGAATGGAATACATACCTTAGATAAAATAGCACCATGATACCCTTCTAATAGTGTAAGAAGGTGCATGCACTTTCTCCCTCTAGATATAATGTCCATACAGTCAAGATACACACCTTATCTTGATGACACTTTGACCATGCCTTAGTCATCTAGAGCGGATTAGTAAGAAACAAAAGTAGTAGTGTGCACCAGAAAGAGAATGAAGAAGTTGGTTTGCCCAGACTTCATGTCACCACCACAATAGTGAAATAGTTAATGTATAATGTTTACAACCCTAACCATTGAGATGGCCTATTTAGTAATTAAAATTAAATTACTTCTTTCCCATACACAAAATCACACGTTTTTATAAGGAACTATCAACTGAATTCATTTTTGTATTTATTTATCATAACTAATCATAGATGGCTTGTATTCTACCATTCTATAAATGCTCGAATACAAATTCATATGCTAAGATACCTTTTTGTGCTTGGTAAGCGCCTTCCTTTTCATTATTGTAGAAGAAAAGTTTTATGTACAAGTAAAGCACATATACCACAGTACACAGCAGTACAGAGAGGTATGGAAAAACATAGAACAACTATACAGGAGTCTACAGGAGCACAAGGAGTTACTTGTAAAGAGCTACAATATTCATAATGTTGTTCCAGCATTTACTGCTATCATAAGTGAAATTCCTGAAGATCCTTGTGTTTCTCTCACTCCATATATGATATATAATAGAGAGGCAAACCAATTGTCGCCTCTTCATTCCAGACTAAAGACAGTCATTAGGTTTACTTGGTAGTTTACCAATGTAGCTATAATTGTCAGCGTTCTTCCAAATGTCAGTAGAAAACTCACATTTGAAGAACAAATGAATGATGCTTTCACAACTCATTTTACAAAGACTACAGTGAGGAGCGAAGTGGAAACCAATTCTATGAATATAGTCTAAAGTGGAGAGTTTCACCAAGAAAACTTTCCAAGAAGTAATAATAAATCTTTTGGGATGATCAAATTTCCATATCCAATTGGCCCAATTTATCACAACAACCCTTCCTCTGAAAAAGCTCCAAGAATCCTTAATCTTCAAGGTACTCAAACCTTTTATGCAGATCGAGTCTTCATTATAAAACCTGATATCAGTCATATCAACACATTTTTTGAGTTCACTGAAACACCATCTATCTGGGATGTTCCAATGCTAATCCTATATGATGTTTCTTAGTAAGCCATCACGACAGAAACCAATCCTCATTATATTTTTAAGGTCGATACACTCTCCCAGAAATTTATTTATCGGTAGCCAGGGGACTTTCCAGATTTTAACATTGGCTCCATTTCCAATATGGACATCAACTAGTGGCAAAATCAAGCTTCTATAACTATTGATATGTTTCCACATCCATGAGCTATTCGTTCTGATTTTAAAAGACCAAAAGGTATCAGACTTTAAGTATTTCTCATTCAGACACTTCACCCACAATGAATCTTTTTTAGAAGGAACGTTCCAAGCACTAACAAACAGCCATGCATTATTAGAATCTTCAATCCTTTTGATACCCAGACCCCCCTCTTTCTTGGGTCTTCACAACACCCATTTAACATAGTGAATTTTTATTTCAAGAGAAGGTCCTCCCCATATAAAGTATATAAAAATACTATTTACCTCCTTCATAATACTAGCAGGTAAGGGAAAAGTAGTCGACCATAATAAATGTAGAGCATTGAGAGTGGATATGACTAGCTCAACTCTACCACTAAACAATAGAGTTCTCATCTTCCAGCTTTCTATTTTTTTCTTCATCTTATCAATCAAAGGCAGACAAAAAGACCTCTTCAACCTACCATAGAATAGCGGGAGTCCAAGATATCTCATAGGAAAGACTCCTTTATTAATATTTAAGGTATGGGCAATAAGGTCCCCATCAACATTTCTACTACAAAAGACATGGCTTTTATTTGGGTTCATTTCTAACCCTAAAGTTTCACCAAATTGGTCCAACAGAGATTTAAGAGAAACAACATTGGCAATATTAGATTTAGCATAGATCATCACATCATCATCAAACAGGGTATGCAATATCATCATATTCCCGATACTCAATGGAATGATATTTTTTCCTTAATTCCATTCTCCATCATTGCACTAAATCCCTACATAGAAATAACAAAAAGAGTAGGAGACAAGGGATCACCCTGTCCTATGCCATTAGAAGGAAGGATCACCTCAGAAGGGATGCCATTAATAAGAACATGCAAACTCATTGTGTGCATAATAGTTTTAATCCACTCAATGAAACAATAAGGAAACTTCATTTTTTCCATAACCTTGAAAAAAAACTCCATTTCACATAATCATAATCTTTCATCAAATCTTCCTTAATTCACATCTTTCCACTCCCATTACTTCGATTAAAGTCACTAATCAATTCATTTGCTAAAAGAAGAGCATGAGCAATCTTCCTACCCTTAATAAAGGCAATCTGGTTCTGACTAATAATAGAAGGTAGGATCTTCTATAGCCTGTTCAAGAGCACTTTGGAAATAATCTTGTACAAGAAATTACAGAGAGATATTGGTCTCCAATAACTAATACTTTCAGCATCTTGAACTTTAGGAATGACAGTAATATAGGATTTTTTTTATTTCTTTGAGAATCTTACTACTGCTAAAGAAATTAAGAACAACTTTAGTGGCATCTTTACCAATAATATCCCAAGTAACTTTGAAAAAATGCCCATTAAAATGATCTGGTCCAGGAGCCTTATCCCCATCAGCTTCCTTAATAACAACCTCCACCTCCTCTTTAGTGACTATAGCTCTAAGAAAATTAAAATCATCTGTCGATCGAACAGGAAGAGACCACTCAAAATTCCAATACCCATCATACTTATTCAGATACTTGTTAAAAATACCATTGAAGTAACCATGAATATGATCAGTGATCTTGGATTCATCATAACTTTTACATCCCTCAATGTTCAAACATCTAATATGATTCCTTGTAGCTCTATATTTGACTGAACAATAAAAGAAAGAGGTATTTTTGTCACCCAACTTAAGCCAATTGACTCTGGACAGTTGGTTAGCAAAAGACTCCTCCATGTCATCAGCAATACGAGCATCTTTGCATTTTTTAGAGAAAAATCCCTCAAACTAATGTCATTAAGATATTTATCAACATTAGATAGAGCCTCAATAGCATCAAACACTAGAACTTTAGTAGAATCTTCAATATTACCAAAGATATTCTTGTTCCATTTTATAAGATTTTCTTTAACACTCATTAGCTTGCTAGTAACTCTAAACATAGGGCTACCTTCGACATCAATACTCCAGGCTTCCTCCACAATTTTAAGAAACTCAGGATGGCTAGACCACGCATTCAGGAATTCAAAGTAACATTTCTTCTTCTTCTTTTGTCATTACTCATTTTGATAATCAATTGACGATGATCACTATGGATGGTATTTTGTATGTTCCCCCACGAATATTTAAAAGTGTCCCTGAATTCTTCATTATGTAAGACTCTGTCAATTTTGGACATCACAAATTGATCTCTTATTCTTCTGTTGTCCCAAATATAAAAGGCACCCTTCAATTCCATTTCATTAAGATCAGTTTTAGAGAAAACTTCATTGAAATTGGCCATAGCTTTAATAGAGTAGAAACCCCTTCCCTTCCTTTCATTAGAAAAGTGAATAGCATTAAAATCGCCAACAAGTACCCAGGGCCTGTTACACTTACTATGGATATTCTGAATCACATCTCATAGATCATCTCTCCTTTTCTCCTCATTCTATCCATAGATAGCAGTAAGACAAAAGAAATTGTCTTTGTACTCAACACTAAAGTGGATAAGCTGATCAAACTCCATTATCTTGTTATCTTTCACCACATTCCTATCCCAAAGAACAACAATTCTCCCCAATGGATGAGAATTATGATTAGAGCACCAATCCTTATTATCCCATATTCTATACAGAGTTTATTAATTTTCTTGTATCTAAGTTTAGTCTCCAGTAAAATATTAATAGGAAAATCATATTTATAGAAAATTTCTCTTATATTATCCTAGTGTCCATATTTATTAAGTCCACGGACATTCTAGGAAAAAATACCAACATTCTCACCCATCAAAACGGTCCCTGACTGGAGCTTTTCCAGTCTCAGTAACTTCATAAATGTCTTCATTAGCCTCGTCAAGAAGATCAAACATATTAGTAGATACTTCATCAACTATGTTCTTAGAAGTAGTCATACTCTTGCTTGTCTTTCTATGAGGGATGTGATTCTTTCCTGTAACAGAACATAACCCTTCACTATCCTTCATGTGTTTTTTATGTAAAGCTTACTATCAATAATCCTTTCCATCTTTTCAAGGACATCATACTGAGGTGTAGCAAAGAAGCCATTCAGTTGATCATTTTTTAGTAGCAGACACAACTCAGGTATCCATAGAAGAAGAGGATGGAATCTGGTTAGTAGTAGTGGTAACAGACACTGCCCTGCTCAGACCCGACCCCATAGAATTTCTCTCCTTCATCTGCTCCTGTCTACCTTGTAACCTTCTTCTTAGAATGCATCTCAATATCAGACTCCACTACATGAGACAAATCACGAACACCATCACTACCCTAGAATCCTTGGCCCTTAGATGTCATAGAAGAGGAAATAGAATGACTCTCGACTGGTTGATCAACAGCTGATGCATTTTAAACAGACGATAGATCCTTTCCTTCCATTTTCTTCTCAGTTTCAATAGGAATCCAAACTTTCTTCTTTTCAATAGGTACACAACTGTCTGGATCATGCCCAAAGAAATTGCATTTCAAACACATATCTGATAGCCATTCATATGAGACCCAAATCTCATCTCTGTGTCCCTCATCGCTTCTCATCAAAATCGAACTTGGAAAATGACACTCAGGCGAAATCAGAATTTGAATGCATGCATAATCCAACCTAACCATCGTCTTTGTAGCAAAATCAGCACAGAGAGCTTTTTTGATAATATTACCCAAACATTCAGCATTTCCTAGTCCCAGAACTCCAAAGGTAGATTAGGGAAACAAATCTAAATCAGAATTTCTCTTAGTTTTAATTTTTCAAGAGGTTCTCCTATGCCTCATTTCTTCAATAGCACAGGTTTTCCTCCAACATACCACGGACCCCCCTCCACTGCCATTTTGAGGTCATCAACATCTTTGAACTTAATGATGAAGAAACATTTATTCTATGGAATCACTTTGAATGAGGATCTAAGTTTCCATACCATTTTGAAATGTCGAATGAGGGTAGGCCAATGAGGCTTTAATCCAACAATGTATCACTCTGCTGTATTGCTCCACTTCTTCTCTATCTCCACTGCCTTCACCCTATGATGCCTCAGCTCACCATCGATGATTTATAATTGGACGAACTGGAGCGTTGTGAACTCCTTATGCACTTGATCTATGAAGAGCTCCTTCCATGTCTTCATGGAAGAGGCTACTCCAGCATTCTCCATAGTGGATTTGCCATGAGGAACCACCGAGATTTGATTGGAAGGTCGTCGCCATCGACCTTATGGGATCACTTTCCCTGTTGCCTCTCCTGTCTCCTTTCCCCCTTTCAAACTCTCTCCCTCCATTTTGTTATGCTAAAATATAAATGGTCAATATATCTTAAATCCAACACATTCTTGAAACTAGTTTTAACTTATTGAGTATAGGTACTCAAGAGCTTTTTTATTTCTTGAATGTAAGTACTCAAGTGTAAAACAACTTCTTAAATATATGTGTGGGTTCTAAAAAATTATGACGGGAGGAGGGTTTGAGGGGGCGCAAGGGAGCGACGGTGGCTGTAAAGGTGATCATCGTAGGATCCTGGTGGACGATGATGGGGACAAGGTATTTGATCTGGGGACGGATTCTGCGGCAGATCGTACAAAAGAAAAGGAGAACAACAAGGGAACGATGCAGATGAAGGATGCAAGAATGAGACACAAAGCCAAACGTCGTAAAGGCTTGTCTACACATTCTGTCCCAGAAATTAATTTCACATTCAACGTTGCGGGGATGCGGGGGCATTCAGAGGGTAACATAATGACGAACACCATAATGTAGAATGACGATCAGACTCAGATCCTGGTGGTCAAAGGAAGGACTTGCACCGATAAGAGAAAGGGAGTCGAAGATACAGCACAAGGCTCCTACGCAAAAGTCACAATGGGAAACGGCATGGAGCATGTAGGGAGTGACCCCAACACTTTCTTTTTGGAGAAGTTGTTTGAAGAACATCTTCCGTTAAGGGTCGTGTCACTCAGTGAGATGGATGGTGTCCCTCATCAAGCAATTGAATACGAAGCAGAAGAAAACCTGGCCCGTCCATGGAAATATGATGTGGTTGTTAGGCTTATAGGGACGGAGGTTGGTTATATGACCCTAAGAGATTGTGTTAAGCTCATGTGGCAAATCAAAGGCAGACTTAATGTCTATAAATTAGAATATGGATACTTCGTGATCCAAGTGTCTTGTCAAACTGATTTTGAAACTACTCTAATGGGGGGTCTTTGGAAGATCTTCGGTAGAACATTGGTTGTTTGGGAGTGGTACCCGAACTTTATTCCTGCAGAGACCTTACCAGATTATATAATCACATGGGTTCGAATTATCAATCTCCTATTACACATGTGCATGGACACCATGTTCCAATATATAGGTACTGCTCGTGGTAGCCTGGTAAAAGTCGATTGCCATACTGCCAATAGATCCAGAAGCCAATTTTCCCATCTTGAGCTGGAAATAGATACATCCAAAGAGCTATCCACAAAGATATACATTAATGGTGTGGAATTTGAAGTGTTTTATGAAGGTCTATCATGGACTTGCACAAGTTGTGGTATGGAGGGTCATGTATCCAATCACTGTAAGACCGATTTGGAGGAGGAAGGAAATAAAGTGGAGACAACAACATAAGTTAATAAAATACCCAATCACCACCAAGCGAACCCGAGCAAGGTGAATGGCAGACTCAATCAAGGAAAGTATTGGTAATAAGACGCAAGCCTATACATAATAACCCCAAGAAGGACATGTCTAATAGGTTTGTGGGATTAGAAGAGGAAAACGAGACTAAAGAACAAGGCAAAACTACTGAAGAGGCAAAATAGGGGCATGTTTGTTGGGTTTTAGGGGAGACAGAGAAGGCAGCGGAAACAAAAATTTTCTCCCCCAACCCATACCGAGGAAACGCGTCAACGTCTATATAATAGGAAAGGATGGTTTGTGGAATCATACCTTGTCCCGAGGCTTGCTCGGCGATAATACCTCGCACAATGCGCGGTCTTCAACTCCGGTCTTGGACGGTGTCTGTGCAGCTCCTGGTCGCACCGGGACTGACGACTCCTCCTCCTACCGGACTGTCGGATGACAGTTGTCCTCCTAAGCGGCAGTGTCCTCCCGCCTCTGTAGTGGTCCACACGGACCACCTGGAACTCCACACTCCTTGTCCCACAAGGAAGTGGAAGGAGTCACACCCTCCTGTTGACGTACTAGTCGCCAACACACTCTCCTGCTACCAGTTGCAACTGTAGTTGTCCTTCCCTTGCTGCACCTCCCTTTTGTGGGAAGCACTTGCTCGGGATCTCTCACGGTTACCAAAACCAGAGAGAATGACAACTTCGCAAAGCAACCAGCTTGCATTGAGTTGTTCTTTGAGAAGCCCCCTATACCCCTATATATATAGGCGGGTCATGGGACAGGGTTCTCTGTGTCCGGCAATATGGGACTAAAGCACGAGTAGAAGGGTTCGAGAATTTTCCACAAAAAGCAACCGATTCGCAACTTGAAATGATCAGTTCACAACTGAACCGATCGGTTCGGCCATTGAGTCGATCGGTTGGACCTGAGTTGATCGTTTGGGGCACTCCAACCGATCGGTTGGTGCCCTGAACCGATCGGTTCATAGTCCTAATCCGGCTCAAAAAGAATTTCCTTGTTTCTTTCTCAATTGGTATTGTATACCAATGTCATTCCCAATCGAATTGGGCAATTTGAAACCAAAGGAAAATTCTTGCCGACATGACTTTCCCAACTGGTCGGTTGCACCAGTTGAGCCGATCAGTTCAACCCTTGAACCGGTCGTTTCAACCTGGGCATGAGCCGATCGGCCTGGACACTCCAGCCGACTGGTTCAGCACCTTAGCCAACCGGTTCATCACATGAGCCGATCGGTTGAGAGCAAAGGTTGGGCAAAATCAGTCAATTGCGATTTCAATCAATCCGATACTCCAATAAATGCGTCCAACACCTTGAACCATATGATATTGAGCTATCGACTGATTGAGTGTTTAATCGAACTACTAAACTCCTTTAGTAATCAATCTAAACATTGCTTCGTGGACAAAACTCCTCTTCCAGGTTAAATCCTATGTGTGTGACCCTGCAGGTCCATTTCACGTTGGCAGTGAAAGTCCATAACACTTATGACTTCACAAGCAAAGAGTGGTGCCTAGTCACACATCAGTGCTACCCAAGTGAAAGTAGAGAGTTGGAGAACAACTTTCATCCTACAATCCATGAATGGTGTTACATTGAATGTATAATTCCTTTGTCACTGATATCCCGAATGAACTCAAGGCATGGAACTGTCATCCTGTCAATGTTCATTCACTTTCTTGATCTCAGAGAAGATTGAAGGAGATATGTATGACATCAATATCACATATTGATTCACACATGCGTGCGCACGCCTATCTCAATCCTACTCATCAAGTGGCCTTGGATATCAAACTCCCTCAGGAGGGACAAATCCCATATCTATCACTCCCCCTCAAAAGCCCCATGTGTCAAAGCCACCCAATCATCACCTTTATAACAACCCATGTTTCAGGACTGCGTTTGATGATGTCAAAGTGTGCCCAACGACATGTGTTGAGTGTAGTGATTTCAGGTCAAAGAATCACACTCACCACCATCACTGTGAGTATTGACTGTGACTACCATCTCATTGTTCCATGTGTCAAACTCACGGTGGGTCTGTCCGGTACCTTGTTCTCTAACAAGTACCTATGTGTTTGGTTTGATATCTCTATATCATGACTAATGAGATTCTGTCATCAACCAACACCACAATCTAGTCTCGTGTGTCATTGTTGTCTATCTACCTTCCACAATGACATCCGACTAGGGACATAACAAGAATGTACAAAATCTTAGCATCCGTATGATCTCATCGTTCAGGTCATGAACCTGAAGGCATACGTCATTGAGTACTGTCATTCTCTAGACATTCAATCTGTTCTATCACTATCTCATATGACTGAACCAGAAAGAATTGGAAGCTTGCCTTTGATGTTTATCAAATCAATCTTAATGTATCCCACCAATCATCTCATGATTGGCTCTCAGGGCATACATACCAACAGACTCCCACTTGCACTGCGAGCCAATCACCCTTGAATCATATTCATAGTGATCTTCAAACATGTCCCACATGTTATTGTGCTCTGGTGTCAACATAGTGAGTAATGGAAACACCTTGCCAAAGTCAGCTTAAATTGCATGTCTCTCATCTCTTCGATGTACGTCGCACGTATGAGATGGAGTTGTCGTAATATGCGATCTAGTATTCCTTTGCTAACCTTTAGCCACATTGCATGATCAAGGATTCCAGACTTGTCATCAATGAGTGGAATATCTATAAGTTCATCTCATGAACTTCCAGATCCATATAGTATCCACTGTTGTTCTCTAACACACGGATACTCGGCATTTCCCTTTTAAATGGTTTTATTGGAACACTTCCAATTATCAACAAATTTTCACTTTTATACATCCTATGTATATTATGCGATTAATCTTCTGTCCTTTCGGAAGTTCGCATCAATGTAACTCTTTACATTGAACTCTTCCTTATCTCCATAGAACTAGTACTTCATAAGTACTTATCAAGTTCTCATGGTATTCCAGTAACCCTTACTGGAAGTAGACAGACATCCACTCGTCATGTCCCACATACGAGTTATCAGGATGAGCACATCATATTGTCATGTCATACATACAAAATGATGAATGCATTTTATTCTTTCCATTTCATACATGCAAGACAATGGGATGATTACATACATGATAGATCCATATCTATTCTTAGTGTTCTCATTCTTCATAAGAATTGGACACTTGGCCTTGGGATACTAATATCCATATAACATGGACAAGTTTTCTCCCACTGAATCTGTGCATACTGAACCCTTCAGTACAGATTGCCAATGTATGCTCTCTCTTTTCAGGTCAAGAGGTTTTTCGAGAACTATCTCTATAGATCTCTATTCCTATCATATAGGAAACATCTCTATCTTCCTTAAAGATAATTTCCACTTTTGGATTTCCATTCTAGAACAATTCCATTTCACATCAATATGTGGAATGTGAATACGCTCCCACTAAATCATAGATCCCATCTTTATCTTTGACATATCAGTCAAACCCTTTGACTATATCATCAAAGTAAAGATCCAATTTTGAGTTGCTTATACTCAATCAATCACATTGATTAGTCCATTTTAACTTATAGACTTCATTTGCATTAATGGATTCATAAACCTTATAGGTTGTGTCACGTACACATCCTGATTTTATTCCTCAAAGGAATGCGGTTTTAGTATCCATATGCCAAATGTCTCAGTCATTAAGTTGCAATCAACAAGCATCATCCTTCTCAAAATGTTATCCATGTGTCTTAACACTTAAGACTCATTTGCACTTATGGATTTCATCCAATGAGTGCTACCATCAAGGTCATACCTTATGGTTCACATGGAAATCATTTAGGATGTAATGATCATAAATCATAACTCAAAATTCGGTTCCTCATATTCATCTAGATAGTTGACTCATCACATGAACAACTCATCACATAGATAATTGAGGTGTATCTGTTAAGGATATAAGAACTCACAACCCTTGTGATTCTTAATTTCCTTTATTAGTGTGGGGTATTCTTTTATTAAGAAGAATTCAATTATTTGATAATCATTCTCTAACTCCTTAGAGTATGATTCCTTCTTGATTTAGACATCATCATGCCTTAATCATGAGTTCACTATGATACACTATCATAATCACTCATAAGGAACTCAAACATTTGGTCCAAGTATTTCATTCATTGATCTCATCAAGAATTAATACTTTACCAAATTTATACTTCATCTATGATAATCTTGAACACTTCAAGATATTCAAATTGGTATTTCTCTAAACACCATTTGCAGTATTAGCATTTATTCCAATAGGTATGTAAATACATCACATGTATTATACCTAATAGGACAATCATTCTCCCACTACCATTAGTGAAGATTGATTAATCATGTACAAGAGATTCATGTCTCTTACTGGTTCTCTAACCAAAAGAGTCTAGATTTATCCATCATATGGAAACTAGAAATGAATTTCTCATGATTGATGCTAATTTGATTGTTTGAGTTATCAATAACTTTAGGTATCATTTTATCTTATGCATACCATGTATCACAAGATAAATAAGGCATTGCCACAAAGATCATATCTTTGAGATTGAAACATCAACCTTATTAATTGCCATCATTGTCATACAATATGCAATAATAAAGTGTTTCTATCTATTAGCAATATATAAAATAGCAGTTCTCAACTCTATTTCGTGCCCTTTTAGGCTGAAATAAACTGAAAGATACTCCTATCTATGGCAGCAACACTTGCTCCAATGATGGGTACTTCTTTCTTGGTCCTTTCATAAAGGTCATCACTTCTTTGCGGATATTGCATATCATATATGACATATCCATATCTTGGTATCATATACCTCAGATAAAGAAGTAGTTCATTTCCTGATACCTTAGGTGGAGATCTTCATCCCCTCCTTCATCTTCTTTTGTTCTTCCAGATATAGAGGGCGATCCCTCATACACCCTTTCCCCATGTGCCTTGAGGCTGAAGACGGCTTGGATTTCTGGCTAGCATCAGAACACTTCTTAGCTTTGCCCTTATCCTTGCCCTTAAGAATTACCTTTTCTTTGATCACATCAAAGACTATGGTTTGTCTTTCTTCATCTTTGCCTCTACTATCCTCAACATGTCCAACAACTCTGTCAACGCTTGTCAAAGTTGTTCATGTTGTAGCTTATCATGAATTGTATGATTCTTGCAACATTTGTAGTATCATACCAATAGCCAACCCTTGGCTCAGAGGGAATCCTTCTCAGTCAGGCATTCAACATACCCAATCACATTGAGTGTGTGAATCCCTTACTAGATCTCCTTCTATCATGACATACTACGATAGTGTCTTGGAGACATCATATGTCTCCTGTTGTCTCTGCAACTCATAGTTCAGAGAACACAACATCAAGCACTCCTCATCAATGTCATCCTCGGTATGCTTCCATAAGCATACTTTCAGCCATTGATGTGGTGGGATCGAGTTCATCTGGTTCTGGTATAACTAGGACTTAGAGCTTTCGCTCTTTGATTGAGAACACTTCTCATCATCATCCTAACCAGTCGTGGAATTATTCCCATTTTATTTATTGGTCTCAAAGACCCATCGCAAATAAAGTGATTTGTTGATTAACCATTTATTTTAACAAAAGGAAATATATGCAATTTTAGTCCAAAAAACTCATTTTTGACTTGTTTGATTGATTTGAAAAGTTGACGATAAAATTAGGCCTTTAATTAATTATCGCTCCCACTATTTTAGTTCAAATTGATAGCCCTCACCATCAATTCGGAAGATTGCAGCGTACAACCTTCTAGTGGGCAAGATCCTGAAATCTTCTAAGTCATGAGTCAGCTTTGGCTGATCGCCCACAACTTAGATCTCTCAAGTAGGCAACTCTTGCCAATTGCATCATATGCAACTCTTGTTGAATGAACACGCACAACATCTTGCCATGAACATTCCTTGCCTCTGGGCCTAGACGCTCTAAGAATCACCTGTTAAGTCTAACCCAAAAGCCGACACGGTAAACAAGCACCCTGCTTTGGCAGAACCTACATGTCTACCCTTCACACTTCCACAAGATAGACGGCGCACCACGCTTTGGCGTAACCTACGCTTGGTCGATCGAGCTTTTCATGTGTGCCGCTAATGGAAGGCATATAAGACTTAATATTTTTAATGAGGGATTTGGTTTTATATACATATACATATCCAATCACCACAATACATAGTACGTATCATATACATGCTATATCCCACAGAAAACATGCACAAACGATAAAAAGCGATGATTATGGCCATCCTAATGTGATTCCTCGAGCCAAGAGGAATCACGGTCATCTAGGTCTACATCACATGCAACCTGTACAAGATGAACTCTATACCTTGCCATCCGAGTAGATCAACTCATCACATGAATGATCTGTACTCTCCAACCGGTCGTCTAGGTGCCACCAGCCGATCGGTCGGCTCCTCCAACCGATCGGTTCGCCTGTTCGTCGTGCATCTCGTCATGTCCGCCACCCGCTCGTCTCGCTCCTCGAACCGGTCATCAACCGATCGGTTAGCTCCTTGAACCGACCGTCTGGAACGTCAACCGATCGGTTCACCCCTTGAACCGATCATTTCAGCTGTCGTCTTGATGTCCTCCGGTCGTCGACATAACAGGAAATAAAATCTATCCTATTATTACATTGCTTAAAAGAAGAAACCCCGAGTTACATTCGGGGGGAGCAAAGGTAGGAAAGAATCTCGAATTATTTCGAGTTACATCAGGAATAAGAGAGGGAAGATCGGTGCGCAGACCGAGATGCAAGCAACCACAAACAACCACACAAAGATAGGGGTTTATAGGCCATAATCACGCTACACACATCCACCACAAAACTCGTTTAAGGGCGACGCGTATCGAGTGCATTAATAATACATATCATATATGTAATTTGGGATTTGTGGATTTAGGATTGGACATGCATAAAGCCAATATTATTCGCATCGTATGCAATAAATAAAGGCGACAAACCAAAATCGATCATATCGACATTCCTAAAATATAGAGCAGTTGACGTGGCTCTGATACCACTGTTGGGTTTTAGGGGAGACAGAGAAGGCAGCGGAAACAAAAATTTTCTCCCCCAACCCATACCGAGGAAACACGTGAACGTCTATATAATAGGAAAGGATGGTTTGTGGAATCATACCTTGTCCCGAGGCTTGCTCGGCGACAATACCTCGCGCAATGCACGGTCTTCAACTCCGGTATTGGACGGTGTCTGTGCAGCTCCTGGTCGCACCGGGACTGACGACTCCTCCTCCTACCGGACTGTCGGATGACAGTTGTCCTCCTAAGAGGCAGTGTCCTCCCGCCTCTGTAGTAGTCCACACGGACCACCTGGAACTCCACACTCCTTGTCCCACAAGGAAGTGGAAGGAGTCGCACCCTCCTGTTGACGTACTAGTCGCCAACACACTCTCCTGCTACTAGTTGCAACTGCAGTTGTCCTTCCCTTGCTGCACCTCCCTTTTGCGGGAAACACTTGCTCGGGATCTCTCACGGTTACCAAAACTAGAGAGAACGACAACTTCGCAAAGCAACCAGCTTCCATTGAGTTGTACTTTGAGAAGCCCCCAATACCCCTATATATATATGCGGGTCATGGGACAGGGTTCTCTATGTCCGGAAATATGGGACTAAAGCACGAGTAGAAGGGTTCGAGAATTTTCCACAAAAAGCAACCGATTCGCAACTTGAAATGATCGGTTCACAACTGAACCGATCGGTTCGGCTATTGAGTCGATCGGTTGGACCTGAGCTGATCGTTTGGGGCACTCCAACCAATCGGTTGGTGCCCTGAACCGATCGGTTCATAGTCCTAATCTGGCTCAAAAAGACTTTCCTTGTTTCATTCTCAATTGGTATCGTATACCAATGTCATTCCCAATCAAATTGGGCAATTTGAAACCAAAGGAAAATTCTTGCCGACATGACTTTCCCAACTGGTCGGTTGCACCAGTTGAGCCGATCGGTTCAACCCTTGAACCGGTCGTTTCAACCTGGGCATGAGCCGATCGGCCTGGACACTCCAGCCGACCGGTTCAGCACCTCAGCCGACCGGTTCATCACATGAGCCGATCGGTTGAGAGCACAGGTTGGGAAAAATCAGTCAATTGCGATTTCAATCAATTCGATACTCCAATCAATGCGTCCAACACCTTGAACCATATGATATTGAGCTATCGACTGATTGAGTGTTTAATCGAACTACTAAACTCCTTTAGTAATCAATCTAAACATTGCTTTGTGGACAAAACTCCTCTTCCAGGTTAAATCCTATGTGTGTGACCCTGTAGGTCCATTTCACGTTGGCAGTGAAAGTCCATAACACTTATGACTTCACAAGCAAAGAGCGGTGCCTAGTCACACATCAGTGCTACCCAAGTGAACTTAGAGAGTTGGAGAACAACTTTCATCCTACAATCCGTGAATGGTGTTACATTGAATGTATAATTCCTTTGTCACTGATATCCCGAATGAACTCAAGGCATGGAACTGTCATCCTGTCAATGTTCATTCACTTTCTTGATCTCAGAGCAGATTGAAGGAGATATGTATGACATCAATATCACATATTGATTCACACATGCGTGTGCACGCCTATCTCAATCCTACTCATCAAGTGGCCTTGGATATCAAACTCCCTCAGGAGGGACAAATCCCATATCTATCACTCACCCCTCAAAAGCCCCATGTGTCAAAGCCACCCAATCATCACCTTTATAACAACCCATGTTTCAGGACTGCGTTTGATGATGTCAAAGTGTGCCCAACGGCATGTGTTGAGTGTAGTGATTTCAGGTCAAAGAATCGCACTCACCACCATCACTGTGAGTACTGACTGTGACTACCATCTCATGGTTCCATGTGTCAAACTCACGGTGGGTCTGTCCGGTACCTTGTTCTCTAACAAGTACCTATGTGTTTGGTTTGATATCTCTATATCATGACTAATGAAATTCTGTCATCAACCAACACCACAATCTAGTCTTGTGTGTCATTGTTGTCTATCTACCTTCCACAATGACATCCGACTAGGGACATAACAAGAATGTACAAACTCTTAGCATCCGTATGATCTCATCATTCAGGTCATGAACCTGAAGGCATACGTCATTGAGTACTATCATTCTCTAGACATTCAATCTGTTCTATCACTATCTCATATGACTGAACCAGAAAGAATTGGAAGCTTGCCTTTGATGTTTATCAAATCAATCTTAATGTATCCCACCAATCATCTCATGATTGTCTCTCAGGGCATACATACCAACAATGTTGATAAGGACACACAGGGGAGAACAATAAAGGTGTGGAGGAAAAAGGTGAAACCAGTGAAAGAAACACAAATAGACAGTGGAGTTGAGAGCTGACACGCTTTTTACGTGCGTAGAAACGCAAGTGTACGCGTCAATGTAATATAGGCCTTTGTGAGGCCCGAGTCAAACTCAGGGATACGTGAATTGTCGGAGACTACTACTAACTACTCGCAATCAGCTAGACCGATTCAATAGTTGGAAGTTATTGTAAAATTAAAAGAAAAATGAAATAAAACAAAACAAGCAATCGATTAAATGTTTAGTTTAATCAATTCAAAATGAGATCTTTAGGATTGTGGTTTCATCGTGGGTTTTCATTGTATTAAATTCTATTCAGTCATTGAAATTTATCTCTTTATCCGGGTAGTGGCCTGAAATCAGAATTGCCCACTGTCATGGTACAATTCACTACCTATGTCTAGGTCGGTTCCACCGTCGTAGTAACCTATACCCTAAACTAAGTGCATTAAAATCGATCTCTCGGTATCCACCATTAACCTTACACCACCTTGTTCAAGGGATTTGTCAATTAACGTGAATTTCATCACTTTTCAACCATTAATTCTTCTTTCAAAGTAATTAAGGGTATTAGATTATTATTATGGTGATCAAGCATAACAATATAATTGAGAAAACTAAATTATACCACGGATTTAAGAGATAAAATATGAATTACTATGATAAAATTGTCATACAATGAATTATCGGGCTACTCCCGGTCCTAAAGACAAAGGGGATTAGCCCCGCATGTTCATCTCAGAGCAAAATGTGGAGTAGAAAAAGGGAATCATGGAGAAAAATGTGATTGAGTGGTGAAACCCCTAAACAGAGAAGATCCAAGCACTCCTTAGCGTAGAATACGCGTTCTCCCACCTTTCGGTGGTGGAAATCGTCTTCTTCGGCGTCCGGATCGGCTAGGGCGTGCTTCTGGGCTCCATTCTTCTCTCCACACCTTCTCGGGACGTGTGTAGCGGCTAATGACGTGATAGATTGTTCTTTGCTGCCGTCATTAGGTATAATTCCCGAGTTAGGTTGCCAAATAATCACAGCTGTCGGATTTAGATCGATCTGAAGCAAACTTGTATCTGACGGTGTCGATACCATCGACGCGGGTCGATGGTATCGACCTTGCGTGGTATCGGCAATTCTTCTTTTCTCTTGTCTTTACGCCTGATGCTATCTCGATACCATCGACGAGGGTCGATGGTATCGACAAACCTATAGCGAAGGTTTTGTCTTTTTGTGTCGTTGTAGCTCCACCAGTCGATAGTATCGACATATGCGTCGATAGTATCAACTCTGTTCTCACCAGAAACCTGATGGTAAATCGATACCATCGACTCTCCTGTCGCTAGTATCGACTTTCTTCTGCTCCTTGTGGCTGGAAACCTGTGGTCCGGTCGACGGTATCGACTTCTGTCGATGGTATCGATAGAAGCAGATACTTGTTTTTCCTAAAATTTCAACACAAAACCACATAAGCCTACACAAAACGTATTCTTGTAATAATTTAAACTCAAAATACTAAAATAAGGGAGATTTGACATAGAGAAGTATCATAGACCAAAGTAGATGAATCATGCAACATTAACCACAGAAATGACTAATAAATGCATAAAATACATATAAAAAAAGTCTATAAATGCGACTCAAAATCATCGCATCAAGACCATGGGGGATACTACACATACTGATCACGTTATAGGGAGGAAAACTACAAAAACAAAAGCAACTACAAAGAATAAGGATGATACAGATGACCATGTAGTGGTTAACCCGGAGATAAATCAAGTGATCAGCATAGATGACGGGGAAGAAAATCTTGAAGAAGAGGTCATGACCGATAACCCAAGCGAGGAACAAGTGATCGAAAACACCACTATTTCAACAAGAATCAAAAAAGATAAGACGAGGAAAGGAAATCGGGAACAAGACAAGGCCCTTTTGCCTAGGAAAATAGGTTCAAGTAACAACCTATACACTATGAGGAAGGGGAAGAACAAACCTCCTGATCCAATGTTCACAAAACGTCACAGTCCTAGGTTGTATGTTATGGGAGAGGTAGTGTAAGGAGCTTCTGTGTTAGAAACAAGCTCGGAAGCTATGGTTCCTAGTGTTGAGTACAACTAGAGATATCAACTCCAACCTTTACACATGATTAATCATTGATACACTGTGTTGGAATGTTAGAGGCATTGGCAAAGAGGACACTTGCATAACACTTAAAGACATCATTTCCTTGAAGAAACCAAAGATAGTAGCCATCCTAGAGCCACAAATAAGTGGCCGCAATGCTACAAGAACTATCAAGAAATTGGGATTCTCTAAATCCTTCCGAAGTGAGGCAAGAGGATTCATAGGAGGTATATGGATTTTCTAGAAAGAGGGTAATTGTGATGTTCAGATAGTGAATTATCATCGTTAGTTCATTACTTGCAAGGTTAATAACTCAGTTCTCATTACTTTTGTTTATGCTAATCCGCACATCTCTATTCGCAAGATGCTCTGGGATCAGATTATTGAGATGAGTAGAAACTTCAACCTCCCTTGGGTCACTATTGGGGACTTCAATACCACCCTTTTGCCGAAGGAGAAGATGGGAAGCTTGGTGTATAACTTTAGTGAGGCCATCCTATTCCACTATACTTTACTTAGTGTGGGCTTATCCGATCTTGGTTACAATGGTACCAAATACACCTATATACATGGATAGCTTAGGGAAAGATTGGATCGTGCAGTTGCTAAACGCAAGTTTTATTGCTGACTTCCCACATGTTGTGGTAGAACACCTTCCGTGTTCTAACTCAGACCACTATCCTATCATGTTAAGATCTGCAGTCAATTCCCCTACTTCTCTGCGTTTTGTGATCAGGGAATCATGGTCATGCAATACTGAATTCCAAAAACTTCTTGACACCATCTGGAGACCAGATATGGAGTTCCATGAAGCCCTTAACCACTCGAAACGTGATATCTTGCAATGGGCCTCCGACATCAGAAAGGCGGAGGTTCGAGATAAAAGAAGGCTCTTAAGAAATCTAGACAACCTACAGGCTAACCTAGCCGATAGATATGATGGTACTACTATTATGCTTATAGCTGATATGGAGATGAAATACAATGAACTACTGAAATGAGAAGAGGAAGATCTGAAACAGAAGAGCCACATAAACTGGCTTCTCAATGGAGATAGTTACTCCAGCTTCTACAATGCATATGTTAAACAAAGACGAAGACAAAACAATGTTACCTTGTTAAGGAATAACACTAGTGAGTGGATTACTGATGAGGTATCTATTCAAAATATGGTATTCTCACACTTCAAAGGCATTTTCACTGAACCTGCCGAAGTTGATATGGCAGTTGTTCAATGCTTCGTGGGCTATTTTAGGCCAATCACTGATGAGGAGTTTTAGGACCTTGAAAGAACCCCTACGCTCCAGGAGATCCATAACGTTCTAGCACATACAAATCCTCATAAGGCACCCAGACCAAATGGGGTAGATGGCTCATTTTTGCTTAAGAACTGGCATACTATTAAGAACTCTCTTCTCAAGATGGTTAAAAAGGCCATGGCTGGGACTGCCCTTGAGGAATCATTCTGCAATGCAAGTTTGGTAATGATCCCCAAAGTTACTAAACCAGAGAAATGTGAACAGCTCCGGCCTATCTCGTTAAATAATAACATCCTCAAAATAACTTCAAAAGTTATTGTTAGATGGCTCCAAAAATTTATGTCTGAGTGGATATCACCTGCCAAAAGTGCCTTTGTACCCAAAAGGCGAATTGCCTATAACATCACAGTAGCCCAGGAGATCATTCACATTATGAGGAGAAAATCCGCAAGGTAGACTTGTTGAAGGCTTATGATAAGATGACATGGCCCTTTGTGGCTGATACACTCTCGAAACTGGGACTTCCTTTATCCATTAAAAGCTATATCCTCAACTCCATTTCAAGAGTCACATCAACTGTAATATGGAATGGAAGACCTATAGGTTCATTCAAAGCATCACGGGGCCTTAGACAAGGCGACCCATTATCCCCCTATGTGTTTGTCTTGTGTCTTGAACGCTTGAGTAAATCGATTGAAGAGCTTGTGAGGAAGAAGAAATGGACCCTGGTACGATTATATAGGTACGGCCCCAAGATTTCCCACCTGTGCTTCGCTGACGACTTGTTCCTTTTTGTAAAGGCAGACATATCTGAAATGAAGACGATCCTAGATTGTTTCAGACTTTTCGACGAGGTTTCTGGACAGTCTGTATCGGTAAGTAAATCATGTATACACTTCTCCAAGAAACTGCCTCTGAATCTTCGACAAAGAATCTACACCTTAAGTGGCTTCATCAAATCTGTCAACATGGGGAAGTACCTTGGAGTTCCACTTATTCATGGAAGGGTCTCACACAAAACTTATGGATAGACACTAAATAGAATATCCTCTAATATCAACTCGTGTTCTGCCCGCACTCTCAGTCTAGCCGGAAGAGTTTGCTTAGCTAAATCCACACTAGCTGCCATCTCGAGCTACGTAATGCAGACATCAGTACTACCAATGAAGGTATGCGACCGTATAGATAGTTCCATTTGTTCATTTATCTAGGGAAGCAATCATAAGCAACATCCTATCTCCCTTGTGGAATGGAACAAGCTTACTTGCAATAAGAAGCATGGCGGCTTGGGATTAAGATCAATGAGGGAACTAAATCAAGCCTTAATCGTTAAGCAAGCTTGGGAGTTAAGTACAAATAGAAAGTCTTCTGGTCTGAAGGAATCTGTCCAAAGTATGTGGCATACAAATCTGGTACTCAACCAGCTATCTCCAGACTTGGTCGTGTAGTTTTACATCACAAATGCATCATCCATGAAAACTCTATTATGATTCCAGTCAATGGCAGGGAAATGAATGTATGGACAGATAAATGGTGGGGAAGCCCTCACGGGCTTAAGGATTTGGTTATCAAATCAATCGTTGTGGAGGTGGAGGACCTTAAAGTTGCAAGTCTCATAAATTTCAAAAACACTTGGGACAAGGAATTTTTGGAGGAATGGTTACCGCCAGACATAGTAAAGAAGGTGTTTTGCACCACTCTACCATTGAACACTGACATGGCTGATGTTCGGGCCTGGTGTCATACTGACTCATGTCAGTTTACTACTTGTAGTGCCTACGAGATTCTGAGAAAAGGGAAAGACATCATATCCAATGGTATGTGGAAGGATATTTGGAAGGGAAATATTGCAATGAAACTGAGATATTTCATGTGAATGATTGGACACGGGGCAATTTTAACCAATTGCACAAGGGTTGTGAGAAACATGTCAACTGATAAAACTTGCCCTCTTTGTGGACAAGATGATGAAACCACACTACATGCTCTTAGGGACTGCATACATGCCTCGCAGATCTGGAGGGAGGTTCTAGACACGGGAACTTGGAGTAGTTTCTTTAGAGAAATGAACATCTGGAACTGGTTAGAGTATAATTTATCGGAAAATAGGCCTCATGACATTATCTTTGCATGAGGTTGCTGGCAGATCTGGAGAAATCAGAACTCACAAGTGTTTGAGAACAAGAGGAAGACCATGGCTCACGTCAAAGCAATAATCATGAAGGACATGTACATCCATCTCTAGACTTGGTCACACGAAACTACAACTCAACAATCAAACTCTAAAGGAGTGAAGTGGAGGAAGCCAGTGCAGAACTCTCTGAAGTTCAATACGGACACAACCTTCAATTCGCATACTCTTAAATCTTCTCTTGCTGTTGTATGTCGGGACAGTAGTGGAAGCTGGCAAGGAGGATGGGGCAAGATAACAATGGCCAAGAGTGCACTTGAGGCAGAGGCGCAAGCCATTACCCTTGCTTCAGAGGTTGGACTCACGCTTGTAGGTAGCAGGCTGTGCTTTGAGTCGGATTCCAAGATTGTTATCAACGCATTGGAAAGCAATACATTAGATAACCCTATGTTGGCTAGATAGATAGCAGCTGTCAGACAGAACTGGAAACCTGATTGGTCTTGTTCGTATGTTGGAAGGGAAGGTAATCATACAGTAGATCAGTTAGCTAAGTTTCACCTCAAAAACACTTGAGGTTTTTATTTCTATAGAAATCATCTGTTAGTATTAGTGAATGTAATCAACTTAGATGCTTGTAATGATAGTAGTACTACCAGGTTTAATTCTATTAACAATTCAAATGAGTGTAACGTCCATGATAATAGTGTTTTCTTGAGAGGGGCGAGATAAATAGATACCCTCTGGCTTATCCAAAAAAAACTTCTTAAATATGCCACGCAAATATCACTCAAATACAGGTCAGATATGTTTCCTATTATAGCAAAAAGATTTTTTTCTAACCTTTATAGTATAAAAAGAAAACCAAATACTAAAGACCATTCTCCTAAGTCTCGAGGTTTGATGTCTTATGTTTGTGTCTAGACTATCCTTGTGTGGTGTGGCATGAATGTGTCTATTTCCTCCATTCCCTATTCTAAGGCTTTGAACAAGTACTCAAACTTCTTCCCATATATAAGGAATAGTTCTACATGGAAGATCACAATGTGGGACTAATGTGTCCCTTCTCCATATACTATGCACACAACTTACACATACTACGTGGTGTTGCAACTATTATAATTTTAGTTTCCCAATCTAAAATTCTCCCACACAATCGACCCATAAAGTGCTCATAGCAATCTCTATAATTTATGTTATTCATTAATGGCACCTTCTAGTTTGAACCAAGATGTAAGTCATTCAATATTACTCTCATATGAAATAGGTGAATAAATATCATGAACAAGAACCCTAGTTGCAAATGTTTCGATTGACCACAACATCATAAGGATATGGAACCAATTTGTAAGGATGAAGCAATAATATCCATGCATCCTTATCATGTATCAACATTAATTTTAGGCAATAACCTGATTCCAATATTATGGTCTTACAACATCAATCACTTAGTTGGGAATCACCATGGATGTTCTACTAACATCGAGTCCTAAGACTTGATCCCATTCAGAGGATATTTTTCTTACTTACTTGTAGTCCATGACACTAAATGGTTTTCTAGGGACAGACACGTATCCATATGAATCAATTTTATTTTAAGTGTCATTCATTCTTTTCTTTGGTTAAGCCAGGAAGTGGTCTCATTCATCTTGCCTTCCTCCTACAAGAAAATTCAAATAAAGATTACAATGTGTAATACTAATTTAAGAACTAAATATGGTAGTAGTACTACCATTACAAGATTTGGTTGTAAGTAAATCGGCTAAATTAGTAGGGGGTGTCATAATGCCACACTTTGTTCACATTTTTCAAAAGGTGTTTTGTGAGCCCATCAACAACTTTGTTCTTCTTCCACATAATGTACTACATCATCGATGGTTCTATATGAATCTTATGTATCTTTACAGTCCACTAGGCATATCTAGGGTGGATTACGGTCCGTTCCTCTATGGCTACCAAGCCACAACAACAATCTGGTTCAAAAATGGCTTTCACAAACTGGTTTTCTATTCCATACTTCATCTCCGCCCATATTCCTGTCAGTTCTTCCTCCGTCATTGATGTCAATGGACATTTGATTCCTCTTCCAATTATCCATTTCCCTTAGGATTTCCTTTCCACAAAAAGTATCGCTGACTCAATTTTCCCGATTGCGGTGTTCGTATTGAACTTACCTATCCTAAAGGTTTAGTCCAATTACATGTTCTACTCCTTCCTAGGTTAGTTTCCTCTACCTGCATGGTTGCATTCATGAGATTGACTTCTTTGTTGATGTTTCCTATCAAACACTTCCTCAACATGACAACATTCTCTAGAACATGTTGGTTTCTACTCTCGATATGAAATTGTGTGAGACCAAGAATATTCTTTGCATAGTCGGGCTTTTATTTAGCTATGTTCCCAACCAAATTTTCTTATCTGAAGATCTTAGAAGGCCGTCGACCTCTTCTCTATTTTGAACTTTCTACCACACCCTGTGAGCATACACACAGTCTCACAAGGCATGTAACAATGTCTCCTTGTGGGCATTACAACGACTATACTTGGTGTCCTCAATCATATGCCCCATCTTCCTCCTTGAATTCGTAAGAAGATCTCCATGTGCAATAATCTAGGAAAAACATTTGAGCTTGGTAGATACTCTAGATCCATAGATCATTCCATTTTCTCAGTGTCTTAACAACCTTATCTTTCCTCAAGATGTTGTACACTGATTTGGTTGTGAACTGGCCATTGATGATTTGGTTCCATATGCATAATTTTTCATGGTCAATTTTGAAAGGGGGGATAATCTTTTGAATCTCTGCCACCAAACCATCCTATAACCAATATTTTAGGAATTCTGTATACTATTCCCGTTTCAAGTTAACAACACTTCTCACCACCCAATCCCTGAGCCCCTCAGGGATAGGCTTATTTGCTACCACTTCCAATTTAAGGTTTGATTTTACCCAAAAATCTATCCAGATATTAATATTTTTGCATGACGGATGTTAAACTCTAGTGCTATTCATCATGAGTTCTTTACTTTCAAAAAACATATTTAATTAATCTCAATGAACCATATATTTTTTGTGACTTGAAATATACAAATTTCTTCCGTGCACTCCTGCACCATGGTGTTTATCTATTACATAACATCTCCCATGTATTTTTCATTAGTAAGGTAGCATTCCAATCTCCCATTGATTTAACTCCAAGACCTCCCTACTCCTTAGGGATAGTAACTTTGTCCTAGGTGACCAAAGGCATAGGTCGCACTTTAGGACACCGTCCCCAAATGAATCTCCGCACTAGTCCATCAATGGTGTCACACAGATGTAATGGAAGAACGGTTGTTTACATGATGTATGTTGGGATAGTAGATAGAATAGATGTTGCCAAACTTGTTCGCATGGATAACGCCAAGCTATGGGCTGGCCATGCCTTGATATGAGATGAAACTTGATTGATGACATATGAATAGGTGTTCTTATTCACTTGCATATGTATGATGAGTACCCCAAGATACCTTCTCGGATCCTCGATGACTTGAAAGCCAATAAAAGTCTTAATTCTTCTCTTCTCCCTTCTAGGAAAACTCCTTGAGAAGAAGATTCTTGTCTTTGTCCGTCATATAAGCTGTCTTGAAGCTCTTTCAAACTTGGAGAAGTACTCCTTTATGATGCTCATTTGATTTTTGGTTTCTTCAATATATTAAAATTATATCAACTAGAAGGCACACATGTGCAATCGTTGGCCCAATAGCTCCAAATTTAATTGATTTTCATTTTTTCTCATTTACATATGTGTTAATTAGTTGACTTAGTCATTCCATAATAACACAAACACGTACGGAGATGAAGGGTCCCCCTACCTGATTCCCCTACTAGCTATGAAATATGTACATTGTTTGTAATTCCATGCTACAGATATGAGACTACTAGTGATAGAGTTCAAGATGTAATTTTGGATGTTAATTGGTAGGTTAACCTTAGATAGTGTATCTTCAGTTAATTGCCAAGATATCATATCTAGGCTTCTTTTAAATAGATTTTGATGACCATGGATTTGATGCTAGTCTTCCTCTTAATGATATGGATGAGTTATTAAATGATGGAAATGTTGTTATTAATTTTTCTCCCATGTATGAAACTACCTTTTCCAACCGGTACTCATTTTGGCATGAATTGCTTCAATCTTGCAGTCACTACTTCAGTGGATAACTTCAACACAATGTTGTTCAGAGAGATTGGATGCATCTGCTCCCATCTCTATGGTCTGGTAACCTTGGGAATCAGAACAATAGTTGTAGAATATAATTTGGAACTTGTCAGTCTTCTGGCTATAGCTCCCCTCATAGTGCTCCACACAGAGTCCACTAACCAATTCCAACCGTTAGAAATGGGTACACAATCAATTCATCCCAGCCATTTTGAAGGAATTCATTCATTGTAAGGTTTTATAGACTTTCTCTTTGGTTGTCTCACATGAAATTATATCCATTTGTTATCTGAAAGCCTACAAAAGTATCCCGACATTGAATCAATCAAATCCCTCTGGTCTTTTCCTGTATCAGTTAAGATTTTTTTGAAGTGTTTGACCACCATATGCATGATCTCTTGTTCATTTAATACCCATTACTTGTTGTTTTCTATGAGTGAGGAGATGAGATTACCTCTTTGTCTCTGGTTCACCCAATTTTTGTAAAATTTTGTATTGTTGTCTCCGTCCTTGAGACAATTGATATGTGATTTTTGTTTCCAATCTTCTTCTTCCTTTCTTAGAATAATATCTAGCTCCTCCTACATGTCTCTACACATGTTATTAGTAATACTATCATATTGAAAGGTCATATTATTTTGGAGGACGTTTATGTTACAAATCTAAAAGTCTTTTTCCTTTCTTCTTTCATTAAGCATTCATGGTCCCAATCCATCAGGCCCCTCTCGCCTAGTCCAGAGTAGAATCAAAATCATGGTTGTCCTTCCAACATCCTTTTAGAGTGTTTTAAACTCTAGTTGTGAGAACCACGACGCTCTTATGATGAACCTCCTAGAAGATCCTCCAAATCTCTTAGATTTTAGCAGAATGGGGCGGTGGTCTGAATGAATGTGTGCTCGATTCTCAAGCACCATATTAGGATATTGTTGGATGAACTAGGAGTTTGCAGTAGCTCAATAAAATTTTTCCTATAAAATGTTGTGGTTGTATGTATACTTCATTCCTAAGAAACCTAGATCAATTAAACTAGATTCCGTCAGTGTCTCATAGAGATCATGGCTTCATTCATGTAGAAGTGATCACTCCCAAACTCCTCACTGGGGTCCATCATCGCACTAAAGTCTCCCAAGACCACCTAGGGATCCTTTTTGCAATACCCATGTCTATTAAATACCTACATGACATCTTGCAAATGGAAGGATGATGACAAGCATAAATAAAAGTTGCAGACAGAGAATTGTTAATTTTGTAGGTGATAAACGGATCATGCTAAATGATATCTGCCTGACAATATGATGGGTATCATCCCACCCACATTCTCCTACATAGCCTCGTTCCTCTACTTTGTGTGAATATCTAAGACCCAAACTCTTTATTGTGGCCAGAGCACGCCTACCACTAATATGTGGCCCCAAAGTCACAATAATTTCAAGTTTTTTTAAGTCATGAACTCTTTAAGCATGTTCTGCATATCCTCATTAACAATCCCTCTTACATTCTAGCATAGAATAACTACCACTATAGATAAAATTAGTACCAAGTTTTAAAATATTGGTTCACCATACTGCTCTGTCACTACTACTGACCTCTTCAACATTGTGCTCGACCACCTTTGGAGATATATTAGAATTACCCTATCATCCTACATTTCCCACTATAGAAGCATGATCCTTTGTTGATGATCTCCTTAGACTCCATCTCCTCATTTTTAGTGGAGGGAGTTCTTTACAGTTCTTTCTTTTTCATTTTAGTGCCATTTCCTTTGTCCTAGCATTTCATTAGGCTGGATTCGAATGCAGATACCTTGCCCATGAATTCCTAAATAGCATCATTTGGTTCTCTTGCCTCAAAGTCTGGTATAATATCTTCAATACCATACATTTTGATAGTATCAGATATTGCAATCACACGACCTCATTCACCATAGGGTGAATTACTGTGAGCTTCCCGATCCTCCTCACTCAACTTATTTTCTTTATTTACTTGATTCAGGTTAATCTTTGGCATATTGGTAATATCTTGCAAGGCATTGTTGGTATACCCCCCATCATACAATGTTGTAACATTTTTTTACTCCATAGTTCAGTTGGCCTTCTTGTGAAGTTAGTCGTTGCCTGCACTTCATTAACTCTTGCTTCCATTCCATCAATGTCATCATTGATCTCTTGTAGTAAACTTCCAAATCTATAATTTGACCACCTCCCTTTCTTTTCTATTCCATCAATGGTTGTCCTCCCTCTGCATCCCTTGTCTCCACCTTTGACCTCCTCCCTTTCTTTTCTATTTATCACTCCTCATCTATAGAGTGTTGACCATTTTTAACTTGGTGAATATGTATATCATTTGCCTCTGCATTACAGTTCCTCTCCAGGCCTTCAACTTTTCCCTAATAGTTGTTTGACATATGGCCCTCCTCTCCACAAACGGTACAGGCCCAGTTGAAAACTTTGTATTTCACCTCATATTCCACCTTAATGATTAGTATCGATGGCATTAAAGGTTTGGTAGTGTCGAACTCCAATGAAAATCTCACAAATTTTCTTCTAGATCAATTAGTTGTATGGGCACCCACCTTTATCAATCTACCTAAAGAAAAACCAATGTATTTGAAGATGGTTGGAAAATATAAGTGTAGTGGTAGATTTACAATCCTTACCCAAGAAATGATCAACTCTGGATAGATTCCCAATAGAGTGAACGTCAGGTACCACTCCAAAAACACCATATTCCTTTTGAATAACTTCCATGACCCCTAGTCAAGGATGTCTCATGGTCCTTGTCACATGAAAATTGAACAAATAAGTGTCCCATGTTTAATACATACATATTGAATATACCAATGACTTTCCATAACAAAATCAACTTGTGCCTAAGCATCATATAGCCTACCTCAGGAGAACCACTACTGCATAACAATGTGGCTTCACAAGTGTGTCCTCTACTTCTGGCATAATCTTCAATGCTTGTTTTCCATCTAGCTCTCCCAGCATAACATCCTTGATAGACAGATTCTCCTCAAATAGTTTGTTCACAATGAAATCCCCCATCTCTTGTTGGTTCATCCATGCCACCACTTTATTGAAGGATTTTTGGCCCCTAGACAACCCTACCCTAGATAAGTTTCCATTTTAGGATTATGGTTTACGATGTCTTGAGCATAATTGAGAGCTAGATCTTGGGAAGTACTATTGTCCTCATTTTGGCCTAGAATGTGTACTATTGTGTCCTTCAATCCTCCTCTCATCCCTACAAAGTTCAACTTTATCCCTATTTCTGGGACCTCAAAAGATACTCCCTAGATTCTTGGAGTATGTGGACATTCTCTGTCATGATTCGATGTGTTATCTCTCCTTGTACCACCTTGATCATCTGGCCCTCTACCATTATTCCCAACCGCTTGGGATCAGAACCACAATTTCCCATGCCACCCCTGTCCCCACGATCTCGAGATTTTATCATTGGTAACTTTTATCATAATACATTGTATTTCTTCTGAAGTTGTAATGTCATAAGTGTCATTAAATCTTTTAATAGTTTTTTATTACCAGATTGAACCTAATTTTGTGGGATCTCAACTTAGTTAGGTTTATTTTCTACAATCTGTGAGTAAATAATGGGTTTTAGTCCCATCCTAAACCTAGATTTATATAGTAGGGCTACAGAAAGTCCCTTAGTGAAAGGATTGAGTGTACTATCTTTGATATCAATGTAATCAATAGCCACAACCCCATTAGAAACAAGATCACATACAAACTTTTGTCTGACTTGAATGTGTCTCCTTTTTTTAGTCATACTAGGAACTCCTTAACTAGACCATTATTTTCATGCTATCACAATGAGTTGAGATTGTAGGAAGTGGTTGTTTTACCATATGTAAGTTACACATAAGTCCATTTTACCATGTCTCATCCATCCTAGTTTCATCTAAATCACACAATTCAGCCTCAAAGGTGGACCTAAACAAGATGGTTGTTTCTTGGACTTCCAATTGGTACACCACCATTGCAAAGATACACAAATCTAGATACCCCATTACTCCTAAAGTTGACTTGCCTCACTAAATACTACATGAAATATAGGAATCTTTCAAGTAATCTAAACTAAGGGAAGAAATTACCTTTACAAATATAAGTATCATTTCTATAGATTCTCAATGGGTTTTGTTTGGACAACTAGTGTATATTCTTAACTTTACACTTAGAAAATGCAAATGTCTAGTTGTGTACAGTACATATGACACATTCAATTGTTAATAATTTGGAAGTATCTTAATTGAGACATTTGAATGCCACTTTTATTCATCAACAATGATGTAGAAGATTCTATGGAGTTTAACATTTCTATGAGATGTATAGTCAAATCTCTCAAGTGATTTCTCAACATGGTGAGATTGAGATAATGATATGACATCTGTATATTATTAATTTAAACCCTACATATCTACAATTCACATATCCTTCGTATCAAACTTAATACACAAAATGATTTAGTTTCTTTAGTAAATCAGATATTAGAACCAAACAAAATAATATCATGACATATAGGCAAACAATTAAAAATCCATCCTTGAACAATTTGTAGTAGACACACTTATAAAATTCACTTGAAATGAATATGAAGGAAGATATAACATTACCAAAATTTTAAAACTATTCTTGAGGGGCTTTTTTAAAATGATATAATGATTTAAAAATTTTAGGATTTGTTCCACGCGACAAAAATCTTTCATATGATCCATATATATTTTGTATTGAAGATCACCATACGAACACAATCTTCACATCCATATTCTAGATTGTGGGGTCATATATGGATGTTAGTGCAATTAGTACTAGGATTGTGATAGTGTGAGAAATGGGATATTAGGTATCAAAATAGTCCATTCATTCCTTTTGTATATATCCCTTGGCAACCAATATTCCAATGTACTTACTAATCGACAATTATTATTTATTTATTTAATAAATATTCATTTACATCCAATTGTAATGAAAACTTGAGGAAAATCTACCAAATCACATGTTCCATTTAACACAGTTAATTAGATTTATCATTCACAGCTTCCTTCTAGAACTCGACTATAGACAAAGTCATATCGTATTGGTAGAAAATAAGATCATCCTCAACATTGTAAGTGACTATGTTACTTTCAAACTCCTTATATTTTCTTATGCATGTACTACTCTATGGTTTTGACATTTTCTTATAATCATTTGATCTCAAAATAGCACACTCGGTACTATCCCTAACATTAGACATCCTTCCTATTTTTCAATAACGGAATATGTTGAGTTACGATCTACTAAAGGATCATATTAGGGTACACCTATTTCCATAGAAAATGCATTTTAAGTAATGTTGTGCTATGAAGCTCCACCGTTGTGATTACATCAATGCCAAAAATATCACATCTAATGATCAAAAATATGTATGCATGTCTCCACTTAGCCTGAGAATATGGAAGCAACAGTTATAGGTCCCTACTTCTTTCTCTTGTACTCTTGTATAAGTACTTTTACAAGACACCTCAACACCTTGATATATCTAAGTCTTGTCTCTGTACCATAACAAACTTCACATAAAACACTTTCCTTATGGATCAGGTACTTTATTAAATTTATGGCAAGTTGTATACAAAGTTTCCCTCTCTCCCCACATAAAGTAAAGTAAACCAGAACTTTGTTGTAAAATGTTGACCCTGTCTATTAGGATCCTATTTCCCATTTTGATATTCCATTTGATTGTGACTATGTAGGAATTACCTCTTGCATAAAAACACCACTTTGTAAGTAGTCTAGAAAAAAAATTAGGCATACTCTCAACCCTATGAAACTATCTTCTAAGTACCTTAATGATGTCTGTTCTGCTTCATTCTTATAATTGAAACTTTTGTAGTGTTTCATGTTTACTTTTAAATAAGTAAACATAATAGTATTGATGCATTCATAAATGAATATTACTAATTAATTTTTATTGATCCTAGTGGTTAAATGATTAAACTAACAAGTTTCAGTCTGCACTGAATATAATATATCCAATTTTCTATCATTTGAAAGGAAAGGCTTTCTAGGTTGTTTATCTTGTACACAAAAAGCATATTTATGTTTAATATCAATGACATCATTAGGAATAAGATTAAGTTTATTCATTCTTTTCATGGAAGCATAATTAACATCTATCAATCTTTCATGCTAGAAATTGAATTTATCTTTCATTATTGTCCCATAAACAAATATAAATAGTTTCAAGATGAATCTTATTTTTTTTCAAACCTCTTCAGAGGTATATTTTATTCGTTCTGCTCACGCATGGCAGGGAACAACCATAGATTACACTTTGTCCCTGTTGGGAAAGTGAAGTTGGTAGGATTTCTACCATTATAGGGGAAAAGGAGAAGGGGTTGACCCACAAGGTCGAGGGGAGGATCGATATATACTCGATCGTCCTGATAATTTTTGTGGTGGTGTCTGGCTAGGCCGTCCACCAGTTGTATAGTTGCTCTGTTGACCTTCATTACAACACTATCTTCAATGTCTGCTAAAATCTTATGTATGTCCAATATCCAGGATCGAATTGCAGGTGCATTTATTCCTTTGTCCTTCACAGCTTTTATTGCTATGGCACTTACCGAAACCAGGATAACCCTAGGGAATTGATTGATCTTGCAAGCTTCGGCTGCAAGGTGCAGTGCTCTCATTTCAGCTTCAAGAACTGATTGAATAGTGATTTTCTTCGCACACCCCCCTAGCCAGTTTCCATGGTGGTCAACGGCTACCGCCGCTATGGAAGCAGTGTTTCTGTGTACTGAGGCATCTGTCATCCATAGGATGCGTCTTTCTTCATTCATGGGAATCTCGCCTTCTAGTTGTATCTCATCTTTTTTGGCCTGTTCATTGTTCTTCCAGGCCTGGACCACTGATTTATAAAGACATGTGATTTGTGAAAGTTGTTGATTTTTCTAGATAATTTTCTTGTCGAAGATCACTTAGTTTCTTGCTTTCCATATGAACCAGCAGGTGATAGCGAACATGGACTGGGTGTTCATGTCTTCCTTCAGCACTGTTGCTATCCAGCTTCTTGAGGTTGTAGACAAGTCTGTCAGATATATGTTGCAGAGCTTTGTAGCCGACCACACTTCACCTGCATGTGGGCAGTCCCTCAGCGCGTGGAGAGTGGATTCCTCGTTACCACCACATCTCGGACAAAGATTGGAATCCGTTAACTTTTGTTGCTTCCTTCTCACATTGGTCATGATCGCCTCATGTGCAGCAAGCCATAAGAAGGTACGAATTTTGGCGGGGGCCCTGATGTTCCATATCTTTAACCACACGTCTTCTGTTTGTTCGGTATCTTCAGTGTGGATTAAGTCATAAGCCTTGCTTGTTGAATATTTACATGTAGTTTCATGTTTCCATCTCCAAAGGTCTTTGCTTTTATTGCAGTTGGGAGTGGGTAAGCTGATGATGTTCCTTACGCAGCTCGGTGGCAGGTAGCTTTCTAGGAAGCCTGTGTCCCAATTGTCGTTGAGATTGACTAGGCTTGAGACTTTTAGGTCCATGATTTCTGCATCAATGGTTTTAGTACATCTATCAACCAGCTTCCCTACTCCTGGTACCCAATTATCATACCAGACCGAGGTGTCCCTGCCATTGCCAATGGATCTTATATGCAGTTAGAGATAACAAAATCTTTCCCTGAGTCAATGGATTGCCAGAAAGGAGTCGCATGACAGCCTTTGCCTTGACGGAAGCTTTTGTATTTGTTTAGAAGGCCCTGCCTCCAGAGTGATGATTTGGCATTGAGGATGATCCAAGTGTTCTTCCATAAGATGGCTTTGTTCCAATTATGCATATATTTAATACCCAGTCCTCCTCTATCTATACTTGACGTCACGTGTCACCATGCGACTAAGGAAACATGTTTGTCTTTGTGCCCTCCTCCCCATATGAAGTTCTGAATAATTTGTCAAGCTTTTTACAGATTGACACAGGAATCTTTGTCGTTTGCATGGAATAGGTAGGTATGGAGGTGAGTACAACTTTTTCCAAGCAAATTCTTCCTTCAAGAGATAGAGTCTTAGCCGCCCAACCATTAATTCTGGAGGTGATGTTATTCACTAGATATGCATAAGTCTCCTTATGAACTCTTCCATGTAAAAGAGGTACCCCAAGGTACTTCCCCAAGTCGTTTGTTTCAGCTATCCCACTGGCAGAGCAAACTTGAGTTTGTAGGGCACAAGAGACGGATTTTGAGAAGTAGATCTTTGATTTTTCAATGGAAATTTTCTGTCTCAAGGCTGATTTGAACATTTGAAAGCACTTGTTGATGTTAATTATCTGCTCCATAGAAGAGTGGGTGAAGATGACGATGTCATCAGTGAAGATAACATGAGAGATTGACGGGCCTTTTTGGGATAGCTTGGCTGGTTTCCAGCTTTTATTCGCGACAGAATTGTCAATCAGTTGAGTGAATCTTTCCATATAGAGTACGAAAAGGTATGGGGAGAGGGGATCTCCTTGTATCAGACCCCTAGAAGCTTTGAAAGGTGGAAGAGTTTCACCATTTAGAACAATACTGGTTTGACCTGCATGGAGTGAGTTCATGATATAATTTTGGATATTTCTTGGCCAGGCCATGTGATTTAGTGTATCCTCGATAAAATCCCAGGAAAGTTTGTCGTAGGCTTTTGATAAGTCGACTTTGATAGCCATATAAGCTCCGGTGGAGTTTCTTCTCATGTTGTAGAGTAATTCCTGAACAATGATGATATTATCAGAAATGTTCCTTCCAGGTATAAAACTGGTCTGGACTTTGGAAATCCACTTAGGAAAGTGTTGTTTCACTCGATCCACCACAATCTTGGAAGCGATTTTCATGATGGTATTGTTCAAGGTGATGGGTCGCAACTGGTTACAGTTGGTTGGGCTTCTACATTTAGGAATGAGCACAATGTTTGAGTTTGCTAGTTGGTCATCTATGGGTGTTCCGTTTAACATACCTCGTATAGATTTGATAACAGAATGCTTGATAACTTTCCATTTCTTTTTAAAGAATAGGTTGTCCGATCCATCCGGCCCCGCCGCCTTGTATGAATCTGCTTCTTTTATAATTCTCCAGATTTCGTGCTCCGTAGGGGCAGCAGCAAGACGCCTTTGTTGGCTGGGTGTGAGTTTCTTAAACTTAGCAGGCATAGACTTAATACTGGTAGGGGACTGGTTTGCGGGAGCTGTGAACATCTCCTTGAAGTGAGATTCAACCAATATGTTGAGTTCAGTTTTGTCTGATGTCCATTCACCATTGCTTTTCTGCAGAGTGTTGATTCAATTTGAACGACGCCTATTATTGACGAACGCATGGAAATACTTGCTGTTGTTGTCTCCATGATAGAGCCAATTGATGTGGTTGCGCTATTTCCAACTGTCCTCTTCCTACAACATAATACTCTCAAGTTTATTTTCAAGTTCGATACATCTTGTGTCCCCTGCTACGCTGTAGTGTGCTTCCACAGCCTTCTGGGCTTGTATGATTTCTCGGATAAGAGTATCCTTTTCTTTCTGTTGTTTCCTGGTGACGTTTTTATCCCATCGTAGCACCGGTTCCATGGCGTCTTTAATAGCTTCCTGGTGCATTTTCTCTGGGTTCCAAACACTTTTGAGTAGATCTGTGAAGACGGGTTGGTGGTGCCAACTAGCTTTGGTAAAAAAGCGAGTTTTTTCTGTTTGGTTCGGGTATTTAGGATAGCAATGGGATTATGATCCGAACCTATTCGTGTAAGTGTTTCGCACACAAAGTTGGGGAAGTTCTGAATCCAAGCAGCATTCGCTACTGCCCGATCAATGCGTTCGTGAAGAATTCCTTTCTTGTAAGTGAACTTGTATCCTGAGTTGCCGATGTCAGTAAGGCCTGCCTGAGTGAGTGTGTTCCTGAATGTAGTTGCTTCCCGGAGGTTGAACAGATTGCTTCCAATTTTTTCATCTGGGCTAAGCATGTAGTTGAAATCACCCAAGGTGATCCAGGGTTTATCAATGGAGATACTTAGACATAGCAGATGTTCCCAAAGTATGGGGCGGCAAGCCGGGGAAGGAGACGCATAGATGAAAGTGATGTAGGTGTTGTTGTTAACCTTACAGTGGATGAAGTATTTGTTGCTCTCAAGAATTTGGACGTCACATTTTTGCTCATTCCATAGAACCCATATACCTCCTGAGAATCCTGCTGCTTCTACTCTATGTGAGCTAGAGAAGCCTATCTCCTTGATGATATTGTTTGCCTGCGTTCCAGAAATGCGAGGTTCAGAAATGGATGCTATATCAATATCGTACTTCTTGATTAAAGTTTTGAGGTAGTGTCTGGATTTCTTCTTGCCAGCACCCCTTATGTTCCAATCTAGTGTGTTAATCATCAAAGTTCAGAGGAGATGTTTGTTATTGGCCCAGAGCTGCGCCCAACCCCTCTTTGTCTTCACTGGTCCTCTTCGTCTTCCCTCGGGTACTATAAGGGTGAATGTTGTGGGGGCTACCCTGCTGTGCAGTTTCTCCCTTCTCCTTCGCCTTCCGGCCTGCCATAGATGTTTTTCTGTTGGTAGGTCTCGTCGAGGTTGATTGAGTTTCTTCTGCTTCTGTGGTTTTCACTTGTTCTCCCTGGTTCGAGATTGCTGTGACTTCAGCATCTTCTACAAATCTTCCCCTTATAACTTCGTCGCCTATTGGTGATACCACAGTATGCCTCAGTTGTTCGTTTGGTACTTCACTTTCGCTAGCTGCCTTTTTACTTACTTTTGCTGTGACCTGGTTTTGTGTCTCCATTGGTTCCTCATGTGAAGTATCGCCCTCCTTTTCTCTTCTTTGTTTCTTCCGCCATATTTTTGGGCTTGTCACAGTGCTTTGTTTCTTTCCTGTGTTCTCAGTTTCTTCCCCTCTGGGTGCTTCATTGATCTCCTCCTCTTCATTAATAACTTGGTATTTGTTATTCTTATCCTTCCCTAGGTGCTTATCTTTGCGATCTGGATCTTTATCCTTCTTCCTCGACGGTTTGCTTGCTAGTATTTTCTTACCGTAGTAAACTTGCCATTTGTCCTCTTCATTAACCCATCTTACCCCTGTGGACTCCTCCGTAGCATTTGGTTCTGTTGTAGCAGGTGCTTCATTTGCGCCCCTACAGTCTTGTTCTTTGTGCCCCAGTCTTCCGCACTTGGTACAGAAGTGTGGCAGTGATTCATATTCCAATTTATATTCCCTCCCGTTTATCAGGATTGCAGGGTTGATAGGAAGGCTAGTATCCAGTTCGATGGCTAGCCTAGCAAATCTACTTCTTGTTCTATTGACCGAGTGGTCGTCTGCACGAATCAATCTCCCCACAGCTTCCCCTATTTTGTTGAAGATCTCCATGTTGTAGTAGTGGATTGGCAGCCCTATCACTCAGACCCAGGTTACAATATGGTCTGGGATACCTTGTGATGGTTCAAAGTAACCGTTCTAGGGCCATACCATCAGGCATCCTCCAAATAGGGACCATGGCCCCCCTGTAAGAACCTTCTCGTGATCGTGTCTGTTGTAGAATTGGGCAACATAGTACTGATCAGTTAATTCATAAAGTTCAAACCTGCTTGCAGGTTTCCATAGGAGTTTTAATCTCTCTTCCATGGTTAGGAAACCCACTGATCTATCAATGAGTTTCACAATAACTGAGTATTTAAAAGGTCTGCTAAGGATTTCCTCAGCCTCGGGTGCAACATATATTTCTGGATATCCATGGACGTTGATGAGTTTGATGTCTTCAGGATTCACTAACTCCTCCGGTTCATCTTCGATGAAAACTGGATTCGCGGCACCCCTGTGTCCTCCTCCCATACAGGCTTGTTTGAAGTTTAATGCTTTCCTCTGGGGGCCTTCATCTGGTAGAAAGGGATTGCCATCATCGTCATTTTGTCCGTCTGTTTCCATCGCAGTTGCATCTGCCACTATAATGGTTTCCGAGCCATTATTAGGGTTTGAACCTCTCATACTTCTATAAGTAATGTTTAGGTCGGTCACTTTGGCCAGCCATTGAGTTTCCATCATCTTCCGTGTAGGGCTCTTCCTTCCATCCTTGCTACCCCCGGTCACTCTTCCGTCATCCTTTAGGGTTTCGATCCCGTCGCCCACGCCGCCGCCTTTCTCCGAGACCCCCGAAACACCCTTCATTCTCTCTTCCATTTAGAACTTTCAAGATGAATCTTAAAGAGATCATCTACATCATGAAAAAATATTTTTTCATAGACTAAACCGTCACAAACATGATTTAATACAACTTTATAAAACCAAACATTTGCTCTCAAACTATTCCTAAGCAATATGGGATGGCTTACACTATGAAGAGCATAACCTTTTTCAATAATACTTTCAATCCACACACTCGTATCCTTTGACCAAAGCACTTGAGTAATCTCCCAATATCATTGACCTATAGATGATGGCTCATCATTGTTGGTAGAAGTATTGGTCATCAAGTTGATCATGGCTCCATCAATGCCCACATGTTCTTTGGAATTCTTTATGGACAATCCTTAGTCTAATACTAGTACAGAAACTACCTCTAGCATAAGTTAAAATGACCTGATAATGTTGGTTTCTTACTGACACCTAAGTTGGTGTCACAATAGTCATAGGTCTAAGACCTCAATTATTTGGGGACACACAAACCAACGATGGAGATCTAACCTTGATTGCTATGATAAAAGAAACTAACACATTTAAGAGTCTGGGTCATTGGTTTAGGAATTAAAATCGATGTCATAATGGCATAATAGGTCACATTTGTAACTAGTAAAGGATCCTAAGTCATCAATTTTTCAAATAAACATACACCGGTTTAGTGTCTAAGTCTTCGATTACATCAAGTACAATTGACTTGCAATTAATAGATACAATGATGGTTTCTTCAATAAAACCAATGACTATGTTGTATGACATGGTCATTTCTATGTAGTTTTATAATGTCAGTTTTATGCCTAAAACTGATGAGTCGGACCTACAATGTCAGTTTTTCTATAACAACTGATGACTAAATTTTTCTTAAATAGCAGGTCTGCAGACTTACTTTCTGGTTGTTTAGCATGATATAGAACCTACTATTTAATAGAACTGTAGGTTTCATCATGTGTTCATCTTAACAACAGGCCAACCAACCTGCAAAACCTAAAATAACAATCATAATCCACCCACATACAAGATCCATTCTCCATTTTCATTCTCATCACATGTACAAACATAATTCTATTCATTCATCTTCGCATTCATTGACACACATGATGCTCATTCACATATGCACCAATTCCATTACAATTCCATTATCATGTCGTGTAGAAACACAATTCTCATTGTATCTATTCATCTTCACATTCTCACACATGTATATATTCATTTTTCACATATGCAACAATAATTTACTCGCATCAAATTTAAAGTTGAAAGAAGTCATAAGAACCACATGCATATAGAAATAACGAAATCAAAGTTTAGAAAAGTCAATCTTTATCCCAATCAAATTCAAAGTTCACATCCTTAATGAAGGCATGTGGCCATTGTTCCGGTATCTCATCTGGTTATTTTTTTGTATAGGGCCTTTTCATTTCAAACTCCTACAAAGAGATCGACATATATAATTAAATAGTTTATTATTTTTAAATGAGACTATTTACTTATAATGATCAAGACTATATATATATATATATATATATATATATATATATATGTGTGTGTGTGTGTGTGTGTGTGTGTGTGTGTGTGTATTACATTTTGCATGCAGTTGATGTCTAGTGTCCCATATTTGATAATCATGTCCATATACCACATCACATAGTATCTGCATGCCCAACCATTGTCTTGTACATGGCCCTATAAATTTCAACATATAAAAATTTATAAAGTAAAAGTAAAAATAGTTGGCATAAATATGCATTGAAGTTAGAAAACTACATCAATATTCTGCTAAATTATCACTTTTTTTGTCCAGCTTTCCTCCAGCCTTTTAGAAATATTTTATATCCCTATACATTAATGTAACACACTGAACTGTGTTAGTAAATAGTCATGTAATAAAATATGTTCATAGATATAAATATAAACATTTACTCATGTGAATAATACCTTTTTCATTTCATGTCCCCCACTTTCTACTTTGTCACCCTTAGGATCTAGATAATACATAGATAGCAATGCGAGGACAATAACCAACATCACCCAATGTTTATTCCTAAGTAAAAAGAAGGAAAACAAAATAAAACTCAAAATCCACAATGAAATGTAATTCTTCAGTCAAAATTATAAGAAAAGTAACTAAACTTACTCAACATTGAATAGAGCTATAATTATGCTCTTTTTCACTTTACCAAAATATTTAAATGTTGTATAGCGGTTATTGGTAATAGATGTAGGGTTTCTAACTACATGGCTAATAAATGATGGAACTAGAAATTCCACATGGATTATACACACCCTACATAAGTAGCTGCAAAATGTATATGTATGCATTAATATATAAGAAAATAGTTCAACTTATATAAAATGAGGTATTTAGATATATAAGATATCACCATATCCAAAGTTCTATCACATGTGTATTCAACCAAGCATAAGCAAATATATCCACAACATCTTGTAAAAAAATACTAGTATCATGAGGTTGACCTACAATATCCTCCTTACTATGGACCATCATAGTCAGTCATTCTTCAAAATTTCCTATCCATACTATCAACCCCCTGCAATTAGGACCTAAGTGGTGAATAGGTCCTTTTCAACATAATCGGGTAATTGAGGAGTAGATGGAGGTGGAGGACTAGTTGTAGGGGATTTCTAAGGCACTTTGTCCTATATATATATATATATATATATATATATATATATATATATATATATATATATATATATATATATATATATTCTCATATCAATTGTCATGTATATATAGATACAAACACAATGTAAATTTACCATCCATCAGTATATACAACTCTCATGTTTGGCCACACAACTATGTTGCCTTCTATGTCACCTATCGTCTCGTGCTCAGGGTGGTCATATGGTAGTGTAGTCTGCTTCCAAGGGTCATAGACAAGCCTCAGTGTCATGTGAATTGCATTGACAGGCAATGAAGCACCGTGAATCATGTCACCTTCAAGGGTGGGTAAGCCGTGCCCATTGCAATGACATATTCTTATAATAAAAGACGGCATGGCCTCAACCCCTATGAATTCGCATAGAGTGTTATATGTATACCCAAACTCAAACATATTATACAAATCATTATGAAAGACTACAATGTCATAAAAATACTTACAGTGTGTGTTGATGCAGCCCTATTTTAGGGCTCCGTCTTGTGTCATATTGCATTTCAATCACATCTATACCTACTATATTACAATTTATTTTCCCTAATATGCATATTTGTGTAAAATGCACTTATGAAAACTATTTGCATGATTTTCAGGTTGGGCCATGCTTGGATGGAAGATAGAGTGAAGGAGTGATCCTAGGATTTTTCTACCCTTAGAAAGCCCCAAAGTGAAGTCCAAGGCTCCCTCAACCTAACTCTGGTGGCCAAAGATCAATTGAAACAAAGATGTCCAAGAATGAACCAAGTACAGAGTCAAAGTGTTGATATAGAGATCAGAACAGACGTGCTAGCCCAGAATGTCCATGACGGCCCATGCTCAAATCCACAGTGAAGACATTTGAAGAATATAGTCAGTAGTATGGTCATTCTACCTAGAATGTTTGTGGTACAAGATAGCACAATAATCATGTCAGACAGCACGGCCATGTAGCACTCCTTGTAGAATGGTCATGGTGCCTAGAACAACCAGCCTTCTCCAAGCCACCACGACTGTGCCACCCACACTCCACCTCAGTCGTAGTGACCACCATGGTTGTGCCACTTCACGTATAAAAACACCCAACTCCCTGATCATTTTATCCTTTTCTCACCACGGTCATTCCACTTGACCACGCCCGTGCAGACCCCAACCCACATTGGTCATGCTACCCACCAAGGTCATGCTACACACAAAAACCTAGCTACTTTTCCACTATATTTCCCATTTTACCCCCCACCTGACCTAGTACTTCCTCACCACCTATATATATCTAGGTGGAGGTTGGGGTATGAGGTTAGCTACCTTCTATTCCCTCTTAGCTCCCCATTTTCTCCCCTTAGCCATTCCACTTCATTTCCATCTGCATTCCACTCCATTTCATCATTTTCACCACCAAAACCCTAGTTTCTTGGTGTTTTGGCCACTTTCCACCTTCATTACATGCCCTTGCATGTTGTTGGAGGAGAGAGGACGTCCTTACAGTAGATGGAGAGGAGGATCACTCCATCTACATCGAGATCCATGCTACTTCTCCCTCTTTCTCCTTTCCTTTTGTATTTTGCATTTCCATGAGTAGCTAGGCCCCTTAGGTGGGCTATTTGGGACCAAAAATTTTACTTCGATACCATGTTAGGGGAATGATATGTAAACATTATAATTTTGTTTTCTTATGGTTATGTTCTATTTATATCTCACTCTTCATGAATTTCTTGTTGGTTTGTGCTTGAAATCACCTAGGAATTTCGGGAAATTGGTTATATGTATGAACTCTGGGATTTGCTCCTAGGTCCAATTCATGGATCCCTAGTTAGCTACCCATCCTCCTACATGCCAATCAATTCTCCTAACCCTATTTTAGATTAATTTAGTTTGATTAGCTTAGAGCTTTCTCAAGGCTAGAATGTGGGTGATGGGAGGCCTAAAACCTCACTTCCACTCCCATTACTAACCTCATCTCCTAATCACCCTAAGATCATCTAACATAGAAACCTAGGATTGATTAGACTCTGATTGAATTCCCCCTAAACCATAACTCAATTGAGCCTCATAAGGGTGGTAGGAGGTGTTAGGGACTACTTCCCCTATACACCACCTATCGTATCCATGGCAAGTTAGTAGTCTAGGGCAATTCATTAGACTCTAGCTTGTTATTTGGTTTGGTATTCTAAATTATAGCATAATGTTCACATGTCACCCCTCAACCTAATTGATAAGTGCATCTTCCAAACAACCCACACATCCATTTATTGCTTTAAAACCTTAATTGTCTTCTTCCTTAGCTAGTTTTAGCTTCGTTAGCTCTTTACTTGCTTAATTAGCTTCTTACCTTCTTCTTTCTTTTCTCTTGCTATTTTAGGTCTTTAATTGCTCTTTTGCCTTGTTTGCTAGCTTAGTTTAGTGTAGACTTCTTCTTTCTTGCCTTAGTGCAGTTTGTTCTTTTCCTTGCTTGCCTTGTCTTTTCTTGCTCAGTAGAATTAATTGTCTCGGGTTAACTTAGGTTTTGATCTTTTTTCTCTCCTTTAATTGCTTGATTCTTCATCCTTAGTGTAATCAATCAAGGTAACTTTTAAACCCTTCAATCCTAGACTCTGCAGTAGGAACCTAGCCCAAAACTAACCTAGCTCTAGTGCCTCCTTTTCTCCATGTGTATTGACCCTATACTTGCCTCATGCCTATACTACGACACGACCCCGTGCACTTGCAGGTGTAGTGTTTTAGTGTGTACGAGTGTGTTTGTGTAGGTCCCTTATAAATTTTGAAAGATATCTCATATGTTTTTAGCTTATGAGGCGCATCTAGTCAAATCTAAATTTATTAGTGTGTGAACCTCTAGCGGGATGCACCAAGCTTTATGGCACCATTGTTGGAGACAAAAAGCACCATAGCTACCTAGTAGTTGTGGTTTTGACTCTCCCCTTGGCACTGTCATTTGTTAGTTTAGTTGTCTACATTTGAGAAACACACCAGACGTGCTAGATGGTGGTGGGTCAATGGAATCACTCCCATCCACCTCCATCATAGGGGATCCATCTCGTAGGAAGAGCAGGGCACCACATGCACTGTATGAGGAACTGAATTTAAAGCATGATATTATCTCATTACTTCCTCTATACCCTATGCAATCATATCTTGTAAATTTTCTTCTAAGAATCATCCTTTCGGGATAGATTTGTGCTTATTCTCAGATGACCCAAAGAAGGCTCTTAAGTTGACACCAGCACCAGTAGCCCTAACATGCCTAGGATGCTCTGGGTTACCTGGAGCAACTATCGATTCATCTGTTATGCCCTCAAGGGTGAACTTGCCTTGTTTCCTTTTCTTATGGAGGTCTCACTAATCATCCTCAATAGTAATTGGTAAGGAAAACATAACAATCAAGGTCAAGGTAAAACATAACAATCATCAATAGTAATTGCTCTGAGAGTTGAATTTTTTCATTTTTGCAGTTGCCTCAGTAGTTGTAGGGTTGGGTATTTCTTGAGATTTGGTTTCCCTCCCATCTATCCACAAATCATGGTGAGGTAGAGGTGCAAGAGTAGAAGAGGACTCAGCAGCCCCAGGAATAGGCTGCTCATAAGAAGATGCTTGCAGTAGCTTCTAGTGAAGATTTGCATAGCCACCTGGACGCATCGTGTGGTTATGCACATTCTTTGTACACCTTTCTCTTTTAGCATCACTTACATCCTGGTTAGCCAAAAACATATGTTAAATATGTAATATGATGATTCATAAGAATGTATTCAAAATGAGGAGTAAGACTTATTACCTTGAAATTTTCATTCTCTTAGCAACAAACACCTCCTACACCTTCAGGTCAAGATAGTTCCATTGCTCAGTGACTGAATCCTTCTTCTCAGCATTCCATATGTATTCTCTTTTCATACTTGTCCTATAATTCCTTAGTATCCTCCCACAGTGTTGCATCACCTTTGTACAGTGCAGATTTGCATCCAGGTCAAATATGCTCTGCGAAAGTTCATATACTTAATGGAATATTTTTAAAAATAGAATTATAAAGATTTGAAAATGGAATTGTAAATGATAATATCTCACACATATTTCCTTCCATATTAAGTCTTTCTTTTCTTGATCAATATTATGCTAGGATTCCACATTTACATTTGATTTGCTACGAGTAAGAATCCCTAGATATGACACAAAAGAATTGTGGTTCTTCCCAACAAGATTCTCCACATCATCAAACTCAATGACCAGCTTCGGTCCATTATCCCTTTTCTCTAGTAACTTGTTCATCATGGTGATGTCTCTTATTTTTGCATGTTGATTATGTTGCTCATCAAGATCAACAAAGATCCTCAGGGTGGACATCCTCATGCTAAATTGACAAAAAAACACTTAAAAGTCACAAAAAAGTATAACTTAAAAATGTGATTAAACAATACAACAATACAACAAGATAGACATTATATGCACATCTATGTAATAAAACAATACAACTTGCACCCGTGTCATTCTCAAAGTGCACATCATCATGGTTATCATCTCATGATAATCATCATCATGATCATCATACTCATGGTCAGAGGTCGTCTGGAAACAAATGTCATGTAAAAAATACTCTAACAATGAAATATAAATGATAAAGAATGTAAGATTCTTATCTAACATTTATAAAATAAAAGCATGCCTCTAATATTGGGATATTGTATCAACTCACATTCCCTTGATGTGATCTCTACACATATGTTAAGTCAGTTTCAGCTTCATATTTGGTGTTGGCAAGCCAACTAAGAATGAACGGGAGTCATCATACTTGTCATAGTACTCTTCTTCATCAATAAGATCTGCAATGAACTTCATTTCACCATGAAGAACAACCTAACCATTTTTCATTTGTAGGATCATCGATATAAAACTCTTCTTCAGGTCCCCACCCCTCCTCTCACTTTGCTTCTCCTGTGATGTTATGAATGGTTCACCCTTCTCGTCAATTTTTTCAAGATTCACTAATGTGAAATCCAATTCATCCACTACAACTCCTTTGATGTTATAAACCAAATTACACCTAAAGATCACAACTCTAAAATCTATGTAGTCAAACTCCCATATATCTCCAATAACACCATAATATGACATTTTAGCTTCATGTGGACTCTTATCCATTGCACTAGAAAAATACAATGAAGGCACATGAAGGGGACCCCACTATTTTGCATGACACTCTTATCATCTTGACGCTTTTTGTAATATAAAAGTCTATTTATTTCAAACCATTCATAAGACATAACATTCATTTTTGGGTTTAAAGGTGAGGCATTTAATACTTTTAGCAATATTATTTGGTGTTTGAGATAGTTGGCGTAATACTTTATCTTCAAACCACCTAATAAAAGTCTTGTTATGCTCTATAGCAAGCCACATTACTCGAGGATATTTTGTCTTGATGCAATTGGTATGTTCAGTGATATAAATACTCACTTCATTGATGTTATGTAAAATATAATAGTGTGCTTGTTCTCATAGCTCACGACTTATTACTTTCACTCATCCTCCTAAAGTCCCTTTATCTGAATAGTCATTAATATTTTGTCATTTACAGGAGCTTCATTACAACTCAAAATCATTGCAAAAGTCCATAACCTCCATGGGCACATAACCCTCAATAATACTCCGTTCAAGGAAATAACAGTTTTGAACATAACTTTTAAAAACATTCATGTGACGTTTAAAAGGATACATCCAATACAAGAAAATTGGTCACAACATTTTCACTTCACAAGTCTAATGGACAACAAAATGTACCATGAAATCAAGGAATGAAGGGGGAAAATACATCTCAAACTGGCATAGGGTGATGACCACTTCTCTTTGCAACTTATTGAGATTCTCAGGTTTAATAACTTTGTTTCATAGAGTGTGGAAGAAGAAACAAAGCTTGGTTATTGCAAACCTTACATGCTTCATCAGTATAGATCAAATTGCCACTGGTAATATATGTTGCATTAGAGTCTGACAATCATGAGATTTAGAACCTATCAGCTTTGGATCCTTCATTGTTACCAATCTATGGATATTTAAAGAGTATCCATGTGGTACCTTAACATTAAGCAAGCACTCGCAAAAAGTTTTCTTCTTCTTTCTAGTCAACGTGTAACAAGTAGGAGGTAAATATGTTTTTCAATCACTACTAACTTCTTTTGTTAATTCTTTCCTTATGCCTATTTCACGTAGGTTCATTCTGGATTTGATGCCATCTTTAGTCTTACCTAGTATATTCAACAGAGTACCAATGATGCTAACATAGGCATTTTCCTCAACATGCATGACATCGATACAATGCCTAACTGCCAAACAACTCTAATAAGGAAGATCCCAAAATATTGAACTCTTATTGTATAAAGATTTGTCACTCTATAGAAATGGTATATTATGATCTCTTATATAATGCATTAACAAAGTCTTTTACTCATTTATAAATAACCTCCCCTGATATAGGTTTAGGGGCACTCTGTTCCTCTTTCGATCTATTGAACACTTTGTGCAACCCTCGGTAAGGATGATGAACTTTTAGAAGAAACCTTAGATGACTAATATATAAAATTTCTCTGTCTTGTTTTATTCATATTGGATCATTGTTCTCTTCACATATAGAGAATGCTTTGGATCCTTTTACAATGTATCCAATCAAATTCCCATATGCCAAAAAATCATAAATAATTCAAAGCAACATAGCATGCAAACAAAATGCCTCTCTATGCAAAGCATCATAGGTCATCACACCTTCTCCCTAGAGTTTATTTAAGTGAACAATTAGAGGTTCAAGATAAACATCAATATCATTGCCAAGTTGTTGAGGGCCCAATATCAACAATGATATCATGACGTACTTATTTTTCATACACAACCAGGGAGGAAGATTGTATATAACAATCATAATAGGTCAAGTGCTATGTTGCCTTTTCAATGTGTTGTATTGATTCATCCCATAGATACAAAGCCCAAGTCTTAGACTCCTAACTTCCTCACCAAATTCAAGATACAATAGATCAATATTCTTCTACTATGGGGAATCATATGCATGTCGTAGGATACCATCATTATTTTTCTTTACCTTTGCATGCCACCTTAAATTTTCTACATCCATGGTATTAGCAAATAAGTATTGAAATTGTGATATCATAGGTAGATACCACTTCACCTTGGCAGGAGAGCTAGTTTTGAACTTCCTTGAAGTCGTCATTTTATTAATTGATGATCCACATTTTGGATGATCTTTCAAATCGACGTAGTCCTTTTAAAATAACACACAATCATTCAGGCATGCATGTATCCTCTTAGCCTTCATTCCCATTGGGCACAACATTTCTTTAATTCGTATGTTGAGATTGAAAGCTTGTTGCCTTCAAGAAGAATTTCTTTCAATAAAGATGCAAACGATGTGAAGCTTTTATCACTCCATCCATTTTTATCCTTCGGAGTATACAATCTAAACACAGCGCTCAGCTTCATGAACTTAGTACAACCTATGTATAATGGTTTCTCAACATCATGCACAATGTTTCTAAATTAGAAAACTGGATCGGTATGCTCTACCCCACAACAATCTTGCATCATGTAAACCATGTCTATCAGAATTGGTCCATCCATTACATCATTGTCAACAATTTCTTCTTCAATACAAGTACTACTATCTACATCTACTAATCCAGTAGAAATATCTCCATGCCAGTACCATTCGGTATAGTCTTGTACAATCCTGCTGCATACAACATGACTTTTTATTTCATCAACAGTGTCAAATTTCAAGTTTTTTTGCAAATCCTACATGGATAATAGAACCTATCTCCAGGTCATTTCCTCTGTTCCTTTGTAAATCTTACAAATTGATCAACACTAGTAATAAACTATGGGGTGCAGTGATTTGGAATGGAAAACCATGATCTATCCATTTTATGATCAAAGAGAAAATAGGTATTAGGGTTTAGGGTTTACATATTAGGTTTAGGATTTACAGGTTAGGGTCTATCATTTAGGGTTTATCGATTAGGGTTTAGGGTTTAGGGTTTAGAGATTAGGATTTAGGGTTTATGGTTTACAAATTAGGGTTTAGGGTTTACATATTTGGATGTAGGGTTTAGGATTTACAAATTAGGGATTAGGGTTCATTAATGAATGTGTGTACCACCTACCCCATTCTTGAACATCTAATCTCATTAGTATGTGTATAATGTATATTGGGTTTTAAGAAAACTTTCACAACATTTCCTCGCAGTTCTCCAAGTACACTGATGTAGATGGACAAATATCCACCTACATATGTACTTAGAGAACATCATGAGAAATGCTAATGAAACATCTTCAAAATTGAATACACATTACACACTTACATCCTAAGTGATATTAAGTATTCAAGAACAGTCCCGCTCTAGGGACTATCTAAGATTTACTTGTAATTAGTAAATTTCAAATGGGTTTTTAGGCAAACAAATAATATTATCAAATGCACATGAATAGAGGAGACTCACTAGATATTGCCATCGTTTGGATTTTTAGTGCAAAATTAGGGTTTGAATGGTTCAAGCATAGTTGTAAATCTAATTAGAGAAGATAAAACTTAGATCTAAGTTAATGCTTAAATTCAAACTATTGAAGTAACTAACGTATCAATTAAGACTAAACAAGAACAGTTAACAAAGTAGAGAAGATACTAGCAAGATAATTAATAATGGATCAATTAACACTAAATAAGAACAATTAACTAAACTAGACAAGCAACTAGAAAGATAATTAATGGTTTAAGCAATTCATTAGCAAATTTTAAGCATAATTAAAGGTTTAAGAATAATTAATGATTTAAGATAATTAATGATAATTATGGATTTAAGTGAGAGCTAACCACTCATGCATGTGTCAAAGTACTGAGCGGCGGATGTGGTTGCGGTTGCGACGACTGGAGGTCGTGAAGCATACTGGAGCTGGAGGTGGTTGTGGTGGCGGCTACTAGAGGTGGAGGTTGTGGCGGCAGGGGGTGGAGGTGGAGGTGGAGGTGGAGGTTGGGACAACGGCTGGAGGTCAAGGTTGCGACAGTAGAGGAGGTGGATGGAGGTGGCAATAATGGCTAGAGGACGTGAAGAAAGCGATTGGAGGTGGTTGTGATGATGGTCGACAGTAGCAGTTGTCGACGAGTAGCATGGAAATAGTAGTAGTAGCTCCAGTAGCAGCAACAAAAATAACAACAATAGCAATGGTGGACGAATGACGGAGGAGACGAAGGAAAAATCACCAGAGCAAGAACGAGATTTAGTGATGAAATAGAAGAGGGGGAAAAGAAATTTTATGAGTGGTATTAAGTGGGATATAATCGTCAGTTGTTAAGTAAAATTGACGACTATGTACTTAGTCGTCAGTTCGATAGAGCAAAACAATGACATAGGTAGTCTTCGGTCATCATTTTCTCTAGGAAAAATCGATGATTATGTCCCTTATCCTACTAAAAATGTCAACCATGTTAATGACTTAGTCGTCATTTGTGGAGAGAGAAACTGATGACTAATAGAGCACTTGTTCGTAGGTTAGCTAAAAGAAACTGAAGCTAGAGGCCCTTATCTGAGTGGAAAAAAATTGTCTTGGGTAAAGTTTGAGTCGTCGGTTTTTTTGACTGAACCGATACTAAAGATCAATTTGGGGGGAGCACTTTTTTACGAGGACATTGCGTGAATCCTCCGATGTCAGTTTCTTGACAAAAAACTGATATTGATTGTGTAATTTTGATGGGTTTTTTCTAAAAATCAATATTGGTTTTGCGGATAAAAAATCGATGCCAGGAGTATTCTAGAGGCAAAATTTATTTCGCGCGAAGGTGTCTGTCGTTAGTTCTCTGAAAATCAACTATCATCTTAAAATTTTTGGAGTCAAATATTTTTTCTTGAAATTTTATATTTTGCGAGTTATTTTAGACGTCTATTTTGTAAAATTATAACTAACGTCAAAGAAAAATGGTACTCTTATCTTTTCTAAAGTGGTCCCGACTTGATCAATGGTGACATTTATGCTTATGAAGTGACGTTATTTGGTCTATAGTGTCGCTTTGCCGTTGAAACCGACGTCAGGAAAAGTGACACTAGAAGTTAGAAATGTACTAGTTTAATTATCAACTTGACCGCAAATCCAACATATTTTGACTTGGATTATCTTTTGGGTCCTACATTTTGGTTTCGAGTTAGCGTTGTATTTTTGCTTATGATCTTGACTACCTTCTTTCCAAGTGTAAGATTGACCTTAGGAAAAGTTTGGCCGACACCATTTTCTTATAGAATCTATATTATTCTTTTATTTATATGTTTGTCATTAGATAATTTAAAGAAAATATGCCTTCTGATAGAACAAGGTCCTCCCAAGATTTAAAAACTTTCTCAACTACTAACAACTACAAATTTGTCAGATAGCTACATATCATCCTCTCACAAATCATGAACAAGGAGTAAAAGCTTATGTGTTTGTTCAAAAATTGTTCTTCCTTCAATCGTATAAAATTTCAAAATGTTGACAACATATTATTTCTCAATACCGCAATCTTTGGTATTATACTCCTGATCCAAACTTCTTCAAAGTTTTTTTAACAAATTTGGCAGGACAAGAGTTGTATATATGGAACAAAACATTTGATAAAGCTGGCAACATTGAGCATCAGCACAGTTCATCTCCCTCCTCTCAATCGGATATCTTTTATGGACCTTTGGTGCCCCACCGTGTAAGAATATGTCTGCACTTTCTTACCAGGTAATGTGTTCACATGATCAAGATACACAATATATCTTAATCAAATTTTTACCATGTCTCTATCACCTGGAGCAGAATGGAGAGCAGTAGCAGATTGCAGCAGCAGACTGTAGCAGCAAGAGAAGGAAGAAGATGGATACTTTGAACTTCATTCGTCGCTACAATAGTGAAAGGGTTAATGAATAACGTGTCCGACCCTAATTAATGTGGTGACCTGTTAAGCAATTTAGAAATCAAATCGTTCACTCTCACCTACATGATCACACATTTCCAAAAAGAAGTGTCACATGATTTAGTTGCAAATATACAGGAATTGTAGTTGACAAAGAACTGCCTGTATTCGACCATTCATTAAATGCTAAAATATAGTTACATATGGCCAGATACTAATGGCTAATTATATCTCGAATAAAACACATTCTCGCATCCAGTTTCAGTCGTTCGGATATAGGGACCTGGGAGTAGTTGCCACTGCTCAAATACAAGTACTCAAGTCTAATTCAACTTCTCGAATGTGTCACTCGAATGTCACTCAAATGCATGTTGAATATATTTCAAATTATGGCAAAAACTCCATTTATTTATCTTTGTAGTATAAAAAGAAACTGAAAACCATTCTGCCAACGTCGTGCCCAATCTAGAGTGGCATCCTATGCGTGACAATCTCTATTTCAAACTCTTCGAAAAAGTGCTCACAACCCTTCCCTTATATAAGGGTGGTTTCCACTCAAAAATAGGCAATATTGGACTACATAGTCTCTCTTCTACATACAATGCACACTACTTACATATTCTATAATTTCAGACTTGACATTGTGTATTATGTAACATTTACTGTTCTTAGAATGCGGTGAGACTAAGCGGGCGATGGTGATATGGTGTTTCGTCTAGGTTACCTATACTTTCCTTAGATTGCTAATGCAAGCACCCGCCAAGTTGGCATGCATGCCTATCAAGTATAACCTGGATTGCTCTGACTGCCGCTTGCAGCAAGGATTTCAAGATATGAATTACCATCTTTACGTTCGTATCAGGCCACGCCACTGCCGCCGCGGCGCACGTACGCGAGTACCATCTTAGAGAGTTGACCACGGATGACGGACCTCATCTCCTAGAATTCATGTCTGCTTCTACGTGTGTACTTATATCCGAGCTATTAGATAGAGCTTCTTTCACATCTATGCTCGTTTCCTCTCGAAATAAGTCCAGGGCGAGGAGACGCAGAAGTAGGTCCAGTAAAACACGCAGGTAATCAGCATGAACGCTCCTGGAAACAGCAGCACCGTCGGCGGCGTCCCAGCCAAGCTCCCGCCACCTCTCAATGGAAGGCTTATCACCATCCTGAGCATCGATGGAGGAGGGGTGAGAGGGATCATTCCCGCTTGCATCCTTGAGTTCCTTGAGGCCAAGCTCCAGGTGCGTACGTACATGTACCCTTCATATTCAGTAAATTAAAACATTAGCATTCATGTACTTATCTGCTACTCTGGAGCATCGATGACTTATTCTATATGCAGGAACTCGACGGACCGGGAGTTCGTCTGGCAGACTACTTCGACGTAATCGCCGGGACTAGCACCGGAGGTTTGGTGACGATCATGCTGACAGCACCGGGAAAGGACGGCCGCCCACTTTATGCCGCAAAGGATATCACGCCTTTCTACCTCAAGGAGTCACCCAAGATCTTCAAGCAGAGTGCCACTGGGATCGTCCACAACCTCATGGGACCCAAGTACGACAGCCACTACCTGCGTACGCTCGTCAAGGGATTACTGGGCAACACCACGATCAGCCAGACCGTAACCGATGTTGTCATACCTGCCTTTGACATCAAGCTGATGCAGCCCATCATCTTCAACACCTTCGATGTAGGACATGGCCGCTAGTTCGATCGGTTTACCTCCTAGTGCAACATCATATGTCTTATTTATTATTCTTATGTATGGACAACTTAGATCATCAAATTCCTGAATTATGATTCGTTTGGTGATCGATCTACTGTGGCAATCATATATGGCCACTTAGTTCGGATTTGCTGTTCCTTTTCCCATCAACATACATTCAATGGTAGGGTTGGGATTTTATTCGTATAACAGATGGCAATATCTAACACAAGGTGCAGCTTGCTCCTTGTTAAGTTAGGAACAGCAAATCCTATGGGCTTAGTAACATATTTTCACTAACGATGATCGCCCGAGCAATTAACATACGTATAACATTCACACATAATTGTTGCAGCCTTTGACTTTTTCAACTTCAGGGAAAGAGACAACCTTTGAAGAATGCTCTCCTATCAGACGTTTGCCTCAGCACGTCCGCGGCGCCTACTTATCTCCCACCTCACTACTTTGAGATCAAAGATCCCACCACAGGGGAAAACAGAAGCTTTAACCTCACAGATGGTGGCGTGGCTGCTAATAACCCGGTGAGTAGATCAAACTGCAGCTACAAGACTGCATCATATTCTCTTCTGGTATCGCTTTCGAGAATATTAACAGCCGATGACTACTTATTCCCAGAGAAAAGACCACCTCTTTTAATTTTTTGTCTATTTAAATGTGAAATGACTACTTATTTTTTTGAACTTATTTCTTTTTCACCTTGTTGTCTAGACTCTTTTTACTGTCAATTCAAATTTCAAACTACAGAATGCCACCACAGTTTTCTGCCAAACGGTTACTTCTTTAATTCCTTTTAAACCATTTAATGATCAGTGCTGAACTGTTAGCTTCTTTAACTCATTTCCATGATCACTGCTTTATTCTATGGTGTTAGGAACTAAATCCAAACGCAGCGTCTTTTAAACGATGACAGTTTTCTATAGCAAGTAGCATGTTCGCTTATTGTTTAAGTCTAGCTTCTTCACCTAAACGATGCATGCAGACTAAGATTCCAAAGATTGTATCCCTTATTTTATGAATGCGTGATGAATTTTAAACAACCAATTGTGACGCATGCTTACTCGGCTTGACTTACTTCATGCAAGAACATCAATTCTCAAAATGGGTGCTATGAGCATGACTGCAGGCAATGTCGGCTCTCACCATGGTCAGGAAGCAATTCATCACCGAAAACAACAACTTCGATTCTATCAACGCCACGGAATTAAACAGATACCTCATAATTTCTTTGGGGACCGGAACGGCAAAGCACGAGGCGATGTACAACGCCGCAGCTGCTGCTAAATGGGGTGCCCTCTCTTGGGTATTCAACCTTGAAGGATTCACTATTTTCACACCATTGATTGATATCATCATGCAAGCAAGTGCCGACATGGTTGACATCCACGCAACAACCCTCTTCCAAACACTTTCCAATGAAAACAACTATCTCCGTATTCAGGTGATTAGATTGCATAAAATGAGTAGTCTTTCATTCTTGATAGATACCATACATGATAAATTCCTATCATCTAGGCAGAAAAAATGACTATGATGTATGATTCTACTACAGGATGACACATTAACTGGAGCTGTGGCTTCGGTTGACGTCTCTACTGAGCAGAACCTGAAAGCACTAGTGGAGGTTGGAAAGAACCTTTTGAAGAAGCCGGTGTCAAGGGTGAATATTGATACAGGATTGTATGAACCAATCGAAGGCGGCGAAACAAATGTGAAAGTATTAAGTGATTTCGCTGAGCTGCTTGCGAAGGAGAGGAGAGAAAGGCTTGCATGCATGGATGAATAGTTTCAACTACATGATTCCATTTATATAATCTTACAATAACTTGTAAATTATTATCCAGCCAACACTATTTGTGTTTGACATGCTTTATCAATGTTTGGATGCTTAATTATAATGGTGAAGCTTTACACCTCATCTTCCACATTCGGTGTAGCACTTGAAGGTGGCACTGTAACAAATTGGCCACTCTAAAAGAGTTATAAGCTTTAAAGGTACCGCATGTGTTGGAATCAGGACCCTCATTGATGAGCAAGTCTTCACTCAACTAGTCTTATCTATAAGGGAACCAGGTGTTACGGAGACGACCCTAAAACAAAAGTAATGTATGAATTAACTTCAATTGTTAGAACTCACACCTTAGAGAGGTTATACTTCTCCATAGCTAACACCTTCACACAATATCACCATAATACATTATTTTGAAACATGTGATATAAGTTAAAAATAAATAAAATGAGGATGTTAAAATTTAAATTCAAGAAAATGAAATAAAATGTCAAACTTTATAAACTTAAACAAAATGCTCCCTTGTATAGGGAAGGACATGCCTCTTGCCATGTTGATGGTAATTACTAACCACATTAAAATAGTTGGCAAGGTAGTAGATCGGGTGGTGAACGAGTAGGCTTTTTAGTGAAGGGGCCAAGGACCGAACCCCTAATTGTACACCTCAGAATGAAAAGGATTTTGTTATGTAAGGTCAAGCCATGGTGTGAGTTCAAACTTCCCCTTTTATCTGCAGGCAGTTGGAATTACACTGTCAGGATGAGGTCACCGAAGTGACTCTTCCTTAGGGGTGATTCCACCATCATCGAACAAAAAACATATAAGTACACACTAACAAACAATGATATATCTATTTGCATTTAGCCTTCCACCTCTAGCTTACATAGTGGGTACCAATTTTCTTTCCTTCTTTTTTCCTTTGAATTAATTTATGTACAAAATATACTATAACAAAATATCATAAGGGTCAGGGCTAAATCTTTGACCATAGATGTCTAAATCCCTGATACCAACTTGTTGGTTAGGGCCTAACCCTGACCATTATTCCTTGAGTAGAGGCTTGGTGAGTAAAAAGTTCAAGTCAGGGCCATCCTTGAGCAAAAAGATGTATAAGCCTTAAGCCTTTCACAAAAAATATGCATGTATATGGCCCTAGAGACAAGTAGTTACTCAAGGTTGAGCCTTTGGAATAAATCATATTTTTCTATAGATATACCTTTTATATCATTAAATAAATATTGTGAATGTACAATCAATAAGGTTACATAAAAGTACACACCAATTCCAAAAGTGAGTCGTGTATTTATATTCATATTCCATACACATAAAGTTTTCACACCAGACTCAAAGCATACACAAATGGTTCTTATTTCTTCAAAAGAAAATGGGTTGAACATCCATGTTAATTTGCATAGAACAAATGTCAATTACAAGGGAAGTACTTTTTGCCTTTCTCCTTTTACAAATAAAGAATAAGATATTGATTACATCATCGTATTCATATAGAATCAATATACAAGATATTTCCAAATTCTAACAAAGTATTGCCTACTCCTCCAAAAATCATGCATGATAATTTTCATGGTAGCCATAGGAAAGCATTCATCCTCCCATCTTACAACTATACACATCTGTAAAGTAGAAGAAATCAACTAACGGACAATAATTATGAGGTGGGTCATTACCATCAGGTAATGGTGTTCATATAACCAAATTAGTTAGACATGCCCATAATTTTCAATCTGAAAAATAGAGAGAAAAAAATTTCAGATTGGGCAAAACACATAGGAGATTATCTTATAAAGATGAGTCAAACACATAATTAAAATTTTGGATATATTTATACAAGAAAATACAACCTTTGGTTTTTATTTTCCTACATATGTAGCATGGACACAAATTTGACAATAGTTGCACTACTTGCAAGGTACAATAGAGACATGCATGCCCTATGTCCTAGGTGAATATATATCTTGAACAAGAACCCTAGTTGCAAAGGTGTCTATTGACCACAACATCATAAGTATATGGAAGTGATTTGTAAGGATGGAGCAATAATATCCATGCATCCTTATCATATACTACTATTAATTTTAGGGAATGACCCAATTCCAATATTATGGCCTCACAACATCAATCACTTAGCCGGGAATCACCAAGATTGTTCTGCTAACATCAAGTCCTGAGACTTGATCCCATTCATAGGATACTTTTCTTATTTACTTGTAGTCCATGAAACTAATTGGTTTCTTAGGGGCAGGCATATATTCATATGAATCAGTTTTATTTTAAGTGTCATTCATATTTTTTTGGGGTAAGTCAAGAAGCGATCTTATTCATTTTGCCTTCCTCCTGCACGCAAATTCAAATCAGGATTAGGGTCTATAATACTAATTTGAGAACTAAATAAAGTCATACTACTACCATCAAGCTTTGGTTGTAAGTAAATTGGCTAAATTAGGGGGGGGGGGTCATAATGCCACACTTTGTTCACATTTTTCAGATGGTGTTTTGCCAGCCCATCAGCAACTTTGTTCTTCTCATGGATAATGTACTACATCTTCCATGGTTCTCTATCAATCTTATGTATCTTTAGAGTCGAATAGGCATATCTAGGGTGGATTATGGCTCGTTCCTCTTTGGCTGTCGAGGCACAACTACAAACTGGATCAAAAATGGCTTCCTCAATCCAGTTGTCTATTGTATACTTCATCGCCACCCATATTCCTATTAGTTCTTCCTCCATCACTGATGTCGATGGAAATTAGATTCCTCTGCCAATTATCCATTGCCCTTAAGAATTCCACACCACAAAAACTTTTGCCGACTCAATTTTCCTGATTGCAGCGTCCTTATTGAACTTAATACCCTATCCCAAAGGTTTAGTCCAGTTACATGTTCTACTCCTTCCCAGGATTCTTTCCTCTACCCACATGGCCACATTCATGAGACAAACTTCTTTGTTGATGTTGCCAATCAGACACTTCGTCAACAAGACAACATTCTCCAGAACATGTTGGTTCCTACTTTCCATATGAAAATGTGTGAGACCAAGAATATTCTTTGCATAGTTGGGCTCTTAGTTAGGTGTGTTCCCAGCCAAATTTTCTCATCTGAAGAGCTCAAAAGTCCATCAAGCTCTAATCTATTGAGTTGTTTCTCCGACACCCTGTGAGCATATACACAGTCTCATAAGGAATGTAATTATGTCTCCTCATGGGCATTACAGTGGTCATACATGGTGTCCTCAATCATATACCTCATTCTCCTTCTTGAATTTATAAGAAGAGCTCCATGTGTGATAATCTAGGCAAACAATTTGAGCATGTTAGATACTCTAGCTCCCTAGATGATTCTATTTTCTTGGTGTCTTAACAACCTTATCTTTCATCAAGACATTGTAAACTAATTTTGGTTGTGAATTGGATGTCCATGGTATGGCTCCATATCCACAAGTCTTCATGGTTGGTCTCGAAAGGGGGGTTGATCTTCTGAATGTCTGCCACCAAACTGTCCTTGAACCAATATTTTAGGAATTCCATTTCCCATTCCCCTTCCAAGTTAACAACACTACTCACTCCCAAATCCCTGTGCTCCTCAAGGATAGCCTTTGTTGGCTAAATGGACATCTATAAAATCCCTTTGTTTTGATTATGACAAACATTTCATTCTTATTTATCTAACGAGCTACTTGAGTGTGCAGGATGACACAACTATAAGGGAAATCCAACATGAAGTATTTATATTTTCATGCAAATGTAATCATTGTAAAAACTTGTACAGAATTATAATGTACAAGTACTTAGAATCGCATGTAAATCAAGCATTGGATTTTCCCTAGCTAAACACCTTAGTCATCCATTCAATAGGACCACCTATGCACACATATGTATAACTAGTGCCTAACTTGAAACCTTAAAACAGGATCTCTCTCGGTCGACCAACTCCTCGACCGAGACACTTTCGGTCGACCATATTCTCGACCGAGAAAGATCCAAGTAGCCGTTAGACATATCTGCATATAACTTGAGAAAAGAGAAGCCTGTCGGTCGACAAGTCCTCGACCGAGAGGTGTCTCGGTCGACCTTCATTCGACCGAGACGATCTCTGCAATTAGCCGTTAGACTAAACTGACAAGTTAGTTGGCAGTTGGAAATAGACGTTGCATTCAGAGAGCCTGTCGGTCGACGACACTTCGACCGAGTGGGTGTCTCGGTCGACCGTTCTTCGACCGAGACGATCTCTGACAGAATTTGTAGAGTAAAAGCAATTAGCCGTTGTTAAAGCAACAACTTTGTACCTAACGGCTAGTTAAGCACTTAGAAACCCCTAGAAGTTGTCTAGAACGTCCTTAAGCATACTTAGGCCATTCCTATAAATAGGACAAGCCATAGGACACTAGGATTCACTTCTTACACTTGCTATACTTGAGAAAATACTTGAGCCCTCTTGTGCAATCTGTGTGAACTGAGCTTTGTGATCAATTGGCCATTTTCTCCTTAGCTCAAGCTCGTCCTATAGGCTAGATTTTCCTAACCCTAGCAATCACAAGTACATCATATTGGCTAGGAAAATCCAAACGCTTGATCTAGGGAAATCAAGACTTGAGCTACAAGGATAAGTTGTATTTTCTTTTATTCCTTTCTTGTTCCTTGTATTACTTGTACTCTCCTTGCTACTCCAGGTAGGAGGCTGCGGATTGGAGAGGGTGAAGCTCTTCGTGGTGAAGAGGAAGACTTTGGACTACTTCATAAGGCTGTCTTGACGGGAAGCTACTTCAGGAGGAAGGCTACTTCAAGGGGGAGCTTGAAGTTACTTCAAGGAAGGCTGCTTCGAGGTTGGCAAGACTACTTCAAAGTGAAGGCTGTCCAAAGGGTGTTTAGAAAGTATTGTAAATTTTATGTAACATCCTTGAGAGGTAATAAAATTTAGTACTTTCAAAATCCCGGTTGGGTAAGCAACCGGGTAGTGGACTGACTCCTTAGTATTTGCTAAGGTGGAACCACTCTAAACACCTGTGTTCCTCTTCTTAATCTTTAGTTTGGTTGTTTGAGTTTAAATTACTTTAAAATCTCTATAAAACTCTATTCACCCCCCCTCTAGAGGTTTTCAATTGGTATCAGAGCAGGCTTCAAGGAGCCCTAACAAAGTCTTGAAGAAAAGATGGGGGATGGAGTGCTCAACAACCTCAACATTGAAGGAACGCTCGTTGCACGACCTCCGGCATTTGACGGGACAAACTATCAATACTGGAAGAGAAGAATGCAATTTTACTTCCAAGGAATCAATTGGGATCTTTGGAGAATGGTATCTACACAATACACACTCCCACAAGACGATTTCGCAGTATGGGATGCTAATACGGTAAAAATGGCCCAAATGAATGCAAAGGCAGTAAGCATTTTATATTGTTCCATTTCAGTAAGTGAATTTAATAGAGTATCAAACTGTGATACCGCATATGACATTTGGCATAGATTATCTATAACATATGAGGGTACTGTTCAAGTTAAAAACTCTAAAGTTAGTTTGCTTAAAACCAAGTTTGAACATTTTCGTATGGATCCAAACGAAACTATTAGTGAAATGTATTCAAAATTTTCTACTATTGTTAATGGTTTGAGTGCTTTAGGGAAACATGTTCTTGAGGAAGATCAGGTATCAAAAATACTTCGATCTCTTCCGCCAAAGTATAAACCAAAGGTGACAGCTATTGCAGAAGCAAACGACCTCACTCGCCTCAAAATGGAGCAGCTCATCGGAAACTTAGAAGCTCATGAGGCAGACCTAGAAGAGGAAGAGAGAAGAGAACATGAACATCAACGTGGGCCAAAGAAAGACGTGGCTCTCAAAGCATCAAAAGCACTCTCACAAGAGAGTGAGGAATCTAGTGAAGAAGAAGGAGAAGAAGCATTGATAGTCAACGGTAAGAAATATAGAAGGTTTAAATCTAATAAAATTTCTAGTTCTTCTTCCACTCCCAGGTGCTTCGAATGTGGAAAGAAAGGACATTTCAAAAATGAATGTCCCAAAGCTAAGAAGGGAAAGAAATGCTCACATAAGAAGAAAGAAAAAGCTTATAAAGCGGCATGGGATGAAACGAGTGAAAGTGAAAGCGGAGAAGATAAAGTAGAATGTCTAATGGCAAGAGAAGATGAAGAATCTCAAGAGGTAAGCCTAGTTGATCTTCCTAAAGAAGAGTTAGTAGCTAGCTTACAAGAAACTCATGATAAATATGTTGATGCCAAGAAGAAACTAAAAAGGACTATAAAATCAAACAATGAGCTCATTGCCAAAATAGATGAACTTTCTTCTGAAAAGAATAACATTGATCTTGAAAATGCATCTTTAAAAACATCTTTAGATGATTGCACTAGAAAGCTACTTACTTTGGAAACCAATGTTAATCTTCTATCAAAAGAAAAGACTGATTTGTTAGCCAAACTACAAGCTTTTCAAACTCAACCTATCTTGTGCAATCATTCGGACTATGACAATATTGTAAAAGAAAAGGATTCATTGTTTTCTGATTTAGACCAGGCAAGAAAAGATTTACATAAGAAGATGAATGACATTGCTCAGTTGCAAAGAGAACTTTATGAGTTAAGAAGAAAAGATATTCTTGATAACATATTGAGAAGTGGTACTACCTTCAATGGAAGAAAAGGTTTGGGATATGTTCCAAAGAAAAACCAAACCAAAAAGAACCAAACTATGTTTGTACCCAAAAACACAATGGCTAGAAAGAGAAATGAAGTTGATTCTATTACTTGTCATTTCTGTTTACGTCTTGGACATTACTGTTTTTCATGCCCCTACAAGACTAAGAAGTCCAACTTAGTTTGGACCCCAAGACCTCAAACTTAGAAGAATGGAATGTAGTTGAGATATGACAAAATACTTAATTTTTGCAATTTATATTGTCCTATCTCAACAAACGATGCTATGCTTATTGGTATTAATTTTTCTGCATTGCTGTACTAAAACAGAAACTTCGTCGGTCGAAGTACTGTCGACCGAGCTCTGGGTCGGTCGAAGTATTGTCGACCGACTGGATGTCTTTAACAAATCGAAAATCTTCCAGTACTCATTTCGGTCGAAAATTGGTCAACCGAAAAATTTTCTGTTCTTTTTGATTGTGATACAGTAACCTGCTCGATCGACAAATTGTCGACCGAGAATTATATCGGTCGAACAATTGTCGACCGACTAGTTTTCTGTATCAGAACTTTTATACACATATGCATTTTAAAAGTTTCTAACCTTATCGGACCATCACATGGGTACCAAAATCTAAATTCTAATGCAGGAATGGGTAGTTGATAGTGGCTGCTCCAAACATATGACCGGGAACAAGGACGCCTTTCAAACCTTTGAAGAAAAGAAAAGTGGAACGGTTACCTTTGGAGACAATGGTAAGGGAAAAATCATTGGAATAGGTAATGTTGGAACAAATCTTGAAATCAAAAATGTTCTACTAGTTGATGGATTGCATCATAATTTAATAAGTGTAAGTCAACTATGTGATAGTGGTTATGATGTGTTGTTTAACAAAACCTGCTGCAAGTTATTGATAGAAAATACTACAAATGTTGTTTATGAAGGAAATAGAGTTGGAAATCTTTATATCCTTAAACCAAACTCTATGAAATCAGTAGTAGGTAAATGCTTACATGCAAATGAAAACACCTTACAACTATGGCATAAAAAGCTTGGTCACGCTAGTTCACATGCTATTAAAAAGTTAGTAAAATATGATCTTGTTCGTGGATTACCTGCTTTGTCTTTTGATCAAGTTGCAAATTGTGAACCTTGTACAATGGGAAAGCAAACCAAAACATCTTTTAAATCAAAACATGTACTTAGCACCAGTAGATCCTTAGAATTAATTCATATGGATTTATTTGGACCAATGAGAACACAATCTATTGGTGGTAAAAGATATTGTTTTGTTATTGTTGATGATTATAGTAGATTTACATGGGTACATTTTATTGCAACTAAAGATGATACTATTCATGTCTTTATGCAATTTTGTTCTAAGATTGAAAATCTTTTACAACATAAAATATGTACCATTAGAAGTGATCACGGTGGCGAATTTGAAAATCATACATTTGAAACTTTTTGTACATCTCAGGGGTATACTCACAATTTCTCTGCTCCACGTACTCCACAACAAAATGGTATTGTAGAACGGAAAAATCGATCTCTACAAGAAATGGCTAGGACCATGATGCTTGAACACAACACACCTAAAACCTTTTGGGCTGAAGCTGTAAACACTGCTTGTTATGTGATAAATAGAGTCACGGTTCACTCTCATTTGAAGAAAACTCCATATGAAATAATACACTCTAAGAAACCTAGAGTTGACTACTTCCATACTTTTGGCTCTACATGTTACATTTTAAACACCAAGGATGATAGAGACAAGTTTGATTCTAAATCACACAAAGCATTCTTCTTGGGATATTCTACTTCTAGCAAAGCGTTTAGGGTATATAACACTATCTCTAGAAAAGTTGAGGAATCCATTCATGTTCCTTTTCATGAGGAATCAAAATCTACAAATTTAGATATCATTGATCTCACTAATCAGTTTGAAACTATAACCATTCCCAATGATAATGAGAAAACTCCCACATCCGATCCTCCAGTTGAAACACAACCTACACCTAGGCTGATCAAGGATCATCCCCAAGAGCTAATTATTGGAGATCCAAATGATAAAGTCAAAACTAGGTCCTCTTTCCAAGATGTTGCAAACATGGCTTTTGTCTCTATCATTGAACCTAAGAAAATATCCGAAGCTCTTAAGGATGATTACTGGATAATAGCCATGCAAGAGGAATTAAATCAATTCACTAAAAACGATGTATGGGATTTAGTTCCTAAACCACAAGATAAAACTATCATAGGAACTAAATGGGTTTTTAGGAACAAGCTTAATGAGGCAGGAGAAGTCATAAGGAATAAAGCACGGTTAGTTGCACAAGGATATAATCAACAAGAAGGAATAGATTTTGATGAAACATATGCACCCGTAGCTCGACTTGAAGCTATTAGGATGTTACTAGCTATTGCTGCCCATAAAAACATTCAGCTATATCAAATGGATGTCAAAAGTGCATTTCTAAATGGCATCATACAAGAAGAAGTTTATGTTGCTCAACCACCTGGCTTCGAAATACCAGAAAAGGACGATCATGTTTATAAACTTAAAAAGGCACTTTATGGTCTAAAACAAGCACCTAGGACTTGGTATGAACGGCTCAAGACATATCTTTTTGATAATGGTTTCTCTATTGGAAATTCAGATTCTACTTTATTTTTCAAACCATATGCATCTGATTTCTTAGTTGTGCAAATATATGTTGATGACATTATTTTTGGTCCCTCAAATGAATCATTATGCACACAATTCAGTGACATTATGCAAAAAGAATTTGAAATGAGCCTTATGGGTGAACTAACATTCTTTCTTGGTTTTCAAATTAAGCAAACACCTGCCGGAATTTTTATAAGCCAAGAAAAATACACTAAAGAAATGTTAAAACGCTTTGGGATGGATCAATGCAAACATGCTACTACTCCTATGGCTACTTCTATTAAAATTGATAAGGATGAAAATGGGGAACCTATTGATGATTCCTTATATAGAGCCATGATTGGTAGTTTGCTATATTTAACCGCTTCTCGACCGGACATTATGTTTTCCGTTGGTCTTTGTGCTCGATTTCAATCCCAGCCTATGCAATCTCATTTTCTTGCGGTTAAACGAATTCTTCGATATCTAGCCGGCACTACTTGTTTTGGGTTATGGTATCCAAAAGGACAATCCTTGGATTTTAAAGCATATACTGATGCGGATTATGCTGGTTGTCGACTTGATCGCAAAAGTACTAGTGGTGGATGTTTCTTATTAGGTAGAGCCTTAGTATCTTGGTTTAGCAAGAAACAAAACACGGTTGCCCTATCTACAACCGAAGCTGAATATATGGCAGCTGGGTCTTGTTGTGCTCAAGTGCTTTATATGCAACAGGTTTTAAGCGATTATGGTTTTCATCTTTCATCTACACCTATTTTTTATGACAACACAAGCGCCATAAACCTAGCACACAATCCTATTCTACACAGCCGGGCCAAACATATTGAAATCCGTCATCACTTCTTAAGGGATCACATCTCAAAGAATCATGTTTCCCTTCATCATGTTGATACGGAAAATCAATTGGCTGATATTTTTACAAAACCGCTTCCATTAGATCAATTCAACAACATTAGGAAGCAACTACTTATTACTCCGTTGGAGGATGTTTTCTTTGATATCTGCGGTTCTTAAAAACGAATACTTATGCTTTTATGTTTAGTATCAAAATTGATATGAACGTTTAAATTGGAAATTTGCAAATTGTTGCCTCTTGGCTAGAACACAACTTAGCCAAGGGGCGCTACGGTCGTAGTCAAGGGCGACCTAAAACAAGCTTTGCCAAATATGCTTCTTTGGACATCATTTTCGTAAACTTCATTGCTTTACATTTTGGCTATTCAATGGACATCTTTTTCGTTCATTTTTTATGGGATATCTAATTAAGGGGGAGTTTTTAATAAAACGGTTATCTTTTTGAGATGACAAAGGGGGAGAGATATATAAAACTATAACTTAATATTTATGACAAACTCAATCAATGAGTTTCATAAATATACTCTTGGCTTTACATTGAAAGTTGCTATATTCCCAAATGAACTGGATTTCATGTTCCATAATTCATTGGGGATACTAAGCACACATTTTATAAATAAGAGGAAAAGTTCCAAACGGCAATCTAAAGGTATGGCATTTATATGTTTTATATTTCCTTTATTCATATTTTGGAAATGTTTGTATCTTCAAAAAGGGGGAGATTGTTGGCTAAATGGACATCTATAAAATCCCTTTGTTTTGATTATGACAAACATTTCATTCTTATTTATCTAACGAGCTACTTGAGTGTGCAGGATGACACAACTATAAGGGAAATCCAACATGAAGTATTTATATTTTCATGCAAATGTAATCATTGTAAAAACTTGTACAGAATTATAATGTACAAGTACTTAGAATCGCATGTAAATCAAGCATTGGATTTTCCCTAGCTAAACACCTTAGTCATCCATTCAATAGGACCACCTATGCACACATATGTATAACTAGTGCCTAACTTGAAACCTTAAAACAGGATCTCTCTCGGTCGACCAACTCCTCGACCGAGACACTTTCGGTCGACCATATTCTCGACCGAGAAAGATCCAAGTAGCCGTTAGACATATCTGCATATAACTTGAGAAAAGAGAAGCCTGTCGGTCGACAAGTCCTCGACCGAGAGGTGTCTCGGTTGACCTTCATTCGACCGAGACGATCTCTGCAATTAGCCGTTAGACTAAACTGACAAGTTAGTTGGCAGTTGGAAATAGACGTTGCATTCAGAGAGCCTGTCGGTCGACGACACTTCGACCGAGTGGGTGTCTCGGTCGACCGTTCTTCGACCGAGACGATCTCTGACAGAATCTGCAGAGTAAAAGAAATTAGCCGTTGTTAAAGCAACAACTTTGTACCTAACGGCTAGTTAAGCACTTAGAAACCCCTAGAAGTTGTCTAGAACGTCCTTAAGCATACTTAGGCCATTCCTATAAATAGGACAAGCCATAGGACACTAGGATTCACTTCTTACACTTGCTATACTTGAGAAAATACTTGAGCCCTCTTGTGTAATCTGTGTGAACTGAGCTTTGTGATCAATTGGCCATTTTCTCCTTAGCTCAAGCTCGTCCTATAGGCTAGATTTTCCTAACCCTAGCAATCACAAGTACATCATATTGGCTAGGAAAATCCAAACGCTTGATCTAGGGAAATCAAGCCTTGAGCTACAAGGATAAGTTGTATTTTCTTTTATTCCTTTCTTGTTCCTTGTATTACTTGTACTCTCCTTGCTACTCCAGGTAGGAGGCTGCGGATTGGAGAGGGTGAAGCTCTTCGTGGTGAAGAGGAAGACTTTGGACTACTTCAGAAGGCTGTCTTGACAGGAAGCTACTTCAGGAGGAAGGCTACTTCAAGGGGGAGCTTGAAGTTACTTCAAGGAAGGCTGCTTCGAGGTTGGCAAGACTACTTCAAAGTGAAGGCTGTCCAAAGGGTGTTTAGAAAGTATTGTAAATTTTATGTAACATCCTTGAGAGGTAATAAAATTTAGTACTTTCAAAATCTCGGTTGGGTAAGCAACCGGGTAGTGGACTGACTCCTTAGTATTTGCTAAGGTGGAACCACTCTAAACACCTGTGTTCCTCTTCTTAATCTTTAGTTTGGTTGTTTTAGTTTAAATTACTTTAAAATCTCTATAAAACTCTATTCACCCCCCCTCTAGAGGTTTTCAGCCTTATTTTCTAGCTCTTCCAATACAAGGTTTGATTTTACCCAACAATCTTTCCAGAAATTAATATTTTCACATGATAGAGGTGGAACTATAGTGAAATTCGTCATGAATTCTTTACTTTCACAAACATATCTCCTTAATCTCAACGCCCCATAGATTTTTTGGGACTTGAAATATACAAATTTCTTCTGCACACTCCTACACCATGGTGTTTTTCTATTGCATAGCATCTCCCAAGTATTTCTCATTAGTAAGGCGGCATTCCAATCTCTCATTGATTTAACTCCAAGACATCCCTGCTCCTTAGGTCTAGTAACTTTGTCCTAGGAGACCAAATACATAGGTCGTTCTTTATGACATCCTCCCCAAATGAATCTTCACACTAGTGCATCAATGGTGTCATACATATGTAATGGAAGAACGGATGTTTGCATGATGTATGTTGGGATAGTAGATAGAATAGATTTTGTAAGACTTATATGCCTGGATACACAAAGCTACGGGTTGGCCATGCATTGATATGAGATGAAACTTTATTGATGACATTTGAATAGGTGTTCTTATTCACTTTCATATCTATGATGGGTGATACCTTCCCAAATCTTCAGTGCCCTAAAATCCACTAAAAGTCTCAATTCTTCTCTTCTTCCTTCTAGGCATACTCCTTGAGAAGAAGATTCTTGTCTTTGTCTGTGATATAAGTTGTCCCGCTGCTCTTTCAAACTTGAAGAAGCATTCCTTTATGATGTCCATTTGGTTTTTGGTTACTTCTATGAACCCAATTATATCATATGTGAAGCACACATGTGCAATCATTGGCCCAGTAACTCCCAGTTTATTTGATTTCCATTTTTTCTCATTTACATATGTGTTAATTAGTTGACTTGGTCATTTAAGACATAACACAAAAACATATGGGGATAAAGGGTCCCCCTGTTGGATTCCCATTCTATCTTTGAAATGTTTAGATTGTTTGTCATTCCATGCTATAGATATGTCACCACAAGTGATAGAGTTCAAGATGTAATTTTGGATGTTAACTGGCTGGTTGACCTTAGATAGTGTATCCTCAATCAATTTCCATGACATTATATCTAAGCTTTTGTTAAATCAATTTTTATGGCCATTGCTTTGACACTAGTCTTCCTCTTCATTCTATGAATGAGTTCTTGAATGATGGAAATGTTGTCAGTAATTTTTCTTCCAAGTACAAAACTACCTTTTCCATCTGATACTCATTTCGGCATGAATTGTTTCAATCTTTCAACCACTACTTTAGTGGATAACTTCAGCACTATGTTGCTCAGAGAGATTGGATGCACCTTCTCGCATCTTTATGGTTTGGGAACCTTTAGAATTAGAACAATAGTTGTAGAATATAATCTGGAACTCGATGGTCTTCTGGCTATAGCTCCCCTCATAGTTCTCCACACATAATCCCCTAACCAGTTCTAGTCATTCAAAATTAAATGGGTACTCAAGCCATCAGGCCCTGCTGCTTTAAATGATTTCATTCATTTTAAGGTTTTATAGACTTCTTCCTTGGTCAGCTCACATGCAACTATATTCATTTGTTCTTCTGAAAGCCTGTGAGAGTACCTCGGCATTGAATCGATTGAGTCCATATGGTCTTCAGCTGGATCAGTTAAGATTTTTTTGAAGTGTTCGACTACCATCTGCATGAGCTCCTATTCATTTAAGACCCATTCCCCGACATTGTCTATGAGTGAGGAGATGAGATTACCTTTTTGTCTCTGGTTCACCAAATTTTTGTACAAAAATATTTGTTGTCTCTGTCCTTGAGCGAATTGATATGTGATTTTTGTTTCCAATCTTCTTCTTATTTCTTAGAATAATATCTAGCTCCTCCTACATGTATCTACACATGTTCGCAATAATGATATCATATTGAAAGGTCTGATTATTTTGGAGGTTTTTTATATTACAAATCCAATGGTCTTTTTCCTTTTTTCTTTTCATTAAACCATTTGTGGTCCCAATCCATCAGGACCCCTCTCCCCTGGTCCAGAGCAGAATCAAAATTGTCCTTCCAATCTCCTTTCAGAGTGTTTGTAAACTCTAGTTCTGAGAACCATAATGTGCTTATGATGAACCTCCTACCAGACTCTCCAGATCTCTTAGATTTTAGGAGAATGGGGCAGTGGTCTGAATGAATGTGTGCTATATGATTAAAAACCATATCAAGATATTGTTGGATGAACTAGGAGTTTGTAACAGCTCAGTCAAGTCTTTCCAATAACCTAGTGTGCTTGCGTGTATACTTCATTTATGAGAAACCTAGATCAATTAAATTAGCTTCCATCAATGTTTCATAGAAGATCTTGGCTTCATTCACATAGAAGTGATCACTCCCAAAATTCTCACTGGGGTCTGTCATCGTGTTGAAGTCTCCCGGACCACCTTGGGTTCTTGTGTACGACTACCCATATCTATTGAATCCCTCCACAACATCTTGTGAACAGAAGGGTGAGGACTATCATAAATAAAAGTTGTAGACAAAGAATTGTCAATATGGTAGGTAATAAATTGATGATGTCGAATGATATCCAACTTACAGTATGATGGGTCCCATAAAACCCATATGCCTCCTTCATAGCCTTGTGCCTCTACTTTGTGTGAACATATAAGACTCAAACTCTTTATTGTGGCCAGAGCACACCTACCATTGATCTGCGGTTCCAAAACCACTATAGTTTCAGATCTTTTGAATTCATGAACTCTTTAAGCATGTTCTGTGTATCATCATTACCAATCCCTCTTACATTCCAATAGAGAATGTTTACCATTCAAAATAAAAGTAGTACTTAGTTTTAAAATATTGGTTCACTATACTACTTTGTCACTGCTACTGACCTTAGTTTTAAAAGATTGGTTCACTATACTACTTTGTCACTACTACTGACCTCTTTAACAGCGTGCTCGACCACCTTTGCAGATATATTGGAATTAGCATCCACTATAGCAGCATCCTCCTTTGTTAATGTTCTCCTTGGACTCCATCTCCTCATTTTCGATGGAGGGAGTTGCTTTACAGTACCTTTCTTTTTCATTTTAGTGTCATTTCCTTTGCCCAGCATCCGATTAGGATGGGGATTTAGACATAGATACCTCACCCAGGACTTCCTCAGCAGCCTCTTCTAGTTCTCTTGCCTAAAAGTCTAGTATAGGAGCTTCAATACCCTACATTTCTATAGAATCATATATTGCAATCACACAATATCATCCACCCTAGGGTGATTTACTGTGAGCTTCATGATTCCCCTCAATCGACTTGTGTTCTTCATTTACTTGATTAGACTTAATCTTTGACGTATTTGGTAATATATTGCAAGGCATTGTTAGTATCCCCCTCACCATATGATGTTGTATCATTTTTATTTTTCCTTTACGCTTTAGGTGGCCCTTTTGTGAAGTCAATCGTGGCCCGCACTTCATTGAATCGTGCTTCCATTCCATCAATGTCATCATTGATGTCCTGTAGTAAACTTGCAAATATATTATTTGATTTCCTTCCTTTGCTATTATCCTCCCTATTCATCCCTTGTTGTCGCCTTTGACCTCCTATATTTCTTTTCTGTCGGTCACTCCTCAGCCGTAGAGTGCTCACCAGCTTCATCTTGGTGAATATGTATACCTCCTGCCTCTACATTAGAGTTCCTCTACAGGCCTTCTACGTTTCCCTAACATATGTTTGATATATGGCCCTCCTCTCCACATATGGCACAGGCCTAGGAGAAACCTTTGTATTTCACCTCATATTCCACCTCATTGATAAGTATCAATGGGGATTAAATGTTTGGTAGTGTCGATCTCCAATTCTAATCTCACAAATTTTCTTCTAGATTGATTAGTTGTATGGGTACCCACCTTTATCAATCTACCCAAAGCAAAAGGAATGTATTCAAAGATGGTTGGCACATATAAGTGCAGTGATAGATTTACAATCCTTACCCAAGAAACAATCAACTCTAGATAGCTTTCCAACAGAGTGAACATCAGGTACCACTCCATAACTCTAACATATCAAAACTTGAACATATTCTCTTTTTGGCCCTTTCCCAAGATTTTCCTTTCCTTTCTATCCATTTTTTGCCTTAATATTTAAATTGTGGAATTTATAGTGGTTTGGTGAACACTTATTCACTATTTGTGCCAATGAAAGGGTTTATACACAAATACCTCAGTGAAATCTTATTTAAGGATCTAAAATGCAAAATTATCACTTAAATGGAACAATGGTAAATAAATTTGTGCTAGAAGTGTAAGGCCACAAACCTTTCTTAATGTATTGAACAAGCTTAATTAACATAATTAAGTTCTCTAAATCTTAATTTAACTTTGTGATATGTTTTGAAATCATAAAATGAGCCTAATTTTCAAATTTGGTTCAGTTTGGATGTTGTTTGTGCAAGTTATGCAATTTTAGGTACGTTCTGCTCTTTTATGCAATTCACCCAATTGGGAGGTTTTCTTTGCAAATTATCACATGCATTATAATACATAGATATTCCCTTACCATTCTCTATATTTTGAACCATGGTGACCTAGTTGCACCTTGTTTTGAAGGTGTTTCTCTCCAAGGGAATTTTAGGGATTACCCTCTTTATAATGAGCTTATCTATAAAAGTTATCAACCAATGGGGTTATTTCTTTGATTGGAGGTCAGTGGGGATGGCCTAGACATCTACATGGGCTTTTAGAACCAACATTTGATATTCAAGTAACCTCTATGAGTTGTCCGCTTGCATGGCCATGAAGCCCTAGGCTAAGGACACATGGAAAGTCCCATAGACACCTCATGCTTGCCCCCTTCTTTATAAAGCCATATCTACCCCTTCTCACCTCCCAATTCAAAAACTCTTACTCTCCTTCTCTTTACGCCAGATTAGATCATCGTTCCTGCTCTGTTTTTCCACGAAGGTGCTATCCCAAGGTAAAACAGGGTGCTTACCTTGGTGAAGAAGGCTCCTAGGGTTCCAAATTTGCTCTATTTTAGGGTTTCTAAAGCTCCTTCTTGGTGATTTTGACCCAAACTAGTAAGTTTCTTCCTTTCCTTCCCTATTTTCCTACTATTCATCTTCCTCCCACCTTATTTTAGGTCAGAACCATGGCCTTCCATGGTGAAACCTCACCGAGAACCCTTAAACACCTCATCTGCATGTTCTTTTGCTAGGGTTTTTCACCTCTAAAGTGGAGATGGTGTTTCTTGCTCATGATAGGAGCTTTGTTGGAGAAATCAGCCTCTCCAGTTTGGGAACCTTGCTTCTAGAACCTGTCCACCTTCCTAGAGGTGAGTTTCATAAACCCCTTCTCATATATTGCTTACTACATGCTTAAAACACATGCTTATATGTTTAAAATCGATGATCTCCATCTCTATTTATCATGTTCTTCAGGGTTTTCATTTCTTATTGTTTTACCTTCTCTAGAAGATCTAGTTTGGTTACCTATTCATCTCCAATCTTGATCTGGGGTCAAATGGTGTTTTTTCCTCTCCCTCTCTCTCTCTCTCTATTTATCTTGATCGGTTTGATGATGTTGCAATTTCCTATTGGTAAGTTTTGAGAAATTCATAACTATTTATTCCCTTGTCCAAAAATAAAAAATATATCATTTGAACTCAAAAAAATGCTCTTTTTAATAAAAATAGTTCCAAGGTTTGATTTTGAGTTTTGTCGAAAAGAGTTTTTAGAAAATGAATTAAAAATTGAAAAACCACCTAAAATACACTTCAACCTTCATAATTCCAAAATATGAAAAACAATATATTTTCTTAATTAAAAGAACCTAACTAGATTAGTGGTGATGTTTTCAAGGTCTGAATCGGAGCTTTGTGTAAAAAGATTTAAAAGTTATGGTTTCTTTACTTTAATACATATGTATGGCGTGGTCTATTATCGCACTAACAAACTCACCCAGGGCTGAAATCCCTGGGTTTTTAACCAAAACCTTGTGCAATAATACCACCCGCAAGTAGATGGGTCTTATCGTATTATAGTTAAGGATCAAACCCCAAGGGACAATGTTTTTAAGAATCTTTTAATAGTCGAATCTAGTTGAATCAAGACTAATATCTAGAACAAGGTTGGTTTGAGTTTAATTAAACTAAATGCAAGGACAATAAAGAGCAAGATTAAAGGTTGATTAAGGATTAATGATGAAGATCGTTGGGGTAGTCCTGGGTTTCACCACCACTACACATGCAAACATATCCAATCACAAACATCCAGGCAAGACCTAACTAGCCAAATAGAACTGATGTGAACCATGCCGAAGGGATGTTTAGGTACGCGTAAGCATCATCATAGGCATCAAATTTCTCGTCACCATCCGGATCATGCACTTACAGTTCCGAAGATACAGATATCCAACTGAAGTTGTGGCCCTCCCTGAGGGATGTTTAGGCACATAGAAGTGTTACCGTGGGCTAGATGGCTCATCCCCCACACAGATCATACACTTACAACCCAGGGAATCCCATCCTATGTCTAGTTAGGGATTCAACCACATTAATTCACATTCAAATCCTACATATTGAAGTTCTCACAACATAGGAACGAACAATATAAATGCAAGAAGGCGATCAATCTACAAGCACACATCGACGATTAACAACGAAATGAAAAGTTATATACATGCCATGGAATGTTTAATAAAAGGACATATAAGCATGGGCAGCAGGGCTAGTCCCCACACCCCAGCGAAAGGAAACTATTTTTTCATGATGTGAAAAATAAGAAAAATAGGAGAGAGAGAAGATTCTTCCATGAGCATGGTGAAGAAGATGATCACAGCTGGGTGGAGAACGGTCTTCTACACAACGTCGGGGCAGATATGGACAAGGAGGGAAGAACACCACGACAGATGGGGCAGATCTTCTCTCTCTTCTCATAGTCCTTACTCACAGTAGGAGGAGTAGCTCATGGACGTGATGGCAGCATAGGCACAGCGTGGATGCAACAGATCTAGATCTAGATCTGATGGGGTGGAGTGGCTTGCACCACGGGTCGAACGCTTCTCAGGTGCAGCCTGGTTGTGGAGGAGACCATCTCCTTAGGCTGAGGATAGACCTACAGCCTAACGATATCTAGAGAGGTTGCCCCAATGGCTAGGGTTGCGTTCTATTTATAGGTAGGCTGGCACTGACTTACTTTCATGATCACGATTATTTGCCAGCTGGTCATGATTCTTTAGTCGCGATTGTTGGTCGCGGCTCTTTGGTCACGATCTTATCTGTCTTGGTTAGCAGCTTATGGTTTTGGGTGCTGCAGGTCGTGGTTGTGCTTTACAGGCTATAGGCACAGCTTTATGGACCTTGGTTACTGATCATGGACCTACCATTGGTAGTGGTAAGGAGGAGAGGTGGTAGGTCATTTTTTTTTGTTGGGTTGGTGCAGCAGAAGGTGTTGTTGTGATGAAGTAGGAAGGAGGCGGAAGCGTTGTAGCTAGCAGAGGAGGTCGTGCTAGTTTTGCCACGGTCGCGATTAGTTGATCTGTAGGTCACGATTAGTTGATACTTTGGTCGTGGTTAGTTGCCCTGCAGGTCCCATTTATTTGATACCGCAGTCGCGGTTAGTTGTCCTATAGGTCGCGATTCTTGGAGCAACAACCGCGGGCGAGGGTTGGATGTGTAGTTGTTGTCGTAGAGAATAAGACGAAGGGTAACAGGTAGAGGTAGGGTTACAGCTGGTCGTGATTGGAGAGGAGACCAGGTCACGGCTCAGTTGGCAGCTGCGGAGGTGATCGCGATCAACGGAGGTGGAAGGTCACGGTTTTTGGAGATGGTTGCAGAGTCAGGTCACGATGTCAGACGATCACAGTCTGTTATAATGGAAGTTGCGATCGTTGCAGGTGAACGGAACACCACGGGTGCGATCATTAGGAATTGTGGTCACAGTTTGTAGGGGAGTCGTAGTGTTGGTTTTCGATGCTGTGAACAAAGGAAGAGCGTGGAGGTGGATGCGATTGAGGTTGTATCTAAGAGGACGTGGAGGCGATGGAGGTTCGGTCATCCTTGAAACAGAGCAGGTGGATCACGGTTCAGGGAAGAGAGGAGATGGTTTCTATTGTTTTTGTTTTAACATCGCGGGTCCTCTCTTACGTTGGGTTGTGGTTATGCGAGGATAAGAGTCGCGGGCGTGGTTAGCAGTAGGGGGGTCATGGTTAGCTAAAGATGGATTGTGGGCAGGGAGAGGTCACGGATAGTTGTCCATAGTTAGGGAAAGCATGGTTAGCGGGGAAGGAAGGGGAGTCGTTGCTACTGGCTAGGCTAGCCAAGGCCCCAAATAGAGTCATGGGCTGAGAAGATCAGGCCCAATGCTCAAAATGACCTGCATAAAGGTGCAAAAATCCAATAAAAATAGGGACAATTCCGATCAAACCAAGACAAATCAAATATTAGAAGATATGGTCAATAAATGCAAAAATACTAAGCAAAATTGGGCCCAACATGGCGACTGAACCTGGATGAATACACATTCATCAAAATACCCCGAACTTAAACATTGCTCATCCTTGAGTAACACAAAATCTAAAACAGTCGCCAACAAGTACTTTCACTCATGTAATAGCCTCATTTTCATATCATGATTGTTTCTTCTCTACTCTGTATGACTTAGCATCTCAACTTTCTGAGACCACTGAACACATCTTACCATATCTTCGTTCCTGAGTTCGTTTCTCAAACACACTTCCTCTCCACTTTTTCCAACATCAAGCATGTCTAAGAGTTTCTTAAGAGCCCAGAGATACCCGCCGAACAACAAGTGTGCACCTGATCTGACACTGGTGTTTTTCAGGATAAGGGAGGCATTCATTGTGCCTTTAGGTGGAAACTGGAGTGAAGGGTGGTATGGAAGGAAGAAATAAATATCTCCTCTATTCGACTCGAGATTTTTATTATATGGTTGCAATTTCATTGATTGCATTTTTTGTGTGAATATCTCCTCTATTTGACTAGAGATTGCATTTCTTTGTGTGCACATTGGCATCTTTTCTTGGTGATAAGCCCCTATTTTATAGTGAGGGGTATGGAAGAAGTGAATAAAGAGAGGGATGGTGTGCCACCCCGAACTTAGGGTTTGGCACTATTTTGGCTATTTTTGTTTCTTTTTTATGGACGGAGAGGTAAGAAGATGGTGGAATAAGCGTAGAAGAGAGTTCAGATCAGAATGCAGCTTGATTTACAATTCAGTGCACGAGTTGTTCTCTTTATCTTACTCTGCTCAAATAATGACTTGATGAGGATCCAGTGGAGATTCCATGCTATTGTTCCACTAGTCAGTTAGGAAGCACAATGTGTTTGATCCCTCTCAGTTGGACAGATACTTGCCATTTTTACTTATCATGATGTTAGGATTCATAAGCTTCACACTGTGATTTCTAACCATTCGCTAGTTTCAAAAATTATTCCTCTTGAGGCTTTGCTTCAGATAAGGAGGGTATAATGATTCAAAATTGCATGGAAAAATGGGATAGCCGGCTAGATAAAGGCTTTGATTGAAACAAAAAGCGTCAAAACTTCATCAAGTTTCTATATAAAACTACTGTAAAAACTTCAAAGTTTTGAAAAATTTTGAAAACATTGCTCAAAATTACGACGATGAAATCTTAAGTTAGAGACAGATAGGAGTGGGTGGGAAGTAAAGTACGTACCACCCACCCTCCACCCCAAACTTAGAAATTTTCTCATCCCAAGCAAACTCTAAATCTGAGATGGAAGGGAAAAATTGTGCCGGTTAGTCCACCAGATGTGGTTGCATTCCTTTCGGCGATGCATCCTCCATCTGAAATTTCAAGAATGAAAATTATCAAAACATGAGATTGCATCTTGCGATGCAATATCTGTTCATTGCAAAATTTTCTAAAAAGTAAAAAAAAATTAAGGAAATTTTCTGATTCAAAATTTAAGAGTAAAAATGAAATTATTGATCGGGTTGCCTCCCGACAAGTGACTTTATTTTACGTCGATGGCTCAACGTGGATACTATCACCATGGTGGGGCTCTGAGTGGAGCTTGAGCTGGATTGACATATTCTCTTGGTGGTTTCTTTCTCAGCCATTCATTAATATTTGATATGATTCTAGCCTCTTGTATTCTTCCCCATATAGAGCGAGCATTGTCGGAACACATAGGGAAACAACTTGAGTTATGTTGAATTGTTCTTTATTGCTCAATCCGAGGGGGAGAATAGTTGAAGGGGATCTAAACGGCTTCATTGATAAAGTAGTGTTGTTGAGGCTCGGAAGAAAAGTTCATTTGTTGATGTACTATCCCTTCATCGTAGCAATGCTAGTCATTGATGTCAATCAGATATGGATCTGGGGGATGTTCTCGGTAGAAACTGCAGTCCAAATCTTGTTACAGAGAGAAGATGAAATCGGTGGTCTCTGTCTGTTGGGCCACTGGTGCATTCCAGAGGATGGTTGTTTCTAGATGAGGAGGCTCATGGACACCTGCAGAAGGTTCGGTATGTGTAGCAACAGGGTTGAGAGGTGTCTCCTCCATAGTTGATGACATTTCTTTTGTCTCTACATAGACTGGTTCACTCTAAGTCTTCTCTTCATCATGTCCTTTTTCTAAGGGAATATCTAATTTTGAGGAAAGGAATTGCTGCTACATTTGAGTAAATTGATTAACACAGTCAACAAAATATGTCTCTTCTTCTTCAGTGTGTTCCTTTGCACTTTTGAATGCATAGAAATCGAAAGATTAGTTTCCCACTCTTAGGGTCAAAATTCTAGCTTCAACATCAATTAGATCTCTAGCAGTGGAGAGGAAAGGTCTTCCAAAAATGAGGGGGTAGCGTGGATTCTCCTTGATGTCCATAACTAGAAAATCACATGGGACATATAGATTCCCAAGCCTTACGGGGATGTCCTCTATGATGCCAACCGGTTTTGTCATAGAGGAGTCAGCATGCTCGACGGACATTCTAGTGGGTGAGAAGTTAGTAAGGCTCAATTTGTTGCATAGGCTAAGAGGAATGATGGAGATTCTAGCTCCAAGATCAGCTAGACCCGTTTGGTTGATGGAATCACTTATCAAGCAGGAAATTCCAAAAGAGCCAGGATCCTTATGTTTGCAAGGCATCCTATCCATTATTAAGTCAGATGATGTTCTTTCCAGTTTCACTGTCTGATGTTCTTCAATTTTGTACTTTCGATTGAGCAGGAGTTTGAAGAACTTAGTCCATTGGGGCATCTCAGCCATGGCATCCAGGAGCGGGATATTGACATACAACTTTTTCATGATTTCCTTGAATTTGTTGAACCTAGTATAGAGCTGGGTACAATTCAGTCGATTTGGAAATGGCACACGAGGTTTGTACACTGGAACAACTGGCTCAGGAAAGTCTTCAGCATCAGCAACCATAGGTTCCTCAGAACTTGCCTTGTCGGTCTTATCATTTTGAGTGGCACCTGCACTATGCTCAGTACCTTGGACATTTGTCACAGCGACAGGAGTCATGGGTTCTGGTAAGATAAAGCATGAACAAGTTGTCACAGCTTTAAGTTGTTCCACATACTTCAGGTTGTCTTCTGGTTGCCCAGCTAAAGATCCAATAGGTGGCTGGAGGCTAGCTGCAAGTTGAGCTAGTTGAGATTTAATGGCCTTCTGGTGTGCTTGTTGGTTAGCTATCAATGTTTGTTGTGATTACAACATCTTCTCAATAGCCGAAAGTTTGTCGCCAGGAGAGATGGGACTGGCTTCATGTCCTTGTTGATGATTCTAGTAAGGAACTTGGTTTGGATCTTGGAACTGATGGTTGTTTTGGTAATTGTTGTAGTTCTTGTTCTGGAAGTTACCTCTAAAGTTCCCTTGATTTCCGAAGTTCTGTTGTTGGTAGTTTGAACCGAGTTGGTGTGAGTTTACCGCTCCCGAAGGATTTCCATATTGAAAACTGGGATGGTTCCTATTCTGACTTGGATTGTAATAACCTTGACTAGGGATAGTGTTAACATCATTCAGGCTTTCCATCTGGCCATTATCTCCTTTTCCATTGATTTTGCTTAAAACTACATCGTAAAGAACATTGTAGGATAAAGTAGAGTGGTCATTGCCTTTATAGGCTTCACAAAACAGAGAGGCAGACTTGACTTGCTCTTGTTGTTGAGGGTGTGAACATCTTCTTTCAAAAGCAGCAATAGATGATTCAAGATGGTCTTTCTTGGCAACGAGAAGCTTTAGGGATTCGGCGATAGACTTGTACTCGGGAGTAGCTTCTGCCATAGCTACCTTCAGCACTCCTTTACCAACAGATCTACCCAAATATTCTTGATTTTTAGCTCCAAGGGTGACAACCTTCCATGCACTTCCATAACTCTGACGCATGAAGTTTCCTCCAGATGAGGAGTCTAAGAACTTCTTGATATCGTCATCTACACCCCTATAAAAGATTTTGATGAGTTGATTTTTAGGAATGCCATGGTGTAGACACTTGTGTAGGAGCTCTTTGTATCTTTCCCATGATTCAGCTAGGGACTCTCCAGGGACCTGAGTGAACTGTGTTATTCGGCCCCTCATTTCAGAGGTGAGAGAAAGAGGATAGAATTTTTCCAGAAAAACATTTTGAAGTTGTTCCCAAGTGGTGATGGGTTCACATTGCAAGGAATTATACCAACTCATGGCTCTATCGGCAAGAGAATATTTGAAGAGATGGAGTCTGATGGCATCATCTGTGACTCCATTCTACTTTGTCATAGCACATAGATCTATAAACCTCAGAAGATGCTCTTGACTATCTTCTCCTTGTTTACCATAGAAAGGGCTATTCTGAAGCAGTGTAACCCAATGTACTCTTATCTCAAACTTTGGAGCGTTGATGGGAGGAGGTTGTACTGGGTGATGAACGTCAGCAACTTTAGGGATTGAGAATTCTCTCAGGTCTTTTTGTAACTTGACTTGTTGAGCTGCTACTTGAGTTGCTTGGATTTCTTCTTGAACTGCAGCTCCGGCTTCTTGCATAAGCCTATCTCTTTGTGCATTAAGGGCTTGAGCTACCCTTTAGTCTATTTCCTCCTCTTGTGCCATCCTTGCTTGGTTCTCTCTATTCTGATGACGAAAGGATCTGTCTATCTCAGGGTCAAAGCTAGCGGTGAGTCTGAGACCGTCCGAACAGTGCATACACTAGACTTTGTGGGTACCTAGGAAGGAAAGATCTTTTGGTAGTAAGATGGACGGAGTAGAGTCAAATTCAAGTAGATGCTCGATTGTATCAAAATTAAAAGAAAACCCTAGATTAGTCTCAAAAGAACTAGATTTAACTAGATGATTCTATTGTCCCCGGAAATGGTGCCATAATTTGATGTGGTCTACTATCGCACTAACAAAATCACTCAGGGCTGAAATCCCTAGATTTTTAACCAAATTCTTGTGCAATAATACCACCCGCAAGTGGACGGTTCTTATCGCATTATAGTTGAGGATCGAATCCCAAGGGACAATGTTTTTAAGAATATTTTACTAGTCGAATCTAGTTGAATCAAGACTACTATTTAGAACAAGGTTGGTTTGAATTTAATTAAACTAAATGCAATGAAAGTAAAGAGAAGGATTAAAGGTTGATTAAAGATTAATGATGAAGATTGATGGGGTGGTCTCGGTTTTCACCACCACTACACATGCAAACATATATAATCACAAACATCCAGGAAAGATCTAACTAGCCAAATAGAACTACTGTGAACCCTCTCGGAGGGATGTTTAGGTTTGCGTAAGCATCACCTTAGGCATCAGATTTCTTGTCACCATCTGGATCATGCACTTACGGTTCTAAAGATACAGATATCCAACTAAAGTTGTGGCCCTCCCTGAGGGATGTTTAGGCATATAGAAGCATCATCGTGGGCTAGATGGCTCGTCCCCACACGAATCATACACTTACGACCTCAGGGAATCCCATCCTATTTCTAGTTAGGGAGTCAACCGCATTAATCAACATTCGAATCCTATGTATTGAAGTTCTCACAACATAGGAACGAACAAGATAAATGCAAGCAGGTGATCAATCTACAAGCACACATCTACGATTAACAATGAAATGAAAAGTTATATACATGCCATGGAATGCTTAATAAAAGGACATATAAGCATGGGTAGAGGGGCTAGTCCCCACACCCCAGTGAAAGGAAACTACTCGCTCATGATGTGAGAAACAAGAAAAATAAGAGAGAGAGAAGATTTTGCCATGAGCATGGTGAAGAAGATGATCGCATCTCGGTGGGGAATGGTCTTCTACACAACTTCGGGGCAGATCTGGATGAGGAGGGAAGAACACCACGGCAGATGGGGCAGACCTTCTCTCTCTTCTCGTAGTCCTTGCTCGCAATAGGAGTAGCAGCTAGTGGATGTAATGGCGGCGTAGGCATGGCATGGATGCAATAGATCTAGATCTGGATCTTGATATGTAGATATAGATGGGGTGTAGTGGCTTGCACCAGGGGTCGAACACTTCTCGGGCACTGCCTAGTTGTGGAGGAGATCGTCTCCTTAGGCTAAGGATAGACATGCATCCTAACGACATCTGGAGAGGTTGCCCCAATGGTTGGGGGTCACATTCTATATATAGGCAGGTTGGCACCGACTTGCTTTTGTGATCACAGTTATTTGGCAGTAGGTCGTGATTCTTTGGTCACGATTGTTGGTCCCGGTTCTTTGGTCGCGATCTTCTTTGTCTTAGTCAGCAGCTTACGGTTTTGGGTGTTGTAGGTTGTGGTTGTGCTTCACAGGCTATGGGTGCGGCTTACGGACCTTGGTTACTGGCCGTGGACCTGCCATTGGCAGTGGTAAGGAGGAGAGGTGGTAGTTTGTTTTCTATTGCTAGGGTTGGTGTAGAAAAAGGTGCTACTACGATGAAGTAGGAAGGAGGCGGAAGCATTGTAGCCAGCAGAGTAGGTCGTCGTATTTTGCCATGGTCACAGTTAGTTGATCTGTAGGTCACGATTAGTTGATATTGAGGTCGCGGTTAGTTGCCATGCAGGTCACGATTAGTTGATACCACGGTCGCGGTTAGTTGCCCTATAGGTCACGATTCTTGGAGTAGCGACCGCGGGTGAGGATTGGATTGTAGCTATCGTCATCGTGACTGAGACCAAGGGTAGCAGGAAGAGGTAGGGTTGCAGTTGGTCATGGTTGGAGAGGAGACCAGGTCACGGCTCAATTGGCTGTTGCGGAGGTGATCGCAATCAACGGAGGTAGAAAGTCACAGTTTTTGGAGATGGTTGTAGAGGCAAGTCACGATGTCAGATGATCACGGTCTGTTATGATGGAAGTCGCGATCGTTGCAGGTGAATAGAAACTTGTGGGTGCAATCATTGGGAACCACAGTCGTAGTTTGTAGGGGAGTCGTGGTGTTGGTTGTTGATGTTGTGAATGAAGTCAGAGTGTGGAGGTGGATGCGATTGAGGTTGTAGCCAGGAGGACGTGGAGGCGATGGAGGTTCCGTCATCCTTGAACCGGAGCCGGTGGGTCATGATTCACGGAAGAGAGGAGATGGTCACGATTGTTTTTGTTTTGATGTCGCGGCTCCTCTCTTACGTTGGGTCGCGGTTATGGGAGGGTAAGAGCCGTGGGCGCGGTTAGCAGGGGGTCGTGGTTAGCTGAAGATGGATCACGGGTAGGGAGAGGTCGTGGACAGATGTCTACAGTTAGAGAAAGTAGGGTTAGCAGGATGGAAGGGGAGTCTCTGCTGCTGACTAGGCTAGACAAGGCCCCAAATAGAGTCATGGGCCGAGAAGATCAAGCCCAATGTACAAAATGACCTACACAAAGGTGCAAAAATCCAATGAAAATAGGGACAATTCCGATCAAACCAAGACAAGTCAAATATTAGAAGATATGGTCAATAAACTCAAAAATACTAAGTAAAACTAGGTCCAACATGGAGAATGAACCTGGATGAATATGCATTCATCAATGTTCAACCCTAATACATGGTTATGTATTGAAAATAGGACAAATGGACCCTGAACTCAACTAAAGTATTGGAAAGTGGTTAATAGGGATCGAAAGAGGATGTATCTACATTCTTACACCCTGAGTTGGGATATTTGCAAACCAAACCCTATATTTCCCTAATGAGACTTTGATGAACCCTATTCCCTCTATTCATGACTCTTTTGATAAATTGCCCCAAAATCAGTAACGATATTCTTTTTTTGGGTCTTGCACCCCACTACCATGTTTCAAATCTATGATGCTTTTACCTGCCATGATTTCTTTTCTAGCATGTCTATTTTGTAGACTATTTAGCTATAATAGTGGCACTTATGTACAAACACTCATAGATAGGGCATGTACTAATTTGCCTTGGGGAATGTCTTAGTCTCCCCCATAAAAATATGTGTAGGTGACTGGTAATGTATTAATTCCCCCTCGCCTATACGTTGAGGTCTGGTAGGTGGTGCATCTATTGGCGATGGTGGTACACACCACTCAGTTGGAGTTTGAATAGATGCAACCCCGTGAATAGAAGTGCACAGTGGGTTAAACTTTCAAATTTATAATGGACCTAACTGAACACACTTGCGTAAACCAAAACACTACACCCGCAATCGCATGGGGTCATGTCGTAGTAAAGGAGGGTGGCAAGTATAGGGTTGATCCATAGGGAGAAAATGGGGCACTAGAGCTAGGTTAGTTTTTTGTGCTAGGTTCCTATTGTTGAGACTAGGGTTAAGGGTTTAAAAGTGATTTGAATGTTAAAGTAAGTTGAGAAATAAATAAAGACAAGCAAGAACAAAACCCAAGTTAACCCTAGACAATTAATTATACTAAGCAAGAAAGGAAAAGGCAAGCAGAAAAGATAGGAAGAGAACAATCTACACTAAGGAAAGCAAGACAAGGCAAAAGAGCAATTAAAAATCTAAGCTAGCAAGAACAAAGAAAGAACATAGAAAGATCCTAACTAAGATAGAAAAGAGCTAACTAGGCTTACACTAGCTAAGTAGGAAGGCAACTAGGGTTTTAAAGCAATTAAGGGAGATGTGGGTTGTTTAGGGGATGCACTTATCAATTTAGTTGGGGGTGACATATGAACATTATGATTCCATTTAGACTATCAAACCAAACAACAAGAAATAGTCTAATGAATTAGCCTAAGCTACTAACTAGTCATGGAATATGCTAGGTTTTGTATAAGGGAACTAATCCCTAACACTCCCTACTACCCTTGCAAGGCTCAATTGGGTTAGGGCTTGGGTGTAATTCAATTAGAGTCTAAGAAAGCCTAGGTTTCTAGGTTAGATGATCTTAGGATGATTAGGGGTTGAGATTAGTAATGGGGTGGAAGTGAGGTTTTGGGCCTCCCATCACCCACATACTACCCTTGAGAAAGCTCCATGCTAAACACACCAAGTTTACCTAAACTATCTACTTAGATCCCTCAACTAGGGTTAGGAGGATTGATTAGGATGTAGGAGGATGGGTAGCTAGCTAGGGATCTAAGAATTGGACCTAGGAGAAAATTCCCAAATTCACACATATAATCAATTTCCCTAAATTCCTAGTTGATTTCAAGCACAAACCAACAAGCAATTTATGGAGAGTGAGATAGAAATAAAACATAATCATTTGTAAATGGAATTACAAAGTTTGCATATCATTTTCCCAAACATGGTATCAAAGTAACATTTTACACCCCAAACAGCCAACGCTAGGGCCTAGCTACTCCTAACAATGCCAAATACAAAAAGAAAGGAGAAAGAGGTAGAAGAAGCCATGGAGCTCTGTGTAGATGAAGAAGTTTGAAGTGTACATTTTATATCTACTTTTTGCACACATACGCACACAAATTCAGTCTATTTTACCTTCCATTTAACCTCTAATCATACTTAATTTTCCATCTTTTCATTATCTCACTCTCTGTATGTTGCTGATCATAGGTGCACGTCAAAAAAAAGACCGAATTGAGGATGATCCAACCTAAATCCATCCATTGTTGGATTCCCATCATGTCTGCAGCTGATTCAAGGGTCTTTTGGATTTACAGCAAAAGACACATTGTGTCTTAATTAGCACATGGCATGTCACTCTCTAGAGTCTTCATAGCCAGACTGAAGAACAGAAGACACGACGTGTCCAGTTCTGACCACGACGTGTCTTGGAAAGCAAAAAATGTTACTGTGAATGAGTACACAACGTGTGCTAGTAGGACACGTCATGTATTAATTCATTTTGGATTGGTTAAGGTGTAGGTACACGACGTGTGCTATTAGAACACAGCATGTACCATGCCCATAGAGTCATCCCCAATTGTAGCTACATGACGTGTACATCTAAAGAGACGTCATGTACTTATCACGAAGAGCAGCTCAGTCACCAGTTACATTGAAGAACACGACATGTCTCCTCAAGTACACATTGTGTCTTTCATGATTTTTTGTAGAATTTTAAAGCAACTACCCCTCATTTTAAATATGGAGGGAGTCGATGTGGTTATGTTGGTTCATTTGAAACATGTTCCGAGCCAAAGAAGTTGCAGAGCAAGAGGAGGGCGATCTTGGAGCTTTGAGGTGGTTTCTTGGGAAAGAAGCCTCCATTTCTTCTCCATTCCTTCTCTAAAGGTGCAGTAGAGCTTCCATTCTCATTTGAGCTTCTTGGGAGAGGAGATAGTCTGAGTTGTGGCATCTCTAGGGGTGGATTCTTGTATTCCAGTCAGAGTTCTTCCTATTATAGCTTAGCCTTTTTTTTCTCTTGTTCTTTTCATCTTCTAATCATGAAAAATAATGAAAAATCTACTATTCATTTGTGTTTCTTCACCGTGTGTGAGTAGAACCCTATTTCTTGGGCATGGGAGAGTAGCTCTCATTCTTTTACTCATGTGAACTCATTAATATGATCTAATTCTAGTAATCTTTCTTCTACAAAAAGTTCTATGGTGTATTCCTATGTGTATGTTTGGTTGGCCACCATCATGCATGTTTTATGCTTTCTTATGCTATTCGGGAGAATGTATGGGGAAGTAGGGAGTAGAATTCATGGCAGCATACTCTTGACTATAGGAGTGGCTGGAGCAAGTTAAGGATCAAGGTCGTGTTTGAATCTGATCATATACACAGGAGTGTTATGTGGAGAAGAGAACCATCTCATGACACTAGTAGGTGCTTGATGACGAAAACCTCCTTGCAAGTTTACTAATGCATCTATTTATGTAGTTTCACATGTTTAATTGTGTGGTTGTGAAATCTGAACGTCCAAGATTCTTTAAAATCTAATTTCAATCATCTAATTTTAGTTAGTTTATGCTTGTTTCATTGTTAATCACACCCAATCTCACTTTTGTAAATGGCTTAAATTGTTGAACTTTAATTCTCATGCGCCTAACCAAGTAGCTCTTTGTGGTTCGACCTTGACTACAATTGATCTTGTATACTTGCAGGTGATTGAAGAGTTGGGATATAAATTGTAAAACACATTTGATCTAATCAGTCATCAAGTTTTTGGTTCCATTTCTGGGGAGCTATGGTATCAAGTTAGAGTAGAATATTTAAATAGTATTCGACAGTAAGCCACCATTTCTACATTTTGCCTTGTGATTTCTTTTATTTGTGTGAATTCTCACTTATCTATGTTCTTGTAGGTTGTATGCACTGCTCACTGAGAGGATTGGATCCATCCATCTACATCAACTCAGAAATTGAGCACACCTTCCATAGCCTAAAGAGGGTGAAGAAAGTGGGAGATCCACCCAACCTTGAGGAGTCACAGTCACAGTCATTGTCACCATCACCGCCACCTTCTCCTGGTTCTCCTCAAGGGCCAGATATGGAAGACAACCTTCCACTCAAAGAATTTGGTGTGTCAGCTTCCATTAGCATTTTTGGAGCCATAGATCATCCTGCCATTGAAACCAACAATTTCTCTATCAGTCCTACAATTATGTAGATGATCCAGCAGAACAGTTTTGGTGGGACTCTAATGGAAGACTTGAACCTTCATGTTGTTGAATTCTTGTAGTACATGGGGACCTTCAAGATAAATAGAGTATCCACTGATGGGATAGGGATAGATCCAAGGCTTGGCTCTCCTCACTTCCCAAGAGATCCATAAAAAGATGGTATGAACTTCTAAATGCCTTTCTTGCTAAGTACTTCCCGACTAGCAAGATCGCATAGTTGAGAAGTCAACTTACTATCTTCAGGAAGTAGGAGGGTGAGAAGATCTATGATTCTTGGGAGCATTTCAAGGACATGCAATTCTCGTGCCCTCATCACAGTTTGAAAATTTGTCTATTGTTGCATACCTTGTACAATGGGTTGTTCTACAATACCTGTATGATGATTGACGCTGTTGAAAATGGAGCCCTAATGAACAAATCCTTCACTGAAGCATATGCTATAATAGAGGACATGGCTCTCAATCATTGTCAATGGAGTACAGATAGGACCATTCATTCCTATTTATCAGCCAACACGTCTAAGAAACTGAGCAGTAAACAAACTATTGATGTTGTTGATAGATGCAAAGCTTGATGCTTTGTCTCAAAAATTTGAAAAGTTGACTACACACTCAATCAAAGTCGCCGAACAAATTTGTGATGCTTGTGGAGGCACCGGACACAATTCCTCTTCTTGTTCGACAGAATAGTCAAGCAACATAGAGACATCAGAACAAGTCAATGCAGTAGGAAGCTTTGGGAATAGGCAGTCCTACAATCCTCTTTCTAAAACCTACAATCTAGGGTGGAGAGATCACTTGAAGTTTTCTTATAGGAATAACATCCCTCAAGATCAATAGTAGAAAAATGGGAGTGAAAGACAACTTATGAACCCAAACTATCAACAACCTCCCAGTTTCAACAACAACAACAACAACAACAACAGGAACTTCAATCAATCTTCACAGAAAGCTAGCCTAGAAAGACTTTTTGAGACCTTTGTGAATACGTAGGTCCAGCATAATGATGAATTTCGAGCACACGGCAACCTCTTAAAGGATGTCATCACTCAATTATCTTCAAAATTTTATGGCATTACCACTCACACCAAGATTCTTGAGAATCAAATTGCTCAGCAAGCTCTTAATAGTCAAAGAACTACACCAGGATCCCTGCCAAGCCAGCTGGAAATGAATCCAAAAGATAATGGAAAATATGTTGCATCAAGATCCTTCCCTAGAGCACACTAAAGACAAGCTGAAGAGTCTCACTCCAGACTCTAAATGGAGGACCTAGTGGGAGTTGATCCCATACTTAGGATAGATTTTTTTCTTTTGCATCGCTCAAAAACCTTTTCCTTTCCCTAAAAGAGATTTGTCATGGATGAATGTAATAATTCAAACCCTCATATCTATCATCATCGTCATCATTGCAGGTACCCCAAAAGAACTTCAATTTTGTAGAAATTCAAGAAGACAAAGTATGTCTTTATTTGTACACGTCATGTCCACACCCATAAAATGAGAAGAACAAGGTGGATTGATTTTATACACGACATGTCCTATTAGCACGTGTCGTGTTCATGATTACAGTGAAAATATAGTGGAAGAGTACATGGTGCATCCACTTCTAGATATGGCATGTTCGCCCAACTCAAGGACATTGAAAGTTATTGGAAAATAGACACAGCGTGTTCTATTTGCACACGTCATGTATTAAATCATTGGAAGAATAATTCTCCAGGTACACGTTGTATCTTTATTTGTACACAGTGTGTCAATATTAGAGTTGGAATTTATTTGAAGTATTGGGAATGTACAAATCATATCTTTATTTGTTCACAGCGTGTCTTTATTAGCAGCAAAAATATGAAGAAAGGTGGTAGTTTACACATTAGGACACGGCGTGACCGCTTAAGTACACGCTGCGTCTTTACTCAAAAAGGGGGGTTTTAACCCTATCTGTCACCTCCCTCCCTCATCTTGCCTCTTATAACCAACTGTGTTCAGATGATGTGTGCTCACCTCCAGCCGTGTTCTTAGTCACCATCAGCCCTCTCTATTGTGTCCATCGCGCTTGTTGTTGCCAAAGCAACACCGAGCACCTCCACAGACTCTCTCTCTCTCTATTTCCTGAGCTAGTGTCAGTGACACCTTTTCTCTACCCCACCTAGCCACTACACGATCCAAGCGCCACTGTTTCTCTCCCTCGAATCTACTATTGCCACCTCTTCCTTCCCTATTGTGAAGCCTTCCATGAGTTGTTGCACCACCATCCACGAATGGCCTCACCAGTGCCACTAACAAATCCACCTCATCCACCATCATCATCATCTTCCTAGAATCAACCAGCATTGCTACTTTTATTTGAATCGGGCCAAGAAACCACTGTCGGTGTCGTCTTTCACGCCGCCATGGTCTCGTGCACCACCTTCGTCAACGCTGGAGTAGCACCCATCTCCAGATCCAGCCCAGATCTCAGAAGACATGTTGTGTCTACATCTAGACACATAGTGTACTTTTACACAGAGCTGACTATCTTATTGAGAACTACACGACGTGTCTCTAAAAGTACACAGTGTGTACTTCCCTTCTGCAGACAGAATGGCACCCATCAAGAAAGTAGCCAAGTGCAAGGAAGTTGAGGCCTCTTCCTCTTCAGCCCTAGCCTACGTCTCCATCACCCAATTGAGGGTGATAGAGGAGGAGGAGGCCACTTACTAGTTCCTCATCACCAGGTGAGTCCTCCCCACCCAGTTCGCCTGCAAGGCAACTATCAGTGCTTTGGATTTTAAGGGTGAGATCAAGATGCACATGCAGGAGCTAGGTCTATGCCAAATGCTTCACTATCAGCAACACCTACCCATGGATGGTATATGAATTTCTCACCATTATTTGCACTGAGGATGATCCTGAGAACTATTTTGAGCCTTTTTCTTTCATTCACTTTTGCCTTTTAGGTAAAGCCTACAAAATTACTTTCAAACAATTCTGCCAATTCTTATAATGTCATTATGGTGGTGCATTAGCTTATCCTCCTACTTTTGATACTGATGTTTCCTGGAATGACATAACTAATGAGGAAATGCACCATTCTAGGCAAGATCCATGGCCATTCACAACCCCAGTTTTAGATATGAATACAAGCTTCTCAGCACATGTGTTTTTGCAAAGAAGGAAACCCAAGGGGTAGTTGGAAGACTTTATCTATTTTTCTTGTGGGCCATGGTCAATGATTTTAAGATCAATGCATGCTACTTCATCCTCAGCAGGGTCTATGATATTAAGAGGTAGAAGAAAATAGAATCTAGTGACATCATGAGTGGTGGATTGATTACTATCTTGGCCAAAAAGCTCAATGTGGACTTCAGTGCTCTAGAGGTTGCACCAGGGAGGAACCTGGTTGACATTCAATATCTTATTTCTTCAAGTCTTATCTCCACAGTCCATAACAGCGAGACCAGGTTTAGGAAGTACTTCAACAATGATGAATATATTTCTCTTCTATACTTTGACATTGTCACTTTGATAAACAAAGACAACTGGAAGTTTGATATAGAGGCCAACCACCCTGAAGAACTTGCTACCACTGATGTTTCCACTGATGCACCCACAGCGACACCTACAGATGCTACTCCTACTGTTGCCACTGCTCCACCACCACCGTCCACTGGTACTCAGACTGAGTATAGTTGGGACATTCCTGATGTCAGGCACTTGTATGGCTACGTTAAGTAGCGCTTTGAGTAGCAGGATGTGCAGTTGCACTTCATGAGCCAGCAATACTCAGTGATGCATGACAGGGTGCATTGCATGGACATGTGGCACATATTTAAGGGACACTATCCAATGCCTCAACCTCCTCATCCTTCTCTGTCTCCATGAGCACTTACTCCACCACATGTGCCTACTGTTGATGTTCCACCCGCTGATCAGGATGCTATCCCCGATGATGATGATCTGTTGAACCAGTTCTTCCCTACTCGTTATGAGGGCGTTGGACCTTCTTTTTGATGTATCCATGGTAGGTAGCCAGTTTTTCTCCACCATGGGTTTGATTGATATAGTGAGGACACTATTGATTTCAAGCTTGGGGTGATATCGGTAGGTATTGTGGTTGCATCTTTTCTTTCAGTCATTTTGTTTCAGTTTCTGTTTCTTGTATGGAAAGTTCAGTATGATCTAAGGTTTATCCCTTGTATGGATTGTTTTCCTTTCATGTCTAGAACTATCTTGTCCTCCCTTGTGAGAAATATACGATGATTAAACTTGTAAAAGGGCATGCTTATATCACATGAAAATCATATGGCCACCAATATGTGTTAATTTTGGATTCATATTCTTAGCCGAACTTTCAATTTTTACATCCTGGATTGCTCAACACATGTAATGGTAACAATTTCTGTGGATATGTCAACCTTGCAACACTGCTAAGAATATGGGATGTCCTTGTCAAACCCTTACTGACTCTTCAACCACTTTTTTAGTGAAAATTTTTAATTTCAAATGATTGGAATCTAACTAATTGTTGCAATTTTGGTTAACTCTCCTATTCCATAAAAATCAAGTGAAACCCAAAATTCATACACATCCTTTTTGTTTCACTCCACTTTAATCACCCTAAAAGATGGCTAAACCGCCCACATGTCATACTAACCTTGTGTAAGTCTGATCTGGCCATGATGGTTAGGTGATTTGTCCGAAAAAGAGGGTAAGAGACCCCAACCAGCACTCCTAGCGTGCATAAGTCTAAATTAGTAGCCGAGTACCGGAATCCCTGATCCAATGTTACACCTTTTGACAAAATAAGGAGAGAAAATTGAATATTGTTTATTTAGATAAGGTTCCATCTTTTGCATCCCTAATAGCTGAAATTTTTGGCTACAAACTCACTAACTGTATGGCTTAGTCATCCAAATTCATTTTAGTGTTTCCTTGTTGACTATTTCATTCAATGCATTACTACCCTGCTTAACTTAAAAATTCATGTCTAAATTGAAATCAAGGCTATGAATGTAAATATGTAATTATGGTTGGTTGGCCCTGTTTAATACCTTTCATGTGATCTATGCATAACCTTTGCATTTCCTTTATTTGTTTTTTTGTGATCTTTTTGCTTGAGGACAAGTAATAGTTCAAGCTTAGGGGTATTTGATGTACACATTTTATATCTACTTTTTGCACACATCCACACACAAATTCAGTCCATTTACCTTCCATTTAACCTCTAATTATACTTAATTTCCCATCTTTTCATTATCTCACTCATTGCAAGTTGTTGATTGCAGGTACATGTCAAAAAAACACCAAACTGAGGATGATTTAACCCAAATCCGTCCATTGTTGGATTTCCATCATGTCTACTGATTCAAGGGTCTTTTTGGATTTACAGTAAAAGATACACCGTGTCTTAATTAGCACATAGTGTGTCACTCTCCAGAGTCTTCATCGCCAGACTAGAGAATAGAATACATGATGTGTCCACTTCTAGACATAGCTTGTCCTGGCGAGCAAAGAACATTACTGTGAATAAGTACACAATGTGTGCTATTAGGACACGTCATGCATTAATTCATTTTGGATCGGTTAAGGTGCAGGTACACGACGTGTGTATTAGAACACAATGTGTACCACACCCACAGAGTTGGCCCCAGTTGCATCTACACGGTATGTACATCTAAAGACACGTCGTGTGCTTATTGCGAAGAGTAGTTCAATCACCAGTTATGTTGAAGAACAATGCATGTCTCCTCAAGTACACGTCGTGTCTTTTGCAATTTTCTACAGAATATTAAAGCAACCGCCCCTCATTTTAAATACAGAGGGGGTCATTAGGGGTAGTTATGTTGGTTCATTTGAAACACTTTCTGAGCCAAAGAAGTTGCATAGCAAGAGGAGGGTGATCTTGGAGCTTTGAAGTGGTTTCTTGGGAAATAAGCCTCCATTTCTTCACCATTCCTTCTCCAAACGTGAAGTAGAGCTTCCATTCTTGTTCGAGCTTCTTGTGAGAGGAGATAATCTGAGTTGAGGTGGCTCTAGGGGTAGATTCTCATCTTCCAGACGGAGTTCTTCCTCTTTTATCTTAGCCTTTGTTTTCTCTTGTTCTTTTCATCTTCTAATCATGAAAAATAGTAAAAATTATGCTATGTGTTTGTGTTTCTTCACCATATGTGAGTAGAACCCTATTTCTTGGGAATGGAGAGTATCACACATGCTTTTACTCATGTGAACTCATTTCTATGATCTAATGTTAGTAATCTTTCTTCTTCACGAAATTCTATGGTGTATTCTTGTTTGTATGTTTGGATGGACACCATCTATCCATGTTTTATGCTTTCTTATGCTATTCAGGAGAATGTATGGGGAGTAGGGAGTAGAATTTGTGAAACATATTCTTGACCATGGGAATGGTTGGAGCACGTTGAGGATTAAGGTTATGTTTGAATCTGATCATATACACGGGAGAGTGTTACATGGAGAAGAGAACCATCTCATGACACCGGGAGGTGCTTGATGACTACAACCTCCTTGCAAGTTTGCTAACGCATCTATTTATGTAGTTTCACATGTTTAATTGCGTGGTTGTGAAATCCTAACGTCCAAGATTCTTCAAAATCTAATTTCAATCATCTAGTTTTAGTTTGTTTATGTTTGTTTCATAGTTAATCACACCCAATCTCACTTTTGTAAATGGACTAGAATGTTGAACTTTAATTCTCCTATGCCTAACCAAGTATCTCTCAATGGTTCGACCTCGACTACAATTGATCATGTACGCTTGTGGGTGATTGAAGAGTTGGGATATAAATTGTAAAACTCATTTCATCTAATTAGTCAACAAAGTCCTCCACTTCAGCTACTGTAGGGCATCCTCCTCTCTCCTCTAAGGTGTAGGGGCATGGAATGATGGTGGAAATGGATGGAAATGAGAGGAAACTAGGGTTTTGGTGGTGGAAATGGTGAAATGGAGTGGAACGGAGGTGTAAATGGAGTGGAATGGCTAAGGGGGAAAATGGGGAGCTAAGAGGTGGTAGAAGGTAGCTATCCTCATGCTAGAGCCGCCTCCTAGGTATATATAGGTGTGGGAAAAGCACTAGGTCAAGTAGGGGTAGTATGGGAAAAATAGTGCAGAAGTAGCAAGGTTTTGTAGGTAGCATGGTTGTGGTGAGAAGGAGTGAGAACGGTCGTGGTGGATGGAAATGAGTGTGGTGAGAAATGGTGAATTTTGTACTGAAGGTGGCACAGACGTGGTGGTCACCACGGTCGTGATAGGGCTAGGGTAGCACGGTCGTGGTGGCTCAAAATGCACAGGTCATTCTCTGCTCCACAGTTGTTCAGCCTCTGTTGCTACACGATCGTGCAAGGTGGCGGGGCCATTCTGGGTCAGTGCACCATTCTTGTTCTGTGTGGCACAGCCATGGTGACTCTAACTTTGCTTGAGGATGACTCTATTGATTTGAAAATGTCCTAGCACAGCAGCTTTGTGGTACACGACCATGTTGGTCTCTGGATTACCACTTTGACTTGATTCTTTGGATTTTCTTTGACATTTTTCTTCAATGGATCTTTGAACACTAGGGGTAGGTTGAGGGAGTATCAAACTTCACTTTGGGTCTCTCCATGGGTAGATAAACACTAGGCTCACTCCTTCTCTCACTCTTCCATCAAGCGTGGTCCAAATGCCTAAAAAACACAAATAATGTCCATAAGTGCATTTTATACAAATATGCATATTGAGGGAAATAACATGTAACCTAATAGGTATAGATGTGATTGAAATGTAATATGACATAAGATGAAGCCCTAAAATAGGGATGAATCACCACCCCAAACTTAAAACATACTTGTCCTCAAGTATGCCCCAACTGAATCTCTCTACAATTTTTCCACAATCAAGAAATGACAAATGTAATGCAAAGGATGATTATTGCTTAATGGGGTCAATAATGACTATGTGCATGCATTCCACCTCTCGCCTCTCCTTCTTTCACAAACCAATCATGAAAAGAGCACAAAACATATGAACTTCAAATGTAGTGCATGAAACACACAAGTTATCCATATTTCTTTCATGTAGTTTCGGGCATACCGTTTCATGATGGCGTTAATCAAGGATGACTAGGAGTTTTGTTTCACCTTCGTGCTTTCAAACTTATGTTTCAAATCACACCAAATGCCTCACGTGGCTATAGAAAGGGCAAAATGAGCTAGGTTTGATGTTTCCTAGCCCAATGGGTATGAAAATGGAAGAAAGGATTGTGGTAAGCTTTTAGAGTGCATTTACACACTCATCTTTTCTTTATTTAGATGCTCTTAAATAGGATCATTTTTATTTTCTTTTTTCTTTTTCTTTTCTTTTTCTTTTTCTTTGCCCTTGGAGTAGATAGGGCACATGGTAATGAGTGTGAAGTGGTGACATGTAGATTGGCCACCCCCAAACTTTTGGAGGTGGCCACGGTTGATATGTGCACTTTGGCATCCTTTCATGAGGTGGAGGGGTAAGAAGATGGTGATTGAAGAGTCGGGTCAAAGAAGGGTCACTGCATGATTCTCAACATAAGGTCTCCAGCATGAAAATTAATCCAACACTTCATCCAACAATTTCACACCACATGAATGAACAACTTGAAATTGATACTTCAATCAAGTGATTTCATAGGCACTAAGCACTAATAGCTTGTTTAAATCACAATTCAACCAAATCATTCACAAACACAAGAGAGGTGGTGCGCATGTAATAAGTCAAGAATTGATACCATTTAGCAATAAATAATGATAATTTACTTGCATTTGTCAAAGGTCATCATTTTTAATCCAAAAAGTAGAGATTGGGTCGAAACACACTTTTAGGCAAGAAATATCAAATTTGGGCAAAATTGGCCAAAATGGTGCCAAGTTTTCTTCAATCACATCTAAGCCTATATCATTGAACTTAAAGTAGTATACAAGCAAATCATAGCTAGAACATGCAAAAATTATCAAAAATCTACATGATATGCAATGCATGCAAAAAGAGCAAAATTTTTGAAAATTGCGCAAAAATGACAAGAAAGTGAACTACATGACATGTAGGTATGAAAAGCAAGTAAATTCTAAACTAAATCAAACAAACAAAAGTAAATGGCAGATGAAATGCAAAATGAGAGTGAAAATGAGATAGGGCATACTACCCTACCACCCCAAACTTTTGAATCATGATGTCCTCAGTTTGACACTAAAGTCTAGGAATGATAGGGTAGGTGATCACTGTGGTGGTAGTTGTCCACCATGTGGTGGAGGGTGCTGGTAGTAATGGTCCCAGTAGTCTACATGTAGAGGCGGGTATGTCTTCTGATAACCAGAAAGGGCTCCCCAAAATCCCTCCCCCATTGGGGGTTTCTCTGCACCTACGCATGCTGAACTCGTACATGTGATTGATCTGATGATGCATCTGCTACAGATCTTACCACATGTCATGTTGTGTCTTCTGAATCACCTCCAATTGTGCATGGATGGATGACATGTCGTATGCATTTGCTGAAGGTGGTTACGCCTCAAAGTACTCCTCTCTCGGTCGTGTGTGGTGTGGCTGCTCAAAAATGTGTTGTTGCTCTAGCACATTCATCTCTCCTCCTTCTTTAGGTAAGACCATGTTTGGTGCTCTGAACCCCTCTCTTGGATACTCCTCCTGTGTGGCATCCAACTCACAAAAACATGAATTACTTAGGCAGAAGTGAATGTTAACAGCAGATTACTGAAAATCACTAAAAATTAAAACTTTTTACAAAGAGATCCTTACATTGGAAAACTCTTTCAAAAAGAACTAAAGTAATTCTATTACATTCTGGTTCACAAGTACATGTCTTGTACTATTCCTTCTCGAGGATCACATACATCAACTGCCCTTTTAAAACTGTACATGGGCAACATAAAAACATTGAAGCATCAAGCTAAAATCTCAGATCAGTTCATTAAACTAACTATTGACTTCGAGGACCTGAGACGACACATAGGACTCTATATACAAACATGGTAGCCAGTGTCTCCACCTGGATGTCACTATTGTCCCTACTGTTGCTGCTGTTGTTCTTCACCTCCTATAGGGTTTCTGCTTCTTCTTCTGTGTCTACCTAAAAAGTTGGATCCCATGGGGGTGAGACAATTGAAATTGACCCAGCGAGAGATATAACTCTCCAACAGAATTATTATTATTGCAAATTAATGGAATAAAACTGAGTAGAAGAATCATAAGTATTCAATAGTAGATAAATCAATTGTTTGAGCATATTAGAACAATGTTCTTATTCAAAGCATTTCATCTTGTAACTTGATAAGGTAGTATGTCATTTATCTGATAAGGAATATGAAGAACATGTATAACATTTATACAATAAGGATATACTAAGCATGATATCATCAAACAATGATTCTCGTATTTCAACCTTAAACAAATACGCTACTTGGCTGATTATATTTTACAATCATACTTAAGCCCTGAAGAGATGAGGTATACCACTCATACTCCAACTGACCATTGCAAAATCGAAATCGGTACCATACATAGGTCAATGGAAGAGCCAGATTCCCATGACCTCATCTTCCTCAGTCAGTGTGAGGACCAAATGCAGGACATCTTATGTCTCTGCTAAATAGCTTTCCAGGGTATACTGGCAACTTCGCTATTAGAGTTACACTGGCATTTTGTACTCTCTTCGCAATCGAGAGATTTCATGTTTATCTCACATCGATCCGGCATTAATATCATCGGGAGATTAGTGATACATCCATCCCGGCATTGTTGAGATTAGTGATACATCCATCGCGGCATATATAATGAAGGGTTGAAAGGTTTAATGTTTACCTCACATTGATTCCTCCATTAGGGCATAAGGATATTCGCGCCCATAACCCCCACATAATAGTATGCCCTCCAGGAGTTCCTGTAGGAAAACCTATTTCACAATCACCAGTTATTGACGATGATGGATCTATGGCCAGGGCTCTACATGATAAGATTTTACTTGATTAATTAAGTACCTTACTATGTTCTTTTAGCATCAGTCAGGTTTTTAAGCATAAATCATTATAACAAATGCTACAAAGAATGAATACTATTTCTATCAAGTCCTTTTCAAAGCTTTATAAAATATTGGGATCTCAATCCCTTGTCACATCAGGGGCATTCTTATCCCTTAACATCTCATCATTATGATTATAGAATATGGGTATTCAAACCCTCAATTCATCAAGAACATTTGTTACCGCTTATCAGGTAGCTAATTTCTTCAAGTCATTTGACCAAGGTAATCATGATACTTGCAATACAGGTATCTCATATGGCTCTTAAAGCCCATTAATCTCTTGTTACCTCTCACTAGGCAACACAGCGTATTATGGCTTACCAGGCCCAAAAACAATTTCATTAATAAAACATCATAGCTCATACCTGGCTATGTCCAACATCTCATGATACCTGCATGATTAGTGCACATGATAGCAGTTATATCAATTACATATCAGCACTTCTACAATGTAAGAGTAACATCACTATTTCCTCATTAGTGTTAGGATTTCCTAATTCATGTCAATTAGAAATACTCATCCCATTACCCAAATTAGGGTTATGGTTTATCATCATATTGCCCAACATTAGGGTTTCATGCACTATAACCCAAGATTAGGACTTCACATAACTTTACCCTTTTATCAGGATTAGGATTTTCATGTCAAGGTTTCACATATCATTACATAGCATCACCTTAGTTTAGAGTTTCACATCACATCTCTGAAATAGGTTTTCATTTGACATCACCCTTGATTAGGGTTTCACATAACATCTTTGTATTAGGGTTTCATATGACTTCACCCTTGATTAGGGTTTCATATGACTTCAACCTTAATTAGGGTTTCACATGACTTCAACCTTAATTAGGGTTTCACATGACATCAACCTTAATTAGGGTTTCACATGACATCAACCTTAATTAGGGTTTCACATGCCATCACCCTTAATTAGAGTTTCCACATGACATTACCCTTAATTAGGGTTACATCATTACCCTAGATTAGGGTTACACCTAGCGTTGCCCTAAATTAGGGTTGGGGTTCATCAACCTTCTCAATTAGGGTTTCATGATCTCTTTATCAAGAATCATACCCTAATTACATATTTTATTTATATTGAAAGTATTGAGGATTAATCACTACATGTTTATCACTCATGTATGGATTCCTCTCTCTTTCTCTCATCCTCTCTAGGATGTTGATCACTTCAAACTTAATTAGATTAGGTCAACTCCTCATTTATGTATACACACTTAGAGTTAGTTTAGTAAGTTGGGATGTTGCTTCCATAAGCATCAAATATTGACCACTCAAAAGGTACTAATCACTTAAGTACCTTGAAGGTACAACCATTGTAATTAATCACCTTTGATAAACATCATCAACAATTATGGGGTTGATTAATCTTTCATAGCTTTGAGACTATTAGATCTCCAAAAGGTTTTGTTACTTTTGAAACTTCAAACAGTTTTGACCTCCTTGACCTTCAAACGGTCTTGGAGTCACATGACCTTCAAACGGTCTTGAAGACAGTATGACCTTAAATGGTCTTGGTGTAGGTGTAACTCAAATCAACTCATTCGGTCTTAAAACCGAATCAACCCATTCAGTCTTGAAACTGAATCAACCATTCGACCTCGAGACTGATTTCATTCATTCAGTCTTGAAACTGAATCAACCATTCGATCTTAAGACTGATTTCATTCACTCGGTCTTGAAACCAAATCAACCATTCGATCTTTGAGACTGATTTCATTCATTCGGTCTTGAAACTGAATGCTCATCAATTGTTTTGAAACTGAATGGACAATCCAACATTGAGATCAATTGAACCTCAAACGGTTTGAGATCATTTGATGCCAAACAGTCAACACCTCCATTCGTTCAACACTCTCATTCAGTCAACACTTTCATTCGGTCAACCTATTCATTCGGTCAACACTTCCATTTGGTCAACCTATTCAAACGGTTTGAAACTGTTTCAACATCAATTAGAGTTTTGAACCCAATTGAATTAGGGTTTAAAATTAAGGGACCATCGATTGTTGAATCCTTTTTATCTTAATCATATATAACCATTGAATCTTCCTCCAATCATATCATTACTTGACCACAAATGGTCTTGGGCCCTCATGACCTCAAACAGTCTTAAGACTGTTTGATCACCAAAAAGCAAAACCATTTGCACATGTTCTATGTTGAGGTGTGTTCTTATGATGATTTCATCATCATCAAGCTTAGATTCTTCAAAATCTACTGCCATTCTTATGGAAATTTCATCAGTTATTCAAAGGAATTTCAAGAAGAACAAAATGATCAACAAGTGATGAAGAATTGAATGTAATAATAACATTTAAGGGTTCAAGTTATATAACCCGCCTGCAAAATTGAATCCAAGCTTCAAAATTCAAGTCCTCAATGGTTAATGATGCTTTCTCAACTTCTCAAGGCTCGTTCTCAAGCTTTTGAGTGAAAAGAAATGGCTAGGGTTGAAGATTGAATGAAGAAAACAAGAAAATAAGCATTGAAAATCGATTTCCACCATGAAATCAAGGTTGAAGATGATTATGGAGCTTACCTACAGGTTGGGGCACGTCCTCCTATTTCTCCTAAGCTCCCTTGTGTTCAACCAAAGCAAGGAAAGAAAAAGGGATCGAGAAATCCTTTCATTTGGGTTGGAAATGGGATGTTTATAAGGAAATTCAATGAGAGAGAACATGATATAATAATCCCTTCAACTCTCCAAAATTGGTGCCACATGCTCCCTTCCATCCCTTTCATACGAAGCCATCTCCCCCACCTTGTACTTCCTCTTCATTATCCATGAATTAAAAGAAAGAAAATTAAGCACCTTAACCATTATAATAATAATATCCAAAATTGAGTGGATATTACTTTTTAGTTTACTAATGTGAGTGGGCTCTCCACACACTTAGGATATTTCGTCGCCTTTGTAAGGCACAAGGACTTTCACACTTATGCAAATTCAACCATATCAATTTTGGTTGAAGGTCACTTCAATTAATATATTTATTTTTGTATTAAATTGAATTAGGGTTTCAATTATGCTTAAATCTTGATTATTTTAATATCAAGATTATCTCTCCTACAAAGTGATTCAAATGAGACGCCCCTCTCATTTTGTTTTCTCTAAATGATGCTAATAAACATGAGGGACTCTCTAGAGGTGGTATTTTGCATATTGAACCCTAGGTTTTGGGTAATTTGCACATTACACCAAAACTAGGTTTTAATGCACAACATTGCTTTATAAGCTCTTTCTTGGTGCTCAGGCTGTCACAAGCCATAACTCTGCATCATTCTCATTCTTATGATGTTTCAACATCTGAGGAGAATTTTATCATGCAACATTTGCAAGTTAACCCCTCAACTTGGGTAATTTTCACTTTAGTCCAAAACAAACAAAATAGTGTTTCAACATTATTCAAAAAGGACTAAAATTGAAACATAAGTTCCTTTTGAGCCTTAATTACTTTTCAAGAGATAAGAGAAAGCATATAATTAACTTTATTAAGTGATACATCTAGGGTTAAAGCATAACCCAGGTCAGGGATGTTACATCCTGATACTATGTTATCACCTCAAAAAAGTTCTTCGATGGCTCCACATCCATGAGTAGGGGGTGGTGTGGTATGGGAGCTCCAAGGTTATTCTAGGTTACCTAGGGTTTGGAACATAAAAGATTTTTCTATCTCTGAGGGAGATAATTTGGGACCTAGCAAGATAGTTTAGATCAACATATTTGCTTCCTTCTACCGTGGTAATCCTATTTAGATTGCAACCCACTACCATTGCCATTGTGATGATAATCCCCCCCATGATGAATGGATTTTTTCTCTTATAGGGTATTGTCATCAAGTGGTCAGTCACCATGGCACTTATGTTTAAAAATCATCTACTTGAAATTGTGGCCATAACAAATAAATCTTTTTGTGAGAAACACCCTTGATTTCCATAACGGCCAAACAAGGTGTTTGCTAGGACCTTCTGTAGGTATCTCATGAAGGGGTTGTAAATGTTGTTGGTCTTGGATTTTCCTACATAAAAAGTAGCTTGACCAGTAATTTCCTTCTACATCTTGGAGTAATCTTCTCTACCACTCCTGTTAGGTTTCCCCTCATTGAATTTCTCTACCATTTTTGAATTGGGGGCAAAGATAGCATTGATTTGGGAAGCTTTAAGGACATGTGTTGAGCTATTCAACTTCATGAGTCAGCTTCTCTAAGATTGCAAAGAATTCAAGAGTCAGCTCCAGGTAGGTTTCTTCAACCTCAACCAAGATCTTGTATAGCCCACAGTGTTGCATTTAACTCTTGAACATGTAGTTTATCCCTAGATCTTGCATGGTAGCCATACATGCATATCTAGTGGGGATCACCCTCCTTGTCAAGCACTCGGGGTGGAGAGGTCTCATCATATCTCTTCTTGCCATTCCCACCCATTTCAACCTATCATCTTCTAGCTTGGACACATAGTCCACTAGTTCATCTTCCATCTCCTCACTTTTAGTATCATATTCCTCCTATTCTGCATAAGTGTGTGACCCTAAACTTGTGTCTAAGTTCAAAGGCACCCTCTCAAAGCTTTCACTAGGTCAATATGATGAAGTAGAATGTCTTGTCGGAGCTGGTCATGGCAGTAAGTGCAAGGAAGATGCATCGTTTGTTTTCTTAGCCCTCCTCTCATGAGTCGATACATAAACATTAGTTGAGTTCACTATGTTCTCCAACTCTTCTTCTTCCTCCTCCTCCTCTTTGGGGTTATTGTAGCTTGGATCTGAAGTGTGACCGCTGGAGGAGGATTGGTATCGGGAGGTGCTCGCCGATGTCGACCATCGGACGGATTTCAAAATCAAACTTGATAGTGATGAAGCACTATCGGGCTGCTGAGACAAATTGGAGGCCCGCTTGGTGTGGCTTTTGCCTCCGGTGAGGATGTCCACTGTCTTCTCTACCCCCTTCCTGATTGTCTTGCCCATGCTCTTCATCTTTGTAAGGATCTTTGGTGAAAAATGAGCAAGAATAGCACCAAATGTACCGACGGGTTGTATGGGTGGATTCTCCTTGCATGTGGAGAAATATATGACAACGGAGAGCGGAAAATGGAGTTGTAGGTAGGGGAAGGTAATTGGGGGCCAAATGGAACTCAAATCCATAGTTTGGAGCAAGAGGAGTTGATTTGGGGTGAAGGAGGTTCGTCCTAGCCGCCACTCCACACGGAACGGCCCTGCTCTGTCGTAAAAATGACTTCTAGGTCGTGTTGGCTTTGGTGAAATTGAGCTAATTAAGTGTTGGGCCCCAGCTAGTACAGTCATTCTGGCCAGCATGGATGTGCTGGTGGGATGTTAGCACGGCCGTTCTGGCCAGCATGGTCATGATTCCCATGCCCAAAACTCGAGTTTTCCCTATTGAACTCCAACTTATCTAGCACGACTGTTCCATGCCAGCACAGGCGTTCTAGCCAGCATGGCCGTGTTGCCAGAGGCCAAATCTTACATTTTCCCTATTCAAAAATCATCTTTTCATGTACATCCATTCCACACCAGCACATCTGTGTTAGGTTCTATCAGTTCAAAAATCTTCAAAAATCATCAAATCATTTCATCATTCATAATCCAATCATCTTCAACGGTCCCTTTGATGTAGTATCAATCATTTTTCACTAAATATGCCTCATTTCTCAACTTGCACCTATTTCACCTATCATTTCATCAAAACTAAAACAAAAACTATCAAGCACAAGTGTGCGTGTGTTTTTTTAGGTTTGTGTAAAAATAAAGTAGAAGTATCAAAAATGAGAGTTTGGGTGAAAAATTCCCCAAACCTAGGTGGGTTGCCTCCCACAAGCACTGAGTTTCTTGCCTTCAGCTTGGATTCATGGCAATTTTTCATTCACTCATCCATTTGGCATTTTTATGTGTTCATTCTTGCAAAACATGTATTCCTCATTTGCACTCAATATGTGTTCCGCATACCTTTGATCACAATAATCATCATCAATTGTTCCATCTTGATCTCCTTTTCTTAAATGCTCATTTGGACTTGTGAAGTGATCATGTCCAATATCCCTATCTCAGACTCACTGGGTTGGGGTTTTGTACATGTTGATCTTGATCTTCATGTCCATGAATAAAACCATCATGTTGGCACTGCGTACATGAATCTCGACATCAGCTGTAGATAAGAAAGGCCTTCCCAAGATAATGGGAATCTTCCTATCCTCTGGCTTCATATCAAGTACAATGAAATCCACCAGGAACACTTCACCTTTATCTTTGTCTATCATCAGCAACACATCATCCACTCTCCCCCTAGGCACTTTTATGGATCTATCTGCCAATTGGAGAGTGCAATGTGTCAGCTTCAACTTGCCTAAGCCCAGCTCAACATTGACATTGTATGGAATCAAATTCACACTAGATCCCAAATCAAGTAAGGACATGTCTATGCGATGTCCCCCTATACATCTAGGTATGAGTGGGGCTCCTGGGTCGTTTCTCTCCATAGGAAATGAATGTTATATGATGGAGCTCACTTATTCAATCAACTTCACTTTCTTTGGTATCCTCCATGTTGACATTCTCTTCATAGTGATTAGGTTCTTGAGGAACTTGGCATATGATGGGATTTTCTTGATAGCATGCCACAATAGAATATTGACCTTCACTTGGCAAAACACCTCAAGAATGTCAACATTGTGCTTTTTTCTCTGCCTTGCTTCCGGTGGCTCATCTAATGCTTCAATGAATGCAGGATCATCAGCTTTTGCCTCCTTTGCATCAATATTAAGCAAAACTCCAGTGATGGTAGGACTTGCAAATGGAGTATGAGGTAGAGCACAGGGTATCCCAAAATCAACAGGATGTAACACTAAATCATCTTCGGCAATCTCAATCATAGTATCACCTCTTAGCTGCCTTTGCTTTGCTTTATCAACCTTCCCTTGACTTGCAGGCTGCTCAAGATATTTCCCACTCCTTAGAGCTATCATAGGACTTCCTTATTCATGGTGGAGATGGGGACCTAGTTGTGTTTGTGGAGGAGGTGGAGGTGACACTTGGTGCTGAAATTGAGGTGGAGGGGACAATTGAGGTTGGAAGGTGAATTGTTGGGAAAATGGTGGTGATGGAGGGGGAGGTAGAGTATAAGGCTTGGGATCACGTTGGAAATGGTAGATGGGTTGCACTTGCATGGGGGTGGACTATAGAAAACTTGAGAAGAGGGCATTGGTACACTTTCTTAATGGTAGCTCATGATGGGTTTTGAAGACACCTTTTCTTCTTGGAGAGAAATTATGGAAGATAGCTTCTCTATTCTCTCTTCTACCTTTGCAACATCTTTTTAAACATCATAAAATATTTTCAATCTAGAGAGAACCTCTTCCTCAAACCTTGAGCTATATTTTGGACTTTGTGGCTCCTGGTAGCTATAGGAGTGAGGTGTCTTCTTTTCCTCACCATAGAACTCAATAGAATTAGCCAAGTGGCAAGGAACATTTGTTACATGGTTCTTCATGAAGCTCACCATGTCACCAAGAATCTTCATCACTTGTGGGCTTGAGTCATTATGAGTAGGAGGTGTCACACCAAAGTCATATCCCCCATCATTCATCATGCTAGAAGCTCAAATTCTTGACCCTTCAGCCAGCTGCTCAAACAAAGGCCATATCTCCTCAGGTGGCCTAGCCATGAAAACTCCTCCACAAGAAGATTTATTGTATCTTGGTCCTTTAGAGATAAATTGGAGTAGATTGATTGAATTAGCTGCCACAAAGGGATCTCATGGTGTTGGCACTCTCTCAAAATCTTATTAAACCTCTCCCATGCATTGTGAAACTTCCATTACCCATTTGTCTAAAACTTGTCACAGCACGCCACATTTGTGTTAACCTTGCTATAGAGTATAATTGCCTTAGGAAGGCATTCTTCATTGTTTCCCAACTCATAACATCCCTTCTAGAATCATACCAATATTTGGCTCTATCATTGAGGGAGAATGATAACAAGGTCAACCGGATTGTCTCATCACTAGACATCGGGGTCCTGAAGGTGGAGCATACTTCAAGAAAGGAGTCCAAGTGCTTGTAGGGGTTCTCACTCTTTAAACTATAGAAGATGAGAAGGAGCCAAAGAAGACCTAGAGGAATGAATAATTGCCCCCTGGCATTTGATCAACCCTGTTAGCAATTCACAATTTTTAGTTGCTAGGCATGAAGTAGTCTTGAAGCGGCTTGTGGGGTGTATTTTGGCCTTCCATCTTGTCTTCTCCCGAATGGATTGTCACATGCACAAAGCACAACCAAACAAAAGAGGGAAAGTTAGCAAATCAATATGCACAAAGAATGCAAAGAATAAAGAATAAATAATAGCAAAGATGAGGTCAGTAGGAAAAGTAAAAGAAAAACTAACTATCTAGGATGAATGCCTTTCTCCCCGACAATAGTGCCAGAAAGCTTGGTGCATCTACTACTGATGGTGTTACACACTATTCATTTGCAGTTTGAATAGATGCAACCCCACAAATAGAAGCTCATAGTGGATTAAACTTTTGAATTTATAATAGACCTAACTTAACAAACTTGCATAAACCAAAACACTACACCTGTAAGTGCATGAGGTCATGTCATAGTATAGGAGGGTGGCAAGTATAGGGTCGATCCACAGGGAGAAAAGGGGGCACTAGATGTAGGTCAGTTTTTGGTGCTAAGTTCCTACTACGCAGACTAGGTTTAAGGGTTTAAATGTGATTTGATTGTTAAACTAAGTTGAGCAAGAAATAAAGACAAGCAAGAACAAAACCTAAATTAACCCTAGATAATTAATTCTACTAAGCAACAAAGGACAAGGCAAGCAGAAAAGACAGGAAGAGAACTATCTACACTAAGGCAAACAAGACAAGGCAAAAGAGAAATTAAATACCTAAGCTAGAAAGAACAAAGCAAGAACAGGGCAAGAAGCTTACTAAGCAAGAAAAGATCTAACTAGCCTAACACTAGCTAAGAAGGAAGGCAACTAGGGTTTTAAAGCAATTAAGGGAGATGTGGGTTGTTTAGGGGATGCACTTATCAACTAAGTTGGGGGTGAAATATGAACATTATGATTCAATTTAGACTATCAAACTAAGCAACAAGCAAGAGTCTAATGAATTAGCCTAAGCTACTGTTTGACCATAGATATGCAATGTTGTGTATAGGGGAACTAGTCCCTAACACTCCCTACTACCCTTGTGAGGCTCAATTGGGTTAGGGCTTGGGTGTAATTCACTTAGAGTCTAAACAAGACTAGGTTTCTAGGCTAGGTGGTATTAGGATGATTAGGAGTTGAGATTGGTAATGGGGGTGGAAGTGAGGTTTTGGGCCTCCCATCACCCACATTCTACCCTTGAGAAAGCTCCATGCTAAACATACCAATTTCATATAAACTAACTACTTAGATCTCTCAACTAGGATTAGGGGAATTGATTAGGATGTAGGAGTATGGGTAGCTAGCTAGGGGTCAAGAATTGGACCTAGGAGCAAATCCCAAAATTCACACATATAATCAATTTCCCTAAATTCCTAGGTGATTTCAAGCACAAATCAACAAGCAATTTATGGAGAGTGAGATAGAAATAGAACATAATCATTAGAAAATGGAATTACAAGGTTTATATATCATTTTCCCCCAACATGGTATCAAATAACATTTTACACCCCAAACAGCCCACCCAAGGGGGCTAGCTACTCATAAGAATGCAAAATACAAAAAGAAAGGAGAAAGAGGTAGAAGAAGCCATGGAGCTTGGTGTAGATGAAGAAGTCTGCCACTTCATCTATTGTAGAGCGTCCTCCTCTTTCCTCCAATGTGTAGGGGCATGAAATGATGGTGGAAATAGATGGAAATGAGAGGAAACTAGGGTTTTGGTGGTGGAAACTATAAAAAGGAGTGGAATGGAGGTGGAAATGGAGTGGAATGGCTAAGGGGTGAAATGGGGAGATAAGAGGTGGTAGAAGGTAGATAACCTCATGCTAGAGCCGCCACCTAGGTATATATAGCTGTGGGGGAAGCACTAGGTCAAGTAGGGGTAGTATGGGAAAAATAGTGCAGAAGTAGCTAGGTTTTTATAGGTATCACAACCATGGTGGTCACCACGGTCGTGGTGGGAAGGGGTGTGAACGGTCGTGGTGGATGGGAACATCTATGTGAGAAATGGTGAAAAATCATAGGGAAATGGTGAATTTTGTACTGAAGGTGGCATGGTCGTGGTGGTCACTAGGGCCGCAGTGGGGCTAGGGTAGCACGGCCGTGGTGGTCACCACAATCATGGTGGCTCGAAATGCATAGGTTCTTCTCTGCTCCACGGCCATTATTCCTCTTCTACTACACGGTCGTCCAAGGTGGCACGGCCATTCTGGGTCAATGCACCACGATCATTTTGTGTGGCACGGCCGTGGTGATTCTAACTTTGCTTGAGGATGACTCTGTAGATTCGCAAGTGTCCTAGAACAGTTGTTCTGTGGTACCACGGTTGTGCTGATCTCTAGATTAGAACTTTGACTTGATTCTTTGGATTTTCTTGCACATCTTTTCTTTAATGGATCTTTGGCCACTAGGGGTAGGTTGAGGGAGCATTCGACATCACTTTGGGTCTCTCTAAGAGTAGAGAAACCCTAGTCTCACTCCTCTCTCTCTTCCATCAAGTGTGCTCCAAATGCTTGAAAAACATGCAAATAATGTACATAAGTGCATTTTATACTAATATGCATATTGAGGGAAATAACATGTAATCTAATAGTTATAGATGTGATTGAAATGGAATATGACACAAGACGAAGCCCTAAAATAGGGTTCAATCTATAGGTGACTCAACCCTACTTAGTTAAGGTAGTCATAATTATCATGCATGCAACCCTTTTATTATATTTTGTTTATGGCAAACATCTATCTGATTATGCCTCATACTCTTGTTCTCTTCATCTTATGATGAAATCTTAGCCTCTACTTTCATGTTATTTCCTTATCTTTTGTTCATGTTCATTATTTGACATATACCTTATTTTTCTCTCTCTTGCTGGGTGATTTCCCAACCACCCAGGTTTAGATCGAGATGTTGAACATGATCAAGGAGAATATAGCTTCGTAGATGGACCTAGCTCTTAAAGATCTTGCTTGGAGACAGATTTGAAGTAGTTTGGACTTCTCTCTACTTAGATTCTTACATTGTATCATAAATGTAAACCCTTATAGGATATTATGATGTACTTTTGTAATCTTTTGTGAAAATTGTACACATTCATTTTTTTTATTCTACTTCTACACTTTGGTTGTTTTAAATACCATTTATTGAAATTTTAAAATTTTACACCTATTCCGACGTACCTTTGATTGTGTTTGGAATGAATGTTTTATTCTTCAGATGTTTAGTAGGTAGCAGATCCCCTCTCAGATTCCACTCCTTACAAAAATCACCATATTCCTTTTGAATAACTTCAATGGTCCCCCATTCAAGGCTATCTCATGGTTCTTGGCACATGAAAATTTAAAGACAAAGTCTCCCATCTTTAATTCATACATACCGAATCTTCTAGTAATTTTCCATAACAATTTCAACTTGTCTCTGAGTGTCATATATCATACCTATGTACCAATCAGGGGAACCACTACCGCATAATGACATGGCTTCATAAGGGTGTCCTCTGCTTCTAGCATTATCTTGAATAATTGTTTGCCATTTATCTCTCCCAGCATAACATCCTTGATAGACAGATTCTCCTCAAATAGTTTGTTCACAATGAAATCCCCCATCTCTTGTCGGTTCATCCTTGCCACCACTTTTAGAAGGATTTTTGGCCCCTGGCCGGCCCTGCCCCAGATAAGTTTTCCATATTAGGGTTAGGGTTTACCATGTGTTGAGCGTAGTCGAGAGCAAGATCCTGGGAAGTATTGATGCCCTCATTTTGGCCTAGAATGTCTACTACCATCTCCTCCAATCCACTCCTCATCCTTGCAAAGCTCAACTTTATCCCTATTTTATGGACCTCTAAAGTGAATCCACGACTTCTTGGAGTATGTAGACATTCTCTGTCATGATTCTACATGTTATATCTCCTTGTACCACCTTGATAATTCACCCCCCCTACCATGATTCCCACCCCCTTGGGGTCGGAACCACAATTTTCCACACCGTCTCCACCCCCACAATGTTGATATTTCATCATTTGTAACATATATTACAATACATTTTATATCTTCTGAAGTTGTAATACCTTAAGTTTCATTAATTCTTTTAATATCTTATTATTACCGTATTGAACCTAATTTTGTGGGATCTCAACTTAGTTAGATTCAGTTGCTACTATCTGTAAATAAGTCATGGATTTTTGTCCCACCCCCAACCAAGATTTACCTAGTAGGGATACAGAAAGTCCCTTAGTGAAAGGATTGAGCGTATTATCTTTGATTAATGTAATCAATAGCCACAACCCCATTAGACACAAGCTCCCTTACTAACTTTAGTCTAACTTGAATGTGTCTCCTTTTTTTAGTCATGCTAGGAACTCTTAACTTGACCATTGTTGTCATGATATCACAATGAATTGAGATTGTAGGAAGTGGTTTTTTTACCATAGCTAAGTTACACATAAGTTCATTTGACCATGTCCCTTCCATCCTAGTTTCATATAAATCACATAATTCAGCCTCAAAGGTGGACCTAAACAAGATGGTTTGTTTCTTGGACTTCCAATTGGTGCACCACCATTGCAAAGAAACACAAATCCAGATACCCCATTAATCCTAGAGATCTCTTGCCTCACTAAATCCTACAAGAACTATAGGAAATTTTCAACTAATCAAACTAAGGGAAGAAATTACCTTTGTAAATATAAGTATCACGTCTATAGATTATTGATGGGTTCTGTTTGGACAACTGGTGTATATTCTTAACTTTACACACAGAATACACAAATGTCTAGTTGTGTACAGTTCATATGACACACTAGATTGTAAATAATTTGGAAGTATCTTAATTGATACATATGAATGCCACTTTTATTCTTGAACAATGATGTAGAAGATCCTATGGAGTTTTAACATTTTTATGAGATGTATAGTCAAATATGTCAAGTGCTTTCTCATCATGGTGACATTGAGAGAATGATGGTGTAGGCATGCCTTCACGTGGTGCACCGTCTATCTCATGGAAGTGTGATGGTGAATATGTGGGTTTTCCTTTGCAAGGTGTATATTCATTGTGTTGGATTTTGGGTTGGACTTAACAAGGTGATCTTAATAAGATTGAACACCTTGACACATGCAGATGTTCATGACAAAGAGTTTTGCATAACATCTATCAAGAGTTGCATGTGATGCAATTGGCAAAAGTTGTCTACCTGAAAGAATCTAGTTTTGGGTGACATCCCTCGCTGGTCCATAGCTTATAGGAAGTCAGGATCTTGCTCACTAGAAGGTTGTACGCTGCGATCTTCTTAATTGATGGTGAGGGCTATCTATTTGATCAAAATAGTGGGAGCGATAATTAATTAAAGACCTAATTAATATCTTCAATTTTCAAATTAAATCAAATCAAAAGAGTTTTGGACTAAAATTGCAAATTTCCTTTTGTAGAATAAATGGCTACCAACAACAATCACTTTTCATTGTGATCGGTTTATTGTAGAAATTTTGGGATCAATGATTGGACCATGCAAAATAGAAATCATTTTTAGGGATAAAGAAATAGATGACTAGATATACCAGAGCCAAAAGAACCCACTCCCACCACACCAAAGGATGAAAGGGATGCTTACAAGAAGCATATTGAGGATGCCATTGATGTGTAGTGCTTGATGTTGTGCTCAATGAACTATGAGTTGTAGAGACAACATGAGAACATGGACGTCATTGAGATGGTTCAACATCTCAAGAACATGTATCGAGACCAAGCACGACAAGAGACATATGATGTCTCCAAGGCATTATTCAAGTGCGTCATGACAGAAGGAGATCTAGTAGGCCCTCACACACTCAAGATGATTGGGTATGTAGAGAACCTAACTCGACTGGGATTCCCTCTGAGCCAAGAGTTGGCTACTGATGTGATACTGCAATCATTGCTAGAATTCTACATTCAATTTGTGATGAACTACAACATGAACAACTTTGACAGGTCACTGACAGAGTTGTTGGGCATGTTGAGGATAGTCGAGGCACAGATGAAGAAAGACAAACCCAAATTTGTGATGATGATCAGAAAAAAGAAGGGAAAGTCTAAGGGAAAGGGCAAGGGCAAGGGCAAAGCAAAGAAAGCTTCTGATGCTAGCCAGCAGCCCAAGTCATCTTCAACTCTCAAAGCCAAGGGAGGGGTGAACAAGGGAAGCAAATGTCACCATTGTCATGAGCCAGGACATTGAAAGAGAAATTTCCCTCTCTACATAGATGAACTAAAGAAGAATAAGGGGATGGAAGTCTCCACCTCAGGTATCATGAAATAAACTTAAAATGCATCGTTATCTTAGGTATATGATACCAAGATATAAATATGACATATATGATGTACATGATCAAAAAACAAGTAATGGTCTTTGTGAAAGGACCAAGAAGGAACACTCATCAACATTGGAGCAAGTGTTGCTGCCATAGATAGTAGTACCTTTTAGTTTATTTCAGCCCAAAGGACATGTAATAGAGTTATGAACTGCTATTTCATTTTGTCAATAAATAGAAACACTTTATTTCTACATCTTGCAATGACAAGGATGTCTATCAATAAAGTTCAAGTTTCAATTTTCAAGATATGATCTTTTATGGCAATGCCTTATTTATCTTGTGGTACTTGGTATGAATGAGATAAAATAAATAATACCAAAAATGTATAAATGACACAAAATATAAATTAGCATTATCATCTAAAAAAATGAATGAGAAATTCATCTCTAGATTCCATGTTGATGGATAAAACTAGACTCTCTTGGTTAATGAACCATTAAGAGATATGAATGTCTTGTTCATTGGGCATGATGACAAGTCAATCTTCACTAGATGTAGTGGGAGAATGACTATTCTATTAGGTATAATACATATTGATGTATATACATACCTATTGGAATAAATGCTAATACGTCATATATGGTATTTAATGAAATTCCAAAATGAATATCTTGAAATGTTCAAGAATATCATAAATGAAGAATAAACTTGGTAAAAGTATTAACTCTTTGATATGATCAATGAATGAGATACTTAAACCAAATGTTTGAGGACCTTATGGTTAACTATGATAGTGTATCATAAAGAACTCATGATTAAGGCATAATGATGTCTAATTCAAAGAAGGAATCATACTCTCTATAATAAGGGCATGAACATCAAACAAATAACTAATCTTCTAGAATTATTCTAAAGAACATGTTTTACACTAAATAAAGGTACAAAAGGAGATCAAGAATCACAAATGTTATGGAATCTTAAATTCCTTATGTAACAGATACACCTCATATATCTAGTAGAAAACACCTTAATCTTGATGGATAATGATATCATACAAACTCAAAGGGGATGAATTGGTCATATGATGATGAGCCAAGAAATAGATTAGATGATGTTGAGGAACCAAATTTTAAGTTATGGCTTGAATCCATAAGATACAAACTGACTTACATGTGAACCAAATAAGGTATGACCTTAATGGTTGCACTTACAGGGATAAAATCCATAAGTGCAAATGGGTCTTAAGAGTTAAGACTAAAATGGATGACATTTAAAGAGCTGATTGGTTGAAATAAATTCAAGTGAGTTCAAGGTGTAGAACATGATGATTTTGTTTAACTTATTGTAGTGGATATAGACCATAAAGGATCATGCTTTCTATTGGAACTTAAAGACTATGAAATTTGGCATATGGATATTAAAACTGCATTCCTAGTAGGAATAACATGAGGTTGTGTATGTGACACAACCTAAAGGGTTTTATAATTCCATTAATGCAAATACAGTCTATAAGTTATAAGAGATTAATCAATATGATTGATTAAATACAAGCACTTCAGAATTGGAGTCCTTACTTTGATTATATAGTCAAAAGGTTTGACCGATATATCAAAATAAAGAAGGGATCTGTGATTACAAAGATTTAGTGGGAACATATTCATATTCCACATGATGATGAGGAATAAAATGAAACTGGTGTAGAAATACCTTCTTTAAAGGAATAAAGAGAAATGTCCTATGTGATAGGAATAGAGACCTATAGAGATAGTTCTCAAAAGTTTCTTGACCTGATATAAAGAGAGAGCATACATTGGCAGTCTATGTTGAAGGGTTCAGTATGCAGAGATTTAGTGGGAGAAAACTTGTCCATGTTACATGGAGTTAGTCTCTTAGATGCCTAGTGTCCCAAATTCTTATGAAGAATAGGAACACAAAGATAGATGCCTTATGCATTTGCAAATGGATATATCATGTATGTAATCATCCCATTATCTTGTATGTATCGAACATGACAAGAAAATACATATGCATTCATCATCTTGTATGTATTGGACATGACAATATGTTATGTTCATCCAATTATCTCGTATGTATTGGACATGATGAGTGGATGTCTATCTAATTCTAGTGAGAGTCACTGGAATACCATAAGGAACTTATTTAAGTACTTGTGCAGTATTAAAGGATTAGTTCTATGGTAATAAAAGGAAGAGTTGAGTGTAAATGAGTTACACTGATGCAATCTTCCAAAATGATAGAAAAAATGATTGCAAAATGAAAAATATAAAAGTGAATGTGTTGATAAATGGAAACATTCTGAGTAAAATTAAAAGCCATTTAATTCTAAAAGGAATGTTGAGTATCCTTGTGTTATGAACACCAGAAGATACTATATGGATCTAGAAGTTCATACAGATGAACTTATAGATATTCCAACCATTGATGAAAAAGTAGAAATACTAAGTCAAACTATGGAGCTAATTGTTAGGCAAGGAATATCAGATAGCATATTACGACAACTCCATATAATATGAAATGTCATACAGCAAGGAGATGTGAAACATGCAATATACCGACTAAAGCAATATGTTGCTAACTCACTAGATTAGCACTGGTACAGAAGAAACATGTGGGACATGTTTAGAGATTACTAAGAATATGATTTGAAGGTGATTGGCTCTAAGTGCAAGTGGGAGTTTTTTGGTATGTATGCCCTGAGAGCCAATCATATGATGATTGGATTGGCATATGTCATGATTAATTTGATAAATATCAAAGGCAAGTTTCAAATTTATTCTAGCTCAATCAATTATGAGATAAAATGATGGAGAAGAATGAATGTCTAAAGAATGACAATACTCAATGACGTATTTCTTTAGGTTGAGGACATGAACAATGAGATCATACAGATGCTAAGAGTATGTACATTCTTATTATGTCCCTAGTCAGATGTCATTATGGAAGGTTGATAGACAACAATGACACATCAACACTAGAATGTGTGCTGGATGATGATAGTGTTTCATTAGTCATGATATATGATATCAAACCAAGCACATAGATACATGTTGGAGAATAATGTATTGGATATACCCACCATGAGAGTGACACATGGAACCGTTACATGATAGTTAGAATCATCTCTCGTAGTGATGGTGGTGATTGTGATTCTTAGACATGAAATCACTACACTCGTCGAATGTGATTGGGTACACTTTGACATCATCAAATGTAGTCCTAAAACATGGGTTGTTATAATGGTTATGATTGGGTGGCTTTGACATGAGATAAATTATGGGTGATAGATATGGGATTTTTTCCTCCTAAGCGAGTATGATGTCTAGGTCACTTGATAAGTGAGACTGAGAAAGGCATGTGCATGCACATGTGAATCAATATATGATATTTATGTCACACATATCTCAGACAGTCTATTCTAGTTAAAGAAACATGAATGAACGTCGAAAGGATGATGACTCCATGCCTTGAGTTCATTCAGGATATCAGAGACAAAGGAATTATACATTCACTAGAACACCAATCATAGACTATAGGATTGAAAGTTGTTCTCCAACTTTCCTTTTCACTTGGGTAGCACTGATGTGCGACTAGGTACCGCTCTTTACTTGTGATGTCGTAAGCTAGTTATGGTCATTCACTGCCAACGTGAAATGGGGCATATAGGGTCACACACAAAGGATTAACCTGGAAGAGGAGTTTATCCATGAATGATATTTGGATTGATTACTAAAGTGTTTAGTACTCAATCAAACATTCAATCAATAGACTTGACTCAAAATCATCAAGTTCAAGTATTGAACCAATTGATTAGAGTGTCAGATTGATTGAGAACTGAATTGACTGAGTTCTACACAATCTAGACCACTAACTGACCGGTTCACTAGGTGAACCGATCAGCTTATAGTCAGTGAGATGACCGGTTCACTCTTGTGAACCGATCGGTTCAACTGGACCGAATGAGCAGTGTTGAGTTGTCCTAATTTGTAAGAAAAGTGTGTCGTTTCACTTGTTCAATTCGATTGGGACAAGAATTAATCTTTGCATTAATTACAAACGAATAAGGAAAGTCAATTGTAGGCAAGTCAGGGAAGTGAAATGACTGGTTCACTAGGTGAACCGATCATTTCACACTCCCAACCCACTGATTCACTAGTGAACCGATCGGCTCACTTTTCCAAATGACCGTTTCAGTTATGAAACAACAGGTTCGCCTGCCGAAGTGCAAATTGTTCATTGAAATTTTGGACCCTTCTACTTCCGCACAGACTAGGAACCCTAATCCTTCCCTCTGCTATAAATAGAGGGGTACAGCGGGCTTCTCCATAGACACAACTCAAAACATCGGTTTCTTTGCAAAGTTGTTGTCCTCTCTAGTTGTGGTAACCAAGAGAGCCCAAGCAAGTTCTACCCATCTAGGGAGGAACAACGAGGGAAAGACAATTGCAGAAAAGCAACTCATAGTGAGAGAGTGTGTCAGTGACGAATACACTGGAAGAAGGGGACAACTCCTTCTAGTTCATTCTTCAAGATGACTAGAGTTCCTGGTAGTCTGTGTGGACTACCTATAGAGGCAGGGGATTTTTTCCACTCAGTAGGATGACAATCAACCGCAGTTCGGTTCAAGACCAGAAGTTTCACAAACGCCATCAAAGACAGGTGGTTGAAGACCGCACATGCTGTGAGGTATAGTCACTGAGCAAGCCTCAAGACCAGGTATATCTCGCTAAAATGATCCTTCCCATTACATAGATATTGATGCAATCTGCTAGTTATGGGTTTATGGTTAAGTAAAATTTTTGTTTCCGCTGCCTACTCTAACCATGTAAAATCCAACCGCTTGTGCTACTATCTATGAATAAGTCATGGATTTTAGTCTCATCCCCAACCTAGATTTATTTAGTAGGGATACAAAAAGTCCCTCAGTGAAAGGATTGAGTGTATTATCTTTGAGTAATCGACAGCCACAACCCCATTAGACATAAGCTCCCTTACAATCTTTAATCTGACTTGAATGTGTCTCCTTTTTTTAGTCTTGTTAGGAACTCTTAACTTGACCATTATTTTCATGCTATCACTGTGAATTGAGGTTGTAGGAAGTGGTTTTTTTACCATAGGTAAGTTACACAAAAGTCCATTTAACCATGTCACTTCCATCCTAGTTTTATATAAATCACACAATTCAGCCTCAAAGGTGGACCTAAACAAGATGGTTTGTTTCTTGGACTTCCAATTGGTGCACCACTATTGCAAAGAAACACAAATCTAGATACCCCATTATTCCTAGAGATCTCTTGCCTTACTAAATCCTACAAGAGCTATAGGAAATTTTCAACTAATTAAAACTAAGGGAAGAAATTACCTTTATAAATATAAGTATCATGTCTATAGATTCTTGATGGGTTCTGTTCAAAAAACTGGTGTATATTCTTAACTTTACACACAGAAAACACAAATTTCTAGTTGTGTACAGTTCATATGACACACTAGATTGTAAATAATTTGGAAGTATCTTAATTGATACATATGAATGCCACTTTTATTCTTGAATAATGATGTAGAAGATCCTATGGAGATTTAAAATTTCTATGAGATGTATAGTCAAATCTATCAAGTGATTTCTAATCATGGTGAGATTGAGAGAATGATATGCCATCTATAGATTAATAATTTTAAACCCTAATATAATATTTTCATGTCCAATATCCTTCATATAAAACTTAATGCACAAAATTATTTAGTTTCTTTAGTGAATCTAATATTAGAACCAAACAAAATAATATCATGACATATAGTCAAATAACGAAAAACCCATCCTTGAACAATTTTTAGTAGACACACTTACCAAATTCACTTGAAATGAATATGAAGGAAGATATAACATTACCAAACTTTTCACACCATTGTTGAGTGGCTTGTTTAAAATGATATAATGATTTAACAATTTTAGGATTCATTCCACATGACAAAAATCTCTCAAATAATCCACGTATATTTCATATTGAAGATCACCATATGAATGTAATATTCACATCCATTTGTTGGATTGTAGGGTCACATATGGAAGCTAGTGCAATTAGCATTAGGATTGTGATCGTGTGAGAAATGGGATAATAGGTATCAAAATATTCCATTCATTCCTTTTGTATATATCCCTTGGCAACCAATTTTGCATTATACTTACTAATAGGCACTTATAGTTGGTATGTATGCCCTGAGATCCAATCATATGATTATTGGATTGGCATACGTCATGATTAATTTGATAAATATCAAAGGAAAGCTTCCAATTTATTCTAGATCAATTAATTATGAGATAAAATGATTGAGCAGAATGAATGTCTAAAGAATGACAATACTCAATGATGTATGTCTTCAGGTTGAGGACTTGAATAATGAGATCATACATATGCTAAGAGTATGTACATTCTTGTTATGACAATACTCAATGATGTATGTGATTTGTCTCTCCTAAGGATGATTGGGTGGCTTTGACGCATGAGATAGGATGTGGGGGATAGGTATGGGATTTGTTCCTCCTAAGGGAGTATGATGTCCAGGCCACTTGATAAGCGAGACTGAGAAAGTCATGGGCATGCACATGTAAATAAATATATGATATTGATGTCACACATATATCAGACAGTCTATTCTAGTTCAAGAAACATGAATGAATGTTTAAAGTATGACGACTCCATGCCTTGAGTTCATTCAAGATATCAGAGACAAAGGAATTATACATTCACTAGAACACCAATCACAAACTGTAGGATTGAAAGTTGTTCTCCAACTTTTCTTTTCACTTGGGTAGCACTGATGTGTGACTAGGTACTGCTCTTTGCTTGTGATGTCATAAGCTATTTATGGACATTCACTGCCAACATGAAATGGGACCTATAGGGTCACACACAAAGGATTAACCTGGAAGAGGAGTTTATCCATGAATGATGTTTGGATTGATTACTAAAGTTTTTAGGTACTCAATCAAAAATTCAATCAATAGACTTGACTCAGAATCATCAAGTTCAAATGTTGAACCAACTAATTAGACAGTCAAATTGATTGAGAACTAAATTGACTGAGTTCTGCACAATCTAGACCACCAACTGACCAGTTCACTGGGTGAATGATCGGCTCATGGTCAGTGAGATGACTGGTTCACTCTAGTGAATCGATCGGTTCAACTGGACTAAATGAGAAGTGTTGAGTTGTCCCAGTTTGTGAGAAAAGTTTGACATTTCACTTGTTCAATTCGATTGGGACAAGAATTAATCTTTGTGTTAATTAGAAACAAATAAGGAAAGTCAATTACAGGCAAGTCAAGGAAGTGAAATGACCGGTTCACTAGGTGAACCGACCAGTTCCCACTCCCAACCGACTGATTCACTAGTGAAACGATCAGTTCACCTTGCCAAATGATCATTTTAGTTATGAAACGACCGGTTCAACTGCTGAAGTGCAAATTGTTCATGTAGATTTCGGACCCTTCTACTCCCACACAGACTAGGAACTCTGACCCTATCCTCTACTATAAATAGAGGGGTATAGGGGGCTTCTCCAGAGACACAACTCAGAACATCAGTTGCTCTGTAAAGTTGTTATCTTTTCTGGTTGTGGTAACTGAGAGAGCCCAAACAAGTTCTACCCATCCAGGGAGGAACAACGAGGGAAAGAAAACTACAAAAAAACAACTGGAGGTGGGAGAGTGTGTTGGTGACTAGTACACCAAAAGAAGTGGATAGCTCCTTCTAGTCTATTCTTCAGGATGACTAGAGTTCCCAGTATTTTGTGTGGACTATCTATAGAGGCAGGAGATTTTTTCCACTCAGGAGGATGACAGTCAACCGTAGTCCAGGTCAAGACCAGGAGTTGCATAGATGTCATCGAAGATAGGTGGTTGAAGACTGCACTTGCTGCTAGGTATAGTCGCTGGGCAAGCCTCGGGACTAGGTATAACTCCCTAAAACCATCCTTCCCCTTACATAGATATTGATGTGATCTGTTGGTTATGGGTTTATGGTCAAGTAAAAATTTTATTTCCACTGCCTACTCTGACCATGTAAAACCCAACGTATTTTGCTACTATCTGTGAATAAGTCATGGATTTTAGTCCCATCCCCAACCTAGATTTATCTAATAGGGATATAAAAATCCCCTTAGTGAAAGGATTGAGAGTATTATCTTTGATTACAATGTAATTAATAGTCACAACCCCATTAGACATAAGCTCCCTTACAAACTTTAGTCTGACTTGAATGTGTCTCCTTTTTTAGTCATGTTAGGAACTCTTAACTTGACCATTGTTTTCATGCTATCACAGTGAATTGAGATTGTAGGAAGTGGTTTTTTTTACCATAGGTAAGTTACACATAATTTCATTTAACCATGTCGCTTCCATCCTAGTTTCATATAAATCACACAATTTAGCCTCAAAGGTGGACCTAAACAAGATGGTTTATTTCTTGGACTTCTAGTTGGTGCACCACCATTGCAAAGAAACACAAATCTAGATACCCCATTAATTCTAGAGATCTCTTGCCACATTATATCCTACAAGAACTATAGGAATTTTCAACTAATCAAAACTAAGGAAAGAAATTACCTTTATAAATATAAGTATCATGTCTATAGATTCTTAATGGGTTTTGTTTGGACAACTGATGTATATTCTTAACTTTACACATAGAAAACACAAATATCTAGTTGTGTACAGTTCATATGACACTAGATTGTAACTAATTTGGAAGTATCTTAATTGATATGTATGAATGCCACTTTTATTCTTGAACAATGATGTAGAAGATCCTATGGAATTTTAACATTTCCATGAGATGTATAGTCAAATCTGTCAAGTGCTTTCTCATCATGGTGAGATTGAGAGAATGATATGCCATCTATAGATTAATAATTTTAAACCCGAATATAATATTTGCAATTCTAGTATCCTTCATATCAAACTTAATGCACAAAATTATTTAGTTTCTTTAGTGAGTCTAATATTAGAACCAAACAAAATAATATCATGACATATAGGCAAAGAATGAAAAATCCATCATTGAACAATTTGTAGTAGACACACTTACCAAATTCACTTCAAATGAATATGACGAAAGATATAACATTACCAAACTTTTCATACCATTGTTGAGGGGCTTGTTTAAAATGATATAATGATTTAACAATTTTAGGATTCATTCCACATGACAAAAATCTCTCAGATGATCCACATATATTTCCTATTGAAGATAACCATTTGTTGGATTGTAGGGTCATATATGGAAGCTAGTGCAATTAGCATTAGGATTGTGATCGTGTGAGAAATGGGATAATAGGTATCAAAATAGTCCATTCCTTCCATTTGTATATATCCCTTGGCAACCAAATTTGCATTGTACTTACTAATAGGCACTTATGTATTTATTTATTTAATAAATATCCATTTACATCCCATTGTAGTGAAAACTTGAGAAAAATCTACCAAATCAGATGTTCCATTTAATAGAGTTAATTAGATTTTTCATTGACAGCTTCCTTCTAGAACTTAGCTTCAGACAAAGACATATCATGTTGGTATGAAATAAGATCATCCCCTACATTTTAAGTGACTAAGTTACTTTCAAACTCTTTGTATTTTCTTGATTTAGTTAATTTCTTAGAATCATCTGATCTAGAAATAGCACACTCAATTCTAACCCCAACATTAGACATACTTTCTATTTTTTAGTAATGGAATATGTTGGGTTAGGATCTACTAAAATATCACTTCAGGATATACATGTTCCATAGAAAATTCATTTGAAGGAATGTTGCATTGTGAAGCTCCCCCATTGTGCTTACATCAATGCCAAAAATATCACATCTAATTATGAAAAATATGTATGCATGTCTTCACATAGTCCAAGAATATCGTGGCAACAGTTACGGGTCCTACTTCTTTCTCTTGTGTTCTTGTGTAAGTACTTTTATAAGACACCAAAACACCTTGGGATATCTAAGACATGTATCCCTACCATACCAAATTTCACATAAACCACTTTCCTTATATGGAGGAGGTACTCTATTAAATATACGGCAAGATGTATTCAAAGTTTCCCTCTATAAGCACATAAAGTTAGGCAACCCAAAACTTTGTAGTAGAGTGTTGACCCTATCTATTGGGATCATATATTCCATTTTATTGTGACTATGAACAATTACCTCATGCACAATAGAACCACTTTGTAAATAGTATAGAAAAAAGTTTGAGGCATACTCTCACCCCTATCAAATATGTCTTTTAAGTGCCTTAATGCATTGTGTTATGCTTCATTATTCTAATTGAAACTTTTGTAGTGTTTCATCCTTACTTTTAAGTAAGTAAACATAATAGTACTACTATATTCATCAATGAAGGTTATAAATTAACTTTTATTAATCCTAGTGGTTTCAGCATTGAACTAGCAATTGGCCGTCTCCACGAAATATAATATATACAATTTTCTATCATTTGAAAGGAAATGTTGTCTAGGTTGCTTATCTTGTACACAAATATAATATTTATGTTTACTATAAATGACATGATTAGGATTAAGATTAAGTTTTGTCATTCTTTTCATGGAAGCATAATTAATATCTATCAGTCTTTTATGCTAGAAATTGAATTTATCTTTCATTCTTATTCCATCAAGAAATAGAAATAGTTTTGAAATTAATATTGAATAGATCATCTACATCACACAAAACTATTTTTTCATAGACTATACCATCACAAACATGAGTTAATATAGCTTTATAACACCAAAAGTTTGCCCTCAAACCATTCCTAAGCAATATGGGATGGCTTACTCTATGAAGGGCAAGAACCTTTTTCAATGAAGAGTTTTGATCCATATAGTCTTATCCTTTGATTAATGCAATGAAGTAATCTCCCAAAATCATTAACCTATCGTTGATGGCTCATCATTGTTGGTAGAAGTATTGATCATCTAGTTGTTCATGGCTCCATCAATGTTTTCATGTTCCTTAGAATTCTTTGCAGGCATTCCTTAGTCTAACACTAGTATAGAAACCACCTCTAGAATCGGTTAAAATGACCCTAAAATGTCAGTTTCTTACCAACACCTAAGTGGCCAACACTACAGTCACATGTCTTAGATGTCGGTTATTTGGGGACATGCAAACCGGCGATGGAGATCCAACCTCAGTTGTTATCATAAAATAAACTGACACAGTTAATATCTGAAATGTCAGTTTAAGAATTACAGTCGACATCATAATGCCATACCATGTCACATTTGTAATCGGTAAAGGTTCATGAGTCATCAGTTTCTAAAATAAACCGACATTGATTTAGAATCTAAGTCATTGGTTACATAAAGTACAAATGATGATTAAGTGATACAGTGATGGTTTCTTCAATAAAACCAACGACTATGACTGTGTTGTATAGCACGGCTATTTTTGTTTAGTCCTATGATGTCGGTTTTATTCCTAAAACTGGTGATTCAGACCTACAATGTCAACTTTCTTGTAACAACTGACGACTAAGTTCTACTTTTTCAAATAGCATGTTTGTAGACATGTTGTCTGGTTGTTCAGTAAGATGCAAAACCTTTTGTTCAATAGAACTACAGGTTCCATCCTATGTTCAGCTTAACAACATGCCAACAAACCTACAAAACATGCAATAACAACCACAATCCACCCACGTACAAGATCCATTCTCCAATTTCATTCTCATCACATGCACAAACATAATTCTATTCATTCATCTTCACATTCATTCATACACATGATACTCATTCACACATGAACCAAATCCATTCCAATTCCATGCAGAAACACAATTATCATTGTATCCATTCATCTTCACATTCACACACATGTATATATTCATGATTCACATGTGCATCAATAGTTTACTTGTATCAAATTTAAATTTGCAAGAAGTCATAAGCACCACATGTATTTAGAACAATGACGTCAATGTTTAGAAAACTCAACCTTTATCCCAGTCAAATTCAAAGTTCTCACCCTTAATGGAGTCTTGTTCCCATTGTTCTGGTATCTCATCTAGTTGTTTTGTCATATAGGGCTTTTTTGTTTCAAACACCTATAAAGAGAATGACATGTGTAATTAAATATATTGATATTTTTAGATGAGACTATTTACTTATGATGATCAAGACTATATATATATATATATATATATATATATATATATATATATATATATATATATATATATATATATATATATATATCTGTGTGTATGTATGTATATATATATATATGTGTGTGTGTATGCATGTATATATATATATATATATATATATATATATATATATATGTATATCTGTGTGTGTGTATGCATGTATATATATATATATATATATATATATATATATATATATGTGTGTGTGTGTGTGTGTGTGTGTGTGTGTGTACGTGTGTAACATTTTGTATGCAGTTGATGTCTAGTGCCCCATATCTGACAATCATGTCCATATACCACATCACATAGTATGTGCATTCCCAACCATTGTCTTGTACAGGGCACTGTAAATTTCAACGTACAAAACCTTAATAAATAAAATTAAGCATGGCTAGCATACATAAGCATTGAAGTTAGAAAACTACATCAACATTTTTCTAAATTATCACTACTTTCTTTTTCTTATCCACCTTTCCTCCAGCCTTTTTGAAATCTTTTGTATCCTTATATGTTAATGTAACACATTGAATTGTATCAGTAAATAGCCATGTAAAAATATATGTTCATAGATATGAATATATAAATTTACTCATGTGACTAATTCCTTTTTCATTTTGTGTCCCCCACTAACTACTTCGTCACCCTTAGGATCTAGATAATACATAGTTAGCATTGCATGGACAATAGTCAATAACACCCAATAATTATTTCGGAGAGAAAAGAAGGTAAACAAAATAAAACTCAAAATCTACAATGAGATGCAATTCTTAAGTCAAAATTATAAGCAAAATAACTTAACTTATTCAACATTGAATAGAGCTATAATCATGCTCTTATTTTGCTATACTGGAATATTGAAATGTGGTAGAGCAGTATTCGGTATAGATGTAGGGTTTTTAGCTACACGGCTAATCAATGATGGAACTAGAAATCCCACATGGGATAGTTTGAAATCTGTACACACCCTATGTAAGTAGTTGCAAAATGTATATCATGTATGTATTAATATAATTAAATAGATCAACATATATAAAATAAGTTATTTAGCTATATAATATCTCACCATTTCCAAAGTTCTATCACAGATGTATTCAACCAAGCATAAGTAAATATCTTCACAACATTTTGCAAAAATATACAATTATCATGAGGTTGACCTACAACATCCTCCTTACTATGGACCATCATAGGCAACCCTTCTTCAAAGTATCCTATACATACTACCAAGCTCCCACAATTAGGACCTAGCAAGTCAAATAGGTACTTTGCAAGCCAACCAAGTAATTTAGGAGGAGGTGGAGGGGGTTTCTAAGGCGTTGTGTCCTACATATATATATATATATATATATATATATATATATATATATATATATATATATATATATATATATATATATATATATATATATATATATATATATATATATATATTCTCATATCAATTGTCATGTATATATAGATACAAACACAATGTAAATTTAGCATACATCAGTATAGACAACTCCCGCTTTGTCCACACAACCACGTCGCCTTCTGCATCACCTATCGTCTCATGCTTGGGGTGGTCATATGGCGGTGTAGTCTGCTTTCGAGGGTCATAGATAGGCCTCGAAGTCATGTGAACCACATCGGTGTGCAATGGAGCACCATGAATCATGTCACCTTCAAGGCATGGGAAAGTTGCACCCAGTGCAATGACATATCCTTATAATAAAAGACGGCATGGCCTCAACCCCTATAAATTTGCATAGGGTGTTATATGTATACCTAAGATCAAACAGATTACACAAATCATTAGGAAAGACTACTATGTCATAAAAATACTGGCAGTGGAGGTTCTAGGTGGTGGGTCCATTGGAATACTCCCAACCACCAATATCGTAGGGGGTCCATCTCGTACGAAGAGTGGGGCGCCACATGTACTGTCTGAGGAGCTGAATGAGAAGCATGATATTGTCTCATTACTTCCTCTATACCCTATGCTATCATCTCTTGTACCTTTTCATATAAGAATCCTCCTTTAATGATAGACTTGTTCTTATGCTCTGATGGCCCAAAGAAGGCTCTTATACGGACACTAGCGCTGGAAGCCCCTAACATGCCCAGGATGCTTTAAGTTACCTAGAGTGACTGTCAATTCATCCCTTGTGCCCTCAGAGATGAACTTGCCTTATTTTCTTTTCTTATGGATCTCCCTCTAATCATCATCAATAGTAATTGGTAAGTAAAACATAACAATTAAGGTCAAGGTAAAATATAACAATCATCAATAATAATTGCTCTAAGAATTGAATTTTACCATTTTTGTAGCTGCCTCAGCAGTTGTGGGGTTGGGTATTTCTCCCTATTTTTTTGCCTCCCATCTATCCACAAATCATGGAGAGGTAGAGGTGTAGGAGTAGTAGAGGACTCAGGAGTCCCAGGAGTCAGTTGTTGAGAAGAAGATGCCTACAGTAGCTTTTGGTGAATATTTGCATAGCCACCTGGACCCATCATGTGGTTGTGCGCATTCTTTGCTCGCATTTCTCTTTTAGCATCACTTACAACTTGGTTAGTCCAAAACATATGTTAAATATGTAATACAATAAATTCATAAGAATGCATTCAAAATGAGGATGAGGCTTATTACCTTGAATTCAACAGTTTGTCTCTTAGAAACAAACACCTCCCACACCTTCGGGTCAAGATAGTTCAATTACTCAGTAATTGACTTCTTCTTCTTAGAGTTATATATGTATTCTCTTGCCATATTTGTTCTATAACTCCTTACTACCCTCCCACAGCACCACCTTTTTACGATGAAGTTTTTCATCCAGGTCAAATATGCTCTGTAAAAGTTCATATTCTTAATGGAATATTTTTAAATATAGAATTATAAATAACTTTAAAAATAGAATTGTAAATTATAATATCTCACACAGTTCCTTGCATAAGTCTTTCTTGCCTTGATCAATTGTATGCCAGGATCGACATTTGCATCTGATTTGCTACTAGTAAGAACCCCTAGATATGACACAAAAGAATTGTGGTTCTTCCCAATAGATTCCCTACATCATCAAATTCAATGAACATCTTCGGTCCATTATCCCTTTTCTCTAGTAACTTGGTCATCATGATGATGCTTCTTATTTTTGCATGTTGACGATACTTCTCATTAAGCTCTACAAGATCCTCATGGTGCACATCCTCATGCTATAATTGACAAAAAAATGCATATAAGTAAAAAAAGATATAACTTATAAATGCGATTAAACAATACAATAATACAACAATACAACAAGATAGACATTGTAAAATGCACATCTATGTAATAAAACAATACAACAAGATAGACATTATAAAATGTGCATCTATGTAATAAAACAATATGACTAACACTAGTCTCATGCTCATGGTTCTCATCTCATAATAATCATCATCATGATCATCATACTCATGGTCAGACGTTGTCTGAAAAAATTAATATCAAAAATAGTTAAACAATGAAATATAAGTGATAAAGAATGCAAAATGCTTATATGAGATTTAAAAAAAATAAAAACATGCCTCTAATATTGGGATATTGTATCAACTAACATTCCCTTAGTGTGATCCCCATGCATATATAAGTCTGTGTCAGCTTCAATATCTGGAGTTGGCAAGCCAACTGATAATGGACTGAAATCATCATACTTTTCATAGTACTCTACTTCATCTATAAGATCTACAATGAACTGGCCTTCACCATGAAGAACAACCCAACCATTTTCATTTATAGGATCATTGATATAAAAAACTTTCTTTCCATGTGATGCCATTATGAACGGTTCGCCCTTCTCGCCAATCTTTTCAAAATTCACTAATGTGAAATTCAATTCATCCACTATAAATCCTTTGGTGTTATCAACCAAATTACACCTAAACACCAAAACTCTGAAATCTATTTAGTCAAACTCCCATATGTCTTAAATGACACCATAATATGACATTTCATATTCATGTGGACTCTTATCCTTTGCACTACAAAAATACAATGAAGATGCTTGAAGGCTGACGCCACTATTTTGGATGACACTCTTATCATCTTGACGCTTTGTGTAATATGAAAATCCATTTATTTCAAATCCTTCATAAGACATAACATTCATTTTTGGGTTTTAAGGTGAGGCATTTAATATTTTCAACAACATTATTTGGTGTTTAAGATAGTTGATGTAAGACTCTGTCTACAAACCACCTAATAAATGGCTTGTAATGCTCTCTAGCAAACCACATTACTCGAGGAAATTTTGTCTTGATGAAATTGAAATGTTCAGTGATATAAATACTCACTTCCTTGATGTTGCATAATATATACAAGTCTGCTTGTTCCCACAGCTCACAACTAATTACTTTCACTCGTGCTCCTAAAGTCCCTTTACCAGAGTAGTCCTCAATATTCTTGTTGTTTACAGGAGCTTCATTACAACTCATAAAGTCATTGCAAAAGTCCATAACCTCCCTAGACACATAACCCTCAATAATACTCCCTTGAAGGCAATAATAGTTTTCAACATTTCCTTCAAAAACACTCGTGTACCCTTTAAAAGGATACATCCAATGCAAGAAAATTGGTCCCACAATTTTCACTTCTGGAGTCAATTGGACAACAAGATATTCCATGATACCAAAGGATGAAGGATGAAAATACATCTCAAGTTGGAACTGGGTAACAACCACTTCTCTTTGCAACTTATCGAGGTTCTCAGAACAATAACTTTGTTGCATAGAGTGTTGAAGAAGAAATAAAGCTTGGTGATTGTAAACCTTACATGCTTTAGCAATATAGATCAAATTGCCTTAGGAAATATTTGTTGCATTAGAGTGTAACAATCATGAGATTTAAGACCTGTCAGTTTTGGATCCTTCATTGATACCAATCTATGGATATTGGAAGAGTATCCCTGTGGTACCTTAATATTAAGCAAGTATTCACAAAAAGTTCTCTCCTCCTTTCTAGACAATGTGTAACAAGAAGGAGGTAAATATGTTTTTCAATCACAACTAACTTCTTTAGTTAAGTCTTTCCTTTGCCCATTTCACATAGGTCCATTCTGGATTTGATGTCAGCTTTAGTCTTACCTAGTATATTCAATAACTTACCAATAACTCTATTGATGAATGCTTATTCATCCCATTTATAGTTGCATTTTTAGTCTAGTTTAGCATTCATATAGCATAGTTTTCATTAGAATAGCTTTTTTTATCTACTTAGGTTTTTATGTTAATTTGTTGGAATTTGATACTTTTCTTGAATCCCTTTACAGGTTTTGAATTCTATCACTTTGCAGAAAGTTTGCCTAGGAGGTCACACTGAAGGGAGTCGACAAGAGGATGCCTCTCACAGGGCACGGGCATCGCCCTATAGAAAATTATATTTTGAGCACTTTTAGAAGGCAGATCGATACACAAATTTTGTATCCCAGGACCAAAGTCAACCTGTCGATCGACATGCCAATCGACATCTAATTGACCAGCAATCAAGATGTCGACAGCCTTGTCGACCTCCCGGCTTGACACACTTAATGCTCGACAGTGGTTTCTACCCCCTTGGTCGACATCCATGTAGAACAGCACCCAGTCTCATCGATAATCATGGTCAATAGACATGTCAACCCCTCTCCTTGACAATGTCATCGAGCAACAGCTGACAAGCAAATCAGCAATCAGTCGACAATCCTATCGGCACACTTATTGACGACCACAACTACTTGATAGCCTGGTCAACCCTCAAGGTCGACAATCCCATCGATCGACAAACCAACAACAAGAAGTCCAAAAGTCATCGATCGACATACTTATCGAATGACAGCAATGGTTGATATCGATGGAAAGATTTCGACAGCCTCGACCCTATAAATAGGCCCCCAGTGCAGTTGTACAATTCATCTCATATTTTTTGGAGATTGAAATGCCAAAATGCTACCACTGAGATCAGAGCAAGGACGTCACATGTCAACTTAGCTAGTTCTATCAACCTAGTTGGTCGACGCCTATCAACCTTAAGCATATATCAATAGATCTCCTTCATCTACAACTCTAAAAGTTGTCGATCTTCCTTCTCTAAGGTGATCGATCTCTTCCCCAAGCTTCAATTCCTCCACCTACCACTATTGCAAATTAGGGATAATACATGAAGTAGAAAGAAGGAAAGAAGTTTGTTGCCGCACACCACACTGAGTCATTTCCACCACCATCATGATCGTTATGGTGTCGTCTTCCTCCTCTTGTGATATTAATATTTCCATGTCGATGGAGTAGTCTTTTCACTAGGGTGTGGGGACTAGCCCAACTACCTATTTCTTGCAATTTCATTCATGTTCCAATTCTTGTATGAACTCATACAATTCATAGCCAATCATTTATCACATATTTTGTGGATTAATCACCTGATTTACATGATTTATTATAATCTTTTACTATAAGAACTTCAATGTTTAAGATTTGAATACTTATTAGCTTTGGTTGACACCCTGATGAGAACTTCTGATGAAAAGTCCCCAGAGTAGTGGATAGAGGATCTGTAAGTAACGAGACATTAATCTTATAGGGATATCTACTCATAAAGTTTATAACATCGAAAGGGGAAACTTGCATAACTCCAATTATATCTTTATATAGGTTTGGATTTGAATGATTGTGTAGAGTTGAGTAGTGGCAGTGAAACTCAATTTCACCCTGGTATTTCCATCCATATATAACTAGAACTTTAATCTAGCTCTTTTTATTCTTGAAACCTTAGATTAAACAAACCAATCTCAACTTTTGTGATAAGTACTAATTCTTGCTAGTTTACTTTGATTAGTTAATTCTTTAAAATGTTGTCCCATGGGATATTATCCTTAACTATATTGTGATAAGATCCATCTACTTGCGGGTGGAATTATTGCACCTTGGTTTTGGTAAACTCTAGGAATTATATTCCTAGTGAATTTTCTTGTGCGATAATAATCCATGTCAGCTATCACTGACATTATTCTCAAAATGCATGACATTGAAACAATGCCTAAATTCCAAAGAACTCCAATTAGCAAGATCCCAGAATATTGACCTCTTTTTGTATAAAGATTTGTCACTCTGTATGGAAATGGTACATTGTGATCTCTTACAGAATGCATGGACAAAGTATTTTACTCTTTCATAAACAACCTCCCCTGATATAGGTTTAGGGGCACTCTGTTCCTCATTCGATCTACTGAACACTTTGTGCAACCCTCGGTAAGGAAAAAAATTTGGAAGAAACCTTTGCTGACCAAGATATACAGTCTTGTCGCCATGTTTTAGTCATATTGAATCAGTATTCTCTTCACATATAGGACATGCTTTTGATCCTTTTACATTGTATCTAGACAAATTCCCACCTACTGGAAAGTCATTAATAACAACATAGCATGCAAACAAAATTCCTCTGTACACAATCCATCATATGTCATCACACCTTATCCCTAGAATTTCTTTAAGTCATCAATTAGAGGTTCAAGATAAACATCAATATCATTGCAAAGTTGTTGAGGGCCCAATATCAACAATGATAGCATGACATATTTAATTTTCATACACAACCAGGGAGGAAGATTGTATGCAACAATCATAACATGACAAGTGCTATGTTGGTTGCTCAATGTGTCATATGGATTCATCCCATAGGTACAACACCCAAGTCTTGATTACTGACTTCTTCACCAAATTCAGGGTACAATACATCAATCTTCTTCTACAGTGGGGACTAGATGCATACCATAGGATCCCATCATTATTTTTCTTTGTCTTTGCATGCCACCTTAAATTTTCCACATCCATGGTATTGGCTACAAATGTTGAAAACACGGTATTATAGGTAGATACCACATCACCTTGGCATGAGAGCCAATTTTGGACTTCCCCAAAGTCGTCATTTTATATCTTGACGCTCCACATTTTGGACAATCTTTCAAATTGACGTAGTCCTTTTGCAGTCACACACAGTCATTAAGGAATGCATGTATCTTCTTAGCCTTCATTTCCATCAGGCACAACATTTTGTTTAATTCATATGTTGAGGTTGGAATCTCACTGTCTTTAGGAAGAATTTCTTTCAATAAAGATAATAATGATATGAAGCTTTTTCCCACTCCATCTATTGTTAACCTTCAGCGTATACAATCTCAACACAGTGCTCAGGTTTGTAAACTTATTACAACCTAAGTATAATAGTATCTTATCATCCTACACAATGTTTCTAAATAAGGAAGGTGGATCAATGTGCTTAACCCCACAACTATATAGCATCTTGTCAACCATGTCTATCGGAATCGGTTCATCTACATTACATCATTGTCAGAAATTTCTTTGTCAACACAAGTACTGTTATCTACATCTATTGATCTCATAGAGGTAATCTATCTGTGGCAGTACCATTTTGAATAGCCATGTGCAATCTCATTTCTCTTGACTTGACTTTTGATTTTTTTCAATAGTTTTGACTTTTAAGTTGTTACTGTAATTCCTACATGGACAATAGAACCTATCTCCAGGTCATTTCCTCTATTCCTTCGTAAATCTTATAAATTTATCCAAACCAGTAATAAACTCTGGGGTGCAGTGATTTGGAATGCACAACCAAGATCGATCCATTCTATGATCAAAGAGAAAGCAAGTATTAGAGTTTAGGATTTACAGGTTAGGGTATATCATTTATGGTTTATAGATTAGGGTTTAGGGATTAGAGACTAGGAATTAGGGTTTATGGTTTATAGATTAGGGTTTAGGTTTTACATATTAGGATTTAGGGTTTATGATTTACAAAATAGGTTTTAGTGTTTAGTAGTGAATGTGTGTACCACCTATCTCATTCTTGAATATCTAATCTCACTAGTAAGTTTATAATATATATTCGGTTTTTAGGAAAATTTTGGCAGCATTTCCCCACAGTTCTCCAAGTACACTGATGTGGATGGGCTAATATCTACCTACATATATACTTGAATAACAAAAGAGGAAGAGCTAATGAAACATCTTAAAAAATCGAATACACATTATACACTTACAACCTAAGTGAGATTTAGTGTTTAAGAATAGTCCCACACCAAGGACTATCACACCAAGGATTATCCAAGATTTACTCCTAATGAGTCAATTTTAGTTGGGTTTCAAGGAAAATATATGATGTTTTCAAGTCCACATGATCAATGAAGACTCACTAGCTACTATCATTGTTTGGATTTTTAGTGCAAAAATTAGGGTTTGAATGGTTCAAACATGGTTGTATATCTAATTAGACAAGATACAATTTAGATCTAATTTAGTGCTAGCAATTCAAACTATTGAATTAACTAATGGATCAATTAATATTAAACAATAACAATTAACTAAACTAGATAAGCAACTAGAAAGATAATTTAAAAGTGGATTAATTAAAACTAAACAAGAACAATTAACTAAACCATACAAGCAACTAGCAAGATAATTAAGGGTTTAAGCAATTCATTAGAAAATTTTAAGCATAATTAAGAGCCTAAAATTACTAATGATAACTAAGAGTTTAAATGAGAGATAAACACTCACTCCAAGTGTCAAGTACTGAGTGAAGGTGGTGTTTGTGGTTGCAATGATGGAGGTGGTTGTAGTGGAGGTGGCTAGAGGACGTGGAGTAGACTAGAGATGGAGGTGGTTGCAGCGGTGGATGCTAGAGGTGGAGGTTGTGGCGGCAGTGGCTGGAGGTGGAGGCTATAGTGGTGGTGGTTGGAGGTCGAGGTTGTAGTGGCAGGGGAGGTGGCAGTTGTGGCTAGATGATGCAAAGCAAGCAAATGGAGGTGGTTTTGATGACGGCCAACAGAAGCAGTCACCAATGAGTAGCATGGCAGTAGGAGTAGTAGTTCCAGCAGCAGCAACAACAACAGTAGCAGCGGAAGAGTGGTGGAGGAGGTGGAGGAGAAATCACCAGAGCAAGAAAGGGGTTATGTGATGAGAAAGAAGATTGGGGGAAAGAAATTTCATGTTTGGTATTAAGTGGGGCATAATTGTCAGTTGTTAAGTAAAATTGATAACTATGTACTTAGTCGTCAGTTAGATAGAGTGAGAATACGACAGAGGTAGTCTTCGGTCATCATTTTCCCTGGGAAAAGTCAAGGACTGTGTCCCTTATCCTTGTCACAAATGACAACCTCATTAAGGACTTAGTCATTATTTGTGGAGAGAAACTGACAGTAAAAGAGCACTTGGTTGTCGGTTTGCTAAAAGAAACTAATGCTAGATGCCCTTATCCGAGTGAAAAAAATCGATCTAATGCATGAATCGTCGATTTTTGGCTAAATCGACACTAAAGAGAAATTTGGGGGGACACTTTTTCATGGGGACTAGCATGAATCATCTGATGTCAGTTCCTTGACAAAAGCCAACACCAGTTGTGCATTTTTTTGTAGTTTTTTCTAACAATCAATGTCAGTTTTGAAGATAAAAATCGACGCCAGAAGTATTTTAGAGGCAAATTCATTTTGTATGAAGGTGTTTGTCCTCCATTCTTTAAAAATCAACGATCATCTTATAATTTTTGAAGCCAAATATTTTTTCATGAAAGTTGTATTTTGTAGGTTATTTTAGACGTCGGTTTTATAAAAATGTAACTAGTGTTAAAGAAAAAATGGTACCCTTGTCTTCTCTAAATTGGTCGGACTTGATCAATGGTGACGTTTATGCCTATGAACTAATGTTGTTTGGTCTACCGTGTCACTTTTCTGTTGGAACGGACGTCGGGAAAAGTGACATAAGAGGTCAGAAATGTACTAGTGCAATTGCCAACTTGACCAAAAATCCAACACATTTTGACTTTGATTTTCTTTTGTGCCATGCATTTTGGTTTCAAATTAGCATTTTATTTTCCCTTATGATATTGACTACCTTCTTTTCAAGTGTAAGATTGACCTTAGGATAAATTTGGTTGACACAATTTTCTTATAGAATCGATGTTGTTCTTATATTTCTATGTTTGTCATTAGGTAATTTAAAGAAATATATACCTTCTGACTTACGTCTTGGTTCAAACTAGAAGGTACCATTAACTAATAACATAAATTTATAGAGACTTATGTGAGCACTTAACGGGCGATTGCATGGGAGAATGTTATATTGGGGACCTAAAATGATAATAGTTGCAACACCATGTAGTATGTGTAAGTTGTGTGCATGGTGTATGGAGAAGGGACACTTTAGTCCCACATTGTGATCTTCTAGGTAGAACTATCCCTTATATATGGGAGGAAATTTGAGTACTTTTTCAAATAATTAGACTAGGGAATGGTGGGAATAAACACGTTCATGCCACGCTACACGAGGATGGTCCAGACACAAACAGAAGACATCATACATCGAGACTTAGAATAATGGTCTTTAGTCTTTGGTTTCTTTTTATACTATAAAGGTTAGAAACTATTTTTTTCTATAATTAGAAACATATCTGACCTGTATTTGAGTGATATTTGAGTGGCACATTTAAGAAGTTGTTTTATACTTGAGTACTTGCATTCAAGCAATAAAAAATCTCCCAAGTACCTATACTCAATAAGTTAAAACTTGATTCAAGAATGTGTTGGATTTAAGATATATTGACCAATTGTATTTTAGCATATGAATTTGTATTTGGGCATTTATAGACTGGTAGAATACAAGCCATCTATGATTAGTTACGATAAATGAATACAACAATGAATTCATTTGAAACTTTCTTATGCAAAACATGTGATTGTGTGTGAGAGAGAGAACTGGTTTTATTTTTATTGTTCAATATGCCATATCTGTGATTAGGTTTGTAAACATAATTCATGAACTCTTTCACTATGTTGGAGGTGATGTGAATTCTGGGAAAACCATCTTCTTCATTCTCTTGCTGGTGCACACTACTACTTTTGCTTCTTACTAATCCGCTCTAGATGACTAAGGCATGATCAAAATGTCATCGAGATAAGGTGTGTATCTTGACTATATGAACATTATATCTAGGGGGAGAAAGTGTATGAACCTTCTTGCACTATTAACATGGTATCATTGTGCTATTTTATCTAAGGCAAGTCCTTCATTAAAAACTCATTCTGAGAAAAGTTGTTTATGTATGTTTTTTCTTTTTCATCGATTTACTATTTGGTTTTACTATATTCTTTTTTATTTTTTCTTGTATCTCTCACCATATTAATTGCATTTATTGTAAAATTTCTTAATATTGCATATATATAGTTATTATTTCCAACATGCAAGTATACAAAGAATAGTAAGTAAAATATAAACAACTTTTACACATGTATGATGTTGAAGTACACACAAATTGTATGGTTGTGAGTTTTGTTATGTTATAATTATCTCGTTGGCTCATAACACTTGAAATTTTGTTTATTTTCCATATTAAAAGGTATACAATTAAAATTAAACAAAGTATACATGGATAATTTGCATGCACAATGCTAGTATACACAAAAATTAAGCGATTGTGTATCATTTTGGGTATTTTATTTGAGATTCTAGCTCATAACTTTTGAATTTATGTATACTTTTCGACACATTTGCAAAGAAGAATACAAAAATGTATTTAATAGAGAATTGACAAGTGTGAAACTAAAGTCTACAAAAGGTTGAACCATTGTAGACTGTTGTTGAGTTAATTGGTATGTTACCTCATAAAGGTTTGAATTTCATATTGCAAATTGATATAGCGACCAATACACAAAGTATATGCACATAGTACACATGATTTTACACAAAAGTAGACAAACTATTGGTTAGTAGATTGTTAATGAACTATTGGTTAAGTTTATTTGAAGGTGAATTAGTGGTTGATGTGCATGATTCTTATCACCTTTTTTCTCACTCTTGCATGCATTTTTAATCCATTTTCTGTCTAAATTCACCTCTAATAATGCTAGATTTTTTTACATTTATATTATCTTTAGTTGCTCCATGGTTTTGATTGTACATACATTAGTTTGGCATAATGGGAAGAAAAAGACCATCATGTCATCTATCAAGACACTCCAACAGAATCCACACATTTAGAATAAAAAAGCTGCAAAAATAGTCAGGGACACACTATGTTGCTATCTCAACACGGCTTGTCTATAGAAGAAAAGCAACCCATACAATAAGCATTTTACATGGCATGATGAGATATTGACATGTCGTGTCATCTTAGAACCAGATATCATTAGATTACAAGCAACACATTATGTCACTCCACGACATGTCGTGTTGACTTAGCTTCAAATTTCAAAACAAGTTACAAACTTCCAGCAACACACAGTGTTTCTCAATGACACGCCATGTATTTCCAAACAAATCACTGAAGATTGAAGGATATGCAAGTGACACGCCATGTAGCTCAACCTACATGTTTTCACCCACATATTTTAGTTAAACACAAATGTAACTATCACATGCTTATTTATATGACTCCAAGCCATCTTTACACAATTACCATGGACTATATACAAATTTTTTGGAGAAAAACTTGATCAGAGAAGAGACAGGATTTGTTGGAAGAATTTAAGGGGATAATAGTTAGTTTCTCGTAAGAGAAACTTCTTATTCTTTCGTCTTCTATGATGTTTACAATAGCGATCTTCACTATTTTCTTCTCTCCGCTTAGAGTCAAGCTTTTGGGAGAGCATTCAGCAATAAGGATGAATTTTAGACTCCTTGACCAGATTTTTAACTTCATCCTACTTCTTCCACATACATCCAAGTTCTTTTCCAACTTTTATGGTCCAAATATATTTTCTTGTATCTACTTCCTACGATCGTAGACAAGTAGATCCTTTTTTCTTGGGCATGGGTGAGTAACTCTCATGTCATATCTTGTTGAATAATGAAATTCTTTATTATTGGTAGTTTAATCACTGTTCTACATATGCATTAGTGTTTTCTTACATATACGATTGACCAACCATCTTGTATGTATGTGTTATGATTTTTGTATATAAAAGAAAGTTATACATTGAAGTAATGTGGTGTTTTAGTAGCTTTGTTTCCTTGAACACAGGAGTGTCTTGGAAGTGAAGAGGACTCCAAAAAATTTTATGATTATATTCCAAATATATGCACGATGGTGTTATATAAGGGTATAATCATTCTATAGTACCTGTATGGGTGTAGAACTCAAACCTTTCTTTGTGATTATACTGCTTAGTTGTGAATTTGTTATTGATTCATGGCATGATGTGATATTGAAAACCATGTCCTCAATGATCCTTAATCCAATTTGATCCTTAATATAGTGATTTCTTTTTAGTTCATTTTCTTTTAATTTCTTGGTTAACATTACAAAACCTATCTTTCTATAAATATCTAGATTTCGTTTAAAAAACCTTGCTCCTTGAATGATCTAGTATATACTACATACACATGTATACTTAAATGATAGTGCTTGAGTTATAAATTTATGACTCATGTACACGACTAACAAGTTTTTGGTGTTGTTGCTGGGGAGCATCAATATTTTTTTTATAAAAAGTATTGAATTGTAAGCAAGAATAGATCACACACGCCCATCATATCCATCATCACTCCTTTCATCATCATCTATACCATTTGCAGTATCTTCAATTTTTTTGTGTATCTCACTCACCTTGCTTGCTTGTAGGACTGTATGTGGTATTCCAAGAGGGGTCTTGAGCCTTCTATATTTCCAGCCCTAGAAATCAAATGCATCGTTTCTATACTTCAAAGAGCAAGGAGGAGTGTACCACATTTAGATTTGGAGGATTCACAACCTTCATCACCTTCTTCACCCAAACACCAGATCCACATGAAGAACCTATGTGGGAGATGATCGTCCTCTCAAGGACTTTGATGTTCCAGCCACATTTAATTTAAGAGGATCTATTAACAACCCACATATCAAGGCAAACTATTTCTATGTCAGCCTAAAATAGTTAAAATGATACAACACAATAGATTTGGAAGGACACCCATGGAGAATCCTGATATCCACATTGCTGAATTTTTGCAGTTTCTCAACGCTTTCAAGATAAATGGTGTTCTTACTAATGGGATTTTCCTTCTTATTTTCACATGAAATTTGAGAGGTTGAGCCATGGTGTGTCTCTCTTCTTTGTCAAGAAACTCAATCAATAATTGGGAGGAATATTTCAAAGTTTTCTTATCTAAATAGTTTCCAGTATTCAGCTCACTGATTTTTCTCAAAGGGATGGAGAGACTTTTTATGACACACGATAGAGGTTCAAAGACTTTCAGCGTCTTTATCTGTATCGTGGTTTAAGCAAATGTATCCTTCTACAAACTTTCTATAATGGCTTAGTGTATAACACAAGGATGATCATTAATGTTGGTGGAAATGGTGATTTAATGAACAAATCTTATAGAGAAGCTTATGTCATAATTGAATGCATGGCAAAGATCATTGTAAATGGAGCACTAAAAGAAACAACCAACTTTCTTCTTCAAATATTTCTTCCTAGAAGCAAGTCGGAATGCACTCAGTTAATGCATTGGACTTCATTACAAACACTACTGGATGCATTATCTTAAAAGTTTGAGAAACTGAGAACCCAATTGGCTCAACCCATCAACTTAATCTGTGAAGCAAGTGAAGATCCTAGGCATGCTTCTACATGATATTCTTCGTTTGTTCCATTTAAAGAAACCTTAGACCAATATAATGTTATTGGTAATATTGGGAACAAGTGTAACACTTGGGCCCATTGCCCTAGGCTCTAGCAGAGTTTCAGGAATGAAGATTGGCCCCACAGACCACCACTAGCCTTAATTGTGTGCTTTGTCCTCAATCATGTACAAGTCGGGGTCAACTTCCTAACTGGTCACCCATCCTAGTACTAATCCAAGATGAGCATGCTTAACTATGGAGTTCTTTAGTGATGATCTCCCAGAAAGGAGATGCACCTTGGTGATATGGGTAGTCCAATCATTCCTTATAAGATCATTTTATCAGAGGCCTCAAATCTTGGGGAGTTACAATCTCCCTCACTTAGACTCTTGACGTCCTCATCAAGGCTCAATATATAACCTCATAATCTCTTCCCCATTTCAATGTAGACCCAGAATGGCCCATGGACACCCAGCTCCCATCCACAGCTACCAGCGCAAGGGTGGCTCCATCTCATCTCAATGGATAGCTCTTTCCAACTTGCCTGGACTACACAGCTTAGGACTGGCATGCCACATGCCCATGTGGGCCCCACCTATTGGAGGGGAATTGGCTCTGATACCATTTGTAATGATCGGGCACATTGCCCTAGGCTCTAGCAGAGTTTTAGGAATGACGACTGGCCCCAAAGACCACCACTAGCCTTAACTACATGCTTTGTCCTCACTCACGCGCAAGCTGGGGTCAACTTCCCAACTGGTCACCCATTCTAGTACTACTCCAAGCTGAGCATGCTGAACTATGGAGTTCTTTAGTGATGGGCTCCCAAAAAAGGAGATGCACCTTGGTGATATGAGTAGTCCAATCATTCTTTATAATATCATTTTATCTGAGGCCTCAAATCTTGGGACGTTACAACAAGCATACCTACAATCCATATTTAAATACTTACAGTCTAGACTGGAGAGATCATCCCAACTTCTCCAACCACAACAACAATGCTCATAATCCTCAACAATAATATGTCCAACAACAACCATCTATGGGGAACACGCCACCCATGGGTAAGAATCCATCGAGTTTCAACACTTCATCATAACCCATGGGTAAGAATCCAACAATGGAGAAGATGATCAATTGGAAAACCAATGAATCATTGGTGTTGAGGTGTAACTTCGTTACTTATGTATTTTGAGTGTGTCAATCAATTGATTACTATGTAAGTTGATAGAATGACAGATGAAGTTATGGATCTAACCACTAGTCAACTGATCGACTAAGAATCATATTGTTGAATGATATGAGATTCCTATAAGCCTAGTTATAATATCATCTAATTAATTAGATGGACAATCAATTAGTTGATGTGTCTTTAGCTCCTTTGTAGTCTTTGCATGAGAGTAACCAAGCCAAATGATTGGTATGTGCTACAACTAATCAATTAGAGATCAATTTCACTCACTAACTTGTGCTTTGTGAACTTTTGGAGAAGTAAAGTGTGTAATAAAATACCACACTTTATGGGATGTATGGGCATCCTAATGGATGTCGTTGGTACTTGATTCTCAAACTGTAATGTATCAGTTGGATTGGTTTATTCTTTTGAGATAATATTGTACAAAACATAGCCATTTAGGTCAGATAAGTTTGATAACATTAATCGTAACCTAGACAAAGAAAACAATGCACAAATCAATGCCAAATTTGGGAAATTAGATTAGTTCAAATCATAAATGTTAAAATACATCACTTGTAACGACCCCGCCTCCCGGTAACCCCCAATTAAGGGATACCAAGAGGTCAGAGTCATTATCCCAATTAACATGATCAAAGGTTTGACAAATAATCAATAACAATTATCAAAGTCTACCAACTAAACTAAAAGGCTGTAATAAAATAAAATTGTCCATACCTTTTTCAAAAACTTGGATATCTACTTCTATCCACATCTGGAGTCTATTCTAACTAATCCTCCTTTGTACTTTAATTCTTATTTAATTCCACACATGCTACTTTACTGTTTGTCCTTTTCCTTATAATTGGGTCCAATAGCCAATAAAGCCCACAAAACAACAAACAAGGCTATTTTAAACGAAATCCATTTATTCAAAACAAATTATATCATTATTTGTTCAAATATCTTTAATAGGAGAAATTACATTTCTCACCAAAAGAACCCAAAAATTGGGGTTGTAACATCCTAATCAAATACCACACTTTATGGGATGTATGGACATCCTAATGGATGTCTTTGGTACTTGATTCTCAAACTGTAATGTATCAGTTGGTTTGGTTTACTCTTTTAAGATAATATTGTAAAAAACATAGCCATTTATGTTAGATAAGTTTGATAACATTAATGGTAACCTAGACAAAGAAAACAATGCACAAATCAATGCCAAATTTGGGAAATTAGATTAGTTCAAATCATAAATGTTAAAATACATCACCGCACTGTCATCGCTGGATTGGTTCCTACACATAATCAAACTTCTATGAATACCCAACCTCAAAACTTAAAAAGTGATATAAAAATGATCCATATTTAGTATTTCACAGTTAACATGTGAGTATTTTACATTTTTCATAGGGTTGTGCATTGGTTACTATATACAAAGAACTATACTAACAATAACAATCTATGACCTTTAGAAGTGAGTCATACAAAGATGACCTTACAATAGTGCAAGAAGTCCAAACCATTCTCGCCAAGTTGGAGGAACTCAAGGAGGGATATGTCTTAATCTTTTCTTTGAAGTTTCCAACAATAGATCCATATGGGTTTCTTGAAAATTCGAAAGAGTCTATAAGAATGCATACATTTTAATATCAGGGAACCAATGGAGGGAACGAGAAGTTCCTTCCAAGCAAGAACATCACCATCATTGGATCTGAAATCACAATAGGGAAGTTTCCCACATAAAGTGCCTACTACTCTAATAGATGATGATATCGTGTTTTCTACAAATTACAACCTTTTAATGGATCACCTAAATAAATGCATATTGTTAAAGGATAGAGTGCACCATACAAAATATGTTGCCATTCATGGTACACCTATGACAAGCAAGGTGTTCCATGTACCTATAAGTCAAATATTTGAAGGGATATGAGATATGCCCTAGACTACCTTTGTTGCTAATATGGCAACTATTAGTGATGCAAAAGATGAATACATGTTAGTGGCCCAAAAGATTGGTATTCTTGGTGAAGGTGAAATCTTACATGGACCTCATCATTGCTTTGTGATAAACTATTTTTTTTTTGAATTTTTTTTCATTAAAAGATGACAAACCCCCAAATAGAATGATCCAAAAGTACCATTTGTGAAACTAACATAGACTCCTTTTTTTTTGAGAAACTAACATAGACTCCTAAAACAGATGCAACTTGATACAAACCTATCAATCGTTTTGACATATAAAGAAATCATAGATTGACGGCTGAAAATGTAGTGCTCTGAGACTCTGTGGAGCTCTTCACACATAAATGGCCAAACACTCCAAAAATACAAGTATGGATATGGTATTTATCCTTTTTATCTGATCATATTTGATGATGATCAATACATATATATGATCAACCAATTATTTGATAACTTTTTGCACCTCCATGACTCTAATTTGCTATAGAAAATGTTTGGTTTTTTTCCCTCCATACTCAACACTATAGATAATGCCAAATATGGGGTGGAGGTATTAATGACAATTGGATCTCAGATCTTCAAGGAGAGTGGTAAACATAGAAAGTTTACTTTGTACAATATGGAATTATGTAAAATATAACATATTTTCAACTTAGATTTCTTTTCCACTATTTCTAAAAGTATCAACCTACCAATCCCATGAATTGACACTGGAATTTAGTAATTATCGATCCCATCAAACTTTAGTTGACACGTATGAACCCTTTGGTAGTATATTGGATTTCCATCCCTCAATATTTGTTTTATCTTTGTAAGTACAATCAATAACAATAAATACTCATTGAACATTTATTATATGGTTTTACCTAAATCCTTAAAGATTATTTACATGGCTCTAAAGATCATCCATACTACTACACTTGTATATTTCAAGTCTATGTCAAAGATAAAAATTAAATTTTGAAAGTAATTTATTGACATTTAACATTGTAATGATATATATATATATATCTTGTGTTCTTATGTTGTTAACTTACATAACCCATCTATGTTTGTAACTAAGATATGCTTCCCCTAGTGTTCATTACATATATAGTATTGGTGACACAATTAATTTATAATGAAATACATGCATTTCTTATTGACATGGATAAGACAATTTGATGGCCTCAAATTTATTAAGGTACATGATATAGTTACTTCAATTTTCATAGTAGTTATGAATAAACAACTTGTTATTAACTATACCTTTTGCATGTGTAAATCTATACTACATTTTTTGAAGAAGAAGCTTATCTAAAAAAGTACTTGATGATCTTCAAGACATTGTGTGTAAGTATATATTAGGGGTCATATAAATGGGAGTATAGATAATATAAATCACAATGTTATACTTTAATTGAAACATTGCATACCTTGATATATATAGCTCATATTTGAATAAGTTGATATTTTGCACTTATTTTGAATGGTTTGGAATGGTTTTCTTGATAGTAATACATCTTAATGTGGGTTGTGTTGTTTTTTAGTTATATGAATTGTGTCCTTTAAGTGAATGCATGTTCAAAGTCCACTATGTGAAATAGATGATTTTCTTGGTTTTGTGAAATTTAATGCAGGTTGATGTTGATTACTTTTGTCAGTGATTTGGAGTGGAATGCTTGATATTTATGCAAATGGGTGTTGATCATGTCATGTGATGGTTGTTTGAAGTGGAATGGTTAACTATTGGTTCACCACATATTGTTTACAATTTTTGAGAATTTTTTATGATTTGAGAATTGTCTTACTACTCAATACTATTCTTTGAACTTTGTTTGGTTGTTTACAGATTGAATGTGGATTTATTGAAGTGGTTCAGAGGTTACTTGTAGGTATGCATTTTGTTTAAAGATTTGGAAATTGTTTGAATATGTACCTAGGTGCAATTGGCACACATATGTTAGAATTGGAGTTATGTCAATTTTTAGGAAATCCAACATATTTATATGGTTCATAGCCAAATATGTCATCATAGTTTGGAACATTGGTTAATATAAAAGAGAAAACACAATAGGTTCATCGTAAATCGTATTGTTGAAAGTCTCCATAATTTCACTTGTAGTGTCGATTTGTGTAGTATAAGTGACCACAGGGGTATTTCCTAGCACCAAAGTGGATTACAAATCTCTACTTATCATTTTGGTTTTATTTTTTAAGTTTCACATGGTAGAAATGTTTACGTGATGATTATTCTTATACAAGCATTACAACAAATTTTCAAGAGATAGTTCCTTAACCACTAAATTTGAATTTAGTTATTATAGGACTCTTATAGGAGTTAGATCATAAATAATTTTGTAGATACTAAATGATCACAACCTTTCTCTATATTTCTATTACTCAATGTCATCTTAAATATTGATAACTCATCTAAAGACCACACAAGATTATATCATTTTCCCATATTTAATTTTCTTACCAATTCGTATACAAATAACACCATAACATATAAAAAGGGCAATCAATTTTATTAAAAGTTTAAGAGATACTAGAGAAGAACATGCACTTTAGATCATTAGTGAGTAAAGGAGATCAAAATTTCCCATTATTTTTCCAAGGTCTTCTCGATAGTAATATGATGCATGGTACTTGTGATCATTAGGATTACAAACAACATATAGTAATATCTTGATTGCTAATCCCCAAGAATTTCCTAACTTGTTCAACTATATCATATCTTTCATGTATGCAAAAGTTTTAATGAAGCCCTAAAAACTATCCTGAGATAGTGACCCTTGCTAGAGACCAACGAGAGGTACCCTAGCTAGCATCTCATACTACTAATCCTTGGAAACGACAACAAAACCTATAGCAAGTATGCCATACACTTAAGAAGATCTAAGTTAAAAAAATATCTCCAGAAGTCCCCAGCAATGAGTAAGATTAAATATCCAATGACCAAAATTCAATCACTAGATACCCCATGATCATCCGCTTACAAATAACCCTCAACTAAAGATTAAACTAAACTATATGACCAAATCATTATCCATAATCTTATATAGATAATATTATAAGATGAGAAATGGTAGCATAGACTAGATCTAATGGAAGGGAGATTTCTAATTGTGATCCTAGCTATACAAACTAATCCATTTAACACCAAGTTCCACCATACATTAGTTATAACTTTATGATTGGCATCTATAACAACGTTCCTCACTAGAGTTACTTCCATCTCATATCAAACTCCATACCCACCAATCTACAAATAATAAAAAATAATCATAAAATTGCATTTCTTTTGTCTTAAACAATGTGATTCTATATTATAACCTCAATAACTTTTTATTCTCAAATCTTGGCATTATGCATAACTTTTAGTGAGAGGATAATAGCCCATTCATTCCTCATAGACTTAGTTGTATTCTCAATAGGGTAACTTCTAGCTAAGTAAGATCAAGAATAAACTAGATTCATCAAAGTCTATACATTAATTTGGAAAGGATTAATACATCTTTAACATACTTAAAAATAACTAGAAGTCATTTGACATGCATATAAAAGAATATTATCTCGAATTTTGTAAGAATACATTAGTTCAACTCACAATACCTACATTTTTACAAATAAATAGAAACTAGTCTTAGTTATTGTTTGATTAAGCCTTAACATCTATAATTCACTTAGGATGAATTAATTCACTCACCTTGAGATAAGAACATCAAATCTATGGCTCAGCGTCATACTTACAAAATATCCACATACAAAGGTTTGCACCACAAAACCTCCAAGCAATAGCTACATCAAGGTTAAATAGGGATAAATCGAGATATTTAGATTAAAACTAGGTTTTCCAACTAGGTATTGTAGAGATCAATATAGAAGGATATAAAGGAGAGAAGGATGATTAGATGAGAAAAATACAGAAACCATACCAAGATTCAAATGATTTCGAACATGATTCCAAACATGAACCCTTAAAATGCATCCAAAATCACCTCCATGCACTTGATCTCTGGTATCTCACCTTCTAGAGCTCGATAATGGTGTAAAATAGGGTTTGGGTTAGATAAGGGCTCATAGATGTTTGTAAGGTGTGTCAGAATTGTGATTTAGATTGTTTTACATGCTTTTAACATGTTGGGGCCTTAGTAGACCAAATATTGATTAATAGCTCTAATTAATGGGATGACATGACTACTAGAAAGTATAGAGGGCCGACTAATTGCCCTAAAGTTCCTATTGATAATGACCTAAATAGTCCATTTTTCTTTTGGCTCGACCAACACAGATTAAAAGCTAGCAGCTCCACAATGACACATGTCCCCCATTGTAGGTCAACCTTATTAGTTAGTCCAACTAGTGGATAGTCATTGACTAATGAATGAACAGAAAATGTCAAAAATATATATGGTACATTAAGTAACTATTGATACAATCTAACTAGTGACCAACTTATTGAATATTTGACTGGATAAAGATCAAAACTATATAAAATGACCTAGGAGGGCCCCATTTCCAACTGTAAGTGTTTGTAAACCCTAATTTAGGTTCAAACTCGTTTAAACTGATCAAAACCTTGGGAGATATAGTATATCATATTTTTGTTATTTAATTCATGATTTATGTTGTAAAAATACTAGAATACCCTTGAGTCCCAAATGATTAGTATTTGATCATACAAATCTAAATATATAAGCATGTCAAGTAGGTATGTGAAATGGAAATCATGATCATCATCATTCAGTACTAAAGTAAGTAAAAAAACATACTTACGATCATGATCATCATCATTCAATACTAAACCAAGTAAAAAAACATACTTGCGGTGAGAAAATAAAGTAATGGATTAACCTAGAAATATGCACTTAGAAAAGCCCCTGAGACATCTTCCATCAACCCCATGTTTGTTTAGGGGTCAAATATGGTTTGATTGGCCTATTTTGAAAAAACTTTGGCCAACCCAAAACTCTAAATTCTTAACATGACTTATGTTTGTCTATAAACATTCAATATATTCAAAGCATGATCAGAAATCATCATATTTGATTACTTTCATATTTTATTAGAATTTCAAACTTTCAATATATCAAAAGACACTCGATTTCCTCAAACTTTATTATAGGAAGATGGAAATTGGCACCATCCACACTTATATGTAAGATTTAACATATAAAAGGACATTATTATACTACTATCAACACAACTACTTTAGTCGAATTAGGGTTTTATCATTGACATATGTTCATTCAATTGAGAACAATTCACAATAAAACCTATTCTGGCAAACCTACAATGTTAACTTTATCGTACCCTAACTAGTTACACCAAAATATGTTTTGCATATCTTACCAAATTATAACATCTTCTCAAAATTTTGTATTGTAAAATTGAATTTTTTTTAAACATGACATGAGAATCGGATACAATCCAAGTACATTTATATAGGTAATTTCTTTTATTTTGAATGAAAAACTAATACCTAGTGTGTTTGATAACATAAACATTTTTTATTGAAAATTATGAAGCAATATCAGTGACCACCAATTTGTGCATGAGGGTTAAGTCTTTTAGTTGCATGGATAATCTGGAGAAAGAAAACATAAACTACATAGGGAAATTATTGAGTTGACAAAACCCCTAAAATTGATAAGATAAACATCATGGACACTAAACTTGAACTAATCAGAAATTTCTTCTTAAAAAGCATGTTACAAAAATGTAAAAAGGTGTACTCTTACAATACTTGTCCCCGGCTCTATCACATTATTGATGGTTCCTACATGAAACATTTGCAATGTATTAAACAAAATATTAGGTTGTAACAAGTGTATATATTAGGTACCAAAATTCATTCAATAATATAGTGTTATAGTGAAGCACATATAGAGTCAGTAGAATATCACAAAATCAAATACATACTTAGGGATTATGATTTGTGCATATCATACCTTAAGTAAAAAGAAGTATTGGAGATACATGTGGGCTTACCAGGTCCTACATCTATGTGATCAGAAACTATAACATAAAGTCCTACGTTGAATATAATTAAAATGTTAATCAAAAGAGAAAGTGTATAGTTACAGTGTTGGGGACCAAAAAATACAAACAAAGTTAAAATTTATGTCTTTGCTATATCATCTTCCCGACGGCCTGGTTTATGAGTAGACATAATCAATAATCACAAACAAGATGAAAAACACTTCTATAACAAGAAAGGTAAAGTAGTTAGGATTGACGGTTTAAGGAAAAGGATAACAAGTTTATTAACACCAACATACATTGCAACCACAGAGTGTTACAATGCTCACACATTGCAAAACATCCCACATTTTAGTCAAGGAACAACCTAATGCTCATAGAATGTGCACTAAATCTAAATATTAGCAAAGTATGAAATTTTGTTAATATATGAAGGAAACAAGGAGAAGGCGGAGGTACTGATGATGTACCATTATGCCTGACTACCCACTAGCATTGTATCATGCACCGCCGATAGACCATGCCCATGGAAGGGGGGCAAAATAGGGCACTGATTTACTACAATCTCTTGCATTCTTGATAATGTCTTGGCTATCTTTGACCCAGATCCCCCTGAGATTCTAGGCTATAATTTCATTTATGTTAGACATGGAGAACACCATTCTCAATACTGGTAGCAGATGTTCTTATATGGTTACCCATGATTTGAAGAACATCAAACTTGTTTGAAAATGTCACTCTACATTTTGTGTTTGTGTTTCCTTCCTAACTTTTAGTTCTAGGTCTGAAGGTGGGGGTCTTGGATGTTGGTTGTGTGTCTCCGTGAAGGTGATTGCCAGCCTTCAGTTCCTTCTACTAAATTTTCCTCTAAAATTGTTGAATGACCTCCCTATGGCACGACATTCTCATGTTGTATTAAAGATGATTTGGGTTAGCCAAAATATGACGTCAATGGCCATTGTGCTTGATTTGGGTTAGCCACATCATCATTTTGTTGTGTAATAACCACATTGATCCCCCTATTACCTTCTCCAACATTGGAATTGGAAGCTTGTTGTAGAGCAGCCTTGCGGGCTATGTTTCGGCTGTGTTTAGATTATGTCCTCCTCCTGATAGGGTTGAGCCCTCAACTATTTGCAACTACATTGTAGGATCATGTGCAACATTTCTACAAGTAGGTACATGGAGAGAGCATGGCAAAGTTTCATGCCCAAATCTCCTACAAAATTTGCACCTTTTCGGTATCCATAAGTGTTCAACCGGTACGGTTTATGGGTTCCCTACATCTGTCTACAATTTTATCCTAATAGGGATTTCACCTAGGCTGTTACATTCTCATCGACCTCAACTTGCGAGATAATCAGTTCTTCTCCAACCATTTCTATGACAGCCTCTGTTACCCTTGTGCCTTCCTCGAGTCTGGTTTCCTGGAATAGGTATGGCCATGCTCTGGTTGCAGGAGTGACTCTAATCATTGAGTCCACCATGGGAGGTTGTCAAGAGAAAGGGGGTTGGTGAGGGTTTTGCATCCTTTATCATGTGGTGATTCCATCTCTCCCTGTGTTGTTTCATGCCATTCTGCTCAAACATGCCCATAATCACTTGTTAGCATTCAATCTTTGACTATTTTAGATTGTGTTCTTTGTTTAACACTTAATCATCCCATCAGTCTAGGAAAAAGGATATATGTTCTTTACGCTCATTGCCAATCAGATTGGATCTTGGATTCTTTCATGAAGGGGTTGTTTCTTATCACCTGTTTTTTATTAGATATTATATGTGTTTGTGAAGGGGTTGGTTCCTGGCACACGTCACCGATCAATAATGAAGGAGGAGGAAATGTTTGTGGTTGAAGGCCTTGACTTTGATATTAGGATTCAAGGCATGTAGTTTGGGATCAGGATTGGAGGTTGTCGTAAGGGGAACATGAAAGAGAATTTAATGGGGGAAAGGGAGTTACATAGAGTTGGAAAGGTTGTGGGTTTTGGGCACAAGCAGAGAGAGGGATGAAAAGAAGGGTGTGCGGTTGGAAAAATTGAATTTTTTGTGTGAGAAGAATAGAAAGGTGGCTTTATGTGGGGATTCGATTGGTCAAGGATTTACTCTAACACCGGTTAGAGCCAGCCCATAGGTTATTAATTGAATTTGGTCAAGGATTTAATCTATGACCAATTATCCTTGACCCTTACTATGTTTTGTTGTAGTATACCAGATAGAAAAGGAAGCCTAAATGCAAACAAAAAATACTATACATCCGGTTCAAAATAAAGAATTAGAAAATATATGATTCACAGTCTTAGTCAGGCTCTATGTCATGATCAAAGATCTTTAGAGCATTCAAAACCTAAACATTAGAATTGTCATCAAAGGAAACTCAATGTCAGAACGCTCCATTTTCCTTTGAGTGCCCAGATAGAGTCAGAAACACCAACCCACAGCAAAGAGATCAAGATTCAAACAATCTTCATGTATGGCTAGTCAGTAAACAAGGGCCAAGCATAACCTTTAGACTATAAACTATCCGCAACTGCAAATAGCTATCTCTAACTAAGAGAACTAAAGAATAGCCACTCCAACTATGGAAACAAATATTTATAGTAGCACATATCCTTTGAATAGAGCAAGTCTTCATGATAAACATAGAAATAACTCAAGTCATATGTTCAAATATACCATGTAGTCTGGATAGGGTAGCTCGACTGGTAAGAGATCGATAAGTTTCAATGAAGGACCCAAGGTTTAAATCATGCCAAAAGGCATTCTATGAATGGCATTTCACATTGATTGGGTGTGGGAGGGGTGACGGGACCACACTTTGTCATGCCTCGAGAGTTTACCATGTCAAGGTAGGTTCAATATTGTCCCTTCTTGGGGTGGGTTCTTGGGTTCTCTAGTATATATATATATATATATATATATATATATATATATATATATATATATATATATATATATATATTATTTATTTATTTATTTATTTATTTATTTATTTATTTATTTATTTATTTATTTATTTGTTTGTTTGTTTGTTTATATATATATATATATATTTATATATAGGGCAATGATCTAGTGAGAAACATATCTGGTGAGAGCATGAGAGGCATTTGAACAACTCTCCACATATATCAATTTTGCATAATCCAACCATACAGATTACAAGTATACCTTAATATTTACCTTCTTATACAATTTTATCACCATACAATTTGTAGATCATTCACAACAACCAAATATTTTTCGATGCTCTATATTGAATTTTAGGCTGACCGTTGGATGTAAAAAGTGTATATTGTACATGTGGACATGTAAACAATGTCTGATTGCAATGATTTTTTGCAACAAGGTAAATGTAATGATGCTATTTCCATCTATATGGTTGTATTTTAAAAAATAGTTACTAATTTTTAGTTTTTCAAATGCCTCTCATGCTCTCACCATAGAATGTTTTTCACTAGATTGCTACACTATATATATATATATATGTATATATTTATTTATTTATAAATATCATGAAAAATAATCATGGAAGTAGTAGTAAAACCATATTGAACAACTTAAAAAACCAAACAGCTCTATCGTCATACCATGATAACACTCAGAGTCTAGCATAAAGGAAATCAAGTAATGTATCTCATGCTTGTACCATCACTATAGGTATAGCATGAAGATTCAAGAACAACATTATAAACATAGAGGAGACAACCAAACCTTAAGATAGATCCCTCCAACTACAAGGTAAATTACTCAAGATTATACTTCAGCCAAAGAGAACCAAATACAATAGTAGATAAACTTTTATCAGATTAACCAAGTATCAAATCATATATACAGCCACCAAACCTAAAAAAAACAAGCCCAAAGGACTTGCAAACATAGAAAACTTCTAAATCACAGAACCACACTAGCATGTAAATGCAGATTTAAAGCATTAGAAACTCCATAGTATGAGACAATTCAAGTCTCAAAACATCTTGGCCTAATAGCTAAGAAAAATCAAAGAAATAGACCACAGAAAGAAAACCATAGCGATCTCAAAAAAAAATTAAGAAATCTAGAGCTAAAATGGACAATCAAAAGAGATCAAGAGAAACTTTTAAAATAATTTGTACTAAGATCAAAAGAATAACAATCTAGAACTGAAATCCTTGTAAGATTTGCATATATGATTCCATAGGTCATGATTATCTCTTTTCTTCTCGTTGAAAACTTTCTCATTCCTTTAATTCCAAAGCCTATAGATAACAAAATGAAAAACGTTCATGGGAACATCCCCACTAATAAAAATAATATCAATAAAGAATTTAGGAAGCAAACCATAAACCTTAGCAAAGAACTTCCAAATTTTTAAGACCTCAACCCAAGAGAGAAAAAGTTCCTTCATATTTTCTTCATTTTACCCACAAAAGAAGCAAAAGGAAGTAATTGGAAACCAAGATTTATGAGGATATTTTATGTCAAAATTATTATTAAGAAACATTTTCAAATGAAGATGGCATATCTTTGTGGCACCTTTGTAGTCTAGAACCACTTTTTCACGGGTAGACCTCAGAAAAGTTCTTACAATCATCCTCAGCCTCTCTCAGCTTCATATCACTTTGCCATATATGTAGAATATATGGTCACTACCCAATCTTGGAAGGTCAAAATCATTTAAGATATTAACATTGATATTGACTTGTCTCATATCAAGGAACTTTCAAACCATCATGAATTATATTAGCCACCAGATGAGAATTACGCTTACCATGTTTCACTATGACTGGATTACCAAAACATGCTAAACATTTTTTCTCGATAACCAGGGGTCTTTGCATATGGAAAAGTTCATACCATATCCTACAATGAATTCAATATAATCCAAGAGACAGACACTCATAGAAATAAGCTTCCTCCAAATACAAGAGGTGCTAGCTATAGATTTAGCAAACCAAACTAAATAAGATAAGAAGTGTTTGGTGTTCATCTATTTCACCCCAAGAGTGTTCTTCTCATAGGAGATATCCTATAAGTTTTTCAACAGATTTCTTTTAGACCAATTATTAATATGTCTAATACCAAGACATCCTACATATTTAGGTAAAAAGACCTGATCCTAAGAAACGGTATAGATATTTTTTCTATTCTCCTAATCACTACATAAGAAATTTATGAACATTTTATCTAATTCTTTAGTGATAGATTTAGGTAAATGGAAAGTAGCGGACCAAAAGATGATAAGAAGATAGGGTAGGATTAATTAGTTCCAACCATAAATACAAGCTTTTTCTTCTAAGAAATCAGTTTACAATTCACTTTATCAAGAATAGACAAGCACATATCTTTAGTAAGCCTTCTAGAGAATAAACGTATACACAAATATCTAATAGGAAGAGAAACATGTTTAATACCCATGTAATTAGAGAAACTCAAGTCAATGCATCTCTTACTCAAGAAAAAATGACTCTTCGTAGGACTAATCTTTAAACTAGACATATCCTTAAAATTAGAAAGAAAAACCAAAATTTTAGCATAGATTCATCAGATTTAGATAAAATAAGGGGATCGTCAACAAAAATAATATGAGAAACACCAAAGGATGGTGAATATATAAGAGGTATAATTAGATTAGATTCCAAAAAAAAGTCTTAGTAGAAGCTAATCCATGCATGCTAAAACAAAGAGATAAGGTGTAATAGGATCCCCCTATCTCAAGCCTTATGGATACCCACTTTCCTTTATGGATTGAGAGTGTATCTCATAGATATAACCAAGTCAGTCATGGATGTTTTTGACTTGTTTATACATTCATACATGATAGGATTTTCATACCATTATTTCCCAAATGAACAACACATATTTTAATTTATTCATAAAATAGAAGTAATCATGTAAAGATATTAGGAACAACATATACTAACTAAATAAATATATAATGCAACAACAATATAAGTAGAAAAGGGTCTTATATAAGTGGAAGTGGCATGATAATTATCATCACATATGTCTAAGTCATAAGTTAAAAAGCTACAATCCCAAGGATCTAAAAATGCTTGCGATGTTGATATCATTGAAACTTTTTTCACAAGCTACAAAAGAAATACCTCAAACAGAAAATATCTTGAGGATATTAACAATTTGCCACATTTAGATGGATTCTTTGTGATTATTTTGAAAGTATATGGATAGCCTATCAATAGCACTTACAAAAAGACTAAGCATGTGTAAATGAATCCAAACTAACACGAGTTGGGTCATATGTCGCAAATTGTTGCATAGTTCACAAGTCATGTCCTTCATCAAATTCAAGAAAGAGATGAAACTCTTATCACTTTACATTTTTCTTCCTTTAGACTCTATTACCTCAATATGGAATCCGTCTCAAGAATTTAGTGTAGCATGTATTTAATAATTTCTCGATATCAATTACTAATATATTTGATATCAACTATGTCTTCTTAAGATATTCTCGAGTTAATGAGGGATGTACTAAACCATATAGGTCTTAGTTAGATTCAAATTAGTATCTTTTTCCAATTATGCATCATACAAGAGGAATATATAGTTCTATCATTAGGTTTCTTACCATCAAAAAAGAACTCAATATAGCTCTCTAAGATGTTGATACACAACATGGCTTCTAAGATCCTCAAATCTATTAAATTTTTAATTGTCTCTGCGCTTCCTACCGATAGAGTAAAACCTTTCTAAAAAAGTCTTGTGGTAAACTAAAAAAATTATGTAAACTCCATCACATGGGTTTGGACGTTGGTGTATTGTGACTTTTGACAAACATCCAACTTCGATCCACTTATACATTAAAGATAAATAAAAATATGTTTGTCCTTGATATATTTTGCTTAGATTGTAATCTAACACATGATAAGTTCAATATTAACTTCGTTTACTTAAAGTATAAAAGTATAATATATTTGTATATGTCACGTACCACCTAACACAAACTTGATTACTTGATAAATTAGTGTGTCTATGGTTCATATTCAAATTCTCAATAAAATTTTGGTAGAATGTCCTATAATTATCCATGTACACCTATGTAGACAAGTGAAACATCCTACATTATACTACGAGCATGGAATGAAAAAGAGATGGAAGTTACCTTAGATTCAAAGTGTACAATATAAATCCCTACCTAAGTGGCATGAAAAGTCCAAAAATATTCTCAATCGGGATATACAAGATTTAATACTAGTAAGTAAACCATTGATGTGTATGTATGTCATATACATGTGCATTTTTATATGTCATGCACCACCTAGTACATTCTTGAACACTTAATAACACTAGTGCATTTGCAATGTATATTCTAATTTATAAGGAAATTTCAATAGTATCTCTATGTAGTTCTCCAATTACCCCAATGTAGGAAAGGGAACTTGTCTATATATGTACCTAGAGAATATAAGAAAAAAAATTGTGAAATTTTATTGATATTAGAATAAACACTCATCATAAATGAAATTAGTGTTCGAAGATAATTTTAATGGGGACTATCCAACATATATTCCAATTGAGTAAAGTGCAAATTTGAATCTAGCTCACAAAAAGATAATTTAAAACATGTTGGGATGCCCAAGTTGTTGTTTGGCCTCAGAACTACGCCGCCTTCTTCTATTGTATTTGTCTTGGATGATTTTGATCATGGTCTCTGCCGTTGTCTAGAACTGATTGTGGTTGGTGATGCATAGGGATTTGGTGATCTACAATGGCACTTGGCCACACTTCCTATGCATCTCGGAGGGTTGGGCATTTTTTCATGCCATGATTTCTGCAAATTTGCTTATGTTGCTTCGCAGATCCACACCCAAGAGCTTCAAAATCATATTTTGCGAGGGTGTGGTTCTGTGCCAATGGGATTTTCTTTTGACTCTGCGCATGCTGCCTTGTGTACTACACTGCCATCTTTCAGTTAGTCAAAGTTGTCAGGTACGCCTTCTGCCACTCCAAAGACCCAGTCTATTTTGGCTGACGCATACTATAGGATAATCTTTCAACAATTTATGGATAATGGCTTATCTCCACGGCAACATGTGGTTCTTTCTTCACTACAAGATGATCATGCACAAGATTTCCTGCTTACTGTTCCTATTGAAGGTTTTGGCTTGTCTATGTCTCCTATTGAATATCGATCTATCCTTTGATATCGTCTCATGGTCCCCTTGTACCCCGGTGATGAACGTTGCGCGCTCTGCAATTCTACAGAACTAGACGCCTTTGGTGATCATGTTGTCCATTGTCGCGCATGGCCTGGTTTTAAGTACCGTCATGATGTTGTACGTGATGTCTTATTTGACCTTGCTTCTCATGCTGGATTAAAGGTACTGAAGGAAGCTCCCATGGCATTTCTCGGTACGCGTTCTGATGGTATTCATGCTCAACGGCCAGCTGATATCCTTTTATTTGGTTGGTATAATGGGAAACACACTTGTGTAGACCTTACTGGAGTTTCCCCTATGTCAGGCACCATTTCAAGCAGTTTTAAAGCTGGTCAGGCAGCCTCTAACGTTGCGGCACAGAAGGTCCATAAGCATGGCGCAGCATGTGTGGAAAATCATCACCATTTCCTACCTTTTGCTTTTGATATCTTTGGAGTACTTGCCGATGGTGCTATTTCCCTCCTTCATCGCCTATAAAATGTAATAAATAGGAATATTATGATTTCTCCTTCTACATCCAGTAATTTTGTTTTTAGGTCTATAGGGTTTGCCATTCAGAAAGGATTGGCAGCTCAATTTGTTTCCCACTCTTCTATTAAGGCATTTTTGTAAAAGATTGAAAAGTTTTTGTTATTGAAAGCACAAACATGTTATGTCATTGATATATTATTTATGGGATATCAAGAATATGTATATAGGCACAAACCCATTTTTTGTTGGAGATTCATTTCAAAAAAAGGACACACCCACAAGACATGCTAAGGGAAGTTGACATGACAAAGGAGAGCAAAAAATAAAGGATTTCCAATATCACATATATTTTGTATGATTATGATGATGATAGACATAGTTTTACCAAAATAGATCTTATTTTTCCTGGGATGACCTAGTATATCTAACTCAAGATATCAGGATGGGAGAACTGATTTAACTATATAAAAGAAGTTATTGCGGGTGTGGTGGTATCTAACATAGTCTAGAAGATGTTATGTCTTTTTTTAGAGCTAGAAGACGTTATGTCATTTATACATTATTATGGGATATTTAGAAAATGTATATAAAGTATATGTTTAGACATACTTTTACCATAATTGATCTTGTTTCCCTAGGAAAACCTAAAATATATAAGGCAAGAGATCAGGATTGGAAGAAATGGTTTGACTATCTAGAAGAAGTTCTCAAGATGTGGTGGTATCCGACATTGTGGAACGATGTAAAAATGTTTTTCTTGCTTCTTTCTAACAACAATGGTGGAAATTGTGGTAGAGTAAAGAACTAGGTGTTGGCTAAATGGACATCTATAAATCCCTTTGTTTTGATTATGACAAACATTTCATTCTTATTAATCTAACGAGCTACTTGAGTGTGCAGGATGACAAAGCAACAAGGGAAAATCCACAAGCTTACATATTTATATTTTTCATGCAATGTAATCACTATTGTAAAAACTTGTACAAAAAATATAATGTACAAGTACTTAGAATTGCATGTAAATCAAGCGTTAGATTCTCCCTAGCTAAACATCACAGTTAGACAAGTCATCCCATTCAAATAAGATCACATAAGCACACTCATACATATAATTAGTGCCTAAATTGAAACATTGAAACAGGATCAATCTCGGTCGACAAAATCCTCGACCGAGACACTCTCGGTCGACAAACTCCTCAACCGAGAAAGATCCAAAGTAGCCGTTAGACACAACAGACAAGTTAGTTGGTAGTTGGAGAAAGATGTTGCAAATCACTTGTTCCAGAGTGCCTGTCGGTCGACAAAAGTTCGACCGAGTAGGTGTCTCGGTCGACCATTCCTCGACCGAGATTGTCTCTGACAGCAACTGCAGAATTAATTAATTAGCCGTTGTTAAAACAACAACTTTGTACCTAACGGCTAGTTAAGCACTTAGAAACCCCTAGAAGTTGTCTAGAACGTCCTTAAGCATCCTTAGGCCATTCCTATAAATAGGACAAGCCATAGGACACTCAAACTCACTTGTTTACACTTGCTACACTTGAGAAATCCTTGAGCATACTTTGTGCAATCTGTTTATAAGCAATTTGAGCATTGTGACAATTGGCCATTTCATTCCTTAGCTCATAATTCGTGTCCTATAGGCTAGTATCTCCTACCCACTGCAATCACAAGTTCACATACTTGGTTAGGAGATCTATACGCTTGATCTAGGCATATCAAGCCTTGGGCTACAAAGGATAAGTTGTAATTTCCGTTTTCTTTCTTGTTCCCTATTATTGTTTGTACTCTCCTTGCTACTCCTAGGTTGGAGGCTGCGGATTGGAGAGGGTGAAGATCTTCTTGGCGAAGAAGGAGACTTTGAGCTACTTCAGAAGGCTAGTGCAACGGGAGGTTACTTCTAGAGAGGAAGGCTACTTCAAGGGGGAGCTTGGAGTTACTTCAAAGAAGGCTACCTCAAAGTTGGTGCACCTACTTCAAGTGAAGGCTGTTCAAAGGGTGTAAAGGAAAGTATTGTATTTTGTATAAATCCTCGAGAGGTAATAAAATAAATACCTTCAAATCCCAGTTGGGTAAGCAACCGGGTAGTGGACTGACAACTATAGTATTTGCTATAGTTGGAACCACTCTAAACACCTGTCTCTTTCTTCCAATCTCAATTGTGGTTGTTTGAATTCAATAAATTGTTAAAATAATTCAAAAACTCTATTCACCCCCCCTCTAGTAGTTTTTCAATTGGTATCAGAGCAGGCTTCAAGGAACCCTAACAAGGTCTTGAAGAAATGGGTAATGGAGTGCTCAACAACCTCAACCTCGAAGGGACACTTGTTGCTAGGCCTCCAGCGTTCGATGGAAAAAACTACCAATATTGGAAAAGAAGGATGCAGTTCTACTTCCAAGGCATCAATTGGGACTTATGGAGAATGGTGTCAACTCCATACGAGCTCCCTCAAACTCAATTTGTAGAATGGGATGCAAATACGGTAAAGCTGGCCCAAATGAATGCAAAGCTATAAGCATTTTATATTGTTCTATTTCGGTAGGAGAATTTAATAGAATATCAAATTGTGACACAGCCTATGATATTTGGCATAGACTATCCATAACCTATGAAGGTACAGTCCAAGTCAAAAATTCCAAGATTAGCATGTTTAAACAAAAATTTGAACACTTTCGTATGGATACTAATGAATCAATTAGTGAAATGTTTGCAAAATTCTCTACTATTGTTAATGGTTTAAGTGCTTTAGGAAAACCTATTCCTGAAGAAGATCAGGTATCAAAGATCCTTCGTTCACTTCCTCCAAAGTATAAGCAAAAGGTGACAACCATTGAAGAAGCAAACGACCTCACTCAACTGAAAATGGAGCAACTTATTGGCAACTTAGAAGCTCATGAAGCAACCCTAAAAGAGGAAGAAAGAAGAGCATGTGAACTTCAGCAAGGAAAGAAGAAGGATGTGGCTCTAAAAGCTTCAAAGGCTGTCACACAAGAAAGTGAGGAGTCAAGTGAAGAAGAGGGAGAAGAAGCCTTGATAGTAAATGGTAAGAAATATAAAAGATTTAAATCTAACAAAATTTCCAGCTCTTCTTCTACCCCTCCTAGGTGCTTTGAATGTGGAAAGAAAGGGCATTTCAAGAATGAATGTCCTAAAGCAAAGAAGGAAAGAAAATCTCACACAAGAAGAAGGGAGAAAAAGCCTATAAAGCTGCATGGGACGAATCAAGTGACAGTGAAAGCGGAGAAGAAACCGTGGATTGTCTAATGGTAAGAGAAGATGATGAAAACTCTCAAGAGGTAAGCCTACTTGATCTTTCTAAAGAAGAGTTAGTCACTAGTCTACAAGAAATTCATGATAAGTATGTTGATGTCAAGAAGAAACTAAAGAAGGTTATCAAATCAAATGATGAGCAAATTGCTAAATTAGATAATCTTTCTTCTGAAAAGAATAACATTGATCTTGAGAATTTGTCTTTAAAAACATCTTTGGATGATTGCACTAGAAAGATACTCACTCTAGAAACAAATGTTGATCTCCTTTCTAAAGAAAAGACTGACTTGTTAGCTAAACTAAAAGATTTTCAGACTCAACCCATTTTGTGTAACCATCTAGACTATGATAATGTTATAAAAGAAAGAGATTCATTGCTATCTGATTTAGATCAAGCAAGAAAAGATTTACACAAGAAAATGAATGATATTGCTCAGTTGCAAAGAGAACTTCATGAGTTAAGAAGAATAGATATACTTGATAACATTCTAAGCATTGGTACTATTTTCAACGGAAGAAAAGGTTTGGGATATGCTCCAAAGAAAAATCAACCCAAAAGAACTCAAACTAGGTTTGTACCCAAGAACACAATGGCTAGAAAGAGAAATGAAGTTGACTCTATTACTTGCCATTTTTGTTTATGTCTTGGACACTATTCCTTTTCATGCCCTTATAAAACTAAGGATTCCGAATTAGTTTGGGTCCCAAAACCTCAAACTTAGTAGAGTCAAATAGAATTTAGTTGAGATATGACCAAAAAGCTCCATCTTGCTATTTATATTGTCTTATCTCAACTAAACAAAAGATTTTATGCTCATTGTTAATTTTCTGCATTATTGTAATGAAACAGAAACTTAGTCGGTCGAAGTATTGTCGACCGAACCATTAATCGGTCGAAGTATTGTCGACCGACCGAATGTCTGTAACATATCAAAATTTACAGCAATTATTTCGGTCGAAAATTGTTCAACCGAGCTACATTTCTGTGTTTTCTGGTTTTGTAATACAGTAATCTTCTCGATCGACAAATTGTCGACCGAGACATATGTCGGTCGAATAATTGTCGACCGACTGGACTTCTGATTCAGAACTTTTATACAAATCTTCACTTAAATGATTCTAACCATATCGGACCATCACATGGGTACCAAAATCTACATTTTAATGCAGGAATGGGTGGTTGACAGTGGATGTTCCAAACATATGACCGGAAACAAGGATGCATTTCAAACTTTTGAAGAAAAGAAAAGTGGAACAGTCACCTTTGGAGACAATGGTAAGGGCAAAATCGTTGGAATAGGTAATGTTGGTACAAATCTAGAAATAAAGAATGTTCTACTCGTTGATGGTTTGCACCATAATTTGATAAGTGTTAGTCAATTATGTGATAGTGGTTATGATGTGTTATTTAACAAAACTTGCTGCAAGTTATTGATAGAAAACACTACAAATGTTGTTTATGAAGGAAATAGAGTTGAAATCTTTATATTCTTAAACCTAACTCTATGAAATCAGTAGTGGGAAAATGCTTGCTTGCAAATGACAATACCTTACAAGTATGGCATAAAAAGCTAGGACATGCTAGTTCACATGTTATTAAAAAGTTAGTGAAATATGATCTTGTTCGTGGATTGCCTACTCTATCTTTTGATCAAGTTGAAAACTGTGAACCATGCACAATGGGAAAGCAAACCAAAACCTCTTTTAAACCAAAACATGTACTTAGCACCAGTAGATCCTTAGAATTAATTCATATGGATTTATTTGGACCCATGAGGACACAATCTATTGGTGGTAAAAGATATTGTTTTGTTATTGTTGATGATTATAGTAGATACACATGGGTACACTTTATTGCAACTAAAGATGATACTATTCATGTTTTTATACAATTTTGTTCCAAGATTGAAAATCTATTACAAAGCAAAATATGTACAATTAGAAGTGATCATGGTGGAGAATTTGAAAATCATACATTTGAAGAGTTTTGTACATCTCAAGGGTACACTCATAATTTTTCTGCTCCACGCACCCCACAACAAAATGGTATAGTTGAAAGGAAAAATCGATCACTACAAGAAATGGCTAGAACTATGATGCTTGAACATAACACACCCAAAACCTTTTTGGCTGAAGCTGTAAACACTGCATGCTATGTGCTAAATAGAGTAACTGTTCACTCTCTTCTAAAGAAAACTCCATATGAACTAATACATTCTAAGAAACCTAGAGTTGACTATTTTCATACCTTTGGCTCGACATGCTATATCTTAAATACCAAAGATGATAGAGATAAGTTTGACTCAAAATCACACAAAGCATTCTTTTTGGGATATTCCACCTCTAGCAAAGCTTTTAGAGTATATAACACTATATCTAGAAAAGTTGAGGAATCTATTCATGTTTCTTTTCATGAAGAATCCAAATCTGAAAATCTAGAAATCATAGATCTCACAAATCAATTCGAAAATCTAACCATACCAAATAATAATGAGAAAAGTACTACAAATAATCACCAAGATGAACCACAACCTACACCTAGGCTTATTAAAGATCATCCTCAAGAATTAATTATTGGAGATCCTAATGATAAAGTTAAAACTAGGTCTTCTTTCAAAGATGTTGCAAACATGGCTTTTGTTTCTATCATTGAACCTAAAAAGATATCTGAAGCTCTTAAAGATGATTATTGGATAATAGCCATGCAAGAAGAATTGAATCAATTCACTAAAAATGATGTATGGGATTTAGTTCCTAAACCACAAGATAAAACCATAATAGGAACTAAATGGGTTTTTAGGAACAAGCTAAATGAGGCAGGAGAAGTAATAAGGAATAAAGCTCGGTTAGTAGCACAAGGATATAATCAACAAGAAGGAATAGATTTTGATGAAACATATGCACCGGTAGCTAGACTTGAAGCTATTAGAATGTTACTAGCTATTGCTGCACATAAAAACATCAAACTATACCAAATGGATGTAAAAAGTGCATTTCTAAATGGCATCATTCAAGAAGAAGTATATGTTGCCCAACCACCTGGTTTTGAAATACCGGAAAAAGGTGACTATGTTTATAAACTTAAGAAAGCACTTTATGGTTTAAAACAAGCACCTAGAAATTGGTATGAAAGGCTCAAGACATATCTTTTTGATAATGGTTTTTCTATTGGAAATTCAGATTCTACTTTATTTTTCAAAACATATACATCTGATTTCCTAGTTGTGCAAATATATGTTGATGACATTATTTTTGGAGCTTCAAATGATTCATTGTGCACACAATTTAGTGATATTATGCAAAAAGAATTTGAAATGAATCTCATGGTTGAACTAACTTTCTTTCTTGGTTTTCAAATTAAGCAAACACCTGCCGGAATATTCATAAGCCAAGAAAAATATACTAAAGAACTCTTAAAACGTTTTGGGATGGATCAGTGCAAACATGCTACTACTCATATGGCTACTTCTACTAAAATTGATAAGGATGAAAATGGGGAACCTATTGATGATTCTTTATATAGAGCCATGATTGGTAGTTTGCTTTACTTAACTGCTTCTAGACCGGACATTATGTTTCCCGTTGGTCTTTGTGCTCGATTTCAATCACAACCTATGCACTCTCATTTTCTAGAAGTTAAATGAATTCTTCGTTACCTAGCCGGCACTACTTGCTTTGGTTTATGGTATCCAAAAGGACAAACCTTGGATTTTAAAGCTTATACTGATGTGGATTATGCTGGTTGTCGACTTGATCGCAAGAGTACTAGTGGTGGTTGTTTCTTATTAGGGAGAGCTTTAGTATCTTGGTTTAGCAAGAAACAAAATACGGTTGCCCTATCTACAACTGAAGCTGAATATATGGCAGCCGGGTCTTGTTGTGCTCAAGTGCTTTATATGCAACAAGTATTAAACGATTATGGTTTCACTTTTTCATCTACGCCTATTTTTTGTGACAACACAAGCGCTATAAACTTAGCACACAATCCTATTTTACACAGTCGAGCTAAACATATTGAAATCCGTCATCATTTTTTAAGGGATCACATCTCCAAGAATCATGTTTCCCTTCATCATGTTGATACGGAAGATCAATTGGTTGATATTTTTACAAAACCGCTTCCACTAGATCAATTTAACAAAATTAGGAAGCAATTGCTTATCACTCCTTTGGAAGATGTTTTCTTTGATATTTGTGCTACTTAAACAAAAACTCTTATTTACATCATGATATTTTGGCTTTTAAATGGACATCTTTTTCATTAGATTTGATGGGACATCTAATTAAGGGGGAGTTTTTATTTCTAAATGGATATCTTTTTGAAATGACAAAGGGGGAGAAATAAATATAAAACTAAAACTTTGAAAAACTCAATCAATGAGTTTCATAAATAAACTCTTGGCTTTACATTGAAAGCTGCTATATTCCCTAGTGAATTGGATTTCATGTTCCATAATTCAAGGGGAATAATAAGCACACATTTTATAAACAAGAGGAAAAGCTAAAAAAGGTAATCTAAAGGTATGAAACTCATATGGTTTATATTTCCTTTATTTTTATATTTTGGAAATGTTTGTCATCTTCAAAAAGGGGGAGATTGTTGGCTAAATGGACATCTATAAATCCCTTTGTTTTGATTATGACAAACATTTCATTCTTATTAATCTAACGAGCTACTTGAGTGTGCAGGATGACAAAGCAACAAGGGAAAATCCACAAGCTTACATATTTATATTTTCATGCAATGTAATCACTATTGTAAAAACTTGTACAAAAAATATAATGTACAAGTACTTAGAATTGCATGTAAATCAAGCGTTAGATTCTCCCTAGCTAAACATCACAGTTAGACAAGTCATCCCATTCAAATAAGATCACATAAGCACACTCATACATATAATTAGTGCCTAAATTGAAACATTGAAATAGGATCAATCTCAGTCGACAAACTCCTCGACCGAGACACTCTCGGTCGACAAACTCCTCGACCGAGAAAGATCCAAAGTAGCCGTTAGACACAACAGACAAGTTAGTTGGCAGTTGGAGAAATACGTTGCAAATCACTTGTTCCAGAGTGCCTGTCGGTCGACAAAAGTTTGACCGAGTAGGTGTCTCGGTCGACCATTCCTCGACCGAGATTGTCTCTGACAGCAACTGCAGAATTAATTAATTAGCCGTTGTTAAAACAACAACTTTGTACCTAACGGCTAGTTAAGCACTTAGAAACCCCTAGAAGTTGTCTAGAACGTCCTTAAGCATCCTTAGGTCATTCCTATAAATAGGACAAGCCATAGGACACTCAAACTCACTTGTTTACACTTGCTACACTTGAGAAATCCTTGAGCATACTTTGTGCAATCTGTTTGTAAGCAATTTGAGCATTGTGACAATTAGCCATTTCATTCCTTAGCTCATAATTCGTGTCCTATAGGCTAGTATCTCCTACCCACTGCAATCACAAGTTCACATACTTGGTTAGGAGATCTATACGCTTGATCTAGGCATATCAAGCCTTGGGCTACAAAGGATAAGTTGTAATTTCCGTTTTCTTTCTTGTTCCCTATTATTGTTTGTACTCTCCTTGCTACTCCTAGGTTGGAGGCTGCGGATTGGAGAGGGTGAAGATCTTCTTGGCAAAGAAGGAGACTTTGAGCTACTTCAGAAGGCTGGTGCAACGGGAGGTTACTTCTAGAGAGGAAGGCTACTTCAAGGGGGAGCTTGGAGTTACTTCAAAGAAGGCTACCTCAAAGTTGGTGCACCTACTTCAAGTGAAGGCTGTTCAAAGGGTGTAAAGAAAAGTATTGTATTTTGTATAAATCCTCGAGAGGTAATAAAATAAATACTTTCAAATCTCAGTTGGGTAAGCAACCGGGTAGTGGACTGACAACTATAGTATTTGCTATAGTTGGAACCACTCTAAACACCTGTCTCTTTCTTCCAATCTCATTTGTGGTTGTTTGAATTCAATAAATTGTTAAAATAATTCAAAAACTCTATTCACCCCCCCTCTAGTAGTTTTTCACTAGGTAGGAGAAGGAACCCTTAGTGGGATCACCAAATAAGGGGGTCAGTTTTTTGTACAAAACTAAAAGAGGAAGGAAATGGTGAAAGGGTTTGTAAGGGTAGGGTTTAGGAACCATTGTGATAGTCTTCTCAAAAAAACTACAACAACAATATTATGTTTCTTCACCTCTAGAATGTAAACTATTTTAGGAGTTTCATTTTGATGATATGGTGTAGCAACTTTTGCATGGTGTGCACTAATATAATTTTTTTAGAACTGGTGCAAAACCCATTTGATAATAGTTTACATGTCATAATTTCTACTAAATTCATCAATAAATGTTGTGAAATAGTGATTATGATACTCAATAGTGATCTTATTGAATTTACAAGTATATGAATGCACTAAATATAGAATAAGAAATTTTTACCAAAATAACCAAAAGGGTCATCTAGGCAACTTAGTGATATGCATAGGTAAGGTCTTACTAAAATGTACCTGAATGCACACTTTAATAGAATATAGTTGCAAGTGCACATGCTTGGGATGTAGAAAATTGACAAGAAGGGTCGAATACATGAATATTATGGATCTAAGAAGTTAGCTTAACAAGGTTCTGAATAGATTGGTATTGATCTTTATCAATCAAAATATAAAACCTAAAACAAGCTATTCAATCTTGATCTCCCAAAAGATAATAGTGTAAATGTCATACTTTAGGGTCAATCTCATTGAGAGCAAGGAATATGTACTAAACCTTTATCAAGTTATCTAGGCAAATGAATTATGAGAATGATTTATTCAACTAATATGATCAAATTGAAATCAACAAAGAAAATTATTTTAGTATTCGAATTAATTGGAGAGAGAGCTATGACTCTAGCTTCACCTCCATGGAACATGCAATTTCTTATAAACCACTTTCCATAGATGTTAATTATTGATATATTAAGACTTTCTAGGTATTTTATAATTTCTATTTCAAGTGTAGAAGAAACAATTATTATCATAGAGAAATATGTTCTCCCATGATGGACAAACTCTAAATAATCCATTAAGCACACAATTCTACCCAAATTCACTCTTACACTTTCATATCTGAGAAAACTGCTCATTTCCTTGGCCTAACCCAAAACCACCCTCTCAAGTTGTTTTTTACGTTACTATAATTAAAGAGATAATGCTAAAACATTTAAACTATTGTTATGCATATGGAAAAGAGATATATTCAATAAAAAGTCAATACATGGAAAGCTATGGAAATAGGAAATTTATTATGTGGAGCTACTCCCCTTGCCTAACTAGAAGATCTACTCATACTTAGACATGATTAAAATGAACAACATGTAGAATTTTGACATAGGAATCACAAAGGGATGATAGGATAAGAACTTTTAATAAACTCTATGGTGGAGTGGGAGAGAATCACTCAATTCCTCATGTTTTGACTTAGTGCAGAGCTTGAAATCTCCTTGGACCTACATATTCTCATTCCTCACTTGTCACCAGTTGTTTCCTACTTACAAGTACTTTATTTTGGCTTCCAGACATTATATATCCTCCCTTTTAGTTTAGGGTTTGTTTTTATACTATTGTTGGCTTGGGTTTCAAGGTTAGGATGTTTGCAAAAATAATCTTAATCATTTTTTCTAATAGTTTGTTGTCCAGTCCATCAGTTGGCAAGACAATCAATCAAGTGGCTTGTTTGGAAAAAAAATTTATAGACATTTTGATCAACCAAATAACATTCGAGTGAACTAGTTGGTGACTAAACATTCTCCCAATCAATCAATTGAGCTGCTAGATGACCATTTTTAGGTCCCTAATGATCCATACTTCATATTTTTACCTTAATGGCCCACTAACCATCTAGTTGATTGAGTGGAGGTCTTGTGGATATGTAGAGTGTATGAAATCATCTTTTTAACACCCTAAATATTCATAATTATCAACTTCAATTTACTATTATTGGAGGTATGGGGAACCCTAGATTGTTGCCAATGAGATTGGCTCCCATCCTTTAATCTCTTTTCTCAATTTCTTCATCACTAAACTCTAAAGATGCATGAAATAAGCTGAGTAGGTATCAAACGTGTAAAACCTATGTGAAATAAGAAATATAGAAAAATTACATGGCCTAGTAGAAAATTGGAGGTAATTGAGCATGTAAAGTGTGTAATTTGGGCATATATTAAGTTCCTATAATCAAGGGCTAGGGTTTTTTGTGTAAAAGTTAGGTTTGGTTTTATTACTTTAGAGATCATGCAAGTGAACAAACAACTAAGTGAAGACCAGATCTAGGTTTAGAAATTGACACTAATTAATTTATGAAACTAATATAGAGAACCCCATGATTACACTAAGTATACCTAACACTGTGAATTAAGCAATTAAAATTAAGTATAACTAAGATAGAAGGAACAATCACACGAAATTTAACAAATAGAGTTCTACAATTTGTTGTGTGTGTTGGGGGTTAATGAATTCTAACCACGTAAATTGGGATAAATCACAAACAATCATATAGATAATTTAATTAAACCAAACAAAAAAACATATGCTAGTAAAATCCCTAACCTACATGTCAACCATGGGTGGCATCAGTGGTATAGAGGAGAACATCTCCTATATCACCACCTACCTGACCTTGTGGGTCTTAATTCACAATCGAATAGATGAATCAACCAAGCATTAAATTTTAGTCCATATTTTCAAACATGACATTTATCTTAACTTGGTAGGAAGGAATGGAATATGGTGTAGGAAGGAGTTTTCACCCCTTTTTACTCCCTATATTACCTCTTCCTATGTTGTTTTCCTAGTGGAAGGGCAAAATCACATCTAGATGTACTTAGATATCTCACCTAAGGTTACTGCTATAGAGAGGCATTAGGCTAGAAGAGATAGTAGCCAAGTTCCTACAAGACAACTTGGTTATTTCCCCCTATTTACCTTATATATTTCCATTCTCTATACCTTAGATGGTATAAGAAGCTCAATAAAATAGTGAAGAGGTACAACAATGGATTTCAAGTAAAAAATAGCATTAATCAACTATATGTGATGTTACACATGATCAATCCCAACAAACATGGTATCTTAGTTCCATAATATCCCACAATGGTGATTATCTATTCATGACCAAAGGAGAAGTAGAAGTTAAAGAAGAGAGGAATAAGTAGCCATGGATGGTAATGTAGATAAGATTCTTCTCCTCTCTAGCTCCTCACATATTGTGTATGATGATATTTCCTCCTTAGAATAAGGGGCATGTCTATGAAGGTGGAGTGAAGGGGATTATGGATAGGGTTAGGATTTTGGTGGTGAAATGGAGTGAGTTGATGATAACACCAAGGGTGGGAGCTAGTAGAGGAGTGGGTTGTGATGTGTGGAGTTGTATTCCTTATCCTATTTAAAATCAATGCTTATATGTAGGTATAAGCATTAGGATTGAGTAGGGTAAAGATGAGAAATGCAGTGTTAAACAGTAGGTGTTTCTCGGCTAGAACGGTCATTCTATTTCACCAAGGTAGGTATTGAAACTAGGGTGGAATGGTCATTTGGCCAACGAATAGGTTTGATGAAGAGAATAGAAACAAGGTGGAAGTTAGGGAATTTGAGGTGACCACACATGTAGTGGGTAGAATGATCGTGGTGGGTGTTTGTGGAAATGTTCATGGTGTTTGCAAACAATAGTAATGTGGAGATGGGAGTTGAAGGTGGAAATTAGTGAAAATGTTCCCTTCTAGCATGATAGTTGTGGTTAGCTCTATCGTTCTGACAAGTGCTCACAATAGATGTATTCTTATTTGACTAGTTGTTCTAAATAGTATGGAATCTCTTTGGTTTTGGGCTTTTTGGCGCTCTTAGAGAACAATTGTTTTGATGTACCGCATCCATTCTGAGGGACATCCTTTGTACTTTGATATTTTCTTTGGAGTTCTTTTCCTATAATCACCCTTGAGCCTTGTGGAACAAGCAAGAACATCCCTAATTTCATTTAGATATAAGTGAGATTATAGGGAATAATAAAAAACCTAGCTATTTTGTCATGATTATTGAGTGAAGTGAAGACAAATAGAGACCAAAAATAGGGCTCCATCACCTATCATGCAAGCAGATTTTCATAAATATGCCTATCAATGACATATTTAGAAATCAATTATAGATTAATAATTATTGTGTTGAATAAATGATCACATGACCACACATGTATGCCAAACATAGGAGAAATAAGATTCAAGCAAAAAGAAATCACATCTACATTCATAACACAACTAGAACCATGTTCAATATTAATGTTAAACAAGATTTCTGTATTACATAAATATCATTTTCTAAATAACAAACAATCTTAGACATGTCTCATAACCAGATTATTACACTGGAAATCCATGCAAAACTTGTTGTACATAAAATATGACCACTAATCATATCGCACAAAGAGGGGTTGTGTGGAAGGAAGTTTATTAATGAGTATCTCAGGGTTTCAACAATGTACATGAGAGGCCCACCCAAACTTACATACGCAGCCTTATAAAGCCTATTCAGGGGATCAAGGATTCGAAACTCCTTTGCACCCTAATCCATGTCTGACTCAGAGCCTCCTTGCGATGATCGACCAATGTCGCAAGAGAATCCCTCTTCTTGATAACTAAAACTCCTCCTCCACACATCCATGTGCACCATCTCTGACTAAGAGGTGGTGCATTTCCTCCACCCTCACCTCCTACCTATTCCACACTAACATGCTCCACTTGATTGCCTCAACGACAACCACCTCCAACTAACAAATTTCCAAAGAAGTGAACCTCTCTTGAAGACCATTTATCTAGATCTCATTTCCATCTATGTCCTTGAGCTTGATCTAACCATTGTGATGAAGAAGGAACCAAAAGCCGCATAGGTTGTGATTGCCATCAACCCTCATCAGACATTGAGACCCATTGATCCTCATCAAAGAAGATCTTAGTGACATCCTTAAACAAATGATAAGAAAACTCATTGGTCCATAACCCTCGTCGGTCTACAATTCTCATCATCCCATCCTCTTAACCTCATTAGGGAAGGCTCTTACTGGTTCTTATGATTCCATCAGTCATCAACCATCATCATTCCCTCATATTGCATCGATCAATGACCCTCACCGATTGACGAGCCACCTCCATAAAGAATTGTCATCAATCCTTTGTCATCTTTCTATGTTGTCATTGATCCATAGGCTCAATCAGTATTTGATCATCAATCAATTAATCCAAGGCAAGGCTCATCTAGGTTATTAGCACAGAAATGGAAAGAAATAAGATATATAAGGAGATTTTACATTGAGGAAAATGCAAGAAATTGAAGTAAGCAAGAAAGAACTAGAAGAACACATCCAAGTATGGGGAACCCACAATAAAAACAATCAAGGCTACAATTTTTCTGTACAAACCCTCTCCTAAGGTTTCATATGATGAGAGTGAGTTCCCAATCACTTTGGGGTACACTCCTATGTAGGGTATAAATGTTAAGAGGAAGCATGCTTATAACCCCACACAACCAATCCAACTAGAAAAAAAATTGAGGCTACCAAAAAGGTTTAAAAAGTATGTAGAAGAGGAGAAATAACTTCAATTAGTTTCATGAGAGGATCATGCATAGGGGTGGTCAGTATTCCAAATAGAACAGATAGTGATATCTATCCCATCATCATATTAGTCCAACAAGTAGTTGGGGCCCAAAAATGAAAAGCACAAGGAAAATTACATGGGAATGAGCAACAGAGTCCAAAAAGGCACAAGGTTTGGCTATGGGAAGATCCTGAGAAGCATCTAAGTATTCAATTCAGTGAATAAACTATTGATTGTGCATGAATATTTCAATATATGTTTCTTACTGGATAAGTCCTACAAAAAAAAATAACAAGACATTTCATATTATCTCTCATAAGATTCCATACTCAAGCCAAAGAACAAGAGGAATATGTAGGAGCATTCAAGTTGTTAGTATATATATTGAATAAGATCACATTCTGACATAAAGGAAGCTCATTGGAATATTCTTTTTATCAGTTGAAGAAGCTAAAGAAGCAGTAACTAGTGTGTCTAACAAGGAAGCCATGGGCTTTTCCACTAACAAGGTTTGGGAGAAGATCTCAAGAAAGTCATTCCACCACCCTGGTTCATCCAAAGGGTCAAGCATGCATTTTGATTTGTTATGTGTTATCCATAAGTTTATTGGTAACACAAATTTTATGAGGTGTGACGTAAGCAACATAAAATATTTTATCTCCACATCTTTTGATGCATAATGAGAAAAATTCAACAAACCTACGGATTCTCCTTCTAAAGAAATGGATGATCTGGAGCACCCATGATGGGCTAAAACACCTCTATATGGGAGGTCTGATAAATCTAATGTGGATACCATCTGTTACCCTATAATTTCAGAGTCTTTCATATTAGAGTGAGATCATGTGGTCAATTTTAAATGCTTCATCTCAATTGGTGTTCTGGAAAAGAGGAACAAAAGGTTATTCTACATATTCAAAAAGTCTGACATCCTACTACCCCTTCCTAAATTGTGCAATTATGACAAAGAGAAACTTATGTTCACATGGGAAGAGTTGAAAGAAATTATGAAGGTGATGCCACAACAAGGAGAAGAAAAGGAACATACAAAACAAGGAAGGACATCATAGCTTCAAACAACATCAATGTCTCTCTGACCAACTACATAGGCGTCAGAAACTACCCCAACAAAAGAAAATAAGAAGACAACACAAAGATGGGTAGCCTTTCCATCTCAAGAACATGATGATAGACAATAGCAAGATGATTAGGAACCAACTCCTTCATTGCAAAAACAAGAACAATGTGAATCTCCATCCACAACAGTTGCACATATGGTTTTGATATGTGATAAATGTATATTTATCCCTTTTAATTATATATTTTTGATATTTGTTTTGGATTATTTTGTTATTTATTCTCTTAGTTTAATAATTAATTGTTTTATTTTAGATTTCTCTCTTTATTTGGAGTTTTAACTCTATTTTCTTGGGTTTTGTACGAAAATTACACAATTTGCAGCAGTCCTGAAATTCATATATACCCTCCACCAAAAGTGACATAACTCTTGCATTCGAACTCTAAATTGAGTTCACAAGTATTCATTGGAAAGGAAATTTAATTTCCTAAAATAAAATCCTATTATTTGGACCGATTTTTTGCTTTTAAAGGGAGATAAATACGTTTGAAATCACTGCTGCGAGAATCTGCATTAAAGGGAGTTACATGGTCAAGATAATTAAAGACAACCAACTTTCGATTTGACCAGATCCAGAAAATTCAAAAATTGGTCTTCCTATATTTTTCCCCCTCTTTTGAGGGCAGTCTACCCCCTCCCCCTCCTATAAAAGGAGGGACTCTTCACTTGTAAAAGCATTCCATTCTTCATTCTATTTCATCCAATTTTTAGTTGTAGATCACAACTTGTATAATGTTGGATCTCATTTTAATTTGCATTTCTTATGGTCTTGTTATGTCTGAGTAAATCTCTCTGGGGAATGGATGTAGCCCCTTAGCCCGGTTCTATTCAATATAATCAATTATATTCCTTCATCGAACAAATGTCTTCTCTCTGTTTCTTTGTGGTTATTTGGATGATCTGATATATTCTTATAGAGTGATATGACTGTGGATCTCTATAAGAATTAAACAATAGTCCCTTAATTTGCGATTATCATCTTTTCATATATTTAATCTTATTCTTGTTATAATCCTTGGTGATGCGACCACCTGAGCCTTGGGTTTGAACGCCGGTTTGAATTCACATGCTTTTTGATATGACCGTGGATAATGGCATGTTGGACGGTTGGGCAATGATCTGTGAATGTCGGGACCAACGGGTTCACGGGAAGTCTGACTCATGTGAGTTTGTCCGTAAGGACATGTAAACACAAGGTCCTTATTTGATCCTTGGAGTTTAGAATTTGATTAGTTGAATAGGAACGTGATTTTGGTGGTGATCTTTTGGACCCCAGATCTTTATTTCTTGATTAGTTAAACTTTGTTTCAGCACTTTTTTTTGTTCTTAGTATTAATAACTCTCTCAAATTAGGATTTAATTCTTGTACTTGCAATCGGATTTGGATTTCAACTTTTCTTTTCCGCCTTTCCTTGGATCGATACCTATCTATACGAAGTTGACTTGTTGTTCACAACAAGTTGACAACCGGGTTAGAAGGTTAAACTCTAGGACTTTTCCTAGTGATTGTTGTGTGTACAACGACGCGCATCAATTTGGCGCCGTTGCCGGGGACGGCACAGTTGTTTTTTAGATCCGGTTACCTGTATATATTGTATAATCCTTGTTCATATTCTCTAACTTTCATAACTTCAGTCTTTTTTATAATTTCTTTTAGATTTTTATAATTTCTTTTTGCCTTCCGAGCACAATTCTGGAAGTGCATCTCCTCTTTCTGCTGAGTTTCCATTCCATCAGTACTGCTTTCTAGTTACTTTTTTTGTAATTTTTGTTATTTCATAATTTCTTAGATTTATAGTTTTTAGTTCTGTTTGTAATTTTGACTAATTTTTTATCTCGCAATCTTTCTTCTCTCATTCGTTGATTGACTTATCTTTCAGGAACTTTTCTTTTCAAATGGAGTAGACATCCCAATATCCCCCACAATATTATTGTTGTGGTTTTTACCACCATGCATCTCTTTCCTGTCCGACTCTACCCCATGATTATAATAGCACCCCTTTTAATTGCGAGCTCTTTCATCCTGATGGATACAATGTGAATCCACATTTTTCTGAGAACCATTATGGGGAACCTTGCTATCCATATTCTAATGGGGGATATGATCAAAAAAATTTTGTGGGGTGTAACCAACAAAACCTTGGGGATTATGAACATGTTTATGAAACCCAATGTAATCCTCAACAAGAAGAGAAACTTAAGTCCCTAGAGAATATGGCAGCAAAACTCCTAACTAGCCAAACCTTATTGGCCACCTTACTAGAAGCCCAAACCCAAAATATAGATTGTTCAAATATGTTTCCTCATGAATTGGTGACACCTTATAATATTGAATCTTCCTACCAAGATGGACGCAATGGAAATTACAGTCCACCTTCTTCTGGAGATTATTATGAGGAGCAATGCCACCCAAAACAATATGAGGAGTACTATGGCCAAGGACACTATGGGGAGTGTGGAGAGGATGACCAAAATTTTGGGGTGTATAAATCCTATGGTGAAATGCAAATTGATCTTGAACTGGAAGAGAGACTTAAGGCCCTAGAAAAGATGGTAGCAGAAGCACAAGAAAAACTTGAATCCAGTCAAGCCATGTTAGCTACCTTTCTAGAGGATCAATCACAAACTCCCCCTATAGAGCTTGAGCAACCCAAGATGGTTCTTCCTGATGATGACAATGATGATCCTTATTTTGTGTCATATATGTCAGATCCTGAAGAAATAGAACAAACCATGGAGACATATTTTGTGTGTGATGAGGACGTTGGTATCCCTATCTTTCCTTTAGAAACTCTATGACTTGAATATGAAATGTCAAAGCAGGAGAGTCATTCTGAAGATCCAACACTTCCTCCCATCCTCAACATAAATCTGAATGATACCATAGACCAATACCCTTATTTTGAGTCTATTTTGGATAATGAGAATCTAACCCCATTTATGGCTGATCTAAAAGGGGAGATACCACCATTAGAAGAAGCCCACACACCCCCTTATATTGTTTGCAAGGAAGACATCATCATCCCTCCTAAATACTTGGGGAACCCTTGTACAAAAAAATTAGAGACATATGTTACATCAACAATGAAACTTACCAAACCCAATGTTGATGGCATTAATTTTAAGGAGAAACAAAACACTTTTGTAAATGATTTTAAATTTTTTGTATTAGCATCAAATATCCCATATGCAGGTCATCATGATGGTGGAAAACCTAAACCAGATCCTCCACCCCACTCAGTTCATCATGCTCTACTGGTATTACTAGTCGGGTACTCGTCAACCTCCCCTTATCCACATGCATCTTCAACACTTCCCCTGCTATCGAAGGAAGATCTATGGATATTATTGGAGGGAATGCGAGGTGAAAGACAATATGAGCACCCCACTGAGCTTCTATAATTACCCTATCATAGGGTACATTATGAAGCTCCTCAGATAAAGGTCCCAGCCCTCATACACATCCCCTTCAGCTGGACATTTTTTGAGCTACCTGGACCACCTGGAAATCCTCGCTCTTCTCTTCCCTCCATCTCAGGTTTTGATTTTGCTCAGGACGAGCAAAAATCTAAGTCCGGGGTGGAGGTGGGTGGTATGTTTCTATTCCACCCCCTTATCTTTTTTTTATTCTTGCATTATTTCTACCTTTTTTGTTTTGCATATAGTTACTTTGTTCATGGACATTATCTAGTCGGCCATGTTTTTATTTCTTTTGTTGCAAAATGGCCTTTATCTAGTCGGGCAATATGAATAAATGTTTATCATTGTACCCCTTTGAATTTAGTAAATCTTTTGCAAAAATTGTTACAAATTGCCATGTCTGAAACCACCATGTCACCTAGGATCCCAAAATAGCATCACTCCTTGGAAAAGTTGGCAAGCCGTATGGAATCAATCAAAACCAAACACAAATTTTCTCTATTTTTAAACTATTGATTAACTTGATATAAATATTGTATAATGTGATTGACATGAATGTTCTTTCTGATGTAATGACACTTACAAAAAAAGAGAAAATAAATGTATGAAGTTATAAGCACAAGGACACCTTTTGTTTCCCCCTTATTTTCTTTCTAAAAAAAGAGAAGCAAAGAATCACCACCAGACAAAAATCAAGTTCGGGGTGGCATGCTTCCCATATAAAAAATTTCATACCCCACAAAGGGGCGTACCATCAAAAGATGCCAAAAGTGCACATTAAAAAAATTGTGACCAATGTAGCCACAACTCCACAAATTTAAATCCCAAGTCGAATAGAGGAGGGATAAAAAAAATTCATCACTTCCTTCTTTGTTTTCACACCCCTTAATTTCATCTTGTACTTGTGAAAAAAGTCATAAAAAAATACATTTATAAAAATGAGAGTGTCAAAGCAAAAGTAAGATGAAGCATGTTTTTCTACAAAATCTTGATTTAGAGCCAAGATATGATATTTGTTTTTAATAGGGAATATAGAATTTTGTGTTTTGTGGTTTTAGGAGATTGGGTTGCTTGGCCAAATTTTGGAGGTAAGGAATAAAGTGATGTTACAAGGGTGAGGATAGACATGTTGTTAGTATAAATTGGAATAATTTGTGATTTTATTTGTTTGAGGACAAACAAATATTCAAGTCTGGGGTATTTTGATAAATGTATATTTATCCCTTTTAATTATATATTTTTGATATTTGTTTAGGATTATTTTGTTATTTATTCTCTTCGTTTAATAATTAATTTTTTATTTTAGATTTTTCTCTTTAATTGGAGTTTTAATTCTATTTTCTTGGATTTTGTAGGAAAATTACACAATTTACAGCAGTCCTGAAATTCATATATATACCTCCACCAAAAGTGACATAACTCTTGCATTCGAACTCCAAATTGAGTTCACAAGTATTCATTGGAAAGGGAATTTAGTTTCCTAAAATAAAATCTTATTATTTGGACCGCTTTTGTGCTTTTAACGGGACATAAATACGTTCGAAATCACTCCTACGAGAATCTGCATTAAAGGGAGTTACATGGTCAAGATAATTAAAGACAACCAACTTTCGATTTGACCAGATCCAGAAAATTCAAAAATTGGTCTCCCTCTATTTTTCCCCCTCTTTTGAGGGAAGCCTACCCCCCCCCCATATAAAAGGAGGGACTCTTCACTTGTAAAAGCATTCCATTCTTCATTCTATTTCATCCAATTTTTAGTTGTAGACCACATCTTGTATAATGTTGGATCTCATTTTAATTTATATTTCTTATGGTCTTGTCATGTCTGAGTAAATCTCTCTGAGGAATCGAAGTAGCCCCTTAGCCCCGTTCTATTCAATATAATCAATTATATTCCTCCATCGAACAAATGTCTTCTCTCTGTTTCTTTGTGGTTATTTGGATGATCTGATATATTTTTATGGAGTGATATGACTGTGGATCTTTGTAAGAATGAAATAATAGTCTCTTAATTGCGATTATCATCTTTTCGTCTATTTAATCTTATTCTTGTTATAATCATTGGTGACGCGACCACCTAAGCCTTGGGTTTGAACGCTAGTTTGAATTCACATGCTTTTTGATATGACCGTGGATAATGGCATGTTGGACTGTTGGGCAATGATCTGTGAATACCGGGACCAACTGGTTCACGGGAAGTCTGACCCTTGTGAGTTTGTCTATAAGGACATGTAAACACAAGGTCCTGATTTGATCCTTGGAGTTTAGAATTTGATTAGTTGAATAGGAATGTGGATTTAGTGGTGATCTTCCGGACCCCAGATCTTTATTTCTTGATTAGTTAAACTTTATTTCAGCACTTTTTTTTGTTCTTAGTATTAATAACTCTCTCAAATCGAGATTTAATTCTTGTACTTGCAATCAGATTTGGATTTCAACTTTTCTTTTCCGCCGTCCCTTGGATCGATACCTATCTATACTAAGTTGACTTGTTGTTCACAACAAGTTGACAACTGGGTTAGAAGGTTAAACTCTAGGACTTTTCCTAGTGATTGTTGCGTGTACAACGACGCGCATGAATATGATAGGCAAGGGTGGTACAACTTGTACCACAATAGCAAGCATGAGCCAAATCAAGTGCACACGTAGCCAAATAAGAATAACAAAAATACAAGAGTGGTTTCTTCCTATGAATGTAGTGAGTGGTTTCATCCTATGAAGCGATCTTGGAAGCAACTTCACAACCAACATTTGATGCACATGGATTAAGATTTGGGAAAGAAGCAATAGTACATTCCAATGTGAAATAGAAACCCGCTTACACCATTATGAATGAGGCGGATGTAGAAAATGTTGCTTAGAACAATGTTGCAGCTATAGAACATATGAGAGAACAAAAGGAGCAAGTTGAAGAAATCATAAAGATGGTAATGTAGAAGCTAAATCTACTCTTAGAATATGAATCTCTACCCCTCCCACCAAATAAAATATGTGATGAATACTTGATCTACCCTTTTCCATCCATATCTCAAGTACAAATGTCGAAAGAAATGATCAAATGGGAGGAAGTTCGTTTATCCTAGGAAAGATCCATTGCAGAAAATGACAAGGAAGACTTGCAATATTTCTTTAATGGTGCTCCTGCAAGACTGCTAATCTAGTGTATCCAAGCCTAGTAAAGTGCAAAATACATGTCTCCCTGGACCTCCACCCCCTCCTTGCAAAATTGAAGGGATGGAAATGTAATATACTATAGGATTGTAGTTTGGGACATCCATGTACTCATAGACATTCTTGTTGACACCAAAATATGGTATGACTTGTTATATATAAATGGGAGGCATCATTTAATATGATATTATGAGAAGCAATTATTGTGTGTTTTCATGCCATGGGCACAGGTTAGCAAGATATTTTTGCAAATTTATATTTGCTACCATCTTGAATGAGTCTCTACCATGGGAAAATAAGAGAGAACACCAGGAGCAAGATGAAGAAACCATAATATGGCAATGGAGCAACTAAAATTACTCTTTGTATATGAATCTCCACTCCTCCCAGCAAATGATATATGTGATGAATACTTGACATGTCCTTTACCATCCCTAACTCAAGAATAAAGGCTTAAACAAATGATGGTAGGGGAGTAAGTTAGATTATTCTAGGAAAGTTTTGTTTATAAAAATGATGAGGAAGACTTGCAATATTTCTTTAAAGGTGCTCCTATAAGACTACTAATCTAATGTTTCTTGGCCCTGATCAAGTGCAAAATACATGTCATCCTAGACCTCCACCCCTTCCTTGCGAAATTGAGGGGATGCACATGCAATCCACTTGAGGATTGTAGTTTTGGGACATCCATGTCCTCACTAACATTCTCGTTGACACCAAAATAGGGTAATGTCTATCATACAATAATTGGATGCGTCAGTTAACATGAGATTGTGAGAGCACTTCTAGTGTGCTTTCATGCCATGGGCATAGGTTAGTAACATTTTTTTAAATTAATAGATGCTACCATCTTGAAGGAGTCTCTACCATGGGACAAAGGTTGGTGTGTCTTCAAAGGAACACCAAAAATCATCGACCATCTATACAAGAATCGAGTGGGCACTCTTTTGGTGAGAGATCTCATAGAGTTAATCAAAAAAAGGGATACATGGCTAATATTACTTCCCTACAAATCCATAATCATTGGATCCTTTCTATGGTATGTCTTGTGAAAAGGAGGGGCATTATTTATAACTACAGTGCCATATATCTTAAAAGGGGGCCTTGTTATTTGAAGGCCCAAAAGCCAAGAGCATAAATCGCACATTTATTAGGATAGAAAGGATTATAAAGGACTTGGCCCCCTACTATAAACCCAACTAGTCAAACTACATAGTTCAGGTGAATACCTGGAAACAATTTGTGATTTTGGGTATTTAGCCTTCATCATCTTGAGGTTTGTAGAAGCACTCAACAAAATAATGATAATTGATGACACTACCAATAATTATTTTCATAGCTTACACGGGAAATAACTTATGGAATTTAACTACAATAGCTACTTCTTTATTGACCCAACCATACCTCCCACCTTGACGTTGTTGTATGACACAATTTTGTGACCATTAAATGGCACATGGTGGGAACTGGAAAGAGTTGAGATCAATGATGCAGCAGGGGATTCCATTTTCCCAACACCAACAACAATAGAAAGGACAACCATATTAGCAACACCAGACACAGGTGAATGAAACTTAGCCTCTGCCTCAATCCAACTTTATTTAGGAAGATGATACAAAACAAGAAAAGCAACAAACTCCAAAGAAATCTCCAAAATGGAAACCCATCTGAGTAGTCAATACCTAATTTACACAAATTTGTAGATTAGAAGAAAGGTACTCAGTCTAGTAGGGACTTTGGTACCCAATTTTGATAATATTGAAGGTGGGCAAGGTATGGTTTGAGCCAAGAGGATGTTGATATCATCATAGAAAGGTTAGAAACCATATGACAAAGATGATACCTTTATTTTTCAATAAGACCATATATGAGTTATTAAAGAAGACCTTTGCATAATTTAAAAGAAGAGAAGCTACATGATAGAAAATGTTATGAGGGAATGTAAATCCCTTCTTAAGGATGACCTTTATGATGTACATGGTGAGATACAAACTTCAAGAGAACATGATTTCCAAAAAGGACTCTAGGGAGGAAGTTTTATTAATAGAGCAGTTGAAAGGTCCATCACAAATTCATCTTCCTACCTTTTCTACACAACAATCGCTGGACATGATTTTTCATCCATAATGAAGCCAAGGAAGCAATCCTTATAACAAATAAGACACACTATTTGGAATAATCAAAACCAACATACTACTAAGATGAACATTGATACTGTCAAAGAGTTCAGGGTTTTGCAAATGTAGTCATTGCTCTAGTAAAGAAATATGGTGAAATCAATGCATAAATGCAGTAAGACTTTGATTATGGAAAACCAAAATTTGTTCTGAATGTCCATAGTAGATGAAAGAATTCTAAGTGTGGTTCCATTTTCTACTTTTGATGTGAGATTTTGCCAATTTATAACTATGATTTGAAGATGACAAGGAAGATGGCTATTGTTAACTCTTAGGTGCTTATGTTGTCAAACTGTTGCACTCCTAATGGGAAAATAAAGACATCAACAACCAACTACTCTAAACCCTCACCCGTTTGGTATCCTACTCAGACTTTGACACTCTTCGGAAAGATTGAATGATATGTTTAGGGAGTAAAAAGGTAAGTGAGGTATATTCCACCTAGCTTGTGTTGTGCTTTTACTTTTTTTTACTTTCTTTAAACTTTTCTCTCTCTCTCTCTCTCAATATATATATATATATATATATATAATTCAAAAATGACAAACTAAAAAGAGGAAATTTGAACACCTAAACAATTTAAGAATGAAAATTTTGGAATGATTTATAGGGTGGTTTCAACTCTCCTAAATTGTGTCCAATTGTCTTCAAGTTATCTTTTAATGTTCACACCTTCTAGAGGGAATGAGTAGGGTATCATATAGTTGATATAACATGAATGATCACGCTTTTCTTCTTACCTCCTCTCAAGACAATGCAAGTTACTCAATACTTGTATGGACCCCTAAAAACAATATGGGAATAAGGACAACCATAATTTAAGCTACAACTTTGCTTATGATCATCTGTAGTCCCAGACACTGGCTGAAAGTTGACTATCCTTGGCTAGGAAAAAAATCCATCCCATCTCTATCACCCCAAGAAAAAACCCAAAAAGGAAAAAAAAAATGGCCTAGCATCCATCTAGAATCTTAAAAATACAAAAACCTTGAAACACCCAAAAAGAGGGAGAATAAAGTCTATAGTGCAAATAGAAAAATGAAATTTGTGCCATGTAGGTGACAAAGGTATTATGTGGTGGGTGTAATTATGTTATCACAAATAGAGATATGTGTTGATCAGCATTAGCTCCTAAAAGCTCATAAGGATAAATCCTTAGACTTTGGTAGTAATCACTAGATCGTGAATAATCTGGGAAGTGGTATGTAGGATGTAAAATCACTCATTTAAAGCCAATTGGCTTGGACTATAGGGACCACTTTCCTTATAAAAGGACCTTTGATTGAGTGACCTAGAAAAGTACAGTCAAGCCTCTCATTCCTAACTTATCCATCCACAGTTATCATTTTAGAAAACAAAATGTGGGAGTGAATTCTATCTCTAAAGGGGATGTTCATATAAGGTCAAGGAATAGTGTTTAGATTCGATATCACATTGATAGTCCCCATCATTTAATGTTAAACATAGTAGGAAAAAGTCATTGCACTCCAAGTCCCACATGAAGGTCATATGGGACACTCAAGTAACAATAATAGCAAGTAAAACCATTCAGTAAGCTTGGAAGGAGGCTAGAAAAAAGCATTCCTATTTATTTCAATGTTTTCATGAAACTCACCCTAATTCACTCACTCACTCTTTGGTTCTAATGTTATATTGTGGCAAAACTAGATGTTAAGTTTGGGGGTTATATCATTTAATTCTTTTTGGATGGTTTATACCTAATTTAGCCCTATGTTCCCACAATAACCTAGGCTTGCATAATGAATTCCCCTATACTTAAAACCAAAATTGTCATTTTTCCTTCTTGAGTGAAGATTTTACATTTTCAGTGATCCAAAATTTGTACATCTTGTAATTAGTCCAACTATGGATTTCAATCCATCAAGCTGAAGGGCTAGTCTCCATCAGCCTAGATTTCCAATGGGAAATCATCCATTAGACAGCTAGACCACAAATGTGGGGCCCCATCATAGTCTATCCTCGACGGTCAAGATCATTATCCAATCTCCATCAAGCATGAGCCCATAGAGTAGGATTTCCATCAAGCACAGACACCAACATTCAAGCCATCGTCAGTTTGAACCTCCATCATACCACAAATGAAGTTCTCATCAAGCAAAAATCTCGTCAAGATGACATGTTGACAAACAACACCATCAATCTAGTCAAGCCATCAACTGACAAGTCAAGCATGTAGACACATTCCATCAACAAGGTGATAGTTCAATAAGGTTTCCACCTCTCTACCAATGAGGTTTCTACATTAGTAATTGATGACACAATTGTCATGTCAGTGCCACACATGCTTGATGTATACCCTGAAAGCTATCATGTGATGATTGTAATAGGGATACATTGTATATGATTTAAGAAATAATAAAGGGAATTGCATTTATTACATTTGTTTTAGTATCAAGATAATGAATAAATGTAATGATGTCCTACAAATGTTCTGAATCGATGACCTATGCTTTGGATTGAGGACCTAAACATGAGATCATATGTATACAGATCTGGAAAATTATTGCACTGAAAAATATTCAGAGATATAAATCACTACTTTTTACCAAAATAAATGTGAAATAATACCACCCGCAAGTAGATGTGTCTTACTACAATATATTTGAGGATCAAATCCAAAGGGACAACCTTTTAAGAAACTTGCTAGTTTTTATCCAGTGAATCAAGACTAACATTTAAAGACAAAATTTGATTGTGTTTTGATTAAACAAATTGCAAGAAAAATATAAGTTCAAATTAATCTAAATCTAGGTTAATGATGAAATACACTGGGTTGGAATGGAGTTTCACACCCACTACTCACATATGTGTATGTATTTCATATCTAGACTTGTATAAAAGAAGTAATTCTAGTTTTCCAAATTTATCATTTTCTGTTGGGAAATTTGTATAAATATCATTGTAAGTTGAATGTCTCATTGCTTAGAGATCCCATATTCACTATTTTGGAGACTTCCCAACCAAAGTTATCATCAAAGCATCAACCAAAGTTAATCAGTATTCAAATATCAAGCATTAAAGGTCTATGGAACTAAGATTATAATAAATCAGGTAAAGCGAGTGATAAATCTACAAAACATATATTAAACAATTAACAATGAATTATATTAGGTTCATACAATGCATGGAATAAAAAACAAATTGCAAAGTACATGTAGCAGTGTTAATCTCCTCACCCCTCTAAATAGACTACTTTCTCCTAATAGAATCATTAATATAACTAGCAGAGGTAGAAGACACAGTCATGACCATGACTACATGTAGGGTTTGCACAGTGTGTTGTGCACCAAGTAGACTCCCTTCTTAGTTCTTCTTGCCAAATATCAACCCTAAATACATGAGAAATAGGTGGATGGGTAGAAGTCAAGTAGCTTGGTCAATCACTTTCATAATGATCGGTCAATCACCTTTCATTGAAAGAGGTCCATCACCTTGCTTTCACCTTGCTTTCCTAGAATAGCTTGGATAGTTGACCTGAGAAACTAGCATTAGATAATCACCCTGACTTGGACCATAAAGGACACAAAATAGAGGTTGATCACTCTAGTTGTGACTAGGTCAAAGCAACATGTGTGACATGGGAAGTATGGTCCAAAAGAAAGTTTTGGCTATGTGGCGGCTAGTATATTTAGGCGTCAGGCTAAGGTGGTGGTGGGACCATCGGCCACATAGGACAATTCAACTGTTCTTTTCTTGGAAATTAATAACTTTACTGAGGTTGATCATAGGTTTTTTTGACACATGGGTTGTTGAACATTAGGTGATTGGTTTCCATGATGATTTCTCAAGAATTGGATTTATTTGTAAATGTTGGTTGGCAGTTGCTCGGTCTATAACTTGTATTGCACCACCTTGTTGATCGACAACTTGGGAGGTCGATCACTGGATATCGAGTGCTTAGTTGATGTTTGATTGATGTGAAGGCCATGCATGGCTATCGAGTAGTAGTTAGTATGGTATATGTCGATCGATTGGAGAAAGCTTGTTGTTGTTATTGCTTGATAGTACTGGAGTTTGGGTGGAGTCAAGGCAAGGCTTCTAGACAATGTTGCAAGTGACCTTGATTGCTAGAGCTTCAAAGAGCAATCATGTTTCATCAAAACCCTTTTGAGGTTTGCTCGATAGATTTCATTGCTTCTTGTCAATCGTTGAGATGTACAAGTATAATATTGCATCCATAGAGATGCCTCTTTGGTCACCAGCTTGCATGCCTTTTGATGATGTTTCTTTCTTTCTTCATGGTCAGACCTTCATTCTTATTTGCCCCATTTGCATGCATCTTGATAGCTTTAATCAATCATAGTACCCTACTCAATAACGGATGTGACTATTTTAAGGAAAATACATGAGCTTGTGCCTTTGTGCTCTACAAAGATTTCCAATTGTTTTATTAATGAAGGACATTAAAATTTTGGCCAAGTCCACAACAAATATCAGAATTGAGTCTAATTAGTTAAAAAATTATCCATTTGAGGTAAAAGCTAACTTCATAACAACTAGAGAAGTCAACATTTGAATGAACTAATTTAAGGGATAAACTGTTAAGTTAAGATGCAAAATTGTCTAAGGAATGCAAGTAAATCATGACGAATATTAAGGCGAGTGATTGGACATGATGGTGCTATGGTTTGGTGGGGGCGATCATAGCAACAGTAGACATCTAAGAAATATGGCCAGGGGGAAGGGAGGCCTCCTGATCTTTATTACCATCACTTTGATAGGGGTGGGTCAAGAAACTCCAATGTGATGAGGATGGAGAGAATCATTACAGACTCTAGTATTATGTAGGAAGACGGAGGTCAAGAAACCATGAGGGGTCAAGAAACCATGAAGAAATTGATTCTCGAAAGCATATGTATCAACCTTGACTATTAAGGAGGACAAAAGAACACCTGAGTGACTCAAAACATTTCATGATGCATCCATGGATGTTGAGAACCTTGCCTCATTGGCAGTCAAGTTTCTATCATTAAGTAATCAGAGACAATAGGGTGGGGTGCACCAAGGAACTAATAAAGAAATGATTCCTTAGAACGGCAGAACAAACATGGAGAATTCAAGACCACATATATTCTATATTGATGTTGTGGATAACTTGCAATCTAATGACCCATTCAAGGCCCTGGACTTGGGGGTGATGTTAAACTCTGAGGATGTTCTTGTTTCATAAATAGAAGACATGTAATCATTTGATCTGAAGGATGAAGCTATTGCAAATTTGTTGAAATCATAGAAATTTGCTGTCGTGGTTAAACTAATATCAAAAGATATTGGTTGCCTAACTCTCAACGATTATGGAAATTGATGGGCATCTTCACCTCATTGATTTGGACAATGACTATTTTCCGGTACAACTCCAACTAGAGGAGGATTATATTTGAGCTCTTATAGGGGGCCTTGGCTTCTATTTGGCTCTTTCCTATCTGTTTAGAGATGGCACCCGACGTTCTCCATAGACAAAACCCACCTAGAGAAGATGATTTTGTGGATTAGAATACCTAACTTGGCAATTCATATCTACCATGATACTTTCCTAAATGTTGTAGGAAACCATATCGGTAAACTATTAAGGTTGATATCAACATCACCATGCAAAGATGGGGAGGTTTTATAAGAATGGATATAGAGATAACTATTGGAAAGCCACTGACTCCCTTTCTATCTATCATTGGGAGGAAGTATCAAATTCAATATAAAAGAATATTGTATATCTACTTGAAATGTAAAAAAATCAGACACACAAATTAAGAATGTGCTCTGAGGAATGTGGATAACCCTGCAGTACTGGCTCGAATAGTTTTCAGCAACAACACACGACTGAGGTAGCACACCAACAATAATTATCCACAAAAAATTAATGTGAAATCCTTCTTCAGGAAACCAAGGAGGAATGGGCGATTTAGGGAAGGTGATGTGGTACCCAAACACAACTGATTTTAGGACTTGCAATCTGAAGAGGAGGTCAAGGAAATTGTCAAGGAGACTTATGCATCCCAAGGAGGACAAGCCACAAAAATTGATTTGAGTGTGCCTAAAAAGAATCCCAAACATGTCCAGAGCAATCAAAAGACACAGCAAAGTAGACCTATCAGAATAATACCATACTAAAAGAAATAAGGGTGTGGCTAAGCTTGATGGAGAAACATCACACATGGAGGAGCCTGAGAGAATGCATAATATGGTGATTCTCAGTGGGGATGAGGTTATTGAAGGACAAACCTGACCATTAAATCCATATCAAAATGTCAGATTTATTGTTTGCGAGTCAAATCCTAGGTTTGGTAACCGCATCAGGAATCTGTCACTAAGGATACACTTGAGGAATAGGAAGAAACAAGTTCCTCCTGACCTAACTAAAACCAACTAAAGGAAGAGGGAAAGTAGTCCCATCAATAGGATCTCGAAGAGGAATCACGTGTGATTGTCGAGGAGGAAGACACTCAAAAAATAGTAAGTTCATGAATATCATGACATGGAACATCTAGGGTATTTGTAAAGACAATAAACAAATAGCATTGAGGAATATAGTTAACAAATACATTGTTTTAATTGTTACAGTCCTTAAACCAAGGTGCATTAGAGAGTGGGCTACATGCATCATCACATCTTGAGTTTCTCATGCCCACATAGAGTGGAGGCGCAGGGATACTCCAAGGGTATCTAGTTTCTTGGAAGGAGGAACATTGCCATATCAAGATTTGTCAATCACACAAACAATATATTCACTACCAGATTGATGAAAGAATCACTATCGCCTTCATCTGTGACAGTTGTCTAACATCTGGTAGGTGATTTCTTTGGAATCAAGTTAAATGTATTAGTCTCTCTTGTGATAAGCCTTGGGCAGTTGTGGGGGACTTAATGCATACATTTTACCACATGAAAATTTGAGAGCAATGAGTATAGATTCTAGGAGCTATCAGGATTTCATAGAAGCTTTAGTAGATTTTGCTATAGATGATTTGATTGCTAGTGGCCCTTCCATGATGTTTTAAAGAGGCCTACTTCAAAATCATCTAGACTGGGCAACGGGTAACTTGCTTTGGCAGGACAATTTCTCAAATGCTTTAGTCTAAGTGATTGATTGCATCAAGTCAGACCATGCACCAATCCTTATTTCCATAAAGTGTGAGAATATTATGTTCATTTGAATAAATTGTATCCTTGTGCATTGGCATGAAGATAAAAGTTTTACAGGTTTTCTCAATACTCACTGGAGGTGTGAGGGAAGCTTCATGGAGACGGCATCAAAACTTATACAGGAGGTGTCCATTTGGACCATAAAGTTTGTGAGGAGAAAAGGAAAAGAATGAAATCCCTACAAGTGAGACTCCTCCTTGCCCAAAGATATATGGCGGAGAAATATTCTTCTAAAGTTTAGAAGGTGATTCATCGATATACAAAACAAAATCATGGAGGAAATGAGACTTGAGGAACTTGAGTGGAAGTAAAAGGCACATTGTGATTGGCTCAAACTAGGAGATGGGAACAACAAATACTTCCACACCATAGTCAAAGGACTTAGATGGAGGAACCAAATTACCAGATCCAAAAATGAGGAGGAGATGTGGATGGAAGAGAATGAGTCACTATCTGAGTTAGTAAATGGTTATTTTTCTCACATCTTCACATATCCGAGATTGGGCTCTCACATGCAGAAGGTGAGTAGGTAAGTTGGTTCATTTCCTACTCTGATATAAGAAGATAAGGAGGCAATGGCCAAAATCTTGCATGATGATGAGATAAAAATGAGTCTGTTCGCCATTGCTCCTGGTAAGGCACTGATGGGGACCCTAAAAGAATAACTCCTAGGTTTAACCAGAAGTAGTTCACAATTCCCACTCTACACGAGTGGAAGCCTTGTTGCAGTATACTTTAGGATCAAACCCAAAGGATAACCTTTTTAAGTAGTTACATAAATTTAGAAGTTTTAAGAGAAATATTTAACATCGATTAGTTGTGTAACATCCCAGGATTTGAGGCCTCATATAAAATGATCTTATAAGGAAGGATTGGACTACCCATATCACCAAGGTGCACCTCCTTTTCTGGGAGCCCATCACTAAAGAACTCCAAAGTTAAGCATGCTCAGCTTGGAGTAGTACTAGGATGGGTGACCAGTCGGGAAGTTGGTCCTGGCTTGTGCATGAGTGAGATTAAAGCGTACAGTTAAGGCTAGTGGTTGTCTGTGGGGCCAGTCATCATTCCTGAAACCCTACTAGAGCCTTGGGTAGTGGGCCCAGGTGTTACAAATGGTATTAGAGCCATAACCCCTCTAGTAGGTGGGGCCCACATGGGCATGTGACATGCCAGTCTTGAGTTGTGTGGTCCAGGCATATAGGAAATGGTTGTCCATGGTTGATGTAGCCACCCTTGCACTGGTATTCCATGATCGGGAGTTGGGTGTCCATGGGCCATTCTGGGTCTGCACTGAAATGGGGTGATATTATGATGCCATATAGTTGAGCCTTGATGAGGACGTCAAGATTCTAAGTGGGGGAGATTGTAACATCCCAGGATTTGAGGCCTCAAATAAAATGATCTTATAAGGAATGATTGGACTACCCATATCACCAAGGTGCACCTCATTTTCAGGTAGCCCATCACTAAAGAACTCCAAAGTTAAGTGTGATCGTCTTGGAGTAGTACTAGGATGGGTGACCAGTCGAGAAATTGATCCTGGCTTGCACGTCAGTGTGGACAAAGTGCACAGTTAAGGCTAGTGGTGATCTGTGGGGCCAGTCATCATTCCTGAAACTCTACTAGAGCCTTGGGTAGTGGGCCCAATTGTTACAAGTTGATTGATTGAGTAAACTAAATTGTTTCCAATAGCAACATAGATTAAGCAGTAAATGAATGATGACAAAGAGAACTAGGGCATGGGGTTTTTCTACCAAAGCCTATGTAATTATCCTAACAAGATCTAACTCTTCACTAGTGGTTGCTAAATAGAGGCTTAGTTGTTTCACCCTCACAGGATACAGATCGTCACTTTGCCTAAACTCCCTTGGAATCAACCATCCTCGGCACCCAAGTTCCTAGTTTATTCCAACTAAACTCCCTCACTTATGACCGACCATCCTCGGCACATTAGCAGATTGTAGTCCAATCACCTCACTATCCCTTGTTGACACCTTAGGGGGGTAATAAGAATGTTCTGGTGTTCTAATCATGCTCACAGCAACTTGTATATCCATGATTATAACATACATGCAAAGCAAGTCATAAATTTAAAAGGCAAGGAAATCAACAGAACGATACTTTATTTAGCAATAGTATTTTTGAGTTTAGATACAAGCTAGGATAAAATATGGGCTTTTGGGACTAGTAACCATGCCCCAACACAAGTGACTACTCGCTCATGGTGAGAGACAACAACAGAATGGTAGAAGGAACAATGGAAGGGTCCATTACGCCTGGTGTAGGAAGACCAATCTCTCTGTGGCGGTCGCCGCCTCCTCGCTCCTTGATAGGGTTTGTGTTGTACAATGTGGCTTCTAATAATTGATTAGAGACCCTTTAGAATAGACGATAAGGGTTTCCTTTTATAGATGCATTCCTCACTATCAAAACCCTAGTTTTGAATACTTGTGGTTGAAGGTAGCTAATTACATGACATGTACTCGGTCCAACAGGTGACTCGCGTGGGTTACACAATTTAGACCTCACATTTGATTCTCTAGTGGACCAGGGTGGAATGAACATGATTAGGCCGAATGTTGGGAGCACGCATCAGAATTAAAGAATCTAGAAGACTTTAGGTAGAGAGCAGCTCAAGTCAGGCAAGCAACAAATCCAATCGCTTGACTCGATGGTTGGAAGGTGGGTAATGGAAAGCTTATGGATCCTTCCTTCCCTTAAGGCATAGCATCATGAGGGCTTGATCATCTATCTAGGCATTATCACTAATTTTTGGCTGGTTATGCATGAAAAGTGCATTGAAGTTCAGAAAAGAGGAGATAATTGCATTTAAGTAAATGTAAAGCTAAAGCTAGGAAATAGAAACACGATAGAACCTAAAAATCAATAAAACTATATGCAAAGATGAGTATAAATATACTCATCAAACTATCTAGACTTAATCCTTTTCTCATCCTAAGTAAAGAAAAATAAAACGGGGGTCAAACAGTTGATACTAGGATTCAGGCTTTCCTCTCCCAACTGAGCAAACTTTGTGGGCCTCTTCCACCAAACATGATCAATCGACCCTAGTCATTTGGGGTCACATAGCCACAATTGGATATCCCCCGATTGGGGCATGTTCCTCTATTCTCTAGACTCCAGAACCTGTGACAAACTGATTTCATCTAAATAATGATCTTGGTCTATCTATGCAAATAGAAGGTAGCACAAGTCAAGGTTGTTTGGCTATTTTGGGGAGAGTTTTGATTAGTCCCCTGGGTATGAAAATTTGGATGAAAGGGGGATAAAGACATGGCACAAACCCGATTCCATGGTCTCTCCTCTATTCGAATCAAGACCTTATTTGGGATTCAATTATTTTATTTGCCTCTCCTCTATTAGACTCCATACTTTTTAGTTGGCCGCAGTTATATTGATTGTATGTTTTCTTTTGGGCCCATTGGCCTCTTTTATTTATGTCGACTGTAGACAACAATTGAAAAGGAGATATAATTTATGGAAGGCATGCCACTCCGGACTTAGGGTTTGGCCTTTCCCTCTAGATGGTGAGGAGATAAGAAATGATACAAGATGAGTGGGAACAAAAGACCAACTTGTGCTTCTTTATTTTATTGCTGCATTGGAATCAAATCATCATATTATATCAATTAATTCAGTTAATGTAGGTTAGAGAAGTGTTTATGAATCTTGTTGCAAGTCATATCAGAGGCACATATGGCTTGACCCTTCTAACTCATTCTGCTTATCGTCATTTCCAAGGGGAAAGAATGCTCAATTGTGGTCATCGGGGCTCAGTTTGTTCAAGACATGTTTGTTCCTTTAAATTTCATTTTGCATGGGTGAGCTCAAGAAAATGGGAATAGTTCATTTATATATTTCCAATTTTTGCATACATCAAAATGGTTGGCTAGGTAAAGGCCATTACTCACACAAAATAGAAAAACTAAAAAGAAGAGGAAAGACAAGACAAATGCAAATAAAAGATGAAGAAAATAGTTTGAGGATGAGAAAGTGAAAGATTAGAATTGAGGTGGTGGAGACAATGTACCACCCTCCTCCACCCTCAAATTCAAAATTATGCTCATCCTTAGGCAGATCAAAGTTATAGATTGAGGGGATTTGATATGGAGGGTGGTGGGGTTGGATATGAAGGGAGTGGACATCTAAGAGCACTCAATAGAAACATTAAGAATGGGTTCCTCTACTGTTGGTGATTCTCTAACCCGAACGCCACCTTGGACACCATTTGCCATGATCTTCATTCGATGGTGGTGAGGATGACTATGGTTGTGCACCCCATTCTCTGTCGCCTGCATCTAGCCAACGCCTTATCTCCAAGGCAATGTCTTGTTGATCATTCATCCAGTTGATCAGCGGATCTGGGTTAGCCGGTGAAAGGTAATGCCATTGCGACAGGAGCATGAAGCGATTCACCCAGAGGACATAAGTGTCTAGGTAGATGTAGAGTTGTAATTCCTAGTCTGAAGGCCATGGAGTCTCCTCAGCCAATAGAAGGGTAGGTTGTGATCGGTGGGGTTTGCCATTAATGTTGTTAGTTACTGATTCAAGTGGCGGTGTCGAGGCAGAGAGAATATGGATGATTGGCTTTATTTCTGATTGTCGTAAGGAAGATGTCATGCTGCCAAGTCATGTGCCTTATCCCTTTTAGAACTATAAAGAAGAGATGTTAGGGATGCCCAAGAAGTCGTCGGTTACAAGCCATGCATGTGTTACGTCTACTCCATAGGGATTGCATGTCAATCGCTTCCTGGAAAGTCCCAATTGAGATATTATGGCAGTGAATGTTGACAATAGGATTGAGATAAAAGCGGCTACTAATTCTAAGAAACAAACTTTTCAGAAAAGTTAAAGACATATTTATCAAAGAGAAAGAAATAAAATCCATTGTGGAAAATAAAAAGAGAAATCTTGATCGAGCCATGTAGCCCACTCCCTCTGTTCTTATAATTTCACATGATCGTGAGATCTCTTGCTGTCAACGGGTGATTGGCCAGAGTAAATTGATGGACAGATGGGTATTTTCATCATGAGTATACTACACCATGTCAGCTATCCATCAATTAGCTTTGGTTGTCAAGGGCATAGTCCTCCCCTTCTCCTGTCTCTCTCTCTCTTTTCAAAGTGAAAATAAAAGAAAAGTTATATATATAATATAATATAAAAGATTGGGTGTCTCCCAGCAAGTGTCCTAGTTTAATGTCGTAGACCGGTCCATTGATAGCATTACTCATGTCAGATACGCGAGTTGGGTTTCTAAACCCTTATCTTTTAATATGTGCAGGCCTTGGATCATGGTTAGATGGTGTACATACCTTGCTCGGGGGAGAGTCCTTATTACCTTGTTTGGCTCCCTGGAGGTTTGTTTGTTTTGGTTCCAGATTACCTTTTGCCTTAAAAGCTTCAATCGAATTATGCACCTTCATTAGATCTTCGAGGACCAGATATTCAATCATCTTCTTTCCCAGTCATAGGATTTGCCAGTTTCAATGACCATTAAGGCTTTCATTGTGGCTAAGAACGGTCTCCCCAAAATGAGCAGGAAATGATTGTCCTCTTTGATCTGCATTACCATGAAATCACATGGTACATAGGTTTCATGTCCTAGCTTTACTGGGACATCTTTGATTATTCCCAAGGGTTTTGTAACAGATGCATCTGCCAGCTGAATGGTCATAACTATGGGCAGAAGGCTGGTGAATCCTAGATGCCGGCATAAAGTGTGTGGCATGATAGATATGCTTGCGCCTAAGTAGCAAGTCCCTTGTGGCAAGTGTCATATCCTAAGAATCAGTCTATCTCGAATGAGTCAGGATCTTTTTTCTTTTGAGTTATCTGATTTTGAACTATGTCGAAAGAACTCTATGCCTACTTCATGGTCTCACATTCCTCAGTTATATACTTCCTAGATATAAGGTTCTTGAGATATTTGGACTAGGTTGGCATTTTGGATAGTGCGTCAAGGATTGGGAATTCAACATGGATTTTCTTCATGATGTCTTTGAATTTCATGAATCGGTCATCCATCTTGGTTTGCTTGAGGCAACCGGCATATGGTACACGGGGCTTGCACACGGGTGCTTTAGGTGTCGTCGGTGGTCTAGGCTTGACTGTCACTATTGCCAAAGTTGAATTCTTGCTGGTGTCTGGCTGGATCAACATAACATGAGAGTCTACAGTCCATACTTCTATTGGTCTGACTGTAGGATGGTCATTTGGCCAACTCAGGGCCTCAACTGAATCATCTTCATTATTGCTTGGTGGAGTAGAGGCGGGAGTGGAGGTTATAGGTGTGGAGTACACATGTCCTGACCTAGTCATTATATCATTTATTTTCTATGGCTACTCTGAATGCTTGGGTTTTTTTGTTGACCAATGATTGTTCCTACTGGGGGCTATTGACTAGCCACCAAATGGGTGATCTAAGACTCTAATGCCTTTTGATTGGTTGTGGCATTGGCTAGCTGAGTCTGATATGATGCCACATATCATGAAGTGTCTTCATTGGGACATGTGTCGGTGTTGCCTCTATTTGTAGTGGTGGGTCTTGATTTGGATTTTGATACTACTACAGTTACTGGTAGTTCCTGTTAAGAAAATTGAATCTAAAATTTCCCTAGTTCTATGGGCCAGTATAGTTTAATGGTGCTCTAGCTTGAGTTAGTTGTGTCAAGGTTTGTTAATTTGGACTCTCGGCTCCAGTAGGGTTCCTGTATTGGAAACTAAGGTGACTATAAGCTTGGTTTGGGTTATAGTACTCTTTCCCTAGGATACTATGGATTGACTTCATGCCCTAAACTTGGGTATTTATATACTATTGCTCAACCTGGTGCTAATAGAATGCAGCATACAATTGTTGATAATGGATCATGTTGTGGTCCACTACAGGGTAGAACTCACAAGATGGTGCAAATATTTGCACTTGAGGGGTCTGGTTCTTCCTCTCTTATGTACTGAAGGATATATAGAGATTATCCTGCTTGAGAGAGAGAGAGCTTTCAGCATTTTAGAGATAGACTTGAGTTCTAAATGATCCTCCGCCATGGCTACTTTAAGAACACCCTTGCATGAAGGTCAGGTCCTGTCAGTCTAATTCTATGTCACAAGGTTGGTTACCTTTAGCATGTTGTCAAAGCTATGTTGCATGAAGTTTCCACTAGAGGAAGAGTCAAGGAACTTCTTTGTGTCATTTTCGACTCCACGATAAAATAATTCAATGATTTCATTCTCTGTGAGGCCATGATGTGGGCACTTGCATAGGAGTTTGTTGAATCATTCCCATGCTTCATATAAAGATTCTCCATGTGCATGATTAAACCTCATGATTTGTCCCTTGGTTGAATATGTCATTAAGGGGAGGTATAGTTTCTCTAGAAACTTGTTTTTAGGGCCTCATGTGTAGTGATTAGATCCCCTAGAAGAGTGGCGTACTGTGCTCTAGCTTTGTCGATCAGGTAATATTTGAAGAGTTGCAGTCTGATGGAATCACCAGTGGAATCAGATGGCTTCATCATCGAGCAAAGTTCAATGAATTTGAGGAGATGTTCCCCACAACATCTCCAATCCTCCCCGTAAAGGTGGATTTTTGCAGTAGGTTGACCCACTAGGCCATGATCTTGATCGGATCGTCTAGAGGTTGGACTAGATGAGTCAAGTTGGTGCCTTTAGGGATAGATAAATCTTGTTGTTCTTTGGCGTGTTTTGCGGCTTGCGCAGCTTCTAAGTTGGTCTTGAATTTGGCTTATACCTGCTCCCTATCTTCTGCGATAAGTAATTCTCATTGGGCCGCAATAGCCTCTTAAATTCATGATTGGATAGCTCCTTTTGCAACTGATGCATCTTCCATGCTTTTCTCCTTGAGAAGTCTCATGAGGGTTCTCTCCATTTCAGAATTGAAAAGAAATCCTGATTCAAGACTTTTTAATTTTGCATATGCTAGGAGTACCTGAAAAGAGGCAAATTGATCGTGAGTTGATGTGTTGAGTTTGAGAAGATTTTCAATAATATCAATCCTAAAAAAGGAAATTCGAATTACACTTATACTTCTGAATATATTTAACTACTGTTGTCCCTGACAACAGTGCCCATTTTTTATGGCACTCCAAATGTCACACCAAGAAAGACCTAAAAGAATACCTCCTAGGTTTAACTAAAAGTAGTGCACTAATTCCCCACTCCACATGAGTGGAAGCCTTATTGTTGTATACTTCAAGATCGAACCCAAAGGACAACCTTTTTAAGAAGTTATACATTTAGTACTTTTAAGAGTAATATTTAACACCGAGAAGTTGATTGATAGATTAAACTAAGTTGTTGCCAGTAGCAATAGATATTAAGCAGTAAATGAATGATAATAAAGAGGACTAGGGCATGTGGTTTTTCTACCAAATCCTACATAATTATGATAATAAGATCTAACTCTTCAATAGAAGTTGCTAAAGAGAGGCTTAGTTGTTGAACCCTCATGGGATACAGATCGTCACTTGGCCTAAACTCCCTTGGAATCAACCATCCTCAGCACCCAAGTTCCCAGATTATTCAAACTGGACTCCCTCACTTATGACTGACCATCCTCAGCATGTTAGAAGATCATAGCCCAATCACCTCACTATCCCTTGCTAACACCTTAGGGGGATAATGAGATCATTTTGGTGTTCTAATCACGCTCACAGCAACATGCATATCCATGATTATAACATTATTGCAAAGCAAGTTGTCAATTTTTAAGGCAAGGAAATAAGTAGAACGATACTTTATGGAGCAATAGTACTGTCGAGTTTAGATACAAGCTAGGATAAAATTACGGGTTGTTGGGGCTAGTCCCCATGCCCCAGCACAAGTGTCTACTCGCTCATGGCAAGAGACAATAGCAGAATCATAGAAGGAATGATGGAAAGGGTCGTTATGCCTGGTATAGGAAGACCAATCTCTCCACTGTGTCTATCACATCCTCTCTCCTCACTAGGGTTTGTGCTACACAATGTGGCTTCTAATCACCGATCATAGACCCTTTAGAATGGACGATAAGGCTTCCCTTTTATAGATGCATCCTTGTTGTCATAACCCTAATTCTGAATACTTTTGGTTGAAGGCAGCTAATTGCATGACCTACACTCAGTCCAACAGACAACTTGTGTGGGTTAAAAAATTTCAACCTCGCATCTGGTTCTCTAGCAGACCAGTGTGGAATGAACTAGATTAGGTTGAATGTCAGGAGTGCACATTAGAATTGAACAATCTTGAAGACTCTGGGTAGAGAGTGGCTTGAGTTGGGAAAGAGACAAATTCAATCACTTGACTAGGCAGTTGGAAGGTGGGCAATGGAATGCTACTGGGTCCTTCCTTCCCTTGAGGCATAGAATCATGAGGGCTTGATCGTCTATCTGGGCATTATCACATATTTTTGGTTGGTTCTACATGAAAAATATATAAATTGCATTAAGGTTGAGAAAAGAGGAGATAATTGCATTTAAGTAAATATAAAGCTAAAACTAGGCAATAGAAACATGACATCCCTTAAAAAGTGAATACAATAGTATGCAAAGATGGGTATAAATATACTCATCAAGCACGAGGCCCAGATGGAGTATATACATGATTCCTTTAGCAAAAATGGGCTACAATTAATCAAAGTCTCATAAAGTTTAACCAGAATCCTTTCCTAGGATATCCTCTTGAACTAGGTTCAACATATTCCATGATTGTTCTTACCTAAAGTCCAACACCCGACCAGTTGCAACCATCTGTGCCTGATTTCCCTAAATGATGTTTGTACAACTAGTTCTTTCCCTCGTTATCCCTCCCTTTGATGGGTAGGACTTGCTTGTATCTCTATTGGTTACCACAATCAGAGTGGACAACAATTGTTTGAGTAACTAATTCTCAATTGTGTGTCTTAGGAAACCCCTAGTACCCCTCTATTTATAGTAGAGGCCACAGTCAGGGTTCCTGATTGGTGTGGGAGTAGAAGGGTCTAGAATCATGAATGTAACATAGCCTACAAACTGCGAGACAATCGTCTCGCACTACAAAATGGTTGTCTCATCTGTGAGATGATTGTCTCGCTTAGAAAGATGGTCATTTCACATAGTTTCATGTTTTGAATCAAATTTGCAATTCGAATCCAATTAATGCACAGCATGACATCAACACTAATCCTTGTTGCGATCAAATGTCCCCACAAACTGGGCATCTCACTCATGCGAGTCGGTCATCTTGTGACCACAAACCAGCCGTCTCGCTCACATGAGTCGGCCATCTCATGACCATGAATTGGTTGTCTTGCTCACGTGAGATGGTCACCTCATGACCGTCATGCGATACGGTCATCTCATGCCCTAGTTCTGGCAGAACTCAGCCAATTCAATTTCTAATCAACCTAACACTCCAAACAGTCAATCCAACACTTGAACTTGATGATTCTGAGTCTAGTTAGTTAATCTATTGTTTAATTGAATACCTAGACACCTTTAGCATTCAATCTAAACATAATTCATGAATATACTCCTTTAATCCAAGTGTATCCTATTTGTGTGACCCTATAGGCCCAGAATTACATTGGTAGTGAATGTCCATAACAAGCTATGACATCGCAAGAAAAGAGTGGTGCCTAGTCACACATCATTGCTACCCAAGTAATTCAGAGAGTTGGAGAACAACTTCAGACTACAATCTGTATTTAGTGTTACAATGATTGTATAGTTCCTTTGTCTATGGTATCCGGATTGAACTCGAGGTATGGAATCTTCATCCTCTCAACATTCAATCCATGTTCCTTGAACTAACATAGACTGTCTGAGATGCATATGAGTTCACATATCACATATTGAACCACATCAATACAGTTGTACATTTCTCAGTCTCGCTTATTAAGAGCCCTTGGATATCAAACTCCTATAGGAGGGACAAATCCCATCTACATCACTCACACTTAGTCCCCATGTGTCAAATGTACCCAATCATCACCTTTATGGCAACCCATATTTTAGTGTTATGTTTTATGATGTCAAAGTATACCCAACGAAACGTGATGAGTGTAGTGACTTTAGGTTTAAGAACCACAATCACCACTATCACTATGAGAGCTGATTCTGATTACCATTCCATGGTATCCACGTATCACTCTCATGGTGGGTCTATCTGATATACTATTCTCTAATATGTATTTGTGTGCTTGACTTGATATCATATATCATGACTAATGAGACTTTGTCATCAGTCAACACACACTCTAGTCTTATGTATTACTATTTTCTATTTTGCTTCCACAGTAATATCTGACTAGGGACATAGAAAGAATGTATGTAATCTTAGCATCTGTATGATCTCATTGTTCTAGTTACATTCTTGAAGACATATGTCATTGAGTAAATCATTCTTTAGACATCTAATTATGTTTGTGTCATCATCTCATGACTAAGACAAACGTAATAGATGAAATTATCTTTATTATTTATCAAATCAGCTATCTAACGCCACATCCCAATCATCAAATGATTGGCTCTCTAGGCATACATACCAATAGACTCCCACTTGCACTTAGAGCCAATCACCCATGAATCATATTCTAATCAATATTTAACATGTCCATCATGCTTGTACTGCGCAGGTGCTTTTATAGTTAAATGTTTTCTTAAAGTCAGTATTTTGCAATTTTCACATCTCTTCATTGTACGACATCTCGTATGAGATGGAAGTGTCGTAGTATGTCATATGAGATTCCCAACCTATCTAGTAGCTCCATTGTTGTCACAGTATTTCTGTTGCGTCATTAATGGTTGGAGCCTTTCACAAGTTCACCCATATGAACTTCTAGATACATACATTACCCTCTACTATTTTCATAACACAAAAATACTCAGCTTCTTTTGTAGATTTGAACAACTGTCATTGTCTTAGAATCCTTTCTAGCTTACAGTTCTCATTTAATGTCAAACATAAATTTAGATCACGACCATTTTGTCAGTTTGGAAGCTTGCATCTGTGTATCTCTTTACACCCAACTCTTCCTAATTACCATAACCAAGGAACAAATCTTTTTAGTGCTTCACAAGCACTTAAGGATGTTCTTTATGGTATTCTAGTGACTCTCACTGGAATCTGACTTATGCTCTCTCATCATGTCTAATACATACGAGATTGGTAGGTAGGTATATTGATTTTTTACTTCTCATACATTCACATGTACGAGGGTCCTCTCATCATGTCCAATACATATGAGATGACTTGATATCATCTCATCATGTCCAATACATATGAGATAATTAGATATCCTCTGGTTATGTCCAATACATACAAGATAACTAGATATCCTTTTGTCATGTCTAATACATATGAGATAACTGGATATCCTCTCGTCATGCCTAATGCATATGACATAACTGGATATCCTCTCATCATGTCTAATACATACGAGATAATGGGATAAGTACATAACATTGCATTCAAGATCGGTCCAATTGCAAATGCATTTGGAATCTATTCCATGTGTTCCCATTCTTCATAAGAACTGGGACATTAGGCTCTTGAGAGATTAACTCCATGGAACATGGATAGGTTCTCTCTCATTAAGTCCTGTATGTTGAACCCTTCAACATCTTGCCAATGTATGTTATCTGACTTAGGTCAAGAAGCTTTCCAAATCTATCCCTATATATCTCAATTCCTATCATATAGGATGCCTCGCCTAAACCCTTCATAGAGAAGGTACTTTCCTTGTCAGGTTTTAACATGTACATGATAAGGATGTTATTCCCCATCATAATGTAGAATATAAATATGCTCCCACTAGATCTTTTTTAATCATAGATTTCATCTTCATTCTGACTCAAGTCAAACCCTTTGACTGTCTTGTTAAATAGAATATTCCAACTCTGAGATGCTTGCTTCATTCCACATTGACCTTTGTATCTTATAGACTTTATTTGCATTAATGGATTTATTAAACCTTTAGGTTGTGTCACGTACACATCCTCATAATTATTATAGTTAAGGAATGTGGTTTTAACATCCATATGTCAAATCTCACAATCATATTGAGCTGCAACAGCAATCATGATCCATATGGATTTAATCATGGTAATTGATGAAATACTTCATCGTGTTTAACACCTTGAACTTGTTGAAACTCTTTGCAACCAAACTACCCTTCCATGTTGGACTCCTTTAAAAGACCCAAATTCACCCTATGGGTTTTACCCCTTCAGGTGGATCCAGCAAGGTTGTGGGCTCTGATCTCCAAACCATGACATAAACACGATTAAAACTTAGCGGAAGCGAATCGGTAATCAGCGGAAGACAAAAATCACGGGAAATTAAAACTTTTCGAGATAAGAACTTGTATCCATAAAAACTCCTTTCATAAAGAGAGGTAACTGTTTACATCTCAGGATAATTACTTCTTGAGTAATTATATACATCAAGATACAAAATCTCAAGATCACATAACACAAGCATCCAAGACCTGAGAGTACAGAGGACACATAGGACTGACTCTAACTACACCACATGGCAGGACAAATCTCCACCTGAGATTACTGCTGCCCCTGGTGCTGCTGCTGCTGAGACTGATCACCTGTAGGCTGGTTTCTTCGTCTCCGACGTCCACCTAAAAAGTTGAAGTCTACGGGGTGAGACAATTATACATAATTGTCCCAGCGAGAGTTATAACTCTTCGCCAGAAGCTTTATTATAACATCAAAGATTATTTTAAACAGTAAAGCCTTCAAAGCATTCTATAACAGTTGCAGATATAACAAGATCTCTACAAATTAGGAGATATGGAGAATATCAACATTATTGCAATGTAACATCAATCAACTAACTTGGAGTCATCTCTAACAAGTTATACTACATGGTTGATTATGTTTTACAAACAACATTATGCCCTGTGGAGATGAGGCTTACCACTCAAACTCCAACTGATCGCTGAGAAGCCGCATCAGTATCATACATAGGTCATTAAGAGAGCCGGATTCTCATGACCTTCACCTTCCTCAGTCAGTAAGAGGATCACTTGTAGGACATCTCGTGTCTCTACTATTATAGCTCACCAGGGTAAACTGGTCCTTCGCTATTATAGAGTCACAGTGGCGTTCTGTACTCTCTTCGTCATCAGGAGGTTTCATATTTACCTACCACTGATACGGATATCTGTGCTGTCTTCGTCATCAGGAGGTTTCATGTTTACCTACCACTGATACGGTATGGAACTATAGTGAAGGATGGATGGATTACACATCTACATCACTTTCCTACACTAGGATGTAAGGTTCTACACATCCATGTACCCCACATACTCAAAAGTATGTGCTCCAGGAGTTCCCTAAGGAAAACCTGTTTCACCATCACTTAATTTCTGACAATGATGGATCTATGATCAGGGCTCTACATTATACTTGATTAGTTAGGTACATTCAGTATTCTTTAACAGCATACATTGTCCTTCAAACAATAACAATAGCATAGTAGCTATAAAAGAAGAATACTAAATGTAACAAGCCTAACTCATATCAATCATCATTTCTCATTATCCTTATCACAAGTCATCTCTAAGGCATGACCTTGATGGTATTCATGGCTCTCATAGCCCAGTATCAGCATAGGATGCCACTGGCAAGGCATCAGATTACATTACTTATTCATAAGGCTAACAACATGCCTTTAATGAATATAACATCAACATCCATACCTGGATATGATTACCTTCATATCAGAACATGCATGGTTAATACATCTGATAAAGGTAATACAACAATAAGGAATGTACTTCCTACTTTTGTCATAAGAGTTAAATCTTTAATTCTATTCAAATAGAGTTTATTGCTCAAAAGCATGCCATTACCCTTGAATTAGGGTTTACTATTCACATTACATGTCATCACCCTTGAATTAGGGTTTACTATTCACATCAAGGTGAATTAAACTCATAACATCATCATGTATGAGTAACATCTTCATTGATGCTCTTGGATTAGTTAAAGGTTCATCATTTATCATAATTAGGGTTTCTATGATCTCACACAGGTGGATCATACCCTAATTATGCTCATTTCTGTGTATTGGGGATGCTTCAATTGAGTTTCCATTTAAAAAGGGTATTTTCTCTCTCTAGAAGTACTTTCTCTCTCTAGAAGTACTTTCTCTCTCATCATAAGGTTGGGTGATGTCAACATCACTCTAAAACAGGTTGGGTTGAGTCATCATAGGCTAACATAGCCAAAAACATCACCATTAAGTGATTAGAGTTACTTTCTCTCTCTAGGGTACTTTCTCTCTCTAGAGTACTCTCTCTTTCATCATACTAATGGTTGATGATAACATTAGACTAGATCAAGTTGGATAGAATCATTATTACTAAAAACATCATTCTCATGTAATTAGAGTTTGAATTGAGCAAGGTATAACTCAATTGACCCTTCAGGGGTATCTTGGTAATTCACCCCATTGATCATCATCATAGTCAAAAACCTTAGTCAAATAACCCCTTACTATCCTAGATTATCATTAGGGTTTGATTTAAGCAACATTGAACCATTTACATCATCAAATGATTGAATGTGGTCAACCTTGAATCACATTGATTAATTCCAATCATTAATCATTAATTGAATTGAGATCGGTTGAAAGTGTTGACCGTTTGCCCACTTTGACCCTCCAAGACCGCGAGCCCCTTTCTAGCTCCAAGACCGTGAGCCCCCTTAGGCTTCAAGACCGTGAGCCTCTTCATGGTCTTGAGACCGTGAGCCCCCTCATGGTCTTGAGATCGTGAGCCCCCTCATGGACTTGAGATCGTGAGCCCCCTCATGGACTTGAGACCGTGAGTCCCCTCATGGACTTGAGATCGTGAGCCCCCTCATGGACTTGAGACCGTGAGCCCCCTCATGGTCTTGAGACCGTGAGCCCCCTCATGGTCTCAGCCGCTTGGTCCTTCAACAGGGCTCAAAGATGCAACCGATAATGTCAACCCATGTTGAAGCCCTCAAATGGTCAAAGCTATGTTGACCACTATGGGTTTAGTCAATTAAGATTATGCTTGATCACTTGGTCATTCAATTGACCCATAATGGTTAACCAATTATAGTTGAAATCGATTCAATTAGGGTCTATCAATGTTCACCCATCAACACTCAACAGTGTGCATCAACACAAAGTTGAACCCTTCAATTGAGCTCCAATTGGGCCCAAACTTGGCCCAAACGGTCTTGAGATCATGTGGGTGAACCCCACATGGTCTTGAGACCGTTTGCCCAAGATTTCATCAAAGTCTAAGGTGATTTGATAGGGGTTGAACCATGATTGAACCACAAAACAGAATTTTGATTAAATTGATAACTTATTTGCAATTGGGTCCTCAATTGGTCAAATCACTCAACCCTAGACCTTCAAACGGTCTTGGTTGATTGCCCTCACGGTCTTGAGACCGTTTGGTGACCCCCAAACGGTCTTGAGACCGTTTGGTGACCCCCAAACGGTCTTGAGACCGTTTAGGTTAATCAACCCTAAAAACCCTAATTAGGTCACCATAATTTCAGTACTGATTTTATCTAGGGTTAGCCCTAGTATTCACCCTTCAACTCTTAGCCCGTTTGGAATTAGACCATCAAACTTGGTCAGTTGTTAATTAACATAATTTTGAACAGTAATCTCATACGGTCAACGCTTAGTCAACGACCTTACACGGTCTTGAGACCGTTTGCCCAAAAAGGCAATTTCAGACCGTTTGAGAATCAGCAATTAATTCATTTAAAGTTGTCACTTAAAAAGGTCATATCTCCCGATTCCTTTGGAGTTAGTCTCTCAAATTTTGAGGGTAATTAGCCTATATAATTAGGAACAGATTTCTTATACGGTCCACGCTCGGTCAACGGGGCCAAACGGTCTTGAGACCGCGAGCCCTCTCACGGTCTCGAGACCGTTTGCTCACCTCGCGGTCTTGAGTCCGAGAGAGCAAACTGTTAGGACCGTTTAAGGAAAAGAAAAGCGGTGGGTTTTTCTTGGAAATCACGCCTTCATCTTCTAGCTCAAGAACAGTATAGATATCCCACGGGTTTGCTTGCAAAATAGCAGGGAAAAGTAGGGAAATACTAAGAGCTATCATCAAATCGCATATAAAGATGCACATAGTAAAGCATAGGTTTAGAGTTATAAAACCCGCCTAAAGCTTGCTTCTTGAGCTCCAAGCTTTCAAGCTCCAAGCTCTAATGGCGTCCTTGAGTTCCCACAGGTTGGCCAAGGTGAAAACTCCAAGGAAGGATGAAAAGAGACGGCTAGAAAGATAGAGTTTCGAGAATTAGCCATGAAGATGACCTTGAATTCGAATTCTAACCATGGAATTAGGCAAGAAGAGGGGTTTAAACCTACCTTGCACCCCTTGTTCGTCCTCCTTAGCTCCAAGGAAGTCCTTGGTCGTCTTTGGTGAAATGAAACAGTAAGGGAACGAAGGTTAAGTTCCCTTGCAACTAAGGGAAGGAGAGCTTATATACATGGGGTAGGATTTTCAACATTAGTTCATAAGTTTCCCTTAATTCCAACTAAGTCCTTCCTTTATTACTTGCTCGTCCCTTCCTCTTTATTCTAAGGACAAACCTTATCTTAAGTTATAGAAAAGAAGGCAAGGAAGAACAATCTAATAATAAAGTTCATACTTAAAGGGATATTGCACATGTACCTTGATTATTCAATCACAAAGCCTATTTCTTAACTTGATAACTCAATTGAGGTGAATTCCTCATCATTTCTTCTCTCAATGATGGCAAGAGTCTAAAAAGATACTTTAGATGACATTATTTACAAATTGCATCCCTTTATTTGGGTAAATTGCATTTTACCCCAAATTAGGGTTTTCAAGCCCTGGGATTGCTTCCACAGCTGCACCTTGGTGCTCTAGCTTGGGAAATCCCTCAAACTTTGCCAAAGAGATTCTCATGATGTCTCAACATCAGAGGAACATATCATCATGTGCAAATTGCAAGCTAACCCTTTCAACTGGGTAAATTGCACATAGGTCCCTGTATATCAAAACAATGCTACAACTTTAAATAAAAAGGAGCAAATACTGAAATATACGTTTCTGAGAAGCTTAATTACATGCTCAGAGTTAATCACAAAGATTTAATTACATATTTAGGCAAAACACCTAGGGTTAACTCATAACCCAGGTCAGGGATGTTACAAATTATCCACCCCTTACAAGGATTTCGTCCCCGAAATCGATAAAACATATTACGAGAAAAGGGCAGGATACTTCCTTCTCATCTCATCCTCTAACTCCCAAGTGGCTTCTTCAATACCACGATGGTTCCAGAGGACTTTCACAAGACTTATATCTTTCTTCTTTAACTTTTTAATTCGTTTATCAAGGATTGACACTGGTCCCTCCTCATAGGATATGTCATCATTCAATTCTACTTCCATAGGTTGTAGAACTGACTCGGTGTCTGGGTGACATTTCTTCAACATAGAAATGTGAAACACAGGATGTAACCTCTGTAATTCTGGGGGAAGCTCTAGTTTATATGCTACCTTTCCAATCCGTTCAATGATTGGATAAGGCCCCATATATCTAGGAGCTAACTTCCCCTTCCTTCCAAAACGAAGGACCCCTTTCCAAGGTGAGACCTTAAGATACACTTTGTCTCCAACCTGGAACTCTAAGGGTCTACGATGTTTGTCGGCATAAGATTTCTGCCTATCCTGAGCAGTCTTAATCTTATGTTGTATAACTTTAATCTTTTCTGTGGTTTGCTGCACCAGGTCGGGACCTAACAACTGGTGCTCACCAGTCTCAAACCAACACAAGGGTGATCTACAACGTCTACCATATAAGGCTTCATAAGGTGCCATATCAATACTATGCTGATAGCTATTGTTATAGGCAAACTCTATTAATCTTAGGTGTAGATCCCAACTTCCGGTGAACTGGAGAACACATGCTCGCAACAGGTCTTCTAAGGTTTGTATGGTCCTTTCCGACTGTCCATCAGTCTGTGGATGAAAGTCCGTACTAAACCTCATCTTAGTGCCTAAGGCACTGTGCAACTGTTCCCAAAAACGACTGGTAAATTGAGGACCTCTGTCTGAAACTATTATGACAGGAACTCCGTGCAAACGCACTATCTCTTGAACATACAACTCTGATAACCTTTCAGCAGAATAGGTTGTTTTGACAGGTAAGAAATGTGATGTCTTAGTCAACCTATCAACAATTACCCAAATGGAATCATGTCCTTTGCTTGTCCTGGGTAGGCCAACAACAAAGTCCATGGTCACATGGTCCCACTTCCACTGTGATATGGGTAAAGGTTGCATTGTCCCTGCAGGCTTCTGGTGTTCAGCTTTAACTTGCTGACACACAGGACACCTCAGAACAAACTCTGCAACGTCCTTCTTCATCCCAGGCCACCAATACAGATCCTTCAAATTCCGATACATCTTGGTGCTCCCTGGATGCATAGCATACATGGAAGAATGGGCTTCTTCCAGGACTAACTTCCTTAAGTTATCCACATCCGGCACTATCATTCTTCCATTATAACAAGCTACTTGATCTTTTGAGTCATGAAACCCATCTTGCTTCTCATTTCCATACTCAGATCTTATATGTTGAACTGCAGCATCATCTAGCTGTGCTTCTTTAATCTGCTCTCTTAGGGTAGGTTTAATATGCATCTCAGCTAACAAACCGGCTAGCAATGACACCTTCAACTGTACATTGTCTTGCCTTAAAGAGATAAGCATATCTCTTCTAGAGCATACTAAAGAGTTTAGTTGTGCTCTATTCATGGTTGATGTTGCTGATTTCCTACTCAAGGCATCTGCAACAACATTGGCCTTACCTGGATGGTAATCAATTGTACAGTCGTAGTCCTTGATTAACTCCATCCAGCGACGTTGCCTCATGTTGAGCTCATGCTGAGAGAAGATATACTTAAGGTTTTTGTGGTCTGTGAAAATTTGAAATGTCTCTCCGTAGAGATAATGTCTCCAGATCTTCAAAGCATGAACCACAGCTGCTAACTCCAGATCGTGTGTTGGATAATTCTCCTCGTGTTTCTTAAGCTGTCGGGAAGCAAAAGAAATCACTTGTTTATCCTGCATCAACACACATCCTAGTCCATTTTTGGAAGCATCACAGAAAACTACATATCCTTTTCCTTGTTCAGGTAGCACTAATACAGGTGCACTTGTCAACCTCTCCTTCAGCAACTGGAAAGATTGTTGACACTTATCACTCCAAGAAAAAGGAACGTCTTTCCGGGTTAACTTGGTCAAAGGTAAAGCTATAGAACTAAAGTTCTTAATGAACCTTCGATAATAGCCAGCTAACCCCAAGAAACTTCGAATCTCCGTCGGTGTTTTCGGTTGTTCCCATTGTAGAACAGATTCTACCTTTGTAGGGTCAACACGAATTCCCGAGGCGGATATTACATGTCCAAGAAAAGATACCTCCGGCAGCCAGAACTCACACTTGCTAAACTTAGCATACAACTTATGTTCTCTTAGCAAGGTCAAAGCTTGGCGAAGATGCTGCTCATGCTGCTGAGCATCTTTACTATAAATCAGTATGTCATCTATGAAGACGACAACACACTGATCAAGGAAAGGTCGAAAAACTCTATTCATGAGTTCCATAAATGCAGCTGGTGCATTGGTTAGTCCAAACGACATAACCGTGAACTCATAGTGACCATATCTTGTCCTAAAGGCAGACTTGGATATGTCACTATCCTTAATACGAAGTTGGTGATATCCAGACCTCAAGTCTATCTTTGAAAAGACTGTTGCACCACGCAACTGGTCAAAGAGATCATCAATCCTCGGCAGAGGATACTTATTCTTTATTGTCACTTTATTGAGTTGTCTGTAGTCGATGCATAACCGCATTGACCCATCTTTCTTTTTAACAAACAAGACCGGAGCACCCCAAGGTGAAGTACTCGGTCGGATAAAACCTCTCTCAAGTAACTCTTGAAGCTGTTTCTTGAGTTCTGCCATCTCGGCAGGAGCCATTCTATACGGAGTTTGAGCTATGGGTTTCGTATCTGGAATCAGATTGATTTCAAAGTCAATCTCCCGAGGTGGTGGTATACCAGGAAGTTCTTCAGGAAACACATCTTCGAATTCCCTGACTATGGGAACTTCGGCAGGATTGGAACTTTCCTTGGTAACATCTACCACATGGGCTAAGAATGCATAACATCCTTGCCTCAACAGCTTATCAGCAACCATAGCTGATACAAGACAGGTGGGCAGAATCTTTCTTTCACCTTGAAAGATCCATGTGTTGCTTTCATCAGCAAACACAGCCAACTTGGACTCACAATCCAAGACAACTCTATACCTTTCTAAGGTATCCATCCCAAGGATTATATCAAATCCCTGCATATCAAGTGGTATAAGATCCACTTGAATGCAATGGTCAGAAAAGAAAAGGATGCAGGGAGAACATACCTCCTGCAAAACAACAGACCCACTCAACGGAGTCTCTAACAACAAACCATCTGCTCTATGACTAACAGTCACATTACAGTTACGAATCACTTCACGAGTGATGAAAGAGTGCGTAGCACCCGGATCAATCAGAACGGATACAACACAGGATATCGACATATCAGAATATAAAAGTTTCATCTGACCTGCCACTACCCGTGGATTGACCACTGCCTCAGGTGGGTTCATAGCATAGAACCTCGCAGTCGCCTGGTGTTGAGGTGGTGCTGATGATCCAGCTTGAGACGCTTGTCCACGTCCTCGAGCTGCTCCTTGATGTTGTCTATTCTGAGATCCCTGTTGATTCTGTCTCGGGGTTTGTTGTGTCACACCGATAGGCCTAGAACGGCAATCCTTCATCAAGTGTCCCACCTTACCACAGTTGTAGCAACTCTTCTCCTGTTGTTGTGGTCTGGGTGGTCCAGTAACTGACACTGATGCAGAACTGTGTGTCCCTTGAAGCGGTTGACTCCACCCTCTACCTCTGCTTGGTGTCCCTTGAGTTTGAAAACTTGATCTGGGTGGTGGAGGGTTAGGTGCAGAGAATCTAGGTTTCTTGGGATCCCTAGATGAAGAACCCTGGAACTGTGGATATCTTTTATGGGTTTGTCTTTTCTCAACCACAGATCTCTCTATCCTTCGGACTGACTCAACGAAGGTAGAGAATCTTTCTCTATTTTCTAAGGCAGACACAGGGGTTGACATATCGGAATTCAAACCCTTTTCAAATCTTCTGATTCTTTCCTCATCCGTAGCGGCCATGTGCGGACAGAACCGCAGCAACTCCATGAACTTAGCTTCATACTCACTAATGTTCATCATACCCTGCCTTAGTTTCTCAAACTAAGAGATCTTCTCATCTAGGAAGGTCTTTGGAAAATATCTATTGATAAATTCCCGACGAAACTCTTCCCATGAGAACTCTACTCCAGGTCTCTTCTGCTCTTCCATGTTCCACCAGTGACCAGCACTGCCTTTGAGAAGATAGACAGCATGTCTAACCTTCTCAGCTTCCGGAATCATAAGAATCCTGAAAGCCTTCTCCAACTCTGTCAACCATAAGTCAGCATCTGCAGGGTCGGCAGTTCCGAAGTACTCGGTAGCTCCGACACGACGAAGTCGTTCGAACGTCTTACCGATACCTTGTGCTTCAGGCTGGATAGGTGCCCTAGGTGCAGGAATGGGCATCCTATCGGTTATATGTGTCATGGCAGTCATGAACTGCCCGAACATCGTCTGTACAGCTGGATCACTCATGTCAGCTGGGTCGAACTGGGGTGGCTCTCTTGGCGACTCAGGTGCAGGTTGTTCTATTCTCGGAACTCTTGCACCGCCTCGAGGTGCACTAGCACTACTCTCTGCCACGTGCTCATCACGATGTTCTGACATTCTTATGTATCTTCTTCTCTTGAGGAGCAGAAGATTCTATTAGATAAGGAAGGAGTACTAAAGGTAGACTCGACATCCTAAGTCCTATGCCTCTGTAGACTCAACTGAGCCTGGAGCTCTGATACCACTACTTGTGGGCTCTGATCTCCAAACCATGACATAAACACGATTAAAACTTAGCGGAAGCGAATCGGTAATCAGCGGAAGACAAAAATCACGGGAAATTAAAACTTTTCGAGATAAGAACTTGTATCCATAAAAACTCCTTTCATAAAGAGAGGTAACTGTTTACATCTCAGGATAATTACTTCTTGAGTAATTATATACATCAAGATACAAAATCTCAAGATCACATAACACAAGCCTCCAAGACCTGAGAGTACAGAGGACACATAGGACTGACTCTAACTACACCACATGGCAGGACAAATCTCCACCTGAGATTACTGCTGCCCCTGGTGCTGCTGCTGCTGAGACTGATCACCTGTAGGCTGGTTTCTTCGTCTCCGACGTCCACCTAAAAAGTTGAAGTCTACGGGGTGAGACAATTATACATAATTGTCCCAGCGAGAGTTATAACTCTTCGCCAAAAGCTTTATTATAACATCAAAGATTATTTTAAACAGTAAAGCCTTCAAAGCATTCTATAACAGTTGCAGATATAACAAGATCTCTACAAATTAGGAGATATGGAGAATATCAACATTATTGCAATGTAACATCAATCAACTAACTTGGAGTCATCTCTAACAAGTTATACTACATGGTTGATTATGTTTTACAAACAACATTATGCCCTGTGGAGATGAGGCTTACCACTCAAACTCCAACTGATCGCTGAGAAGCCGCATCAGTATCATACATAGGTCATTAAGAGAGCCGGATTCTCATGACCTTCACCTTCCTCAGTCAGTAAGAGGATCACTTGTAGGACATCTCGTGTCTCTACTATTATATCTCACCAGGGTAAACTGGTCCTTCGCTATTCTAGAGTCACAGTGGCATTCTGTACTCTCTTCGTCATCAGGAGGTTTCATATTTACCTACCACTGATATGGATATCTGTGATGTCTTCGTCATCAGGAGGTTTCATGTTTACCTACCACTGATACGGTATGGAACTATAGTGAAGGATGGATGGATTACACATCTACATCACTTTCCTACACTAGGATGTAAGGTTCTACACATCCATGTACCCCACATACTCAAAAGTATGTGCTCCAGGAGTTCCCTAAGGAAAACCTGTTTCACCATCACTTAATTTCTGACAATGATGGATCTATGATCAGGGCTCTACATTATACTTGATTAGTTAGGTACATTCAGTATTCTTTAACAGCATACATTGTCCTTCAAACAATAACAATAGCATAGCAGCTATAAAAGAAGAATACTAAATGTAACAAGCCTAACTCATATCAATCATCATTTCTCATTATCCTTATCACAAGTCATCTCTAAGGCATGACCTTGATGGTATTCATGGCTCTCATAGCCCAGTATCAGCATAGGATGCCACTGGCAAGGCATCAGATTACATTACTTATTCATAAGGCTAACAACATGCCTTTAATGAATATAACATCAACATCCATACCTGGATATGATTACCTTCATATCAGAACATGCATGGTTAATACATCTGATAAAGGTAATACAACAATAAGGAATGTACTTCCTACTTTTGTCATAAGAGTTAAATCTTTAATTCTATTCAAATAGAGTTTATTGCTCAAAAGCATGCCATTACCCTTGAATTAGGGTTTACTATTCACATTACATGTCATCACCCTTGAATTAGGGTTTACTATTCACATCAAGGTGAATTAAACTCATAACATCATCATGTATGAGTAACATCTTCATTGATGCTCTTGGATTAGTTAAAGGTTCATCATTTATCATAATTAGGGTTTCTATGATCTCACACAGGTGGATCATACCCTAATTATGCTCATTTCTGTGTATTGGGGATGCTTCAATTGAGTTTCCATTTAAAAAGGGTATTTTCTCTCTCTAGAAGTACTTTCTCTCTCTAGAAGTACTTTCTCTCTCATCATAAGGTTGGGTGATGTCAACATCACTCTAAAACAGGTTGGGTTGAGTCATCATAGGCTAACATAGCCAAAAACATCACCATTAAGTGATTAGAGTTACTTTCTCTCTCTAGGGTACTTTCTCTCTCTAGAGTACTCTCTCTTTCATCATACTAATGGTTGATGATAACATTAGACTAGATCAAGTTGGATAGAATCATTATTACTAAAAACATCATTCTCATGTAATTAGAGTTTGAATTGAGCAAGGTATAACTCAATTGACCCTTCAGGGGTATCTTGGTAATTCACCCCATTGATCATCATCATAGTCAAAAACCTTAGTCAAATAACCCCTTACTATCCTAGATTATCATTAGGGTTTGATTTAAGCAACATTGAACCATTTACATCATCAAATGATTGAATGTGGTCAACCTTGAATCACATTGATTAATTCCAATCATTAATCATTAATTGAATTGAGATCGGTTGAAAGTGTTGACCGGTTGCCCACTTTGACCCTCCAAGATCGCGAGCCCCTTTCTAGCTCCAAGACCGTGAGCCCCCTTAGGCTTCAAGACCGTGAGCCTCTTCATGGTCTTGAGACCGTGAGCCCCCTCATGGTCTTGAGATCGTGAGCCCCCTCATGGACTTGAGATCGTGAGCCCCCTCATGGACTTGAGACCGTGAGTCCCCTCATGGACTTGAGACCGTGAGCCCCCTCATGGTCTTGAGACCGTGAGCCCCCTCATGGTCTTGAGACCGTGAGCCCCCTCATGGTCTCAGCCGCTTGGTCCTTCAACAGGGCTCAAAGATGCAACCGATAATGTCAACCCATGTTGAAGCCCTCAAATGGTCAAAGCTATGTTGACCACTATGGGTTTAGTCAATTAAGATTATGCTTGATCACTTGGTCATTCAATTGACCCATAATGGTTAACCAATTATAGTTGAAATCGATTCAATTAGGGTCTATCAATGTTCACCCATCAACACTCAACAGTGTGCATCAACACAAAGTTGAACCCTTCAATTGAGCTCCAATTGGGCCCAAACTTGGCCCAAACGGTCTTGAGATCATGTGGGTGGACCCCACATGGTCTTGAGACCGTTTGCCCAAGATTTCATCAAAGTCTAAGGTGATTTGATAGGGGTTGAACCATGATTGAACCACAAAATAGAATTTTGATTAAATTGATAACTTATTTGCAATTGGGTCCTCAATTGGTCAAATCACTCAACCCTAGACCTTCAAACGGTCTTGGTTGATTTCCCTCACGGTCTTGAGACCGTTTGGTGACCCCCAAATGGTCTTGAGACCGTTTAGGTCAATCAACCCTAAAAACCCTAATTAGGTCACCATAATTTCAGTACTGATTTTGTCTAGGGTTAGCCCTAGTATTCACCCTTCAACTCTTAGCCCGTTTGGAATTAGACCATCAAACTTGGTGAGTTGTTAATTAACATAATTTTGAACAGTAATCTCATACGGTCAACGCTTAGTCAACGACCTTACACGGTCTTGAGACCGTTTGCCCAAAAAGGCAATTTCAGACCGTTTGAGAATCAGCAATTAATTCATTTAAAGTTGTGACTTAACAAGGTCATATCTCCCGATTCCTTTGGAGTTAGTCTCTCAAATTTTGAGGGTAATTAGCCTATATAATTAGGAACAGAGATCTTATACGGTCCACGCTCGGTCAACGGGGACAAACGGTCTTGAGACCGCGAGCCCTCTCACGGTCTCGAGACCGTTTGCTCACCTCGCGGTCTTGAGTCCGAGAGAGCAAACTGTTAGGACCGTTTAAGGAAAAGAAAAGCGGTGGGTTTTTCTTGGAAATCACGCCTTCCTCTTCTAGCTCAAGAACAGTACAGATATCCCACGGGTTTGCTTGCAAAATAGCAGGGAAAAGTAGGGAAATACTAAGAGCTATCATCAAATCGCATATAAAGATGCACATAGTAAAGCATAGGTTTAGAGTTATAAAACCCGCCTAAAGCTTGCTTCTTGAGCTCCAAGCTTTCAAGCTCCAAGCTCTAATGGCGTCCTTGAGTTCCCACAGGTTGGCCAAGGTGAAAACTCCAAGGAAGGATGAAAAGAGACGGCTAGAAAGATAGAGTTTCGAGAATTAGCCATGAAGATGACCTTGAATTCGAATTCTAACCATGGAATTAGGCAAGAAGAGGGGTTTAAACCTACCTTGCACCCCTTTTTCGTCCTCCTTAGCTCCAAGGAAGTCCTTGGTCGTCTTTGGTGAAATGAAACAGTAAGGGAACGAAGGTTAAGTTCCCTTGCAACTAAGGGAAGGAGAGCTTATATACATGGGGTAGGATTTTCAACATTAGTTCATAAGTTTCCCTTAATTCCAACTAAGTCCTTCCTTTATTACTTGCTCGTCCCTTCCTCTTTATTCTAAGGACAAACCTTATCTTAAGTTATAGAAAAGAAGGCAAGGAAGAACAATCTAATAATAAAGTTCATACTTAAAGGGATATTGCACATGTACCCTGATTATTCAATCACAAAGCCTATTTCTTAACTTGATAACTCAATTGAGGTGAATTCCTCATCATTTCTTCTCTCAATGATGGCAAGAGTCTAAAAAGATACTTTAGATGACATTATTTACAAATTGCATCCCTTTATTTGGGTAAATTGCATTTTACCCCAAATTAGGGTTTTCAAGCCCTGGGATTGCTTCCACAGCTGCACCTTGGTGCTCTAGCTTGGGAAATCCCTCAAACTTTGCCAAAGAGATTCTCATGATGTCTCAACATCAGAGGAACATCTCATCATGTGCAAATTGCAAGCTAACCCTTTCAACTGGGTAAATTGCACATAGGTCCCTGTATATCAAAACAATGCTACAACTTTAAATAAAAAGGAGCAAATACTGAAATATACGTTTCTGAGAAGCTTAATTACATGCTCAGAGTTAATCACAAAGATTTAATTACATATTTAGGCAAAACACCTAGGGTTAACTCATAACCCAGGTCAGGGATGTTACAAAGGTCACACCTTGTTGGTTTACATGGAGTCCATGTTGGATCTCATGGCCTTGAGCTATGTTTCATATTCTGCTCCTGCAATAGTATTTAGGTAGGTTGTTGACTCATCTTTATGATCAACTCACCGCCTTCTTGAGTTATAATATATCATAATCTTTCAAACTCAAGGTGTGTCTTGCTAGAACTACGAGTTATGTGTGTTACATAAGGAACTTGAGATTCCACAACAACTTGTGATTCTCATTGTTCCCACTATACCTCTTTAGGTTCAATGTTTTTTCTTATTTATATCAAACATTTTGAGTTCTACTTTTACTCCCACTGATTCCTTTGGAACTACGTTCCACATTAGGAATACAGCCATCCTGATCAACAAACAATTTTGTTGTAGGATTGGGATAAGAGTAGTATTTAACAAAATAACATTTACATGATCTTGTAGACAAAGCTTTTAAGAAACTATTTTCTTGTGTAATCATTCATCCCTAATCACTATAAAATACACATAGGGACACCTCCCATGCCATCTCTCATATGGTGTCTCGTGAACCAATTTTAAACGGTACATTGTTTAGTGTTAAGCATATGCCTAGAGAAAATTAGAAGATCAGCTAGATTTTATTGATAATTGCACTGTGAATAATAGGGTGTGATATCTTCATTCTGATACACTTCCTAGATACACTATCATTGTGTTTCAAGTGGAGTTCATCATGACACATTATCACAATCTCTCTAGAAGTACCTCAAACTCTTTGTAACGACCCTGACCTGGGTTATGAGGTAACCCTATTTTTTTTGACTAATAAATTTGCTTAGAACTTTCATATAATCCTCTAAGGTGTTTTGTTATCATGTAACACACTCATGTTTCAAGTTTGGTCCCGATTGAATGTTGTTTGAGCAATTTTCCTTTGTTTTGGACCAAAGTGAAATTTACCCAAATTGAGTGGCTATAATGCAACATGTCACATATTTAACATGCCTCATGTATTGTATCATCATTATTGAGATAATGATGCAAGGTGGTGGCTTTTGGAAAGCCTACATTCCAAGTTTGAACTTGTCTGAACAATACTGGTACCTTGTGCACCAATTTTGGTAAAAATTGTAATTTACCCAAAATGTGGGGTTGATATGCAAATTATCACCTCTAGAGTGTTTCTATTTCCTCTATGTATCATTTATAGGAGAGAGAATGAATTATACACCATGTTTGATTCCATTATGAATGATGGTAATCTTGGTGATGAAATGACCAAGAAAAAGGGTTGAATTTGGAAGCTTAACTTGAGTTGTATTAAGTTTAAAAGCTTATATATGAGTGCCTATCGGCCATGGAGCCCAAGGAGGCGTCCCATATCGTTTTGTGAACTCTTGTAAAAGTCCATATCGTGAAAAGCAGCTCAAGGAGGTGAGGTGTGACGGTCAACAAGTTTCCTTAGAAAAAGTGTATCGGCTTGACTTAAAATAGTGATTAAACCTAGATGACTTATCCAAATGGATAAGTAATAGACGAATTTGCATCTCAAGATGATCCTCAACCGTTTTTCAAGACAATATAAATGTTGATGCATGCATGTACACGTGTCACCCATGCATGACACGTGGAACCTACTAGCTCAAAATGTTGACACCTCATTTTTGCCTTTCTTCATGATCAGCAAGTATATATACCCCTAGTTTCACCCCTTGGTGCAATTTTGCGACCCTTACCACCCTCCTACCCTAAGGTATCGTGCATAGAGCTCCCATATCGTGAAGGGATGTTGTGGTATCGTGCATGTCCCTTGGGGTATCGCCCATGGCAAGACCATATCGGCCAAGTAGGTGAAATTGGCCATATAAGGTGATATCGGCCAATAGGGTGAAGAGTTTGAGTGCCATATCGTGCAAGTGAGTGCCATATCATGCAAGTGAGTGCCATATCGTGCAAGAGGGTTGGCATATCGTGAAAGGGAACAAGGGTATCGTGCATAGGCCTTGGGTATCGGCCATGGCAAGTGTATCAGCCATACCATGTTGATATTGTCCATAGCAAGTTGATATCGGCCAATTGAAGTGATTTTGGCCACAAGTGAGGGGGTATCGGCCACAAGAAAAGTTGTGTCGGCCAATAGGAATTCCATATCACCCAAGAGTGGTAGGGTGTCTTCCAAGGAGCTAAGGAACTCAAAACTTAACCCTAAGGTAAGATATAGTTGTCTTCAAGCTTGAATTGAAGCATGGAATTAGGGTTATGATCTACCTTTCTTTTCTTCTTCACCAATTGCGTATCCATGGTGATTCCTTGTATATGAAGGAGTTGTGAACGAGCCTTGTACCTTTGATAAAGTCATCTTCAACCTTAGGAACATGGAGCTTTGGACCTTGAAGCTTTGAAGTGGTTCTTAAGGCGGGTTATATAACTTGAACTCAATCATGTTATTATTCATCACCTAAATTGTTGTATTTAATGATCTACTTTTAATTCCAAAATTTCCTGAAATAGTTGATGAAATTATGAGTTATAGTAGTTTCTTAGACCTTTTGACTTGAACTATAATAGTTATAATAAAGGTCTAGAGCTTGAAGATTGTGATATCACCTTATAAAAGTGATATCGGGTGCATGCACATAAGCAAGCACCTCTAACCCGATATGATGATGCACCTATTTCACTAAAATGATATGAATAGGTTTGTAAACCTTATTGAACGATATAGGGGTGTAGTATACACCTCTTTCACGATAGGAAGTCTATTATAGACTCCATGCACGATACAAGGTCAATTGTATACTTGTAAGTTGACAAGAAACCCTAAATTGGGTAACCCGATATAAGTGAAGAGTAATAAGTGATATTACATGATATGATCATATGATACATCATTGATACTTAGTATCATGAGGCCTACATGACCTTGTATGACATGGTTGCACGATAGGGTTGCACGATACACAACCCTAAACAATATGGTAACCCTAACCCATCATGGCTAACCCTAGATGGTGACTAGCCCGATAGGGTGATTGAATGTACTTCTATCCCAACATGGTGATGGGTTAATACCTCATAAGTATCATGGGTGACACATACATATATCTTGTGCCCGATATGAGGACAAAAAGGTACCTCATGCCCGATATGGAGACAAGTGCAAATCCTAGCCCGATATGGTGAGTGTCTATACACCTACAATCCGATATGGTGAACATATGCACATGATTTAACCCTATACACCTTGTAAAGGTAAGGGCAAGACACTCTTAGGAGTGATGAGTGTAACACCAAGTAATGGTGTGGATAATACCTTGATAGGTGAAACACCTAGAGTGGTTGATAATGGTTAATCCTATATCAATAATGCCTTAACCCGAGATGAGTTCATATCATTAATGATAGTTGAATAATTCAATTGTGTGACTTATGACCAATACATTACATGATAAATGTGATGAGATAGTGCATAAAGTATTAGGATGGGACATACCCTAATACAATATAAGTTAATGAACTTAAGTATGTTAATAGTGATGAGGGAAGTGATACATCAAGACATGATAGATATCACATCCAGCACTTCAAGGTTGATGTACCTTGATGCACCTTAAATCCAATATACTTGGATGAGTAACACATGAAGTGTGTTATGTCAATTTTTACATTGACATGTAATAATTTTAATGCACTTTGATAAGTATGGGCTAACATACTTTGAGAAAGGGTTAAGCCAAGTTAATAAAGTCTGATGTAATCATACCCTGGTAAAGATGAGAGAGGAACTCATACCTTGTGTTGATGATTCATTTAATGATAAATGATGAGAATAAATAAGTATGATTGAATACTTATGACATCAATGTTTTCTCCTAGATGTTTGGAGCAATGAATTAGGGTTTGATCATTGATAATATGACCTAGAAAACCTAAATGGTTAATTATGGAAAATCCTAATGAAGGGTAATGATATGTAAGAGAAACCCTAATCGATAAGAAAGGAAAACCCTAACCCTGATGATGGGAAGGTTGTATCTCTTTTATTTCATAAGCCTAGTAAGGCTTGTTAAATACTTGTATAACAAGTATAATGATCAATGGCCTTGTGAGCCATGTGAATAAGTTGTTGCCTAGTGAGAGGTGACAAGATGTGCAATGGCCTTGTGAGCCATGTGAATAAGTTGTTGCCTAGTGAGAGGTGAAAATATGTGCAATGGCCTTGTGAGTCATGTGAATAAGTTGTTTCCTAGTGAGAAGTGACAAGATGTGCAATGGCTTTGCGATCCATGTGAATAAGTTGTTGCCTAGTGAGAGGTGACAAGATGTGTGATGGCCTTGTGAGCCATGTGAATACTTGCACAACAAGTGAAATGAATACCTTGGTCTAAGGACCTAGAGGTAATGGTTACATGTTATAGAGGTAACAATGTTATGTGATGATCTAAGGGTTTGAATACCCAAATCCAGCAATCATGATAATGATTATGTGAAGGGATGAGAATTCCCAGTAATGTGATAAGGGACTGAGATCCCAAGTATCATGTATTTTAAAGATTTGAAAAGTATGTGATAGATGTATTATACCTTTCTTTGTAGCATTTTTCATAATAATTCATGTGTGAAACTTGACTGATGCTAAAAGAATATGGTAATGCACTTAATTAATCAAGTGGAATTTTATCATGTAGTGCCCTGGCCATAGATCCATCATCGTCAGCAGCTGGTGATGGTGAAACGGGTTCTGCTACGGGTTAATCCGGAGCGCATATTGTTGAATATGCGGGGTTGCTCCTAGCCACAAATAGGAAGGTTAGAGTATAACTTCAGTTGTAGACTCCAGAGCACGATTTTAGGCCCGTGGCTCAGTGTGATAAGAGCATGGTCAATAGGCCCATGGCTCAGTGTGATAGAGCATGAATGCGTTCATGGCTCAGGGAGCACGGTGAACTGGCTCGTGGCTCGATTCACTAGCGTCGACACCTGTACCAAGGTGGGCTAGGCAGAGGGTAGCATGACCCTGTGTGACTAAGGTCACTTAAGTAAGAGACTGTGGTCCTTCTTGTGGTCTCGTACTAACCGAGAAGTGGGAGGTCATGGAGTCCGGCTCTTCCATGGACCTTGTATGGTACCGATTTCGACTCCGTAATGGTCGGTTGGATTTGAGCGGTACGGCTCACTTCCTCAGGGCTTAAGTGTGATTGTAAAATGTAATCAGCCATGTAGCATATCTGCCTAAGGATCGAATATGGAAAACATTGCTTGATGCATAATACAGTAATACCTTATAGTTTATAGATGTTATTTATGTTTCTTTACATTCCTTGCAAAGCAGATAGATGAATTATAATCTACCATGGGTAGATGCAATGTTCTCCTTATGAAAGGAGATTACTTCATTCTGTTCATATAGTGAATTATCCTACTTGTTAATATAAAAAGAACCTCTGCTCAGTTTATAAATGCTTAATCTGTGATAATAATATGGTCGGTGAAGAGTTATATCTCTCGCTGGGACAATTACAATTGTCTCACCCCCGTGGGACCCAAATTTTTAGGTGGATGTGCACAAGGAGGTGAAGACCTTTTTGCAGAGGAAGAACAACAGCTGAAGCAGCAGTGACAACTTAGGTTGAGTGTACTGTCTGTCATGTCTTGTAGATATGAGTCCTATGTGTCGTCTCTGTACTCTCAGGTCCTTGGAGTTGGTTCGTACTGGTTTTATCATCAATAAGAGATTTTGTCTTATGCGCCTCGAGGTTTTATGTTGCTCATGTATAGTTTGGTAAAGCAACTGTTATATGTTATCCTCGAGATGAGATGTACCAGATATGTACAATGTGAATAATGATGTATATAACGTTTTGGACCTTTCAGTAAGAGTTTTCCTTGGAATGGATCTCTTTGAAAAAAATGGTTTTAATTTTTAGTGATTTTTGTTAATCTGTTGTTTATGTTTAATTTCGCTTAATTAGTAACGATTTGATTGTCGGTCGTTACAGTTTTGGTATCAGAGCTTAAGGTTCGCTAAGTCTACAGAGACATAGGACTACGGTATTGAGTTTTTGTTAGTGTCCTTCAGTATACCCTATAGTGACTTCTGTTTGTGTAGAAGAAAGGGTGAAGTTTATAAATGATTGGGGAACACGAGGAATACATTGTTGAGGGCAATGTTGTTGCACCAAGAAAGGGTACAAGGGATCGGGAAAGAGAAGAATGAATGCCTGAGAATTCCCATCATGACCCGATCAGGATAGAGAATCCTATGTTTATGCTCTTGTTGGGCAGGTTAGGACAACAATGATGCATATAGTAGACTGGATACTAGCATTACAACCTAGGTTACTAGTCCTCAATGCAGAAACTTTGGGCTTTGAAAGGGTTCCTGAAAGACATAGTCATGTTGGAACAGTGGAAATGTGGGAAAGATTAACATATAGCAAGAAAGTAGACTCTGCCATAAGTTTAGACAGATAGTATATCTGTGATGGCAGTGCCCAAGAAGGGGCAATAAGCTGATAATTAAGGAAATGTCATTACAAATCTAGAGACTTTTGCCTAGTGGTTCTAAAAAGCCAAAAGTAACAACATGAAATAGCTAGACTCTATGGGTTGAGTCAACCTAAAGCAGTGGATGACCACGAGGGGTAACAATCAGATAGAGCTTTTTCATTTTGATATGCCTTCTTTTGATGTTACCTGATAATCCTAAAAAGGATTGATGTTATGGACTTCCCTATTGATTATCCTATGGGGACATAGGGAAGAAATGATGAGAACTAGAATTTCTATTATGTTCAGTATTCTTTTAAATGATCTATAATTACTCTTATATGTGTGAAAAAGGATGAGGTATAGAAGAGATGCCTAGAGAAAATCCAGGAATGTTAAATCATGTGTTGGTTATTATACGAAAAGTAAGGAATATGATAGTAAACAAAGTGCATACTACTTAATCTCAGTACTTGTATACCCTGGCCAAGTATATAATTATTGGAGATAAGGTGAGTATGGGACTCTTAGATTGTTATCTTTCTGATTACTCTAATCAAGTAGTCATTCTGAGACGATCTAATGAGTATAATGAAACTGGAAATATGGTATGGACATGTATATCACATCCTAAGTGCAATAAAGTGGAATCTGAGATGATCTCAGATCAATCTATGTATGAGGAAATGAAAAGTATAATCCTCATGATAAGAGAATGAGAACAAGGGAGGCGATCCATGTCAGATAAAGAATGTGTGTATAGTAAATATCTTTTCCCATGATGTGGAAATGGGAAATGTGATAAAATCACAAAATGCTCATGAACATGTTAGACAATAACAAAGAAAGGAATATGTTCCTTTGCGTTCTATCCCTTCAGGGACATGGCAATCAAGTGAGACTTATGGCACTTGATGTGCATGAGTTAAAAATGTTAAATTGATGGATACTTAGAAAACTATCAGTTCATCTTGGACCTTGGTTCTAAGATAAAGATATGTGTAATAAATAATGTCCCAAGATGAAACAAAGATCCTTTTATATGTGTGGCTTTGGTAATAACAACAGAGGGATGGAAATGATGAGGATGTGATGTGTTTTTGACACATGTGATGGATACCAAGATAAGAAATTCTGGTATCTAAGAAGTATCAAGTGATATGGAAAAGTAAAAGCATAACTCCTAATCAACTGATTTATGTGGCTTACCTGGGATGGCCAACTGTGAAATCAGTCTAGTTACATAAAATAGTATGGGCATCGCATGTTAGGGGTTTATGCTCTGCATAAACATAACATCGATAAGGATGTACTAATTGAAGGAACAATTGTAAAATCATTGTGGGAAAATCTTATCAAGCTAAAAATGATTCCCTAGAATACCCCTACCTAGATTTGTTTAGGCAGCTTATACATAACATCTAAAGATACCTCTAAGATAAGTTCTTAATTGATAAGTAACCTCCCCTTATTATAAGAGAATGTACAACTAATGAGATAGTTGGTACAAGTAGTAAGAAATTTTAATGTTGTGTCAGTAGATTAGATGACACAGTAGATATATGACAAGACTTGTAGTCACAAGTGGGTGACAGAACATGACTCTGGTCTTTCCTTTAAAAGTAAAATGCTAAATGAGGAGTATGGGAGACTTCCCAAAATCTTGTCACATAAAGTTGTAAGTTGAGAAAGGTGACAAATCAGTAAGGTATGACACCTGAGTTAAATAAGGTATGAATGATGTTTCCCTGACTAAGAAAAGTATTACCTGACATAGAGTTGACTCTACAGTCAATAATGAAAAAGACAGTTGAATATGTGCCCTATCTGAAAGATTCAATGATATCCCTGTGTGGAAGAACTTTGTGTTGATCAAAGTTCTATATCATCTCCATGACATTAAGATGTTATGTGGAGACTTGATGGTATGATGAATGAATAATATATGTCTTCCTTTACCTGGGATTTCGGGGACGAAATCCTTGTTAGGGGTTTATAACTTGTAACGACCCTGACCTGGGTTATGAGGTAACCCTATTTTCTTTGACTAATAAAGTTTCTTAGAACTTTCATATAATCCTCTAAGGTGTTTTGTTATCATGTAACACACTCATGTTTCAAGTTTGGTCCCGATTGAATGTTGTTTGAGCAATTTTCCTTTGTTTTGGACCAAAGTTCAATTTACCCAAATTGAGGGGATATAATGCAAAATGTCACATATTGAACATGCCTCATGTGTTGTAGCATCATTATTGAGAGAATGATGCAAGGTGGTGGCTTGTGGAAAGCCTAAATTCCAAGTTTGAACTTGTCTGAACAATGTTGGTACCTTGTGCACCAATTTTGGTACAAATTGTAATTTACCCAAAATGTGGGGTTGATATGCAAATTACCACCTCTAGAGTGTTTCTATTTCCTCTATGTATCATTTAGAGGAGAGAAAATTAATGATACACCATGTTTGATTCCATTACGAATGATGGTAATCTTGGTGATGAAATGACCAAGAAAAAGGGTTGAATTTGGAAGCTTAACTTGAGTTGTATCAAGTTGAAAAGCTTATATATGAGTGCCTATCGGCCATGGAGCCCAAGGAGGTGTCCCATATCGTTTTGTGAACTCTTGGAAAAGTCCATATCGTGAAAAGCAGCTCAAGGAGGTGAGGTGTGATGGTCAACAAGTTTCCTTAGAAAAGGTGTATCGGCTTGACTTAAAATAGTGATTAAACCTAGATGACTTATCCAAATGGATAAGTAATGGACGAATTTACAACTCAAGATGATCCTCAACCGTTTTGCAAGACAAGATAAATGTTGATGCATGTATGTACACGTGTCACCCATGCATGACACGTGGCACCTACTAGCTCAAAATGTTGACACCTCATTTTTGCCTTTCTTCATGATCAGCAAGTATATATACCCCTAGTTTCACCCCTTGGTGCAATTTTGTGAACCTTACCACCTTCCTACCCTAAGGTATAATGCATAGAGCTCCAATATCGTGAAGGGATGTTGTGGTATCATGCATGGGCCTTGTGGTATCACCCATGGCAAGACCATATCGGCCAAGTAGGTGAAATTGGCCATATAAGGTGATATCGGCCAATAGGGTGAAGAGTTGAGTGCCATATCGTGCAAGTGAGTGCCATATCGTGCAAGTGAGTGCCATATCGTGCAAGAGGGTTGGCATATCGTGCACGGGCACAAGGGTATCGTGCATAGGACTTGGGTATCGGCCATAGCAAGTGTATCGGCCATACCATGTTGATATTGTCCATAGCAAGTTGATATCGGCCAATTGAAGTGATTTTGGCCACAAGTGAGGGGGTATCAGCCACAAGCAAAGTTGTGTCGGACAATAGGAAGTCCATATCGCCCAAGAGTGGTAGGGTGTCGTGCAAGGAGCTAAGGAACTCAAAACTTAACCCTAAGGTAAGATATAGTTGTCTTCAATCTTGAATTGAAGCATGGAATTAGGGTTATGATCTACCTTTCTTTTCTTCTTCACCAATTGTGTATCCATGGTGATTCCTTGTATATGAAGGAGTTTTGAACGAGCCTTGGACCTTTGATAAAGTCATATTCAACCTTAGTAACATGGATCTTTGGACCTTGAAGCTTTGAAGTGGTTCTTAAGGCGGGTTATATAACTTGAACTCAATCATGTTATTATTCATCACCTAAATTGTTGTATTTAATGATCTACTTTTAATTCCAAAATTTCCTGAAATAGTTGAAGAAATTATGAGTTATAGTAGTTTCTTAGACCTGTTTACTTGAACTATAATAGTTATAATAAAGGTCTAGAGCTTTAAGATTGTGATATCACCTTATAAAAGTGATATTGGGTGCATGCACATAAGCAAGCACCTCTAACCCGATATGATGATGAACCTATTTCACTAAAATGATATGATTAGGTTTGTAAACATTATTGAACGATATAGGGGTGTAGTATACACCTCTTTCACGATATTAAGTCTATTATAGACTCCATGCATGATACAAGGTCAATTATATACTTGTAAGTTGACAAGAAACCCTAAATTGGGTAACCCGATATAAGTGAAGAGTAATAAGTGCTATTGCATGATATGATCATATGATACATCATTGATACTTAGTATCATTAGTCCTACATGACCTTGTATGACATGGTTGCACGATAGGGTTGCATGATACACAACCCTAAACAATATGGTAACCCTAACCCATCATGGCTAACCCTAGATGGTGACTAGCCCGATAGGGTGATTGAATGTACTTCTAGCCTGACATGGTGATGGGTTGATACCTCATAAGTATCATGGGCGACACATACATATATCTTGTGCCCGATATGAGGACAAAAAGGTACCTCATGCCCGATATGGAGACAAGTGCAAATCCTAGCCCGATATGGTGAGTGTCTATACACCTACAACCTGATATGGTGAACATATGCACATGATTTAACCCTATACACCTAGTAAAGGTAAGGGCAAGACACTCTTAGGAGTGATGAGTGTAACACCAAGTAATGGTGTGGATAATACCTTGATAGGTGAAACACCTAGAGTGGTTGATAATGGTTAATCCTATATCAATAATGCCTTAACCCGAGATGAGTTCATATCATTAATGATAGTTGAATAATTCAATTGTGTGATTTATGACCAATACATTACATGATAAATGTGATGAGATAGTGCATAAAGTATTAGGATGGGACATACCCTAATACAAGATAAGTTGATGAACTTAAGTATGTTAAAAGTGATGAGGGAAGTGATACATCAAGACATGATAGATATCACATCTAGAACTTCAAGGTTGATGTACCTTGATGCACCTTAAATCCAATATACTTGGATGAGTAACACATGAAGTGTGTTATGTCAATTTTTACATTGAGATGTAATAAGTTTAATGCACTTTGATAAGTACGGTCTAACATACTTTGAGAAAGGGTTAAGCCAAGTTAATAAAGTCTGATGTAATCATACCCTGGTAAAGATGAGAGAGGAACTCATACCTTGTGTTGATGATTCATTTAATGATAAATGATGAGAATAAATAAGTATGATTGAATACTTATGATATCAATGTTTGCTCCTAGATGTGTGGATCAATGAATTAGGGTTTGATCATTGATAATATGACCTAGAAAACCTAAATGGTTAATTATGGAAAACCCTAATGAAGGGTAATGATATGTAAGAGAAACCCTAATCGATAAGAAAGGAAAACCCTAACCCTAATGATGGGAAGGTTGTATCTCTTCGATTTCATAAGCCTAGTAAGGCATGTTAAATACTTGTATAACAAGTATAATGATCAATGGCCTTGTGAGCCATGTGAATAAGTTGTTGCCTAGTGAGAGGTGACAAGATGTGCAATGGCCTTGTGAGCCATGTGAATAAGTTGTTGCCTAGTGAGAGGTGACAAGATGTGCAATGGCCTTGTGAGCCATGTGAATAAGTTGTTGCCTAGTGAGAGGTGACAAGATGTGCAATGTCCTTGTGAGCCATGTGAATAAGTTGTTGCCTAGTGAGAGGTGACAAGATGTGCAATGGCTTTGCGATCCATGTGAATAAGTTGCTGCCTAGTGAGAGGTGACAAGATGTGTGATGGCCTTGTGAGCCATGTGAATACTTGCACAACAAGTGAAATGAATACATTGGTCTGAGGACCTAGAGGTAATGGTTACTTGTTATAGAGGTAACAATGTTATGTGATGATCTAAGGGTTTGAATACCCAAATCCAGAAATCATGATAATGATTATGTGAAGGGATGAGAATTCCCAATAATGTGATAAGGGACTGAGATCCCAAGTATCATGTGTTTTAAAGATTTGAAAAGTACGTGATAGATGTATTATACCTTTCTTTGTAGCATTTGTCATAATAATTCATGTGTGAAAACTTTACTGATGCTAAAAGAATATGTTAATGCACTTAATTAATCAATTGGAATTTTATCATGTAGTGCCCTGGCCATAGATCCATCATCAGCAGCAGCTGGTGATGGTGAAACGGGTTCTCCTATGGGTTAATCCGGAGCGCATATTGTTGAATATGTGGGGTTGCTCCTAGCCACAAATAGGAAGGATAGAGTACAACTTCAGTTGTAAACTCTAGAGCATGGTTTCAGGCCCGTGGCTCAGTGTGGTAAGAGCATGGTGAATAGGCCCATGGCTCAGTGTGATAGAGCATGAATGTGTTCATGGCTCAGGGAGCACGGTGAACTGGCCCGTGGCTCGATTCACTAGCGCTGACACCTGTACCAAGGTGGGCTAGGCAGAGGGTAGCCTGACCCTGTGTGACTAAGGTCACTTAACCAAGAGATTGCGGTCCTGCTTGTGGTCTCGCACTGACCGAGACGTGGGAGGTCATGGAGTCTGGCTCTTCCATGGACCTTGTATGGTACCGATTTCGACTTCACAATGGTCGGTTGGATTTGAGCGGTACGGCTCACTTCCTCGGGGCTTAAGTGTGATTGTAAAATGTAATCAGTCGTGTAGCATATCTACTTAAGGATCAAATATGGAAAACATTGCTTGATGTGCAATACAGTTATACATTATAGTTGATAGATGTTATTTATGTTTCTTTACATTCCTTGCAAAGCATATAGATGAATTATAATCTACCATGGGTAGATGCAATGTTCTCCTTATGAAAGGAGATTACCTCATTCTATTCATATAGTGAATTATCCTACTTGTTAATATAAAAAGAACCTCTGCTCAGTTTATAAATGTTTAATCTGTGATAATAATATGGTCGGTGAAGAGTTATATCTCTCGCTGGGACAATTACAATTGTCTCACCCCCGTGGGACCCAAATTTTTAGGTGGACGTGCACGAGGAGGTGAAGACCTTTTTGCATAGGAAGAACAATAGCTGAGGCAGCAGTGACAACTTAGGTTGAGTGTATTGTTTGTCATGTCTTGTAGATATGAGTCCTATGTGTCATCTCTGTACTCTCAGGTCCTTGGAGTTGGTTCGTACTGGTTTTATGATCAATAAGAGATTGTGGCTTACGCGCCTCGAGGTTTTATGTTGCTCATGTATAGTTTGGTAAAGCAACTGTTATATGTTATCCTCGAGATGAGATGTACCAGATATGTACAATGTGAATAATTATGCATATAAGGTTTTGGACCTTTCAGTAAGAGTTTTCTTTGGAATGGATCTCTTTGAAAAAAATGGTTTTAATTTTTAGTGATTTTTGTTAATCTGTTGTTTATGTTTAATTCTGCTTAATTAGTAACGATTTGATTGTCGGTCGTTACACTCTTGGTTTAAGTATTTCAACATCGATCATATTAATACTTTTACCGAGTTAGTTACATACTTCATTCATAATCTCTTGGAATATTTTAAGCGATTCATGTTTGTATTTCATTAAATACAAACTTCCATATCTATTAATAACATTAATAAATATATAATGAAGTACTTACAGCTACCTTTAGCATTTATTCTAAAAGGTCTTATGTACATCATTATGTACTATACCTAATAGAATACTCATTCTCCCACTACATCTAGTGAAGATACTTTTGTCATATTGCATAAGAAATAAGATATGCATGTCTCTATTGGTTCAATAACCAAAAGAGTCTAGATAACCATAATATGGATTTTAGAAATGCATTTCTCATTTATGCACTCTAGATAAAAATGTTATATGCATTCATTGTTTGAGTCATCAGGTCATTCAGTACATGTGTCATACACATTTGTCTCTAAAACTATCTGGTATAGTTTATAAGACATAGGGAATTGCCATATAAGATCATATCTTTTATAATGACACACAATGTTCTTATCACACAAGACATATGATGTTTTCATCAATTGTAGGTACATAATAGAAATTCTCTAATTCTATTACATGCCCATGAATGACAATTTGCAACTGTAGAGGTAGAAACCCTTGCTCCGAACAGTTCTAGCTTACTTCTTCTCTGGTCCTGAAGTAGATATCTCTATCTTCATCATCTTCATGATATCCTATATAAAGAGGATAGTTCTTTCCAATGTCCAGACATGTGACAATGGTGGCACTTTCTTTCCTTAATTGATTAAGTGAAAAGGATAGATTTCTTTTACACTTACCCTTTTCCATATATTGAGTACAGAAGACTTGGACTTCATCTTAGCCTCAGAACACTTCTTGGCCTAGCTTTTGCCCTAAGACTCTCTTTTGCTGATCATCATCATAGATGTGTCCTTTTTCATGCATGCTTTGGCATCATCATGCCAAGCATTTGATAAAATGATTATATGATTCACACAACAAATTGTAGAATCATATCCATGGTCAACTCTTAACCTAAGAGAAATTTTAGTCACTCCACATGCCCAATCATATTGAGCACATGGGGCTCTACTGGACCTCCCTTTGTTAGTTTGCACTCACATAGCACTTTTGGAGACATTATACCTTGTTTGCTTTACATGATTCTTAAGATGTGTTACCATCTCAAAAATGTCCATGGTGTCATGTTGTTCATGCAACTCATAGTTCATACAAATAGCATAAGGTACTCAATGTCTATGGCATCATTGACATGCTTCAAGTAAGAACCCATTTCAGCCTTAGGCACATTTGGAGGGGGTTCCTCTGGCTTTGATCTATCAAGGACATATAGCTTTCACTCATTGATGAGAACATTTCTCAAAGTCCTTAACTAATTGTGGAACTTTGTCCCCTTTTATCCTTCTTAAGGACTAATTGCAATAGTAACGTGTTTGTGTTTGACATTTGATTCTACAAAGAAATATTGCAACTTTTTGAAACATACTTATTTGGTTTTATTTGATAAAGTAATGATATTAATTAGGTCTTCAATTAATTATCATTCCAACTATTTTGTTCAAATTGATAACCCTCATGTATCAATTTGGAAGATTGCAATGTACAATCCTCTAGTGAGCCAAGATCCAATACAAATAAGTCAATACCCAACCAACGTTGGCACTCATGACCAATTATTAAGGTAGGCAACATTTTCCAGTTGCATCTCATGCAACTCTTAGATAGATGATATCTGACACAATTTTCCGTAATCATTTGCATGCCTCTGGGCTTAGACGCTCTAAGAATCACCAATTAAGCTTGACCCAATATCCAACACGATAATAATGCACTCTATTTGGTGGGCCACATTACTACCATCACATTTCGACGAGATAGATGACGCACCTCCCTTGGGGAGCCCACACTTGGTTGGTCAAGCTTTTCATGTGTGTTGCTAATGGAAAGCATATTAGACTTAATATTTTATTTGAGGGGTTTTGTATTTGAAAATACATATACTTTATCCAACACCACATATATAGTATGCATCATATACATTCTATAATTCACAACGAAAACATGCAATAAATAAAATGTGATGGTTATGGCCAGCCTAATGTAATTTCTTGGAGCCACAAGGAATTACCACAACCTCGGTCTACATCACATGCAAAGACCTATTGTTGATGAAGATTCATGCTTGCCAATCTAGGTTATTTAGTTCAACCTTTGAACTGGTCAGCTAGCCTCATGGTCAGTCGTGTGGTCATCTCATTGGTCGTCTGGTTCTTCTATCCACCATCTGATGGCTCCTCCAGCCGATCGGTTGAGTCCACCAGGCGTTCGATTTGGCTCATCCTTCTAGTCCTCTAGTTGGTCATCTAGTCTTCGAGACGGTCGGTTGTCATCGTCAGAACATCTTTCTTCTTTTTCATAATAGGAAAGTAAACTATCCTACTAATACATGATTATAGAAAAACCTTGAGTTACATTCGAGGGGAGCAGGGGTAGGAAAGAATTAACTTTACATTGGGAAGATAAGATAGAGGCTTGGTACACAGACTGAGATAAAACATGATTAATCAACCACACAGCCATGCACAAATAATAGGGGTTATTGGCCATAATCATATTATACATCCACCATCAATATATATATATATATATATATATATATTTGTTTGGTAATATTGTGGTATTTGATTGGACAAGAAATTATTCGCATCGCATGCAATAATTAAATGATCAAACCAAAATTTGATCATATCGATTATCCCAGAATATAGTATATTGACATGGCTTTGATACCATTGTTGGGATATAGGGTGCAAATATAGGTAGCAGAAACAAAAATTTTGTTATCATATTCCCATAAACCAGTGGATCGTGTAAACAACTATATAATGGAAAGGATGCTTTTGAGGATATACCTAGTCCTAGATCAAGTCCAGTATATTCCTCAACATTTTATATGAACAACTATCATCTAGCTGTGCTTGGACAGTGTCTGTGCAGCTCTTGGTCTTCACCATGGATAGCAGACTGGAACAACATCTGTAGAGGCACCTACGATCTCGCTACAGACTACAGGGTGGCACTGTCCTCCATCCCTTAGACAACGGCCTCCCACCTCTAGAGTAGTCCACACGGACCACTGAGAACTCCACGTTGTTCTACTAGAGTCAACGGGAAGAATTTATCCCCTTATGTCAGTGTATTAGTCATCGACATGCTCTCCTACAACTTATCTTTAGTTGTTTTCTCCCTCACTATCCTTTCCTTTGACGGGTAGGACTTTCTTGGGCTCTCTATTAGTTACCACAACTAGAGAGGACAACAATTGTCAGAGAAACTGATTCTCAATTATATGTCTTTGGAAACCCCCAATACCCCTCTATTTATAGAGAGGCCAGGGTCAGGGTTCCCGATTGGTGTATGAGTAGAAAGGTCCAGAATTATGAATGTTTTGGAACCTACAAACTACGAGATGGTCATCTCTCACTGTGAAATGGTCATCTCGTGCGTGAGAAGATTGTTTTGTGAAATTTCGTATTTTAAATCAAAATGGCAATTTAGATCCAATTACTACACAACATGACATCAGCACTAATCCTTGATGTAGTCAAATTTCCCCATGAATCGGGTGTCTCTCTCACATCATCCAGTTGTCACAACCATGAAGCGGTCGTCTCGCTCATGCGATCTAATCATCTCATGACCATGAACCGGTCATCTTGCTCATGCAAGATGGTCATCTCATGACCATCACGCGAGACGGTCATTTAATGACCATCATGCGAGATGGTCGTCTCATGACCATCATGTGAGACAGTCATCGCGTGCCCCAATTCTGGCAGAACTCAGCCAATTCAGTTTCTAGTTAACCTGACACTCTAAACAGTCAGTCTAACACTTGAACTTGATGATTCTGAGTATAGTTAGTTGATTATTATTTAATTGAATACCTAAACACCTTTTGAATTCAATCTAAACATCATTCATTAATATACTCCTTTAATCCAAGTGCATCCTATGTGTGTGACCCTATAGATCTAGAATTATGTTGGCAGTGAATGTCCATAACAAATTATGACATCACAAGTAAAGAGCGGTGCCTAGTTGCACATCATTGCTACCTAAGTAATTTGGAGAGTTGGTTAACAACTTCAACCTACAATCTGTGATTAGTGTTACAGTGATCATATAGTTCCTTTGTCTATGATATCTGGATTGAACTTGAGGCATGGAATCATCATCCTCTCAACATTCAATTCATGTTCCTTGAACTAGAGTAGACTGTCTGAGATGCATATGAGTTCAAATACCACATATTGAACCGCATCAGTATGGTCATACATTTCTCAGTCTCTCTTATCAAGAGGCCTTGGATATCAAACTCCTATAGGAGGGACAAATCACATCTACATCACTCACACTTAGTCCCCATGTATCAAAGATACCCAATCATCACCTTTATGGCAACCTGTATTTTAGGATTATGTTTGATGATGCAAAGTATATAGCCAACGACATGTGATGAGTGTAGTGACTTAAACTCTAAGAACTACAATCACCACTATCACTATGAGAGCTTATTATAACTAACATTCTGATGCGATGATTTTGAGTCGCATTTAGAGACATATTTTACTTGTGTTTTATGCAGCTATTGGTCATTTTGGTGGTTAATATTGCATAATTCATCTACTTTGGTTTATGATCTTTCTCTATGTCAAATCTCCCTTATTTCAGTATTTTGAGCATAAATTATTATAAGAATATGTTTTATTTCAACTTATGTGGTTTTGTGTTGCAGTTTCAAGAAAAAAACAAGTATCTGTTGTTGTTGATACCATTGACAGTGGTCGATACCATCGACCTGACCACAAGCAGCCAGCCGCAAGGAGTAGAGATAACATCAGGTTGCTTCAGAAAAGAGATTCGATACTATCGACATAAAAGTCAATACCATCGACGAGTGGAGCTACATCGACGTAAAAGGACAAAACTGACTCCTATGAATGTCGATACCATCGACCCGCGTCGATAGTATTGATAACACCAATTTTTGTGATGTTTTTGCCTTTTATTCTGTTATCAAAATTGCCCTTTTCTGCTATTTTCCTCTCTTTTATAAGTACTTTTGCAATAATTGGCCAAGCAATGCTCTTAATCCAATATTTCCATCTTTTGCATAGTTTTTCCTCGTTTTGGTACGATAAGGCCGTCCCGGCCCACAAATAAGTTCAAGTCTGCATCGGCCTTCCTGATGCCCGATACGACCTCTACCTGACGGGGTGGAGCGACACAACGACGCACGACAAGGGGATGCCGCGCTAGAAGAAACTGACGGACGAAACGTCTTCTACCCGACAGGGAGCCAAATTTGCCACGACAACCCAAGCTTATCGCGCGACACAGCCACCCACCGGCAGGCGCCGCCCGTCACGTGACCGACAGCCGACACCCCTATGCGGAGCGATACCAATATCGGCCGCCCACCGACCCGCGAATAAGGAGGACACGTGGCGCTTCGAGCACCATAACTTCCCCCAACCGCTGCCTATAAATAGCAGCTACAGGAAGCCGAAAAGACAGTTCGGACAGTTGGGACCTTTGAGCAATCTTCGGAGGAAAACTGCGAGAGTAAGAGTATCACGCCCCAGTGCTCATGTCGGGCAACTCTAGGTGAGCTCTTCCTCATCCCGATAGGGAGGGGATGGTTCACTTAGGATAGTCCCGGGTGACACTGCGGGCCGACATCGGCCAACGTAGACGAGCGACACAAGTTCTCGACAATAGAACGCGTCGCTCCATTCCCGACATGATATCGAACCTGATACGCTTCGCCCGTCATGCGTGCCGCCCGAGAGGGTGCACTTCCCGACATGAGCGTATCGGCCAGGGTCCTTGAGTGATACAGTCGGACGTCATAATTTGCCGCCCGAGAGGGTGTGCCGCCCGACACTGCTGTATCGGGTTAGGCCCTTGACCGGTATCGGGCTGGAGAGCCACAGTAGCCTGTCATCCTTCTACATCAATAAGGTGACATCTATCTTTAATTCTGTTATTTAATTCCTTACTTATGCAATGTATTAAGACCTTTAATGTTTGTGGGAATGGAAAATCTTAATTACTTACTGCTTTATGCTTGGTGCAAAATGCTGGATGACTGCTATGTTTGATATCTGAACTCTAGCTTGCATGTTGGATCGTGTTTCGCTTAGCTACCGAATCGTGTTTTCAAGTCGCAACAACTTCGAGAGTTGTGTTGTGGCTCTAGTGTTTGGTCCAATTCTGGAGTACGAGAGTGCCTGGAACGGAGTTGTTTTAGTAACATTCCACTCTAACTTAAGTCCAACAACCTCGAGAGGGGTGTTGATGCTTGGTTAGAGGTACCCACTCTGAGAGGAGGGGTGCAGGATGTTACTGCTACCGCTTGTTTTACTGAAGTCTTATCCTTCATACCTTGCTCTGGCTCTAGTTTTATCTTTCTGTTCCTATTGCATGAAAACCCCTAAAAAAACTGCTAAATGACTAAAACCTTAAATCTTTCTTGTAGCTCCAGTTGGAGATAGTTTTATTTGTTATGTTTGTGACATCTTTCTGTTCCCCTTTTGGGAATTTATTATCTCTTTACACCTGTCGGAGAGTAGCGTGTCGATTCTGGGTTCTCAACACTACCACCCTTGTCCCTGTATTCGACCCCGTATATCTACTTCGACCCCGTAAACAAAGTTGCAGGGGCCTAGAAGGATTCGGGTTATAAATGTAAAAGTCCGACTAACTTCAAATCCACCTCCATTTTTGGACGCGCGATTTAGGGCGGTCAACTTTTTGGCGCCGTTGTCGGGGACAAGGCAAAAACGGTACTGTAGATGAATCCGAATCCACTAACTACACTCCCGTGCCTCAAGCTTAGAAATGAGTTTGACAGCATTCTTTTTCTTTTTCATATTGTTATTTTTTGCCTAAAAGTAAAAATTCAATTTTCTAAACTTGATTTTTCATGCATTTCAGGAACTCTGAAGAACTGTGACCTGTTCCACTGAGCTTTGATACCATGTCTCATTGTGAGTAGTCTCTTTCTGAGGGTGAATGTTAGGGCTAAGGCGAGAGGTCGAGCCAGCCTAACTTGGTTGGTCAGCTTTCTGCCTACATAAAAAGACAGGACACCATCATCAGCCAACTGGTGCAGGGTGCGCTTCCTAGCCCTGGAGCTCTGAATTCCATGCAACGCCAGATGGCAAGCTTGCAGATGTACCAGCGTGAGGTCGATCAGCGGCTAACCCTAATGACTGCTCTGATGAAGGATCCTATAGGAAAAGCACTCCCATACCCTGAAACTGCCACAATGGCAGTACTGAGGTCTGGAAGAACGCTGGAGCACCCTAATGAAGCCAGGCCTGAGCCCGAGCCAAGGCCTAAGGGTGCAACTCCAACAGAGGAGGAAGGAAGACAAGCAGACATTCGAGAGTCTGCGCAAAGGTCCCCTGAAGAGCTACCTGGTGGAAGGAATGCTTACGCTCCTAGGATTTCGTTCCCGTATAAGCTGATAAAGGCAAATCTGAAAAAGCATCATGAGAAGTTCATGGAGTCGATCAAGAAGTTGCATCTCGAAGTGCCCTTCCTTGATGCATTGGAGGAGATGCTGACATATGCAAAGTTCATCAAGGACCTTATCACAAAGAAAAGAAGGGGAGGAAGGGTTGAGACAGTGCACCTAGCTTCTGCTTCCTCTTCCTTCGTGAAGCCTGACTTGCTAGATAAGAGAAGGGACCCCAGAGCCTTCACAATCTCATTCGCCATCGGGGACAATGTCGAGCAAAAGTGTATAGTCGACTTGGGGGCAAGCATCAGCCTCATGCCACTAAGTTTTGCGCAAAGGGTGGGTTTAATCGACATGATTCGAACCACCATGAGGATTGAACTAGCGGACCACACCTTTAAAACACCCGTCGGCATTGTCGAAGATGTGCCGATCAGGGTCGGCAATTTCTTTATTCCCTGCAACATAGTCGTCATCGACACAGCTGAAGACCCCCACTGCCCGATCATCTTTGGACGTCCCTTCTTGGCAACAGGAAGAGCGTTGATTGATGTCTCTGAGGGGATGATCACTTTGAGGGTCGGAAACGACCATATGGACTTCAAGTTGAAGGATATCATGAGAAGTCCTTCCCTGTCTGAATCAGCATGTTTCGCATATAGCTACAATAAATTTTGCGAGGTAATAGAGGAGGATATCCGGACAGTAGACCCCCTCGTGAGGGCTATAAGCTGTCAGGATCCCGACCTTGAAGATCCTGAAGTCGCGAGGTATCTCAACCTTTTTGACATTTTTGACGAAGACTTGCAAGAAGAGGATAAGGTGGTGGAGTCTGCGAAGTACGCCTCTCTCGAGGGGGAGCCTCAAGAGAAGGCACCCAGACCAAAGCCTGAGTTAAAAGCGTTTCCTGAAGGCCTGAAGTACGAGTTCTTGGATGAAGATCAGAGAAACCCTCTCATCGTAAATGCCAATCTTTCAAGCAATCAGCTAGACCGACTCCTTGAGGAGTTAAGGCTCCACAGGGGGGCTATAGGATATTCAGTAGATGATATCAAAGGCCTTAGCCCCACCTTGTGCGTGCATCGCATCAACTTAGATGAATCTGCCAAGCCTCTGGCTCAACCCCAGAGGAATCTGAACCAGATGCTCAAGGAAGTCGTCAAGAAAGAGGTAATAAAGCTTAGGGATGCGGGGATCATTTACCCAATCAGTGATAGCAATTGGGTGAGTCTGATCCACGTAGTACCCAAAACGGGTGGGATGATAGTAGTTAAGGGTGAGAAGGGCGACAAGATGGCGGTTAGGACCATCACTGGATGGAGGATGTGCACCGATTACCGAAAGTTAAATCAGGCTACCAAAAAATATCATTTTCCACTACCTTTTATTGACCAAGTTCTTGAAAGATTAGCGCATCATGATTTCTTTTTTTTCCTTGATGGCTTTTCAGGATTTTACCAGGTACCCATCTTGCCTGACGATCAGGAGAAAACAACATTCACCTACCTCTACGGCACTTATGCCTTTAGAAGGATGCCCTTCGGACTCTACAACGCCCCCGCCACCTTTCAAAGATGCATGATATTGATGTTCTCAGATTTTCTAGAAGATATCGTAGAAGTTTTCATGGATGACTTTTCAGTCTATGGGAAGGACTTCGATAGCTATCTAAAGAATTTTTCATTGGTCCTTTAAAGGTGCAAGGAGAGCGGCCTGGTCCTGAACTGGGAAAAGTGCCATTTCATGGTGAGGGAGGGCATCGTTCTGGGGCATAAGATCTCAAGGTGTGGGATCGAGGTGGACGTAAGAAAAGTTGAAGCAATATCTAAGCTTCCTCCACCGAAATCCATGACAGGAGTGAGAAGCTTCCTCGGGCATGCCGGATATTACCGAAGATTCATCAAGGACTTCTCAAAGATTTCCAAACCGTTGTCCAATCTTCTGGTAAAAGATGCTGAATTTGTTTTCTCTAACGATTGTCTCAGTGCTTTTCAGGCCCTGAAAAATGCTTTAATATCACCACCTATCCTTCAAGCGCCAGAATGGGGTTTACCTTTTGAGCTAATGTGTGACGCTAGCGACTACGCGGTTGGAGCAGTCCTGGGGCAAAAGAAAGATAAAAAGCACCATGTGATTTGCTACGCTAGTCGCACGTTAGACGAGGCTTAGGTAAACTACACAACAACTGAAAAGGAGATGCTCGCGATCATATTCGCATTTGATAAGTTCAGGTCGTATCTCGTCGGAGCAAAGGTCAAGGTATACACAGATCACGGGGCCATAAAATACTTAATGCAAAAGAAAGACGCAAGGCCCAGATTGTTGAGGTGGGCCTTGTTGCTCCAAGAGTTCGACCACGAAATTATCGACAAGAAGGGAGCAGAAAATGTGGTCGCCGACCACCTATCAAGGATCGTGGCTGAGAGACAGGGAGGACCACTAATCAACGATGACTATGTCGACGAGGATCTTATGTTGGCTGAAGCTCAAGAAGAAAGCTTACCCTAGTTTGCAGACATCTGCAATTATCTTGCTTGCGGAGAACTGCCTCTTGACATCACGTACAATCAGAAAAAGAAGCTATTCGCAGATGCTAAAAACTACTACTGGGATGATCCTCTCCTGTTCAGAAGATGCGCTGAAAACTTATACAGGAGGTGCATCCTAGAGGAAGAAACTGCGGACATCCTGAAAGAATGCCACACCTCCCCCTACGGTGGACACCTGGGTAGAGAAAGAACAGCTGCAAAAGTGCTACAGTCAGGATTCTACTGGCCCTCCTTATTTAAAGATGTTGCACAATTTGTAAAAGTTTGCAAAGAGTTCCAGTTTACAGGGAACATAGGGCGGAGGAATGAAATGCCAATGGCGAGCTGGATTGAAGTAGAAATATTTGACGTGTGGGGGATCGACTACATGGGACCGTTTCCCCCATCCTGGGGGTATCAATACATACTCGTGGCGGTGGACTATGTATCAAAGTGGGTAGAAGTCGTAGCCACCCAAACGTGAGATGCCAAGTCAGTAATCAAGCTATTCAAAAAGACCATTTTTCCTCGTTTCAGAGTACTGCGCACTGTTATAAGCGATGGAGGGTCGTACTTTGGAGAGAAACAGTTTGAAGCACTCCTGCGCAAGTACGGAGTGAAGCACAAATCAAGGGCAGGTAGAGGATTCCAACAGACAAATAAAGCAGATCTTGGAGAAAATTGTCAGCCAAACGAGGAAAAACTAGTCTATGAAGCTTGACGACGCGCTTTGGTCCTACCGTACTGCTTACAAAACACCCATTGGAACCACCCCCTATAGACTTATCTACGGAAAGTCCTGCCATCTGCCTTTGGAATTGGAACACAAGGCCCTTTGGGCAATCAAGTTCCTAAATATGGACCTCTACAAAGCAGGATAAAAGAGGTTTTTGCAGCTTCAAGAGCTCGAAGAGCTGAGAATGAACACCTACGAAAATGCAAAAATCTACAAACAGAGGGAAAATTTTTGGCATGATGCCCACCTCAGGAGAAAAGATGTAAGCGAAGGGGATAAAGTCTTGTTATTCAAGTCCTCTATTTGTCTTTTCCCTGGGAAGTTACAAATGAGATGGTCAGGACCGTTCACTGTGTCAAAGATATACCCATCAAGAATGATGGAGCTCTACGACAAGGATGATCCAACCAAAATCTTTCAAGTGAATGGGCACAGGGTGAAAAGGTTCTATGAGGATGAAGCTTTTGTCAGGAGAGCAGAGATCAACCTGCAATATATGGGTACAGTCAAGGGATGAACAAGATGATCCTACACCAGTCGAGCTGGCGACGCAAACTTCAGTGCTCCTCGGGAGGCAGCCCGAGTTTTTCTTTCTTTCCTAGAGTAGGATGCATTTTTCTTATTACTTGTAAAAACAAACTTTATGGATTGTAATAAGGCCCGAGTCAGCGCACACACCGAGCGTACCGACTCTTCTGTTTTATGGGCCATCACTGCATTTTACAAAGCATTGAGGAGTAATTCTGTCTGAGGTCAGGGACTCTACCCTAAACTGATTATGTCTTGCCCATCATTTACTTCTTCTCCGCCTTGTTTTAGTTTCAGCCGCCTTCTTTTATGCCGTGTGGAGCAGCAGCTCAGCTGGCGTGCGGTCACACTTGTATCGGGCTACAGTTTCTTGGGCACCGCAAGAGCCGTGATGTATGGTATTCCCAAGCGACAACCATATCGTGCATGGGAATAAATGCCCTTAATTAGACTGATGGGACCGTCGTCTCGAGAACGACATGTCTCAAATGGTCGATGCGCACCCCAGAACTGCCTGATTTACCCCCAGCTGAGTTTGCTATATATAGTAAGGTGGATTTACCGTGTCGAGCTACAACACTTACTCTTTTTAGCCACCTGAATCTTTCAGTAATCCGATTTTGCTCGCGTATCGGCCAGCTTGCCTTCACCCTTATATCGGGCGATGGCTCCAAAGAGCAAGGGTATAGCCTGACAGACTTATCGCCTGACATGGGTTTTCATATCTCACGCTGCTTATCGGGTTTACGAGCTTAGTCGATTTTTGTGTATCTCCCGACACAGTTAAGCACGACACAAAGACCGATAGTGTTTTCCTGATATGCCATATCGGGCGACACGTTTTTCTTCTGAGACGTCCTATCGGGCAGATGCCTTTTGGCGACCTTATCGCCTGACATACCCGTTTCGGGCAGTGTGTTGTGCCACGCAGCTCTCTTCGTATCGTCCAATCATGTATCGTCTCGAGCTTTCTTTTGATGGACGATACCCGGATTTTGAAATAAGTCAAGTTTTATCGAGTTTCTTTTGTTTTTCCTACCTAACATGGTTAATGAACTTGATAACAGGTATGGATCATACAAGGAAAACCTCTGGCCGAGCTGACAAATGAGGCACAAGAATCAGAATTGCGACCGCAGCTGAAGTAACAACTGTCGGACAGAAACGTCAAAACCCCGAAAAGGATCACTTCCTTATCATAGTCTGTCTTCTGTGGTGGTTTAGGACCATCCAGAGACAGCACAAGTCTTGCCCCGATGGCCTCCGAATTAAGTCTAGGCATTTCGGTTCCATCCTCTTAAAAAGGGGGGAAGCATCCACAAGTGTTTTCAAGAGCTCTCTATCTACCATGCACAAGCTTCGAGCCTCCTTCTTGAGAGCTTTGCACTTGTTCCGGATGCTTCCAACTGGGAAAATAAAATGGTTGCAGCAAAGAAGCATATTGCAGCTTCTACAAGGCACAAGCGAACCCGCTAGATAACCTTCACTGGGCTAACATGACCTCACCCTGTATTCTTCGCTACTCCGGGACAGAGTGCGGAGTAAGTTTGGGGGGTACCCATGTACCAGTGAAGGAGGTATAAAAATTTTCTTCACCTCCACCCTTTGTGCCATTTTGTTCTTGCTCTTTATCATGTGTATGTACCCATGCTCGTATAAAATGTCATGATCATATAAAAAAATTTGAAAAATTTTGCTTTTATTCCCATGCATATGTACAAAGTTGCTATAATAGTGAAAACCTGTTGCGACTTCTTGCAAAGTTTGTTTTCTATGTGCTTAATGAGATACAAGTTCTGTTATATCTTTTTGATAATGCTGCCTCAAACGAATAAAAGATTATGTTTTGCCATGCCAAAAATTTTGAAAAATATAATAATCTCGCAAACAGCTAAGGGATGAGTATGGAGAAGGAAAAAGTTGCCCAAACAGCAGAAATCTCTTCATTTTCCCTCACCCAACGAAAATCCCAAAAAGAGAAAGAAGCCTTATGAGTGTGAATAAAAGCATGAGAGTTGTTCCAATAAAAGAATATATATATATATATATATACACACTTGTTTTCCAAAAGTACCCATCTTTAGGCATGGTAGATTCGGGGTAGTGGTATGTAGGATGTGAAATCACTGCTCTAAAGCCAACTGAGTTGGACTACAGGGACCACTTGCCTGCTAATGGACCCTTACCTGGATGGACTAATGGGAAACAAGAAAAACCCCAAAAAGCCTTAGCCTACCCTATACACAACTTTCTGCCCCAAAAATAAAGGTGTTTGGTGTGTAAGCTAACTTCGGAATCATACAACAAAGTCTCGCCGAAGCTGTAGAGAAGAATCTTACTTAAACAATAAGGTAGGAAAAACAAAGTCTTTTGTTCGCAGTGAGACAGCATTATCTCTAAGGCATTGCGATTCTTGTTTCACCTTTTGAACAGAAAGCTACTCCGAGCAGAAGAAGCATCACTAAATAAAGTTCAAATATTGATTGAGGATAATCAAAACGTGAAGTTTGGGGGAGTTTGTTGGCTAAATGGACATTTGGAAATCCCTTTGTTTTGATAATGACAAACATTTCATTCATGTTAATCTAACGTGCTACTTGAGTGTTGCAGGAATAAGGTGGATGACAAAGCAATTAGGGAAATCCATATGCTTACATATTTATATTTTCATGAAATGTAATCACTTTGTAAAAACTTGTACAAATATATAATGTACAAGTACTTAGATTTCATGTAAATCAAGCGTTAGATTCTCCCTAGCTAAACATCACATTTAGATAGGTCATCCCCTTCAAATAAGTGTCACATATGCACACTCATACACACACTTAGTGCCTTAATTGAAAATTTCAAACAGGGTCAATCTCGGTCGACTAACTCCTCGACCGAGACACTCTCGGTCGACAATCTTCTCGACCGAGAAAGACCCAAGTAGCCGTTAGACACAGCTGACAAGGTGGTTGGCAGTTGGAGATAAATGTTGCATACACTTGATCCAGAGAGCCTGTCGGTCGACAAAAGTTCGATCGAATAGGTGTCTCGGTCGACCATTTCTCGACCGAGATGGACTCTGACAGCAACTGCAGAATTAATTAATTAGTCGTTGCTAAAGCAACAAACTTGTACCTAACGGCTAGTTAAGCACTTAGAAACCCCTAGAAGGTGTCTAGAACGTCCTTAAGCACTTGTAGAACATTCCTATAAATAGGACATGCCTTAGGACACCTAAACTCACTTGTTACACTTGAGAAATCTTTGAGCATACTTTGAGCAACCTGTTTGTGAGCAAATTGAGCATAGTGAAAATTGGCTACTTCTTCTCTTAGCTCAAATTTCGTGTCCTATAGGCTAGCATCTCCTATCCACTACAATTACATTTCCATACACTTTGGTTAGGAGATCTACACGCTTGATCTAGGCAAATCAAGCCTTGTTCTACAAAAGGATAAGTTGTAATTTCTATTTTCTTTCTTGTTCTCTATTGTTGTTTGTACTCTCCTTGCTACTCCTAGGTTGGAGGCTGCGGGTTGGAGAGGTTGAAGATCTTCTTGGTGAAGAAGGGGACCTTGAGCTACTTCAAGAAGGCTGGTGCAACGGGAGGTTACTTCTAGAGATGAAGGCTACTTCAAGGGGGAGCTTGGAGTTACTTCAAGAAGGCTACCTCAAGTTGGTGCATCTACTTCAAGTGAAGGCTGTTCAAGGGGTGTAAAGAAAGTATTGTATTTTGTGTAAATCCTTGTGAAGGTAATAAAATTAATATTTTCAAAATCCCGGTTGGGTAAGCAACCGGGTAGTGGACTGACAACTTTAGTATTTGCTAAAGTTGGAACCACTCTAAACACATGTCTCCTTCTTCCATTCTTCATTTGTGGTTGTTTGAGTTAAATAATTGCTAAAATATTTAAAAACTCTATTCACCCCCCCCCTCTAGTATTTTTCAATTGGTATCAGAGCAGGCTTCAAGGAGCTCTAATCAAGTCTTGAAGTATGAAGGGTGGTGGTGTCTACAACCGCAAACAAAAGAAAAGTATGGGGCAACCTTCAATAAGTTGCAGTTGGTGCTTAGGAACAAGCCATGCAACACTTGGTTGCCCGTGGATGTCAAAGAAGGAAGATACACATAAAGAATGTCTTATTGCTACAATAAGTGAAGAAGAAGAAGAAGAGGTAAGTCTTTTTGATTTATCTAAAGAAGAGCTAGTTGCTTCTCTTGAAGAGACACACAATAAATACATTGAGTGCAAAAAGAAATTAAAGAAATCCAATAAAGCAAATGATGAATTACATACTAAGCTTCTTGCTCTTACATCTGAAAATGAAGATCTCAAAAAGGTTATTGAAGATCATGATATTAAGCTAAAATATGTAGAAGCAAATTGTAATCTCCTTTCTCTAGAAAAGATTAATTTGCAGACTCAAGTGAATGATCTTCAAAAACAACCTGTTTTGTGCTCACATCTAGATTATGATACTATCGTAAAAGAAAGAGATTCATTATCATCTAATCTAGATCAAGAAAAGCTAGATATCAAGAAGAGAATGGATGAGATTGCTAAGTTACAACAAAAGGTTAGTAGTCTAAATAATAATGGCATTCTTGATCAAATCTTAAATGATCCTTACCATCAAATTGGAAGGAGAGGACTAGGTTACAAGCCTAAGGGAAAATCATATCATAAACCTAGTTGGAAAAAGACACAAGCATATCAATCTATGTATGTACCTAAAGGCACACATACAAATATACCCAAGAACAACCTAGACCAAAATCATAGAAAAAGATATGAGGTTGATTCTATATGTTGTCATTATTGTTTGCGCCTTGGTCACTATTCTTTTTCATGTCCTTATAAGAAAAAGGATGTTGAGTTAGTTTGGGTTCCAAAACCTCCAAACTAAATAAATGGAATTAAGTTGAGATATGATCAAAGACCTAAGTTGTATATTTCTATGTCTATCTCAACTCAACATAATGGGATATCAAATTAATTCCAGTATCTAAACATCTAACTTGCATAATTGTGTTTTACTTGGAAGAAATTAAACAGTTCAGAAAACATTTCAGAAATCTTGTCGGTCGAGAAACTGTCGACCGAGAGAACTGTCGGTCGAGAAATTGTCGACCGAACAGGTCACTGATTTCCAGTCTGAAATAAATCTGCTACTTTCGATTTTCAAGTTGCTATCTACTTGTTGTACATGCAAAACAAAGTATACATTCTGGAAATCATCTTTGAAAACTTATATGAGATTAATTTGGTTTATTCTCTAAATAATTTTAGTTAAAACTATGGATCATATTGATTTAAATCAAATTACTAACTACATGGTCTGTCCTAAGTATTCTTTGATTTACTCACCATATGTTGAATTTCATGTTGCTACTGTTTTATCATTACATCATGGATATACTCTCAACATTTCATACATAACGTTGATGCTTGTTGCATGAACAATGATTATTGCATTCTTGATGATACATAGGCAAGCAAAATGATTTGTTGGTAATATGTTGTCTTAAATGCTTGCATCACATAAGATAATTTCAATTAGTATCTTTAAAGACCTAAGATATTAATCGTACTTTCATGAGGATACAAGAAGAAGTGAAATTTGATATTCATGCAACTACAGCAAAGTTTATATTCTAAGAAAAATCAAGGACAAATGTTTTCATATTGAGTATTATGCTTCAAATTGATCAAATTATATGCAGATATTATACTTTGGAAATCTACAAATTTTCCTCTTGGTTGAAATGAAATTTGACCAAGGGGCACTATGGTCGTAGTCAAAGTCGACCTAAAATAAGTTTGACACAATACTTATTTGAATATCATTTTCTATATAAAAATTGTGATTAAAAGAACAATTAATTCATGATCACAAAATTGTCCAAATATTGGTAACAATAATCACAATGTTACTCCCTTAGAAAGTGTATATGCTCTACAAATTTAGTCTATCATTTGCATTAAAATCAGCTTAAAAATTCATACTCAGTAAGTCTGTCGGTCGACGAATTCTTCGACCGAAAACATTTCGGTCAGCCTATCTCTTTCGACCGACAGACTTCAGACAGAAATAACATCGGACACACTTCCGGTCGACAATTGTTCGAACGAGCTAGTGTCGGTCGACAATTGTTTGACTGAGAATTGACCATTGGGATATGACCGTTGGAATCCAACCGTTACCGTTGAGCGGACGACCGTTACCAGTCGACCGTTGGATGACCGAGTGGCGCGTCTGGAATATGACCGTTGCGGTCGATCGGTCGACAAATTGTCGACCGACCTGGTCACTGATTTGCTATAAAAAGGGCCAAAAATGGGTCATTGTTGCACACTCTCATATTCTTACTTCCATAGCTTCTCTCTAGTGTATTCTTGTGCAATCCTTTAGCTTCCTCATCCCCAAAACTTTCTTGCTTCTTCTCCACCTTAAAACAAAGAAATGGCTTCATCCTCTACACGTGGAAAGAAGAAAGTTTCTAGCAAGAAAGGAAGGGAGGCTACTCCACCATTGACGATCATCAACGACATCCCCTTCGTCGACGCAGATGCTGGTGATCGCTATCTCAGGCTCTCCTCCAAGACTCCTCTTCCACATCGGCCGGTTGACGTCTTGGACTTCCTCAGCATCATCGACCTGGAAGATCTTTTTGAGGTGCAAAATTTGAAAGAATTTCTTAACCCTTCCTTCCCTTCCTACTCTTCAAAAGTGGTAAATGAGTTCTATGCAAACCTAATCTCCCATTCCGAAAATGACAATACCTTCTTCTACTCTATGGTCAATGGGCATAGCTTTTGATTTACTAAAGAGGATATTCTTGACATGCTTAACATCGACTTAGATGAATATCAAGACACTCTTGACCTCACAACTGGAAATCCACTCAATACATTTTCCCAAGGTGATCATACCATCAGTCTTCGTGACATTAAACGAGCCATTTTTCAATCTAATACTACGTGTCACGAAGATAGGGGTACCTACTATGCCATTAATCTCAAACCTGCTGCTAGGATTGTCAATCTTATTGTTTCCACAAACATACATCCTAGAGCAAACAAGTCTGAAGTTCCTATTTTTCGCATGTGTTTAATTTATGCCATTATCAAACGTAATCCCGTAAATTTTATCCGCATAATCCTTAAGAACATGCTTGAGTTTTCTGGCAATCCCCCATATGCTGATTTTGTATGCCAAATCACTCAACACTTTCTTAAAACACAAATTGAGGATATGGGATACACATGGGAAAGAAGACCACAAAAAATAAGCAAAAACACAGTAGAGAAAATGGGAATTGATTTTGGTCACAAGAGGGCTAGGACGGAAGGTGAGACATCTACTCAAGATATACCACCACCACCTCCTCCTACCAACCTACCCTATGATCCCATCCAAAACACCCTAACCTATGTTGCTGGGTCACAATATCATCTAAGTAGACAATTAGACTATAACCACCATGCCATGACCTACCTAAATCAAAGAATGCAAACCCTCTCTCCAAATCAACCAGATGAATATCCTTATTCTTTAAATCCTGGCATGCTCAATCCATATAATCCATCTTACAACTACTACCAACCTCCACCTCCACCATCTACAGATCTCACACACACTCAGTTCTCCTCAATACAATTACAAGACATTGCTGCTCATTTCCGTTTTGATCGGGTTCCTACCTTCTTGGAAGCATATGCTTTAACCAAGACAGGTGCTTTGGAGTGGCAAACTTTAGTCCAATATTATGGAGCTGAGCCATTTCTTGGAAAAGACCCTGATATTGATGTAATACTCAAGTCTTTCCAGTGAGATTTGGGGTGATCGTTGTATTAGTTGTAATGAAATGATTATCTTTGCATGATTGTAATGTAATGATTATCTTTGCATGATTGAAATAAAATGGTTATCTTTGCAATGAAATGGTTATCTTTACATGAAATGGTTATCTTTACTGAGTATATTGGTTATTCCTCTATGGCATCATTCGAATATGGCTTATAAGACTACTCTAGTAGAGCATACAAAGTAAGGGGAGTAATAAATATATCAAAAATAAAAAGGATGACATTTTTGCAAAACCTGAAATTTAAAAATTGTGGCTAAATTGACCATCTATTTAAAACGGATATGTATTTAAGGGGGAGCAACACTATTTTATTCTTAAATGAATATCTTTTTGAAATGACAAAGGGGGAGAAATAAATATAAAACTTAGTATTTGTGCAAAACTCAATCAATGAGTTTCATAAACTCTTGGCTTTACATTGAAAGTTGCTATATTCCCTAAAGGATTGGATTTCATGTTCCATAATTCATGGGGAATAATAAGCACACATTTTATAAACAAGAGAAGAAATTTACAAAGGTAAGTTTCAGGTATGAAAATCACATGTTTTATACTTTCTTATTTTATATTTAGGAAATGTTTGTCATCTTCAAAAAGGGGGAGATTGTTGGCTAAATGGACATTTGTAAATCCCTTTGTTTTGATAATGACAAACATTTCATTCTTGTTAATCTAACATGCTACTTGAGTGTTGCAGGAATAAGGTGGATGACAAAGCAATTAGGGAAATCCATATGCTTACATATTTATATTTTCATGAAATGTAATCACTTTGTAAAAACTTGTACAAATATATAATGTACAAGTACTTAGATTTCATGTAAATCAAGCATTAGATTCTCCCTAGCTAAACATCACATTTAGATAGGTCATCCCCTTCAAATAAGTGTCACATATGCACACTCATACACACACTTAGTGCCTTAATTGAAAATTTCAAACAGGGTCAATCTCGGTCGACTAACTCCTCGACCGAGACACTCTCGGTCGACAATCTTCTCGATCGAGAAAGACCCAAGTAGCCGTTAGACACAGCTGACAAGGTGGTTGGCAGTTGGAGATAAACGTTGCATACACTTGATCCAGAGAGCCTGTCGGTCGACAAAAGTTTGACCGAGTAGGTGTCTCGGTCGACCATTTCTCGACCGAGATGGACTCTGACAGCAACTGCAGAATTAATTAATTAGTCGTTGCTAAAGCAACAAACTTGTACCTAACGGCTAGTTAAGCACTTAGAAACCCCTAGAAGGTGTCTAGAACGTCCTTAAGCACTTGTAGGACATTCCTATAAATAGGACATGCCTTAGGACACCTAAACTCACTTGTTACACTTGAGAAATCTTTGAGCATACTTTGAGCAACATGTTTGTGAGCAAATTGAGCATAGTGACAATTGGCTACTTCTTCTCTTAGCTCAAATTTTGTGTCCTATAGGCTAGCATCTCCTATCCACTGCAATTACATTTCCATACACTTTGGTTAGGAGATCTACATGCTTGATCTAGGCAAATCAAGCCTTGTGCTACAAAAGGATAAGTTGTAATTTCTATTTTCTTTCTTGTTCTCTATTGTTGTTTGTACTCTCCTTGCTACTCCTAGGTTGGAGGTTGCGGGTTGGAGAGGTTGAAGATCTTCTTGGTGAAGAAGGGGACCTTGAGCTACTTCAAGAAGGCTGGTGCAACGGGAGGTTACTTCTAGAGAGGAAGGCTACTTCAAGGGGGAGCTTGGAGTTACTTCAAGAAGGCTACCTCAAGTTGGTGCATCTACTTCAAGTGAAGGCTGTTCAAGGGGTGTAAAGAAAGTATTGTATTTTGTGTAAATCCTTGTGAAGGTAATAAACTTAATACTTTCAAAATCTCGGTTGGGTAAGCAACCGGGTAGTGGACTGACAACTTTAGTATTTGCTAAAGTTGGAACCACTCTAAACATCTGTCTCCTTCTTCCATTCTTCATTTGTGGTTGTTTGAGTTAAATAATTGCTAAAATATTTAAAAACTCTATTCACCCCCCCCCCTCTAGTGTTTTTCAGAGTTGATAACACCAATTTTTGTGATGTTTTTTCCTTTTATTCTGTTATCAAAACTGCCCTTTTCTGCAATTTTCCTCTCTTTTATAAGTACTTTTGCAATAATTGGCCAAGCAACGCTCTTAATCTAATATTTCCATCTTTTGCAGAGTTTTTCCTCATTTTGGTATGATAAGGCCGTCCCAGCCCACAAATAAGTTCAAGTCTGCATCAGCCTTCTTGACGCCCGATACGACCTCTGCCCGACAGGGTGGAGCGACACAACGACGCATGACAAGGGGATGCCGCACAAGAAGAAACAGACAGACGAAACGTCTTCTACCCGACAGAGCCAAATTCGCCACGACAACCCAAGCTTGTCGCGTGACACAGCCACCCACCGATAGGCGCCGCCCGTCACGTGACCGACAGCCGACACCCCTGTGCCGAGCGATTCCAGTATCGGCCGCCCACCGACCCGTGAATAAGGAGGACATGTGGCGCTTCGAGCACCATATCAACCGCTGCCTATAAATAGTAGCTACAGGAAGCTGAAAAGATAGTTCGGACAGTTGGGAACTTTGAGCGATCTTCGGAGGAAAACTGCGAGAGCAAGAGTATCGTGCCCCAGTGCTCGTGTCGGAAACCTCTAGGTGAGCTCTTCCTCATCCCGAGAGGGAGGGGATGGTTCACTTAGGATCGTCTCGGGCGACACTGCGGGCCGACATCGGCCAACGTAGATGAGCGAAACAAGTGCCCGACAGTAGAACGTGTCGCTCCATGCCCGACATGATATCGAACCCAATACGCTTCGCCCGTCATGCGTGCCGCCCGAGAGGGTGCGCCGCCCGACATGAGTGTATCGGCCAGGGTCCTTGAGTGATACAGTCGGTCGTCATAGTGTGCCGCCCGAGAGGGTGTGCCGCCCGACACTGTTGTATCGGGCTAGGCCCCTGACCGGTATCGGGCTGGAGAGCCACAGTAGCATGTCATCCTTCTACATCAAGAAGGAGACATCTATATTTAATTCTGTTATTTAATTCCTTACTTATGCAATGTATTAATACCTTTACTATTAATGTGAATGGAAAAGCTTAATTACTTGCTGCTCTATGCTTTGTGCAAAATGTTGGATGACTGCTATGTTTGATATCTAAACTCTAGCTTGCATGTTGGATCGTGTTTCGCTTAGCTACCAAATCGTGTTTTCCCGTCGCAACAACTTCGAGAGTTGTGTTTTGGCTCTAGTGTTTGGTCCGATTCTGGAGTACGAGAGTGCCTGGAACGGAGTTGTTTCAGTAACATTCCACTCTAACTTAAGTCCAGCAACCTCGAGAGGGGTGTTGATGCTTGGTTAGAGGTACCCGCTCTGAGAGGAGGGGTGCAGGATGTTACTGCTACCACTTGTTTTACTGAAGTCTTATCCTTCGTACCTTGCTCTGGCTCTAGTTTTATCTTTCTGTTCATGTTGCATGAAAACCCGTAAAAAAACTGCTAAATGACTAAAACCTTAAATCTTTCTTGTAGCTCCAGTTGGAGATAGTTTTCTTTGTTATTTTTGTGACATCTTGTTGTTTCCCTTTTGGGAATTTATTATCTCTTTACACCTGCCGGAGAGTAGCGTGTCGATTCTGGGTTCTCAACACTACCACCCTTGTCCCTGTGTTCGATCCCGTATATCTACTTCGACCCCATAAACAAAGTTGCAGGGGCCTAGAAGGATTCGGGTTATAAATGTAAAAGTCTGACTAACTTCAAATCCGCCTCCATTTTTGGACGTGCGATTTAGGTCGGTCAGGTATCGAGGTGGCATCAGTTGCAACAAAGAAAAGAAAAGAAGACCAGCCGATACAGTGTAGGGTCGATACCATCGACTCGCGTTGATGGTATCGACACCGTCAGATACATGTTTGCTTCAGATTGATCTAAATCTGACGGCTGTGGTAATTTGGCGACCTAATTCTGAGATTATACCTAATGACGGTGGCCAAGAGCAAGACATCACGTCATTAGCCGCTGCACACGTCCCGAGAAGGTGTGGAGAGAAGAACGGAGCCCAGAAGCACGCCCCAGCTGTTCCAGACGCCGAAGAAGATGATTTCCACCACCGAAAGGTGGGAGAATGTGTATTCTACGCCAAGGAACGATTGGATCTTCTCCGTTCAGGGGTTTCACCACTCAATCACGTTTTTCTCATGTTTCCCCTTTTCTCTACCATGTTTTGCTTTGAGATGAACATGCGGGGCTAATTTCCTTTGTCTTTAGGACCGGGAGTAGCCCGGGAATTCATTGTATGACAATTTTATAATAATAATTCATCATTTATCTCTTAAATCCGTGGTATAATTTCATTTTCTCAATTATATTGTTATGCTTGATCACCATAATAATAATATAATGCCCTTAATTACTTTGAAAGAAGAATTAATGGTTGAAAAGAGACGAAATTCACATTAATTGACAAATCCCTTGAACAAGGTGGTGTAAGATTAATGGTGGATACCGAGAGATCGTTTTTAATGCACCTAGTTTAGGGTATAGGTTACTACGATGGTGGAACCGACCTAGACATAGGTAGTGAATTGTACCACGACAGTGGGCAATTCTTATTTCAGATCACTACTCGGATAGAGAGATAAATCTGAATGACTACATAGAATTTAATACAATGAAAACCTGCGGTGAAACCGCAATCCTAAACATCTCATCTTGAATTGATTAAACTAATCATTTAATCGATTGCTTTGCTTTGTTTTATTTCATTTTTCTTTTAATTTTACAACAACTTCCAACTATTTAATCGGTCTAGCTGATTGCAAGTAGTTAGTAGTAGTCTCTGATAATTCACATGTCCCTGAGTTTGACTCGGGCCTCACAAAGGCCTATATTACATTGACGTGTATACTTGCGTCTCTACACAAGTAAAAAGTGTGACAAGTTTTTGGCGCCGTTGCCGGGGACACGGCAGTTGTCGGCACTACGAGTGCTACAAGCGGCCACTCTAGGCCACTTTTTATTTTTATTTATTATTTTGGAATCATTTCCTAAAATTTATATCTTATCTTCGCATCTTGTAGTTGTCTAGCACGGTACTGAACTTAAATTTTCACTTTGCAGGTACTGTGCATGGTGTAGACGCATAGCACTGACTACACGCAACAAGCACCAGAGGTTCCATTGTCGGGACCGAAAGACGAGGAGGATTTCAATCAAGGCCATCTGGAAGAAATAGACTCAGAATCCAAACAGGAAGAGATGGCAGAGCCACAGATAATATGGGAGAAGATCAAGGCTTCTTCTTCATCTGCTTCAAAGGGGCCGATCAAGAAGCAGGCGATCAATATTCTGACATACAAGATTGATCCTGCATTAATCAACTTGGTGAAGTCGAATGCATTCCATGGGCTCAAGAATGAAGACCCATTCACGCATATAAGTCAATTTGTGGAGAATTGTGATATGATAAAAATAGACAGATTTCCATAGGATGATCTCTACTTGAAGCTCTTCCCGAGTTCTCTAGCGGGAAATGCACGAGAGTGGTTGCACAACCAGGATGATGAATATGTGGAATCCTGGGACCACATGGTGGAGGTTTTCTTTGAAAGGTTCTTCCCACCCGAGAAGACCAACGATCTGATCAGAAAAATTCACAATTTCACTCAGAAGGCAGGAGAGACCTACTCGGAGACGTGGGAACGCTTTCAAATTATGTTAAGGAGGTGCCCACACCATGGTCTAGATAAGGAAAAATAGGTTAAAACCTTCTATTTTGATCTTTTCGAGCATGATAGAAGTAACCTTGATTCAGCAGGTTCAGGTTTTTTCTTAAATAACACAGACACAAGGTGCTAGGAGATACTGAAAAACATGGCAAAGAAACAGTCTTGGGGTGATAGGGATGCACCAGAACAAGTCAAAGTTGCAGGTGAGTCCAGGTCCATCAAGGAGCTGAATGACAAGCTAGATCTTCTAGCCAAGAAATTGCTTGCCAAAGAAGATGCATCATCTGATGAGGAAGCCCAGGTCAAATTTATGCAACAACAGGGTTATAGAAATAATGATTATGCTTGGAGGAGGGACAAGAAGTTCTCATGGAAGGATCCAAACAACTTCCTACAAGATCCTGATGCAAAGCCACAACCAAGAGCCAAAGATAAAAGCACCGAGTTACTTAGTCAAATGGTGCAACAAAATCAGGAGATGATGAGCATGTTCAGTAAGCAACTGCAGTCCCAGGGTGATATTTCGACCAAGTTTGGGCAAACACTACAAAGTCATGGAGCACAAATGAGGGCTCTAGAGACGACTGTGACTCAAATTTCAAATGAAGTGGCGGCCATAAAGCATGCCAATCAGTAGAGATAGGTTGGGAATGCAGATGTTGTTCAAGCACATCATCAAGTAAAATATATGTCTATGATTAATGAGGCAAAACCCCCATTGGTAGAGGCTCAGGATAAAAGTAAAATGATGTTTGATACAGAGTCTGTACCGGAAATACTGTATCCTCGCAGTCATTATGGACTACCAGGCGGGTACACTCCATTCAGAAAAGCCCACCAGGAGTACATTATGGTTGCGCCCACACCTAAGCAAGAAGAGCAGGTGAAGGCCATTTGTCAAGGTGAAGATACATCCACTGTGAGAGAGGTACCAATGCAAGTTACACCTATTGAAGATAACCTACCAAAGTCTACATCATAGGGAGTTATTGAAACAAGCTTAGGGGAGCTTGCCCCGAAAAGCTCATATGTGCCACCTCATAAGCGTCTAAATGAGGCAGTTGTGTCTAGTCTGGACAGCCCAAGGCCAAAGAAAGAGCATTGGCACTATAGGAAATTCTTGGAGATGTTCAGAAAACTCCATGTAAATATTCTGCTAGTGGAGATGATAGAGAAGATTCCTGCCTATGGGAGGTTTATCAAAGAAATCATCAACAAGAAGAGGCGGATTAAAGACACAGATATTTGTCGAGTGAATGAAATGGTGAGCTCGATTATTCATGGGAATTTACCACCAAAGAGGAAAGACCCAGGAAGCTTCTATATTCCATGTTCTATAGGCGATCAACATTTTCCACGAGCACAGTGTGATTCGGGCGCCAGCATTAATCTTATGCCACTGTCCACATTTTAAAAGCTTGGGTTGAAGGAAATGAAGAAATCAGCGGCAACTATTGAGTTGGCGGATGGGTTCATTGTAAAGCCATACGGAGTGTGTGAGGATGTACTCGTCAAGGTGGAGAGGTTCATCTTTCCGATGGATTTTGTCATCATGGATATGCAACAGCTTAAAAGTTGTGAGATGCTATTGGGTAGGTCGTTTCAAGCAACGGACGATGTAGTCACTGCAATTGGGAGAGGTACTCTGACGTTGGGGATTGGCCAAGATCGAGTTGAGTTCAAACTGTCGCACAATCCCTTGGGCACACTCTCCAAAGTTCCAACTTGATGACAAGCTTCATGTCGTCTAGCCTAAGACGTTAAATAAGGGCACTTGTTGGGAGGCAACCCAGCCGTCGGTACTTTAGTTTAGTTTCTTTCACATTCATAGTTTGATTTGTTTCGACTTTGTTTTTTTAGTGTAAAAAAGATACCGTGATCGTTTGTGCATTGTTCAGGACTGAGGGAGAGTCGATACCATTGACACTTGTGTCGATGGTATCGATCGGGGTATAGGTTGGTGACTGCAGAAATCGCACTAAGTCGATACCATCGACGGCCTCGTCGATGGTATCGACATACCAACAGGCTGATCGCAAGCAGAGGTCGATAGTATCGGCATGGGTGTCGATACTCATGAGATCTCTGAAGATATTCAGAAGAAATCGTCTCAGTAACGTCGATACCATCGACGGGACTGTCGATGGTATCGACCCAGTTTTAAAAATAAGGTAGTGGTCGGGCCTCACGAGGGTGTTGCCCTAAACGGAAGTCGATACTATTGACGTGCGTCGATACTATCGACGCGCCACGTCACTGATTCGCGAGAGGAGATCAACGGCGATCGTTACAACCAGAAAGTCGATCTGGGGGACGGGTCGATACCATTGACACCTTTCGATAGTATCGACACGTCAGCGATCCGAGCCCCGCGAATCCAGCCATCGACGACCGTTGATACCAACGGTAGTACGGATTGTGCTACACGTGTCGATACCATCGACCCGCGTCGATGGTATCGACAGGCACGCAGCAGCGCCATATAGCAGTGTACACCAGTGTTCAGGAGACAACAAACTGGTTACTTGACAATCAGAGGGCGATCTTCAAGAATGAGTGCCTCCTCCTCAACATCCAATAGCAGATTCATGACAGGTTGCATAGGATGGAGATGCAATAGCAGCCTTTTTATGATCATTACTGGAGCCAGAACTACTTTGGGGGGTATCCACAACCTCCACCCATGCCCCAATATGATCCTAGCTTTCAGGGGCAGTACCCGTCCTTGGACCCCACGGCCCCACAGTACCCGCCTCCGCCAGAAGAGTAAATCGATATCTCTGTTCCAACCTTTAAGATTGTTTTTGACTATGAGGCCATAGTCTAATTCAAGCTTGGGGGGGGGTTGGAACAGCTCTATCTTTTATCTTCTCAGTTTTTAGTTTTATTTTGTTTGTTCTTGTCATTTATTTCTTGCAATCTTAGTTTGTTTGTAGGATCCACATTCTATCTAGTGTAATTGTGGATGTCTTAAGTCATGTGTCATCTCATTTGCCTGTACATGGGAATTAAGGGAAAATTTAAAAATTTTGATTTTTCGCAAGCTTGTGTTGTTCACTTTTGAGCACATAACTTAAGATAATGATTGGTTTTGTCAACTCTAAAACAGAAAATCACAACTGTACATTCCTAATGATTTATGAAAAGTGGACGGATTTGGTTGTGTGAGCCTAAACTGACCAAATGATAATGAGACTCTAATTTGAAGTAAGAGAGAGAAACCTCTTAACTATTACACAGGTCAGCAAGGAGGGACACATAATAATTTTCAAAGGTTCAGTCAATTAGTCTTGTGATCTTTCCTCCTCATTGTTTTTCACAATCCACCATAAGAATTGGAAGTACTTTACGGTTTTAATCTTTTTGATTGCATCTCATATAGATAGGTTTTGCATTGCAACCACTTTCACATGTTTTACATGAAAATAAAAAATTAGAATAGTGATACATGCACATTATCCTTAGGTGTGTGTCATTTAGCTACATTCATAATTTTTATGCATAGAGTACATCATGTAACTTATTTCTTCTCTAAGGGTGATTAGCTGTTCCATACCTTCATAAATGCTTCAAATATTTGAGCTATGCAGAAAAAGTGAGCCCAACAACTAATTCATTGTCAATTATGGATATAAGGGCTTAAGAAAAAAGAAAAAATAATAAAAAAATGAAAAAGAAAAAGAAATTATTGAGAAGCAAGTAGAATAAGGAGGAAGGAACATAATCGCACCTGCATTTTAAGATGAATAAGTATATGATGTAGCTCAGTTAGATATCCATCTCATTGTGAGACGAGATGTTAGTGCATGCATCATTCCACCCAATCTTAGGCATTAGGGCATGTTCATGTGCAAATGCATCATTTAGGGAATTTTTGTTTTATGCATGTTGAAACCGTATACTGCTTCCATTTCTTCCATGAGCCACCCATTTCATCCACCCGTTGCTCGAATTGGTAGGCCACCATGATTTTCTCCTCATTTGTGAATATCAGGAGAGCTTCTTCCATGTAGATGGTAGTTAGGGCAAGCAACGTAGTATAGGAGATCACAAGATGCACCGAGTCTGAACCGGCGAATTTTATTATGTTAACTGCCTTATGGGATAGTGTTCATCAGTTTTGAGGTAGAAATCTTTTATGGATGATTACTGTCGCCTTTAGGGTTATTATCATTTTGTGGTTAGTGAGGGCCGGAATGTGAATGTCCGGTGGGGATCATATGGTAATGTTTGTTGTGATTATTTGTTCTTTAGTTGACTCTGGAAATTCTATTCTAAGGTTTTTCTGCTCGATGGCGAGCAATGTTCAAGCTTAGGGGAGTTTGATGCGATGATTTTGAGTCGCATTTAGAGACATATTTTACTTGTGTTTTATGCAGCTATTGGTCATTTTGGTGGTTAATATTGCATAATTCATCTACTTTGGTTTATGATCTTTCTCTATGTCAAATCTTCTTTATTTCAGTATTTTGAGCATAAATTATTACAAGAATATGTTTTGTTTTGGCTTATGTGGTTTTGTGTTGCAATTTTAGGGAAAAAAACAAGTATCTGCTGCTGTCGATACCATCGACCTGACCACAGGCAGCCAGCCGCAAGGAGTAGCAAAATCTCGATACTATCGACAGGAGAGTCGATGGTATCGAGATAACATCAGGTTGCTTTAGAATAGAGAGTCGATACTATCGACATAAAAGTTGATACCATCGATGAGTGGAGCTACAGTGACGTAAAAGGACAAAATCGACGCCTATGAATGTCGATACCATCGACATGCGTCGATGGTATCGAGGTGGCATTAGTTGCAACAAAGAAAAGAAAAGAAGACCAGGCGATACAGTGCAGGGTCGATACCATCGACTCGCGTCGATGGTATCGACACCGTCAGATACATGTTTGCTTCAGATTGATCTAAATCTGACGGCTGTGGTAATTTGGCGACCTAATTCGTAGATTATACCTAATGACGGCGGCCAAGAGCAAGACATCACGTCATTAGCCGCTGCACACGTCCCGAGAAGGTGTGGAGAGAAGAACGGAGCCCAGAAGCACGCCACAGCCATTCTGGATGCCGAAGAAGACAATTTCCACCACTGAAAGGTGGGAGAACACGTATTCTACGCCAAGGAGTGATTGGATCTTCTCCGTTCAGGGGTTTCACCACTCAATCAAATTTTTCTCATGTTTCCCCTTTTCTCTACCATGTTTTGCTTTGATATGAACATGTGGGGCTAATCCCCTTTGTCTTTAGGACCGGGAGTAGCCCGGGAATTCATTGTATGACAATTTTATAATAGTAATTCATCATTTATCTCTTAAATCCATGGTATAATTTCGTTTTCTCAATTATATTGTTATGCTTGATCACCATAATAATAATCTAATTCCCTTAATTACTTTGAAAGAAGAATTAATGGTTGAAAAGAGATGAAATTCACATTAATTGACAAATCCCTTGAACAAGGTGGTGTAAGATTAATGGTGGATACCGAGAGATCGTTTTTAATGCACCTAGTTTAGGGTATAGGTTACTACGACGGTGGAACCGACCTAGACATAGGTAGTGAATTGTACCACGATAGTGGGCAATTCTGATTTCAGGACACTACTCGGATAGAGAGATAAATCTGAATGACTACATAGAATTTAATACAATGAAAACATGCGGTGAAACCGCAATCCTAAAGATCTCATCTTGAATTGATTAAACTAATCATTTAATCGATTGATTTGCTTTGTTTTATTTCATTTTTCTTTTAATTTTACAACAACTTCCAACTATTTAATCGATCTAGCTGATTGTAAGTAGTTAGTAGTAGTCTCCGATAATTCATGTGTCCCTGAGTTCGACTCGGGCCTCACAAAGGCCTATATTACATTGACGCGTACACTTGCGTCTCTAAGCACATAAAAAGCATGACACATTCCATGGTATCCATGTATCACTCTCATGGTGGGTCTGTCTGATACACTGTTCTCTAACATGTATCTATGTGCTTGACTTGATATCATATAACATGACTAATGAGACTTTGTCATCAATCAACACACACTCTAGTTTTATGTATTGTTGTTGTCTATTTTTCTTCCACTGTAATATCCGACCAGGGAAATAACAAGAATGGATGTACTCTTAGCATCTGTATGATATCATTGCTCAATTCACATACTTGAAGACATACGTCATTGAGTAAGCATCATTCTTTAGACATCTACTTATGTATGTGTCATCATATCATGACTTAGACAAACATAATAGACGGCATGACCTTTATCAGTTATCTAATGCCACATCACAATCATCATATGATTGGTTCTCTGGGCCTACATACCAACACCTTTCACCTATCAAACCTTCCTAAGGTGTCAAACAAGGAGACCCCCTTTCCCCTTATATATTCATTCTCTACATGGACAAGTTTTTTAAGTTGTTCAAGTGGAGGTTGATAACAAACGATGAGAACCAACACAATTTACTATTAATAAGATCTCCTTCTCACATATGTGCTTTATCGACAATTTGGGGAAGCATATGTGAGCTAAAAACCATGTATCATCAAATGTCCGCATAATTTTGAGGCTACATCCAGATAGAAAATCACTCAAGGGAATTCATCGATATTCTTCTCAAGACATACATCGTCTTCTACCTATAGGGCCATCAATAGGAAGCTAGGATTGCCTCAGGTATGGGATTTTGGGAACACTTGGGAATCCTAATAGTTCATAAAAGGAGAACTCCAAGGAAATCTACCTAGGTCTAGTTAAAACTTACCCGTGCAAGGTCAACAATTGGGCAAATAAGAACCTATCACTGGCGGGTAGAACCATGTTGACAAGATCACCTCTCACAACTACAACCTCACATGTGATGCAAGCTTCAAAACTACATGTGTTCATATGTAACCAATTAGATCATATCACAAGAAACTTTGTTTGGAGTGGCTGCTTGCAAATGAGGAGCACCCATTTGGTTTCCTGGGCTAAATTAATTGCTTCTAATGCCAAAGGGGCTTCCAAATTAGAGCTTCAAAGGAAATAAATGAAGCCTTTCTCATGAAGATTATTGGGAAGCTTCTAACTAGAAGGGTATGTATCGGGAAACCCCTCATGCTAGCTAAGTACTAAAGATTGGGGGGGTTGAGACTCAAGGGTGCAACCTTATGGCAAGTCATTCGTGCCCAACTACCTCATATGCAAGCCTAATGTGCGATAGTTATCGGTAATGGATGGGATAATAATGTTTGGGAATATAAATGATTGAGAGGAGCACTAGAACCTAACTAAAAATGTAATAGATTCATCCCAGATGATCTAAAATATCTCAAACTAGCTAGTTTGGTGGTAATGGAAAGAGAATGGGATATTGATTTTCTTATTCATCATTTTGACAAAGAAAATGTTAATGTAATCTATTCAATGCCTATACTTGAGGAAAACTTGTGTGATGTTGACATATATTGGATAAATAATACACAATGGCATCTTTTAGTCAAAAACTCTACCACTCTAAGAGTTAAACCATTATAGGAAGAATGTCTTACCATATGGAACCAAAAAGTACCTCCTAGGATCAGGACCTTTTATGGCAACTGAACCATCACTGCATTCTTACTAATTTTGTGAGAAAGACTAGGCACATGACCAATGATGATAACATGCAAGATCTATAATTGTGAGGTTGAGGATTCATTCCACATTGTACAAGACTACTCGAGGGAAAAAGAAACTTGGCTACTCATCAGGTTTGACCTAGATGACTCTTTCTTTCAAACTTCTAACATCAAGATCTGAATTAAGAATAACTTAAACAACACAACCAATAAATGGAGCATTTTGTTTATTCCTAGTTGTTGGCATCTTTGGAAGGACATGAACACAACTATCTTTACAAGGACAACAATGCCTACTCGTGAACTATTCTTGGACATTTGTACTAAAATCTCCAATACTCTCAATGTTAGGAACTTGAATGGAGAAAAACATAAAGTCAGGTGGGATTGCATGACAAGTCAAGTGGTTTCCACCTTCTCCAGATCTAATACAAATTATTGTTGATATTGCTCTTTGTACTGGGGATCTAAAAAATTCTACTAGTTCTATTATCAGACCATCCAGTGGTGATTGGCTAGTTGAGGCTTGTTGTAAACACTCTAGAAGTGATCTATTGGAAGGTGAATTGTTGGTCATCCTGAGGGGCGTTCAAACACCAAAACAAGGAAGCCACCTTAGCAAAGGTTTTGAACTTATGAAGTTCACCAAAGCATATCAAAGAGCTAACCACCTTGCTGAGAAAATTCCAAAGTGGTTCTTGCAACAACCTAGACATGCTTACATTTCTTCATTATTCCTACAAGAGTTGATGCATACCCTCATGACAGAGAAGAAACTCATTGATAGGTTGTAAGTTTTTTTCTCCCATTAAAAAGTCATTATGAATATTCTTTCATCATATACTCAAGAGTATTCCCGTGTTGTGTCCCTAGTCATTCATTATTATGGATTTTATAGGACAACAATAATCATAAGACCAGTGTGTATGCTAAGGGACGATTATGTCTCTTTAGTCACCATATTTGATATCAACTACGATACATGGGTACTTGTTAGAGAACAAGTTGTTCTGGAAAGACCCACTTTAAGAATGACACATGGAAGCCACATCATGGCAAGTCAGAGTCATGTCTCAATGTGACTGTAATGACCTCAAATTTTGGAAATTTTCAATCTAATCCAATAATATGAGGTGTAAATAAAAGTTGGATAATAAACAAAATATCATGACCTTGGTTGATGAATATAAGCCCTAGACTTAGAATATGTCTTCAATTTCAGTATATAAAGATATAATGAGCACATGTGTCTATATGAGGCTTCATCTAAGATATTATGATGATCAGCCTTAATTTCATAATTAAAAGTGTGTGGACCCTATTGAAGGTCAGGGTATGAGCCATGGGCCCTAGAACCCAGTACAATCCCAGTTGGGTCAATTATTTACAAATGTGTCATTGGGATACAAAATTAGGATTTAAGTATTTTGTGCTCATAGTAAATACTCATAAAAAATTAAGTTGGTTGATAAATTGAGATATTAGATTAAATTCCAAGAATTCAAAGTTATCTTGTAACCTAGGTAATTAATTTAGTAATCATCTAGTAATTATTTGAAAGGTGGGAGTGGAGGGATTAACAAACTAGTTTGAATATAATCACTTTTCTAAGAGAGAATAATAGAAATCTGAGAATAATATCAAAATTTGGAATCAAACAAGGCTATAACCTACCAAAATTAATTATCTCCATGAACTGGGGTTTCATTTAAAATGGAAAATAAAAAAATAAAGAGGAAAGTAGAGTCCATTCGAACTTTGGGGAAACATGCAAAGATGTTGGTCATCTCCTTGACCCAAGGAAACCCTAGAGACATATACTCTTCACCCTATTCCCCTTATAACCCCCTCTCTTTCAAAATCCGCACTTTTCCAACCAACTCTGGAAACTACCCTAACTATCCTACACAACTAAGCAAACAAATATAAGATAGAGAGTTGGCCTCATAATAGAGATAGCAGAGGATAATAAAATTGCCCACTCATGGACTAAATGTGATTACAAAATAGAAAACCCATTCCCAATCATCGATATAAGGTTACCTTTACCCACAGTTAGCAAAACAGGTACCCATGCTAGCTTACTCTACCCCTACACAGATCTAATACACCACCACTTGTGCTTGCACCCCCGTTTGGCATGGTGATCATTGTCACAGAGAAGTTAGTTGATCCAATACATGGCAACCAACACTCGGGTTCTAGGAAGGCATGCACAACTCTTAGGATGATAGAAAAACCCATCCACACCCTTAAAATAAGCCTAGGTCAATATCTTGCTCCCTCTTTGAGTTCATGTTCTTCCACCTAACCAGTAGAGATGGACCTTGTATTCCCTCAACTATGACCACCGTCAGCCATACCTGGGGATTGGCCAGGTCCAATGACAACTATATATCCCCTCCAGGCCTTTGAACCTCAAGATCAATGGAATTGACCACACAGTTGACTCAGCCAAGCAGACACAGGCTACCTCTCAAGGTATAAGAAGATCAGAAATTGGAAGGACAAAAATGACCCCCAAGTGCATGATAATCCAAATCACCACATGAGGGTGGTTAGGTTTGTTTGGCCTCTCTCAAAGGCTAGCCGTGTTGAAGCTATGAGCATATGTAGCAATGGCCCATCGACTCAGGTCCAGCCCAGCGATCCTTATTAAAAGGGATTCTTTTGCTAATGTGGCACCATAATATTAGCCAAAATATATGAATTCTTATAGTAATTGTAAAGATATGTTGGTATCTCATTATATATATATGTATATATATATATGAAATTACTTAGAATCCAAAAATATATTCAATGCCTTATTCTAGTCATAGTTCAAAAACTATGTGGTAATGTGTGATATAAGGTAACTAATCCCTAGATCATTGAAGAACATGTTGAGTACATATACTTTATGATGCAACCTAATCATGGATGGATAATGGAACCTAATGATAATCACAACTCTAGCATTACTTGATGTAATTTTATTATTTTCTAAGCCTTTGTGTCACATACATAGGAATAGGGTTTCATGACATAACCCTAATATTAACCCTAGACCTAAATCATAGACTCAACCTTAATTTGCATCATATGAAGACACCCTAACATACTTTTAGATCATGTTGATTGCTTGGATATACATTATGGATGTTTATATTGCATGAAACTTGAAGTACTTGAAGTATAACTGCATATGTCTTCATGAAAGAGGTACTTGGTTAAATTATGCACACTCATTGCTATCGAATTCCTAGGATTCTCGATGGTTTCTTAATTATTGATAGAATAAATATACTACTTGGATGTTTGTTAAGTTCCAATTCAATATATAGTGCATGTGTTTACCATATAAAAGAAAACAATGATATTATGAACCACGAGTTAGACCTACTAAGGGATATTTCAAACAAGTCCAATGATGGATAGAGAAGTGAATACACCTAAAGTGTCTTGATAGGCATGAATGATAATATTCAGGTGCAAGTTCATATGTGCAATTACTTGATTGATGATCATAATATGTTGATATATGTACATGCACACTTTTGTAGGCACTCACATACATAGTATAGTAATATTCAAATATGTATTTCTTTTTTGACATTTTAGGTAGATGGCTTACATAAATATTGTACATTTGGAGATTCACATGAATACATTGAAGAATGTAAAGTTAATGTCACAAGGAGGATTAGTTAGGTAGTACTTCTTGATGTCTTTTTCCTTGTAGTAATGTTATTCTCTCTCATGTAGTATCTTCATATGGGAGAAGTATGTAAACTCCTTTAAGGAGAAATTGATATCCTTTTGTATCAACAATGTTTATAAATGACACTCGTTATTATTTGTTACTTCTAAATTTTGGATCCTGGAAAAACAAGATTATGATCTTTGTCATTGTGGTCTTCCTTCGATGGTGGATAACTAGGAGAGGGAGTCATAACATTTGGTATCAGATCCCAGAATTATCAAATAACTTATAATAGTTAATGATTTCATTTATTCCATATAGCCATAAGGGATTTATAAGGGCATTTTCCAAGGACTATGGTGTCTACAAAAGGATAACAACACAGGGGCTGGAAAAACTTCATCCACACCACTAGTTGGTAAATGAGGACTCTCGAGCCTCTGTGAATCCCACCTAGACAAAGACTAAGGTTTTTTTTTCAAAGCAAATACATCTAGGTCTTCTCATCCTCAATTTTGTCCTCTTCTAATTTATTTGCTCTCTTAACCATAGAATTCACTTCTCTTTTCATCTCGAGTTAAGGTCACATGAAGAGGTAGGACTAAGGCATCCTCTACCAATTAAAAGTACATATAATATTAATTAGAGAAATAGATTTGGAAGATGTTAAATATAATTGATGTCCCTCTGGTAAGGATAAACCCTAGGAAGACCTAAGGATGGTTTGGGTTACCCCAGTCATCCATGAAGGAATTGGGTTGGGATAACCAAGATGTTTATGATAACCTAATGTGGGTTAAAGGAGAAATAAAAACCTAGTATGAAGTGGTTAATCCTTAACTCTAATTAAAACCCTTATTAGGGGTATACATAAAGAATAAAGTAAAATAATACCATGCCGAAGGAAATCCTAAGTAAGGTTATAGGAAAGAGAAAATCCAAATGAGTTTGGGTAATTCTATATGGGTAACACAAATTAGATACTAAAAGTTTCCCATGCGTGCAAGTACATAGAGCACCAACATTCATTTATGCATGTAAGATACACATAAAGGTTTCTATATATGTATATGAAACATAAGAAATCAGTGGTTACATAAAGAAAATATAAGACCTTCAACTCACCTTTTAAGGATGGTGTTCACACTTGGAGTGGGTCAACCCAGGAATGGGAAAGATCTATGAAGGAGGGATAACCCTAAAATCATGGGTTCAGGTGGTGTCTAGAAAGCCTAACCTCCTAATGAAATCCAAGAAGGCGCCCTAGGTCAAACCCTCCCCTAGATAGATGAGTTGAATGAACTAGTATTTGATCTTGATATCTTGGTAATTTTGGACGCCTAAGTATTGAATCTAGGTATAAATTGAGCCAACCCTTGTTTTGATGATGGATAAACCATTTCAATTATTTGTGTGTAATGTTTCTACTTGAGTGATTTCAGATTAGGTATAGACACAATCCAAATGACCTAACGTGCACATCTCAACTTGGATAAAAGACAAGTCAAAGTCAATACAAGTGCACATTTTTGGAATATGATGTAAATCCATTAGAATCATGTTGTAAATCACTTGTAATGATTGTATGACTTGTAATTAAGCTTAGAAAAAATTAGGAGCACTTAAAAAAAATGTTTAAGCACTATAATGACATTTTCCAAAATTCTTTACAGGCACTTTATTTCTCGAATTACAATCTCAACCAATCCTTGATGGATTTTGAGAATGTTGTTGATCGATCGAGTATCCTATTAATCTATCAGTCAAGTTCCTACCAGGACAAACTCAAATGATTGGTCAAATTAGCTTTGTCACATAGTGCATTCAATCGAGTTACCTTTATAGAAACTCGACCGATAGCACTGTACAGAAAAGTGCAGAAAAGTTTTTCTAGCCGTTGTAGAGTTGCAACAATCAAAAATATATATGTTGCAAACCACAAAATGGCTAGTTTTCATTCCTAAGTGTTCCGAAAGGCTAAAAGGCATCCCCAACTATAAATAGGACCCCTTGAGCTTCATTCCAAGGTTGAGCATTCAATGCAAAACTCTATATAAGGTTCCTAGTCTATAGTTGAGTGCATCCTACAGCTCCTCTCTCTTTCTCTAAGCTTAATCACTTGCATCATCCATTAGAGTGAGTAGGAGATTTGTAAGAGAGCTAGTCCTACATGTATATCTTGTGAGGATCTCACTTCCACCACCTCCCAATCTCTCTTTTCAACCATGAAGATGAAGGTTCTCTCTCTTGGCTAAGAGAGGTGAAGAAGAACAAGGGAAGGAATCCCTTAATGAAGATCAAGTATGAAGACTTGGAGCAAGAGTGAGTAAGCCCTTGGTGAAGGCAGAAGACTCCTTGCTCAAGTGGGGGTAAGTCCTTAGTGAAAGCTTCTCCGAGTGAAGGTGAAGTCAAAGGCTGAAGATCCAAGAAGAGTGGGTAATTCCTAAAAGGTTGAAGACTTGTGCAAGAGTAGGTAAGTCCTTGGAGAAGGCTGAAGACTCATTGCAAAGTTAAGTCCTTGGTAAGGTTGAAGACTCTTTGTATTGGATAGGTGAGTCCTTTGGTGGGTCATGTGTTGTAACTTTTATAAGTGAATATATAGAGGAAGATACACTTAGAAATCCTAGAGATTGACCTCTCTAGGTAGTGGACTGACATACTCCTAAGAGTGTGGAACCACTCTACATAGCTTGTCACTTGTGCTCGCTCAATATCTCTCTCCCTTGCTATGTATGTTTTAGTTGCACTCAAATTTCCTATTTAGCAACCTTATCGTGTAATATAACTTAAAGGTATAATGAATTTTGTTTAAGTGCATTCATCACTATTCACCCCCCCCCGCCAGAGCATCCAATCACCCATCTAGGATCCAACACTAAGGGGACCCAAAAGTTTGGAAGAATAAGGATATAAGGCATTAAACCCATTACCCCTACCTAGATAGATAAGTTGTGATGGAGTGGACTTTTAGAATCCTAAATGTCCAATGACTTAGGTGAAAGCATATCTTTCAGTTAGATTGAGGGTTCCAAGCTTTTGACAAAGTAGGTGTGTTGATGTGAGGCTGACATCATGACTAAGATATCTCTTTTAATGCCCTTTTGAGGAATTTAATAGAATGATCAAATAGATGAGTTTTGTCACCAAATTTGAGTATAAAGTAGTTCGAGAGGTAAGGAAGCTATGGTTAAAATTTGGTGGCATTTGGATCTTCCTAGAGGGCGTTATTAAGGTTTGAATTTTGTGAAATAATATGCATATATTGAGATATTTTGGACCAAGGTTATAGTTATTTCAGCCTAAGATAGGTTGTGTCACGCACCCCTTATTTGTGGGTGGGCTGCATGGAGGTTTGGTAGCCTGAGATCTGAGATCCAATGGTTGGGACTGCTTACTTCAGTGAGCCACAGATCTGGACCTTTAATGGGCCTTTCACAGCTGTTGGATGTAGATCGGACGGCACTGAGCTCATATCCAAGCTCCGACTTTGGAGGAGTCATGGAGCAGTGAGACGAGCAACCATCTGTGCAGCCACGATCTCAGATAGTGGGGTGTTTGGGACTAGAAACTGGGTGGTTGGCCTTAGCTAAGAGAGTACTTTCGTCCTGGCTTTGATATCACATCTTTTGATGAAGAGAGCTGGGAGAACAAGGCCCTATCCTTTGCTCCTTCTCCACTACGATGAGTAGGTGGAGGGTGAGAAATAGGTGAAGCAAATAGGGAGATGGGGGGTTAGATCAAAGGGAGATAAGAGAAGCAGAAGGCAGAAGAAGATGAAGCAACCCGTTTTTGGTGGTTGTTTTTTACTGGCACAAGTTGTTCCATGGTGGACAGGTTCCCCTTCACCGGATAAGAGGATGGACCTCAGAAAGGGTTGAGGGGTTTTCCCACTGCAAACAAAGCTTATGGATAGCTTCATCTGAACTTCAAGGTGCTTTTGAGAAGTTCTCGTATAAATTCCATGCTTGGAGGGCCTTTTCCCCTTTCCTTTCCACCACGGCGGCGGCCTATACCAGCGGCTACAGGATGTGGGGCTCTGCTGATGCGGTGGCGGATTAGAATGGCCGGGGAGATCGGGGAGTTTGGTACGAAACTGGTGGATCCTTTAGTTTTTCCCAAAGAGCCAGAGATCTGCATCATGTTCTCGCCGGAGAAGCCTCTCGTGGTGGCGCCCACGCGTAGTAGGGGAGACATAGCCCCTCTAGGGACTCGTGAGCGAGGAACAGATGAGGAGAGAGGGTGATCCAATCTGAACCAGCTCAAGTCAGCCTAGAACCGGCCGGCCCAGTGCAAACCAAGAGAAGGACCGGCCGCAGCATAGCAAAGGAGCTGCGCAGCCACATGAGCCACGTGGCAGTCCCGTATTGGCCAGAAAAAGGTAAATACCTAGATCTTACATAATTCGTAGTAAATAGATCGTTTATCCAAAAAATACATATAATATACCAAATTGTTCATAAAAATGCATAGAATAAGATGGAAGCATAATATCCTGCTCTAGATGCATTAATAATAGTGATATCACGTAAGATGTGAAATGCTCCTATGATGGATAATAAATATCAAACGATGCCCTAAAATTATGAGAAAATACCAGTAAGTGACAAATCATATATGTAATCCATCTGATGTCAGTAATCATGATGTTGATACACAAAATCTTGTAATTTGCTCTATATTCCTTTTAGGGCTAATAACCCTAATAAAATGCAATAAATAAATGCATGCCCAATAAATGGTGAAATTTACAGAGAAAGCTCATATCAGTATATTGAACCTCAGTTTTAATTATGAGATCATGATGATTCACGAAATCCATGTTATATGAAGATGAACCTTGAAACATGTGATGAAACCCTAATTTGAGTAATACATGTAACTTAGGGTTGATATGTATAAATAATGTTATGGAACCTGATATTCAGATTATGTATCCTAATCTGGAACATAACATCAGTAACATAAATCCCACATAAGGATGAAGATAAGACAAGTAATAATGTATATATATCCTAATGAAATAGGCAAACCCTAATGGACACGATAGGGTTAAGATGAGATGTAAGATGATAAGAACCTGATGATAGTATATGGTCTTGTCTTGATCAAGGTGTGACAAAGTTATAGATGACATGAGGAATATGTGATGATTAGGATGTCTCTTTGTAAGGTACGCCATTACCTCTTACTTGGCTTATTATACAATATGATTGTGTATAGGTGTAGTAAAATACTTGGCATATGATATTGGATGAAACGATTGTTATTGTATGATATGTTGCATGATTCCCATATTTATGGCTATGAACACATGAAACATAATATATCTGTTCCATTATATGAAATCACTATATCTCTTTGGTAAGCATAGTGCTAGTGAGTGATCTATCTCATTGGTAAGCAGATCACATGTACAATGATCTATCTCTTTGGTAAGCAGATCATGAGGCCTGGATGCATCTATCCCATTGGTAGGCAGATGCACAAGCATATAATGGAAAATGAGTTTAAAATATGTGTTCTTTTTTGTTAATGAATATCTTTGTTGAAGTATATGATTTTCTTATATTTCTTTATAACTGCCAAGTATTAGTTTTATCTTATTGCCAAGATATGATGAGAGGTATATAAAAGACACGTAGGCGTACTCAGTACAATATTCTTGAATATTGTGCTGACGTGTACCGCATGTAATCTTTTGTTTAGGTTGTGGTTTTTCTCTTGAAGATCCAGGATAGTTGTGAGTTGTGTGGCGAGCTGATGTTCAGGTGGACCTGTTGTCTTAAGATCCTGTTGTTTAGTTGTAGCACATGTATATGTTTAGTAGTTTGTTGTTCAATATGTAATATCAAATGTTGTAACAATTCATGTTGTAATTATATGTTGAATGGTGAATGTGTGTTGTGGTTTGTTTATTGTTCATGTATATGTGCTACTGATTTTTCTTTCTAACTTCCTTTGATTTTCTTCTTCTTAGCATAGTGTGGGGTGTTTAAATTGGGATTCTCGCTGAGGTGAGGGTTTCAATTTGGATGTCACACATCAGATTAAGTTTTAGAAAATCTGGGGACGTCACATAAGTTGTCTATAAGTTTAACAATAATTTCAACATTTTTATATATGAAACCTTGGTGAGGGAAACCTAGGGTAAATATGTAGAGGCAAGTAAAATACAATACAAGAAATGTAACAATGTTGCATATAAGGTATGTAAGCTCTACTTACACTAAGTATGAACAAGAAAAGTGTGCATTTAGCTAAATGCCCTGGATGCATACATATTTAAGTATAAAATCCTTATCTAGAGAAAAACTAGGGTAAGAAAAAGACAATGAAAGAAGTGTAATAATGATGCATGTGGGGCAAATAAACCCCAAGGAAACCAAGTCTAATTAATAAGGGTGTGTGTTTGGTGTAATGCCCTAGATGCATAAACATATATAAGTAAGAAAATTTTATCTAGGTAAATTTAAGCTAAACATGTGATAAAAGGTAATACGTTGAAAGAAATGACTTGCATCTAAGTTATATACCCTCATTGTTCTGGATTAGTCATGGACAGATTAATATGATGACATTAGAGACCCTTAACTTGAAAAAAGGTGTAAGAAATGAGAGGTATGAATTAAAGTTACAACATCTTAGTTAACTCTAGATAGGATAGATCCCTAAGTCAGCCCTAAGGTCAAGTAGGGATTCTTAAAGGTACATAAGACCCAAGGGTCAATAGTTGGCCATGCCCTAAGTACATAAGGCCCATGGGGTCAGGAGAAATCCATCAATGAGTACATAAGGCCCATGGGTCGGGATAATGGCCACTCCCATAAGTACATGAGGCCAGAGGGGTCAAAGGAGTGGCACTCTATAAGTACATAAGGCCCTTGGGGTCAAAAGAAGATCACTCCAAAGGTACTCATACCCCTGGAGACCTTAAGGAAATATCTAGGCTAATAGTACATGAGATGTGGATATATAGAATACACATAATTATGTGATAATGGTTGAGTTTGAATCTTATAGGGAGTTGTGCATGCACTTAAGAATTATGAGGAAAACACTTTCCCCTTTACTTCATCAAATTTAAGAAAATTCATAGAGTTCAAATTTGTAGATGTTTTGGAGTCATTTTGAGGATGAATCAGCCTAAAATTATAAGATAATGTGTGGATGCACCATCCATGCACATGAATCAATGTGATCCTAGGATTTGGATTGTAGCCAAATATTTATTTCATCTTAGCACCAGTGTGAGAGATTGGGTAGCCAAATGTGATACAAATATTTGACATACGAGAATGAATGCCCTAATTTGAAAATAATGACATAGGGTAACGAAGGTGTTACCCCACCCTCCCATGAATATAGATAAATAATGATTAATAGGTTTCAAACCTAGGTGACAATGTAACCACCAAGTGAAAATGAAATCACCAAGTGATGATGTAATGTGATAGTTAAGGATGTTAAACTACCCTTTGAATAAATTCGAGTTCCAACCTTAGTTTATAGATAATAATTATCACACAGTAAGTTATTACTAAATATCAAGCAAAAACTCTTCCAACAAAGGTTGCTAGCCCTAATGCATGAAGCTAATAGAGTTGTCATTAACCTCAACCTGATTGGGTTCAATTTTGGGGATAAAGTTCCTTTTTTTAGATGAGGTGTATGTAACAACCACATAATTTGGGAATTTTATATCTAATACAATAATATGGAATGGAAATCAAAGTTGAGTAATAAACAAAATATCATGACCTTGGTAATCCATAGACTTAGATCATGTCTTTAATTTTAGTAAATAAAGAAATTGTAAACATATGCGTCTATAGGAGGCTCATAGATTTGTAACTAAGGATATTGAAAAAGCTTTTGGATCCTTTAGAAGACCAAGGTATGAGCCATGGACCCAAAAACCCAATACACCCAATTAGGCCAATTAGGGTTTACAAATGGGTCCTTGGGATACAAAATTAAGTATTTTGTGCTCATAACAAATACTCATGAGAATTCTCATTGGTTGATATTTAAGATGTTAGATGATGGGAGGAATTCTAGAGAATTCTAATTTATCTTGTAACCTAGGTAATTAGTTTAGTAATTATCTAGTAATTACATGAAAGTAAATATTGGAGGCATTAACATATTAGTTTGGATATAATCTCTTTCTATAAGATAGGATAAGAGAAAATGAAGAAAATCCCAAATTTGGGATTAAATGAAGCTATAACCTAGCCTAGATAATTATTTCCCCAATCAGGGGTTTCATTAAAATGAAAAGAAAAAGAAAGAGGAAACTAGAGTCATGTTGGACCCTCGGTCAAGACAACACACAAACATGGTGGTCATCTCCCTAACCTGAGAAAACCATGGAGTCATGGACTCTCTACCCTATTTCCCTTATAACCCTCTCTATCAATCTTCCCAGTTATCCAACCAATTTCAACAACTACCCTCATCATCATCTGCATCTAAACATAGCAATCTGAGATAGAGAGTTGGCTGTATGGTAGAGATAGTAGTGGATAATGGCATTATCCACTTGAGGACTAAAGGTGATTACAAAACTGCAAACTCCAACCCAAGCACCTATATGAGGTCATATTTAATAACATTTAGCAACACCAGAACCCATTCTAGCCTACTTTACTCCTAGGCATATCAAAAAACACCATCACTTAGCCTCGCAACCCAAATCAGCATGGTGATCGCCATCACAGAGAAGGTGGATGATCTGAGGTATGGCAAGGAGCACCTAGGTTCCAGGTAGGTGCACAGATCACCTGGGATGACTATGAAGCTTTTCCATGCCCTTCTAATAAACTTGGGTTAGTATCTTTATTCCTCTCTGAATTCTTGTTCATCCACCTAACCAGTAAATGGGGACCTGATTTTCCCTTAACTTTGACCATCGTCGACCATACCCAGGTCTTTGACACATTTGGCAATGGCTAGAGGAGCTACCCCAATGTCATTTAAGCCTTTGGATCCCAGGAGTAGGGGAGTCAACCACATAGTTGACTCTCCCATGACCGACACGAGCTACCTCATAATGTAGAAGAAGGTTAGGAATTGGAAGGACCAAACTGACCCCCAAGTGTGTATCCAAATCAGTGCATGAGGGTAGTTAGGTCTTCTCAACCTCTCTTAAAGGCTAACTGCACTAGGGATCTGAGCCTATGTGGTTATTTCCCATTGGCTCAAACCCGGACCCATGGACCTTATTAGAACAGATTTATTTACTCACATGGAACCATGAGATCGGCCATAATATATCAATCTTGTAATAATTGTAGAAAACTACTGCTAAATCATAATATAACAAAATTATATGTAACACTGATAAAAAATATGTAGAATCAATATAATATGTATTACTCATTTGATATAATATGTATTATATTCCTTATTCTAATCATAGTTAAAAAACAAGTGGTAATGCATGATATAAGGTACATAATAATGTAAACTCGAGATTGTTAAATAACATGTTGAATACATTTATTTTGTGTTATAAATTGATCATATTCATGGATAATGGAATATAATGATAATCACAAGTCTAGGGTTACCTTGAAGTATCTTTAGGGTTTTCTAAATCTTTGTGTCATATACATATGAATAAGGGTTTTGGGACTTAACCCTAATTCAAAACTAGACGTAAATCTTGAGTCGACCTTGATTGGTATCATATGAGTAAATGGTGACATCCTAGTGTAAAACACACCTTACGATCATGTTAATTGGTTGTATGATTGGATCTACACTATGAATGTTTGGACTGCATGCAATTTGGGGTAGTTGAAGTATAATTGCATATGTTTTCAATAAATAGGCATGTGGTTAAATTATGAATAGGCACTGATATGACTTCTTAGTATTCCTATTGGTTTCTCGGTGATTGATTCAGTGAATAATCTATTTGGATGTTCATTTAATTCTATTCAATATATAATGCAATGTGTGTCATATAAAGGGAAACTATGATATTATGAACCTAGGGCTAGACCTACTAAATGGTATTTCATATAAGTCCAATGATGGATGGACAAGTTAATACACCAAAAGTCGCATGAAAAGAATGGGTGAGAATTTCAAATAAATATGCAAGTTCATATGTGCAATAATTTGAGTAATTAGCAATGTATGTTGATATATGTACATGCACACTTTTGTATGCATCCACATTCATAGTATGGTAATATATTGATGTATATTGTTTTATTAGCATTGTAGGTAGTTGGTTTACATAAAGATATGAAGATTCAAAGATTCGGATGAAGACATTGAAGAATATAAAATTAGTGTCAAAAGGAGCATCATTTAGGTAGTAGTTCATGATATGTTCTTCCTTGTAGTAATTTTGTTCCCTCTCATGTAGTATCTTCATTTTAGCAAATTATGCAAACTCCTTTGAGGAGAAATTAGCATCCTTTGTGTAATGACTGGGCCCACTACCCAAGGCTCTAGCAGAGTTTTAGGAATGATGACTAGCCCCACAGACAACCACTATCCTTAACTATGCACTTTGTCCTCATCGACGTGCAAGACAGGATCAGCTTCCCGACTGGTCACCCATCCTAGTACTACTCCAAGTTGAGCACGCTTAACTATGGAGTTCTTTAGTGATGGGCTCCCTGAAAAGGAGGTGCACCTTGGTGATATGGATAGTCCAATCATTCCTTTTAAGATCATTTTATCCGAGGCCTCAAATCATGGGACATTACAATCTCCCCCACTTAGACTCTTCACATCCTCAACAAGGCTTAACTATATGGCCTCATAATATTTCTCCATTTCAGTGCAAACCCAGAATGTCCCATGGACACCCAGCTCCCAATCATGGAATACCAATGTAAGGGTGGCTACGTCACCATAGACAACCCTTTCCTACATTCCTGGACCGCACGACTCAAGACTGGCATGTCACATGCCCATGTGGGCCCCACCTACTGGAGGGGTTATGGCTCTGATACCATTTGTAATGGTTGGGCCCACTACCCAAGGCTCTAGTAGAGTTTTAGGAATGATGACTGGCCCCACAGACCACCACTAGCCTTAACTGTGCACTTTGTCCTCACTGAGGTGCAAGCCAGGATCAGCTTCCCGACTAGTCACCCATCCTAGTACTACTCCAAGTTGAGCATGCTTAACTATGGAGTTCTTTAGTGATGAGATCCCTAAAAAGGAGGTGCACCTTGGTGATATGGATAGTACAATCATTCCTTTTAAGATCATTTTATCGGAGGCCTCAAATCATGGGACGTTACAATCTCCCCCACTTAGATTCTTGAAGTCCTCATCAAGGCTCAACTATATGGCCTCATAATATTTCCCCATTTCAATTCAGACCCAGAATGGCCCATGGACACCCAGCTCCCTATCACAGAATACCAATGTAAGGATGGCTACGTCACCATGGACAACCCTTTCCTACATGCCTGGACCGCACGGCTCAAGATTGGCATGTCACATGCCCATGTGGGCCCCACCTACCAGAGGGGTTATGGATCTGATACCATTTGTAATGATTGGGCCCACTACCCAAGGCTCTAGCAGAGTTTTAGGAATGATGACTAGCCCCACAGACCACCACTAGCCTTAACTGTGTACTTTTTCCTCACTGACGCGCAAGCCAGGATCAGCTTCCCGACTGGTCACCCATCTTAGTACTACTCCAAGATGAGCACACTTAACTATGGAGTTCTTTAGTGATGGGCTCCCTAAAAAGGGTGTGCACCTTGGTGATATGGATAGTCCAATCATTCCTTTTAAGATTGTTTTATCTAAGGCCTCAAATCCTGGGACGTTACAATCTCCCCCACTTAGACTCTTGACGTTCTCATCAAGGCTCAACTAGATGGCCTCATAATATTTCCCCATTTCAGTGCAGACCCAGAATGGCCCATGGACACCCAGCTCCTGATTACAAAATACCAATGCAAGGGTGGCTACATCACCAGGGACAACCCTTTCCTACATGTCTGGACCGTACGGCTCAAGACTGGCATGTCACATGCCCATGTGGGACCCACCTACCAGAGGGGTTATGGATCTGATACCATTTGTAATGACTGGGCCCACTACCCAAGGCTCTAGCAGAGTTTTAGGAATGATGAATGGCCCCATAGACCACCACTAGCCTTAACTGATCACTTTGTCCTCATTGACACGCAAGCCATGATCTGCTTCCCAACTAGTCACCCATCCTAGTACTACTCCAAGCTGAGCATGCTTAACTATGGAGTTCTTTAGTGATGGGCTCTCTGAAAAGGAGGTGCACCTTGGTGATATAAATAGTCCAATCATTCCTTTTAAGATCATTTTATCTGAGGCCTCAAATCCTGGAATGTTACACTTTGTATCAAACAATGTTTACAAATGAAATATTTGTAATTCTGTGTTATTTCTTAATTTTTTATCCTAAAAATTTGAGATTATGATCCTTGTCCCTGTGGTGGATAACCAGGGGAGGAGGTCATAATAGTGATAGTAGTGATTGTGATCCTTAGACTTGAAGTCACACACTATTCACATGTTGCTATGTGTACTTTAATACTAGCCCAACGTGACTCCAAAGTGTTGCCATATATGTGGTGATTGGGCACATTGTGACACTTGTGGATTATTGTGAGTGAGGTATATGGAATTGACCCTCCATTGGAATGATATCATATCCACTTGATAAGAGAACCATGAAATGTGTGGCCATGCTCATGTGAGTCAATATGTGATATTGAGCTCACTCAATCTCAATAGTCCACTCTAGTTCAAGGAACATAGTTTGAATGTTAATAGAATGACAACTCCAAGCCTCAGTTTCAATTTGGATACTTATGACAAAGGGATTATATGATCATGGTAACATTGGTCACTTTATAGGTTCTAGTTGCTATCAACTTATTATAGTTAGCAACGGTGTGTTTCTAGACACCAATCTTTGCTTGTGAGATTATGAACATCACGACCAACATAATGTGGAACTACATGATTGCACACATAAGGATTCATAAAGGAACTGAATCTATCAACTAGATATAAATTTACAATGGTTATGAATCATGTACAGACTAATTTCTAGCCAACTTAGTCAAGGAAGATCCAGTTGGGTGACTAGAAGATTTCTTTCAGTGAAACAATTGATTTTCGATACATTGCCTAACCATTGCTTTTGTAAAGTGACAAGGGATACATTAAGCAAGTTAAGCGACTAGACCAAGTCAATGAAAGGAAACATAGTTGCCTTGTTTGATTTGGAATTAAATTGGAAAAGTGTATCAGACTAGGATTGATGAGTTGGGCGACTCACTAAGTGAGTCGGGAAACTCAGATCTAAATTGATCCCATTCAAGCGACTAGACAATTGAGTTGAGCTACTAAAATTATTGTTCGAGTTTTCTTTGTTTGGGTCTATCTTTGAGTTGTAATTAGGAATGATATTGGATTTTAAAATTCCAAGCCCATGAATCTTCTATATAAAGGGGTGTAGTTCATGTGGTGAGACATACTGAAAATAATATTGTGAGATAAGTTGTCTAAGAATCTTCCCCTTGGAGAGAGAGAAACTCACCCCAAGGACAACAACCCACAACAAGAGGAGGAGGAGAGCGAGAAACACTACCACATTGACAATTTTGAGTTCTTCTTCCTCTTGGCAACAAAGGTGGTGCATCAAGACTTCTCACATCTGCATGGACCATATAGAGGTCAGGGCCTTTGGGAGGAGGCTTAAGAACAAGCAACTTCTTTAAGATGAATACAAGGTACGTGTTGCTATGATGGCAAGATGGTAACAATAGAAACCACTTTGGATCTAGATCAGGAACTGAAAGTTCTAAATTGGCATAAACATGTCTAATTGTTGAACAAACAAGTGTGCACTAAGGTATGTCTACTATCCGTGATATGTTTTTAATATACCAATGTTTTATGGCTATGATAGATCTGTTGGCTTGGGTTTTGTTGAGAAATATTTTTGAATTTTATATGTGCCCCCTGTCACCAAAGCCCTACAATGGTATCAAAGTCGGTGTCCTATGTCTTTAATGCCAGTTTGGGTTTTGAACCATAAATTATTTGTTGGACAAATATTATGCAATGTGTATCCACACAAATCATCAACTATCATATATATATATATATATATATATATATATATATATAGAGAGAGAGAGAGAGAGAGAGTCGGGCTAGAATACACTCGAGTGTATTTGGAGCAGAATACACTCAAGTTGTTTTTCATGCTGCAATATTTTTTTTTCAAAAATCTAATCCATTGATCTTCTTAAACATCTTGTGAATAGATCATACGTAAAATTTGAGCACATTTGGACATTTATAGGTCATGTTATAAAGACCGCAAAAATTATGCATTTCAATTTTGTTTCGCACGTCGATTTTGTTGTCCTTGGATGAGTGACTCACACTCATCCAAATGGGCTCAAAATTTGTATATAGCCTAGTTATAGTACGACGGTGAAGATCAATGGTTTACATTTTGTAAAAAATAGTCTTGGTATGCAAACACAATTGAGTGTATTCGTGCGATATATACACTCGAGTGTATTCTAGCATGACTCTCTCTCTCTCTACATATATATATATATATATAGAGAGAGAGAGAGAGAGAGTCAGGCTAGTGTACACTCGAGTGTACCAGAGGCACCGTACACCTAGTCAATTTTAAATATAGAGTAACTTTTTGAAAAATCTAAACCGTTTATATTCTTAATTATCTTAAGAACCTACTATATAATAAATTTTAGCTCATTTGGACACTTAGAGGTCGTGCATCTAAAGGAGGCAAAAATCATGCATTTCAAATTAGTTTTGTGCGTCGATTTTATTGTCCTTAGATGAGTGACTTATACTCATCCAAATGAGCTCAAATTTTATATGTGGCATGTTATTATTGTAACCATGAAGATCAATGGATTAGATTTTGGAAAAACATGGTCTAGATAGGAAAACACCATTGGGGTGTATAGCGTGATCCGTACACTCAAATGTATTCTAGCCTCTCTCTCTCTCTCTCTCTCTCTATATATATATATATATATATATATATATATATATATATATATATATAAAGCTAAAAGGATGATTTTATGATTATTTTGTTTGATGGATGTGGATATGGCAGTTAGGTATATTTGGTGAATGCTTATGATCTAAAATATTTAATAAGTGGTTTTTTATTGAGATCAAAATATGCAATATTTATATGGATTGCATGCAATAATTCTATCTCTCTGTCTACATTCTCCATATAAAAGTTAATTCTTAAAATTGGAATAAGAAGATGTATTGACATCACTAGTGGACAATGGTGAAGAGGAGGATATGATCAGAAACCCACACTGACAAGGAAGGTCCTTGGAGGGTTCCTAACGAAGATAAAAGGACAATTACATCAACAAGTGAAGGACTACCCAAACAAGGAATCCAATTGAGTGACGGGCTTTCCAGTCAAAAGAATGAAAAACACTATAAATGCAAATTTATGGTTACATTAGATGTGAATCTCTTGGTTTTTTTTATATAGTTCTTGTTGGCTCAATATGTTGTACTAGTGGTCATATCTTAATTTATTGCTTGTGTCCATTATGTAGTATATGATATGTACAATCGCATATATGTAATGTTGATTGGATACATATAATTATTATATCAAATCCCTCAATATAATATCAACGTTGAAGATGCCTTCTATTTTGCAATAAGCATGAGAACCTCGATCAACTACGTGTGGGCACACTAAAGTGTAGCGCATTGTCTATCTTGAGAAAGTGTTATAATAAGTATGTGGATATGATAAAGAAGGGTTCATAGCTTATTGTATTGGCCTTTGGGTTGGACTTGACTAGGTGATCTTAATAGGATTAAGCACCTAGAAGCATAAAGATGGAATATACATCATATAATGATTTATGAAAACGAATTGGTTAACCATCTATTCAAGAGCTTCATCATATTCAATTGGTAATTGTTACCTACCTAAATAGTTAATTTTAGAGGGGTTAGCCCAAGTTCACATATTACTTAATGTATAATGGATCTTGTCTCACTAGAAGATTGATCGCTTTAATCTTCCAAATTAATAGTGAGGGCTATAAATTTGATTAAAACAATGGGGTCGTTATTAATTGAAGGCTAAGTTAATATCGTCAAATCAAATTGTTGACTTGTGTAAATCTTATATTCGTAGATCTATTGACAAACACAAATAGTAACTCCTCATTGTGCTTGGTTCCTATAAAAGAAAAGTTGAATGGGAATAACACTCATGATTGGTATAGGATATTGAAAATTGTCCAAGAGTTGGGCAATGATGTAATCTTACAATTGTTGTTAGAATCTTACATTCAATTTGTCATCAATTACAACATGAAAAACTTTGTTTGAGTGTCATCAGAGTTGCTTGCCATGTTGATATCTGCTGAGACTCAGAAGAAGAAAGACAAGCCAAAGTCCATGTTGATGGTCAACAAAGGAAAGGGCAAGTCAAAAGGCAAATGCAAAACTAAAAGGAGTTCTAAAGCTAGACAAAAGTATAAGTCTTTTGCACTTCAAACTAAAGGAGTAAGCAAGAAAGGAAATTGTCACCATTGTCACCACTCTAGACATTGTAAAACAAATTTCCCACTTTACCTTCAGGAACTAAATAATATGGAGGGGATATAGATATTCACTTTAGGTATATATGTTATAGAGATAACCTTATCAATTTTTTCATATTGGGTATTGGATACTGGTTGTGGATCTCACATATGTTCTAATATGCATGATGTGAAAGAAATAAACCCTTACTCAGGAGAGGTTGATATGTGAGTAGGTAATGGAGTAATAGTTGTTGCAACAGCTGTAGGAACCTATAGTTTTTTTTTCTATCTAGTGGACTTGTAATAGAGTCAAAGAACTTCTATATGTACCTACCATAAATAGAAGCATTATCTTTTTTGAATTTCTAATAAAGAATGGTCAAGATTCAATTTCAATAGATGAGATATTGTATGGTAGTGCCTCAATGCCTTGTGGTCTCTATTTATTGGAACATGATACAAGTGTATAGAATATAAATACCAAGAAGTTAAAAGTTGATTATTCAAACAAAACTTACCTATGGCATTGTCATCTAAGGAACATAAATGAGAAACACATTTATAGACTCCACAAAGATGGTTGTCTATACTCTTTTGTTTTTGAGTCAATAGAGAAATGGTGAATGTTATTTATTGAGAAAGATGACAAAAACACCCTTCCTTGGTAACAGTGAGAGGGAAAGTGGCTTAGTAGGACTCATACATACTAATGTGTGTGGACCTTTTTGGCACAAGTGCTAGAGTTGGTTATTTTTACTTCATCACATTTATTCAAGACTTTAGTAGATATGGTTATGTGTATCTTATGAAACACATATCATTATCTATTAAAGATTTCAAGGAATTCATGAACGAAGTACAAAACTAGCTTGGCAAGAATATTAGAGCACTGTCATATGATCATGGTAGAGAATATTTAATGCAATAGTTTCAGACCCTTCTAAGATAGCATGGTATTGTATCATAGTTGACTCCACTTGAAACACTACAACATAATGGTGTTTTGGAAAGAAGGATTAACACCTTGTTGGATATGGTATTATCAATGATGAGTTTAGCCAATTTTCCAATGGGGACATGCTCTTGAAACCACCACATTTACACTTCACTGAGTCCTTCCAAATCCGTTCAAAAGACACCATATGAGATATGGAATAGGAAGCATCCCAATATGTCTTTTATGAAAGTCTGAGAATGTGAAGCTAATGTCAAGAAACAATTCCTATGAAAGCTTGGACCCAAAATGGATAAATGTTTTTTTTTCTTGGATACCCTAAGGAATCTAAGGGTTATTACTTCTATATTCCATCTGATGATAAAGTGTTTATTGCCAGATCTGTTGTATTCCTTGAAAAGGAATTCATTTCCAACGGAACCAATGGGAGGAAATGGATCTCAAAGAAGTTTAAGGCCAATAAGATAATATTGAGCCTAGGGATGAAGACGAGGAACAAGGAAAATCACAAACTATTGTGGAATCTCAAATCCTCGTGCAACACAAAACTGCAAAGGTCTAGTAGGATGCCTCTAGAGCTAGAAAGATTTAGATATCTTTTCACTTAATTAGGCAATTTGATGGTCATAGATGATGAGACAACAACCTACAATGAGGCTAAAAATGGACCAAAGTCTAGTAAATGTCTTCAGGCCATGATATTTGGCATGGATTCCATGTACGCCAATATAGAATGGACTTTGATGGATGCACCTGAAGGGGTAAATTTGATAGGGTGCAAACGGGTCTTCAATAAGAAGACTGATATGTATATATAATGGAAAATTAGTTGCAGAAGGTTTCAAACAAGTTCAACATGAGATTTGGAAAATATATGTTACAAAACTTTCTTAACGGGATGCTCTAAAGTATGTGTACATGACATAACATGAAGTTTTTTTATGTTCATAATGACGTAAATAAAGTGTATAAGCTATAAAGTTGAATCTGTGGACTGACGCAAGCATCTAGAAGCTGAATCTTCATTTTGATGAGACATATGAAGATTTTGGCTTTATAAAAAATGAAGATGAACCTTGTGTGTACAAAAGAAGGTTAGTGGGAGGACAATTGTATTTCTCAAATTATACATGGTTGGCATATTATTGATAGGAATGACATACCTACTCTGCAATTGGTTAAGACTTGGTTGGAAAATACCTTTTCCATGAAGAAATTAGGTAGAGCATCCTATATTCTAGGAATTAAGATATGTAGAGATAGATATAAAAGGCTTCTTGGCCTAAGCCATAGTACGTACATTGACAAGGTTTGAAAATGTTCAGCATGTAGGATTCAAAGAGAGATAACTTACCATGTGTCATGGAATACATCTTTTTCTAAATCCCAATGTCCTAGATCTTTGGAATTGCAGGCACACATGAGTAAGGTTCCTTATTTGCATGTGTAATTGGATCTATCATGTGTGAAATGTTATGTATATGCCCAGGTATCTAGTATGCTTTGAGCATGACGAGAAGGTACTAGTCAAATCTAGGTGATGGTCACTAGATTTCCTTGAAGAATACCATGAAGTACTTGAGAAGAACTCAGGATCAATTATTGACATATGAAGGCGATGAAGAGTTAGTTATAAGGGGTTCATCATGCAAGTTTTTTGTATAATAAGGACAATTATTGATTACAATAATGAATAGTGTTTTGTCTAAACAACATAGCTGCAAGTTGGAAGATATAATGACCCTGCCTATCGGTAACCCCCAATTAAGGGAGACCAAGAGGTTAGAGTCGTTATCTCAATTAACAACATCAACGGTTCGACAAATAATCAATAACAATTATCAAATTCTACTAACTAAACTAAAAGGATATGATAAAATAAAACTTTGCATACATTTTTCAAAACCTTGGATATCTACTTCTATCCACATCTGGAGTCTATTCTAACTATCCTCCTTTGAACTTTAGTTCATATTTAATTCCACATATGCCACTTTATTGTTTGTTCTTTTCACTTGAACCTAAAATGCCGACAAACAAAACATCGGTCAGCATAAATGGATCATGTTTTTATGTGGGGGAAACAATAATCATGCAATTAACTATAACAACATATTACAGTCAACTATGATTTAACAAACAACTTTACGTTTTAAATATAACTACATGATCCATACATATCCTATCCTCTGCACTGTCCTTGCAGTGGACCTGGATGCTACCTTCCTTATGGTAGATCCCCATTAAACCCCTCATGATCCTACCTAATAGGTGAATCAATTTCTAGGGTTGAGTCACATGGCACTACCCGTAGGTAGCCCACTCCTTAACTCATGGTGTGCTAGAGAGTCTCATTGCACTACACGTGGGTAGCCCAATTTCTAACTCATGATAGCCTAAACCTTGCTCTAGGTTACCCTTTTTAGCATTTACAAAGCCACAGAGGAGGACCCAGATCTAAGCCAGTTATATATACATATTTATAGTGATAATCATAGTCAGTTTATAGTTGCATGAAATAAAAGTCATCCAAGCAGTTATTTTCAGGCAACTGATAAAACTTTTGGGAATCGCCGTGAAACTAAAGTGATTATCCATAAGAGTAACCACATACTTGTCAGGCTGATTTGAGACTGAATAATCCAATCAATCAAGAATTCCAAATAGGCAAGCAAGCACATTATGAGATCCTAAAATATGCATACAATTTCCTATTATTAATCATGCCATCAAGATCTATTAAACCTAGCTCGCTTCCTAGGGTTTCTAGTCCACTTTTAGGGTTTCCATTGCAATTAGGGATTCACTTCATTTATACTATTACTTCATAAAGCCTAATTATCTCATCTATTCTTCACAAAAGATATTAGGGTTATCTCTTTAACAACATTTAACCTTAATTTCGGATTAAAGGCGCAATTAGCCATCAATTAAGTCCATTAAGCCTCTTTTACATTAAAATTATCATTTTTATCCTTTTAATTCATGACGAGATCATTATGCCCAATTATCATCATTAACAACTCATAGTTCATTGCGGTATAATTCACATATGAACTCCATTTATTACTAATTCCACATTTTATCCATTAGAAAACCCTAATTTCCATATTAAGGGTATTTATTCACAATTAGGAACCTTTATACTCAAAATAGCTTAGAATCGTCATATCTTAGCTTTATTCATGATTTTGAATAATTAAAGCCATTAAGAGTCACCAAAAACTAATATTAGGGTTTCAAGGCTCATTAAAGCATATTTATGCACATGAAACTCTAAATTAAACTAATTATGTGCAAAGTTCATCCTTTTTATCTTAATGTATCTTTTTACAATTAACATGTTAATATCAACTTTAATCATCCATTAAACCCTACCAAATACATTAATCATCTCAAAATAGGGTTTCTTAATCTTTAATTCATTAAAGTTGATAACTTACAATACTTTTCGAATAGCAAGGGGAATTAGCTTCTAAATATATTTTTAATGGATTCCCCTCATTTTTTGGAGCAACTTTCATATTTTATGTGTATCCATCCGAGCTACCAATATTTAAATACGATTTTTGCAAGATATTACTTACTAGAGCCAATCAAAGGGTGCCATGTGTCCCTTTCCATGCAACGTGACTTGTATGTTTGGAAACATAACTGAATGACAATTTTCCCCCCGCCTAAGTGGCCAGCTCTTCATACATGGGAGGGGTATAACCGTCCAAGGACCACCTACTCTTCTTCTACCTCGTGAAAACCTAACCAATCCGTTGTAACCTTGGTTGGCGCGGCTCCCCTTCCCCCTCCCTGACCTCGTCAGACACTAGGGAGCTTTCCCCTACCTCTGTCATGCCTCTGTGCACATGGGGGTGTCCTTGGGTAGCATCTAGGGTGGTTATTTTGGGCCCGCTTGGTCTGCAACTCGTGGCCGACTTGCAGCCATACAATGGTCGCTGTGTAAGCTCCAGATCACGGGGAAGATGGTTGTGCTCCTCTATGGTGTCGTGGGAGCATCGTGCTTCCACCAAACTCCAACTCATGGCTCCTCGTTGTCCCAAGGGTCGAACCGCCCTCTTTGCCAGGGTTTGCATGCAAGGAAGAAGGAGAAGAGAGAGAGATGTGTGGGATCTCCTTCGGCTCGACCCTAGACACCACCCTTATATAGGGGAGAGTATCCATGCCCCAGTATGCTTGCCCACGAAGAAACAAACCCCTTTCCCAATAGGAATCCAATTCCTTCATTGAGAAGTAATCTTCTCTTTCCTAATTATCTTTTTAATAAACCATGTTTATTGGATATTTAGGAATTTGAAAATTATCCCTCTTATTCTGCATTATTGGTATTTTCTCTTTCCTATTTTCTCCATTGGGTCTCCTTGGATCCCAAGAAACTCTAATATTTTGAAATCCTTTTTAGTGGATACTCATTATCCTTCTAGATGCATCTATATCCATTATTTCTCATTGTCTTGTTTATTTCTTATAAAAATATCTCTTTTTAAGGATCTCTTTACCTTTCTTTTTACTTTCCTCATTGGCATTCCTTTCAACATTAGGAATCATTTGGATACGAAAATCTACCAGGATAACTCAATTATACCTCTTTCCACTTATTTTCCACATTTTATCATTGTTTTCAATTTCTTTCTTAATAAAGAAATACTTCATTGATCTTTTCTTTTCCTGTTGCACTATTTTTGCAACTTTAGACTCCTTGGGACCCAAGGAACCCAAGAGGCACGAAATCCACCTTTGGATTAAATTCTTTTGCCTTCTGGAGGTTTCTACATTTTTCTTTTCTCCATTTCTTATTAATAATGGAGTTCCTTTTGTCTTTTCCTTGTTATTGGGCCCAATAGCCAATAATGCCCACAAAACAACCAACAAGGGTATTGTAAACGAAACTCATTTATTCAAAACAAAATATATCATTATTTGTTCCAATATCTTTAATATGAGAAATTACATTTCTCACCAAATGAGCCCAAAAGTTGGGGTTGTAACATCCTTCCCCTCTTATAGGAATTTTGTCCTCAAAATTCCATCAAGCAAACAAACAATTCAGGATAAGACGTTTACATGTCCATCATTGGCCCCTATGTGCTTTACCTTATCCATGGCGCTTCCAAAGAACCTTTATCATCACATATTCTTTTCTCTCAGTTCTTTCACCTTGGCATCTATAATCCTCAAGGTGACTCAGGACATTTCATCCTCTCATAAAGTTGAATAGGTTCAGGGCTCAGCACATGGCTTGGGTACCTCACATAGTGCTCTAAATTGGACACATAAAACTCATCACACATTACTTTATCCTGAGGGGTAAGGTCAAACTTAACCTTCTCCACCAAACCATGTCAAAATAACCCATGCATCGGGGACTCAGCTTTCTTAGCTATAACTTAGAGGGGTCGGATTTTCTTGTCACATATTCCCCCACAGTGAACTGCATGTCAGTCTACTTTGCATCAGCTTACATCTCATGTCATCCCTGGGCTCCTTTCAACCATTTCACGATCAAAGTGACTTCATCTGCACACATTGTGGTCCTTTCTTGACCTTCACGAGGTCCTTTCACCAACATCATCTTAATGAAGTGGTGACCGACACAACCTCCCTTGCAGAGCTTCTTTACATCTTGATACTTGCCATGGCGGTTATCATTACATCTTACAAAGGACAAGAACTGTCTCTAGGTATCACTCTGAACAAGCACACAGGATCTCATCAGACCCTCTAGTCTGGATTATACTAACCATAAGTTAGGATGATAAATTATACTAACATCAAGTTCTTCATGCATCTACTTCCACCTTATGGAAGTGTATCCTTAGGTTATACTCAATAACTTTTGAACTCGCATCATGGTGTAGTTGAACCATCTACCTCATATGTAGTTCAACCGAATCTGTCCCTTGACAGTACTCTTTCTTTCTCATATAGATAAGGTGATCTACCATAACCCATATTGCATCTTGACCTTCCTTGGTCTAGGGGAGACTTACCATAACATCCATAGTGATGAACTCCCATTCCTCTCTCAGAGACTCCTTATCCTCCATAACAATACACTGGGTTTCTGGTGTTCATCCTTCACCTCCTGGCTTTCATGGAGACAAGCCACATACAACTTCATTTTAAGCATCCAAAGTACTATTTTCACTTACTATCTTTGTAGTACAACGGTGTATGGTGATCTTAAAAATCATGATGTCCTGTATTGTCATGATTCCTTAAGATTGATTCCTCAGAAACCCTAAACCACTCTAATCGGGGTTTCATCACCTTCCTTTTCAAAGAAGTGCATCTGAGGTTCTACAACCATCCTTTCATTGCATCAAGGCCTAAGCTGGCTAACCAAACAATAACTAACTTGTTAAACAGATCTTATTACATCTAATCCAGACTTATCTTTTTTTCAAACGTAGGGTTAACCTATCAACCTCTTCTAGCCTCTAGCTAAACTAGGCAGTTGCATCTCATCCAGATCATCCATTACCACTTCACATCCTTAGGTGTAAGGTAATGTTGAAGACATACACCTCCATGTATTCCACTTATTATCTCATCTCAGCTCTAAGTTTATCTTCATCAAGAAAACTCTGAGCTTATTCTCTTGGTTTTTCGAACTCAACCTTGTACAACCCATAGCTCATGATAACAACATCCTTATAAGATGACTACATTATTCCTCTTAGTGTTTGTAAGCCATCCATGTATCGTTCACTCCACCAGGGTATGTTATCATCTTTGCCCTCATACCTCATAGCAACATCCCAACTCACATCATCTTTATCCTTGGTGTATGGCATGCGTACTGTCCTATCTCTCACTCCCATAACAAGAGGAAATAAGCATTTGGCTGTAGTCCAAATACATAGTTCTTCCTGTTCCAAGAGTAGAGATGGTACATCCCACCTTGCCAGTACACTTTTAAATCTAAGTTGAAATGTGCCACATATGTCTCTACATCACAAACATCTCGATATCAAGGTTACTTCCATGGAAAACTGGTTTCGAACCTACTTGGGTCACCACACAATCCTTGGTCATCTCCTCTAGGTCTATAGGGCTCCGACACTTTTGGGGTCATCCCTCTTCCCTTATGCATCCAGAGAGTGCCCTACTCATCTGCCCTTTGGGTCCCATGAGTTCATGAAGGTGATCAATCTCCTAACCCATGGCCCTCAGACAATGATAGATGTTACCTCCCAACCCTATGGTCATGTGCAACCAGGGAATTAGGCAACTCCTACTTCCATCGGTCTTATCTGTACTGACCCTCGGATAGACCTAGGATTCTAACATAGTACATGTCCAACTCAGAACCTTACCCAAGCCTTCATCATCTCTCTCTACATTCATGGGCTGACTTTCATCCTTTCATAGGGGTCATGGCGACATGCCTACCTTGGTCAGGCCCCATACTGGTTACCTCCATGGTAATACATCCATATGCACTTAGAGATGGTTATCTATGGGTCTTACAGGTTCATCCTCATACTATGTACTTTTCACTTAGCTTCTCAAGATTCTATGAGACATATTTAGGTTACCTCAAAACAAAGTTGGTATACCCTCTACAAGAGGGTCTCTCTCCCAGGATGGGAGGAACTACATCTTGATAACAAAGGTCAAAAACATCCTTAGGTCTAGGGTTTACATCCACATGAGCATTCTTAACCTTAGTAAGTTACTAAGGCACAAGAAGACCACCTACTAAACCATGCCAGGTCATATTGGTTCTCATTCCTCAACGTTGGACCAAGAACAAACCTTCTCATGCCACCACCTTGGTTGTGAGGGGTTCATCAAACATACCTTTGACTTCAGGGGTTTCCCCTTCCTCTAATCATGAGGAGTGCCATGCTTAAAACTATAGAAACTCAAATCTCATGAGGAGCATCAGGTACACCACTTCCCCTCTTAGGCCTAAGAACCCTAGGTTCACTTTTTGGTGTCCAACTGCATGCTCAACCTCTTAACCATGAATCAAACATGTCCAAGGTATGTCATGCACTCCCATGATCCTCTTATTCTAGCAACACCTCAGAGTTGAGTCCTCCTCATGGCAGAAGGTAAACACCTATATCGTAGGCACATAGGTACCAGAAGCCTCATCCTCCCTCTAGGGTTTGGTTCCCCTAATGGCAACCAAGATATCATCATCCTCCAGGAATCAAGCATGAGGCAACCACTATCATCCACTTAGGTCGCATCATCCTCAACTCCCCATTTTTCCTCATACCTCGGAGTCTAGGCTTCCAACCTTCTTGCATGGGTCCTGCTCTCTCTCTCTCTCTCTAGAGCTACCCTGCATACAACCTTACTACTCGAGGCCCTCTCCATGAAGGTGGTTCAAGATTACAAGCATACCCCTACCTGGTGAAGCCTATGTTTAAGCTTATGTTTGCTCAAGGTTATCCCTAGCCCTTTATGCTTATCTCATCATCTTTCCAACATACTCCCTTGGTCAGGGTTCTAGCCTACTGTCAGCACGACTAACGTACTATGGGTGCCTACTATGCCATGCTCATATAAGCTCATGGGGTTTCCATAGGTTCTTCTCTAACCTCATCAAGAAGGAGCTATCCTTCGCTCTAACATGCACAACCCTTCCCAAGGTTGGGTCGCCAAAGGTACTAGGTCATCCAACCTCTCATGACTCATATGGCATCCAAAGGCATGTCCATCCAAACACCCGGTCGACCATGACATCTAACTCATCATGTCATCTCTCTCTCTACCCACCACTTAGGGTTAGGGTTAGCATCATCCTTAGAGAATGTGCCAAGTCTCTACTTATAATGGAGGTCTCTGCCTCCAAGACTAACTCTCTTTACTTATCCTCCTGACAAGAAGGTCTAGCCCCATGTCTCTCCTAAGGGCATGAAAACTTATGTCATATGACCTAAGCATGTATCTATTCTTTAGTTTGCGCTTAATCTATTAGGATTATATCCATGACATCTTATTTACATGATTTTTATTAATTTGGTGGAGGATTCCTTAAACCTTATCAACCTTACCCATACCTTAAGAGGGTGAGGAAAAGAGAGAAAACCCTAATCCTTAAGGTCCTTAACAACATTTGAGTTGAGAAGGGATGAACAAGATTAGAGAGTCCTAAAGGTATCTTATTTCGAGTCAAATCCTGAGACATTGGCCAGGCAGTCACACTAATCCAGGAGTCCTCATATTCTGACTAGCGGTGCGGAGGAAAATCTTTCCATCCCCCAGACGTGATCCTTTTCTAGACACCTTTGTCTTTCAGAAAATCCTCTAATAACTCCCTTGGGTTCTACGGAGTTTGTAAATTTTAATAATTATTAAAGGTTAAATGAGGAACCTATGCTCTGATACCAAATGTAACGACCCCGCCTCCCGGTAACCCCCAATTAAGGGAGACCAAGAGGTCAGAGCCGTTATCCCAATTAACAAGATCAAAGGTTCGACAAATAATCAATAACAATTATCAAATTCTACTAACTAAACTGAAAGGCTGTGATAAAATAAAACTTTGCATACTTTTTTCAAAAACGTGGATATCTACTTCTATCCACATCTGGAGTCTATTCTAACTAATCCTCCTTTGAACTTTAATTCATATTTAATTCCACATATGCCACTTTACCAGTTTGTTCTTTTCACTTGAACCTAAAATGCCGACAAATAAAACACCGGTCAGCATAAATGAATCATGATGGTATGTGGGGGAAACAATAATCGTGCAATTAACTGTAACCAAATATTGCAGTCAATTATGATTTAACAAACAACTTTACATTTTAAATATAAATACATGATCCATACATATCCTATCCTCTGCACTGCTCCTGTAGTGGACCTAGATTCTACCTTCCTTATGGTAGATCCCCATTAAACCCCTCATGATCCTACCTAACAGGTGAATCAATTTCTAGGGTTGAGTCACATGGCACTACCCATAGGTAGCCCACTCCTTAACTCATGGTGTGCTAGAGAGTCTCATGGCACTACACATGGGTAGCCCAATTTCTAACTCATGATAGCCTAGACCTTCCTCTAGGTTACCCTTTTTAGCATTTACAAAGCCACAGAGGAGGACCCGGATCTATGCCAGTTATATATACATATTTATAGTGATAATCATAGTCACTTTATAGTTGCATGAAATAAAAGTCATCCAAGCAGTTATTTTCAGGAAACCGATAAAACTTCTGGGAATCACTGTGAAACTAAAGCGATTATCCATAAGCGTAACCACATACCTATTAGGCTGATTTGAGATTGAATAATCCAATCAATCAAGAATTCCAAATAGGCAAGCAAGCACATTATGAGATCCTGAAATATGCATACAATTTCCTATTATTAATCATGCCATCAAGATCTATTAAACCTAGCTCGCTTCCTAGGGTTTCTAGTCCACTTTTAGGGTTTCCATTGCAATTAGGGTTTCATTTCATTTATACTATTACTTCATAAACCCTAATTATCTCATCTATTCTTCACAAAAGATATTAAGGTTATCCCTTTAAAAACATTTAACCTTAATTTTGGATTAAAGGCGCAATTAGCCATCAATTAAGTCCATTAAGCCTCTTTTACATTAAAACTACCATTTTTATCCTTTTAATTCATGACAAGATCATCATGCCCAATAACCATATAGAAAAAACTACCCCTGTTCCCCTACATCCTCGTCGCTCTGGCGATTAGGGCTAGCGGGCGTGAACGTCTCCCCCCCTTAGCTTAGGGTTTACTCTTGCAGGTTCAAGCGAGCGGGTCTTCTCTTGGTCCCGTCACAGGATGGCAGCTAAGCTGGCAGGAAGATACGCTGGTCTTCGATTGACAGAGGAGGAGGAGGATCCCATCGACGTTCAGGTGATTGGGAACGGAGGGGAGGCGGAGGATCATACAGCATTGGCGCTGGTGGGTAGACTTCTGACGGACAGATCATTTAACTTCCGGGCGATGGAGCGGACGATGGCACAGGCGTGGAGCCTGCGTGAATCGGTGGAATTCAAACAACTGGAGGGTGGAGCCTTTGTGATGCAATTCACCCACTGGTCGGACAAACATCGGGTAATCGAGGGAGCTCCATGGAATTTTGACGGACGGCTGCTCTTGTTTAAGGAAATCGATAAGGAGGAACAGCCAGGAAAGCTACGAATCGACTCGTCACCCTTCGGGGTTCGTCTCTATGGTGTCCCGTTAGGGTATCGCGCGGACGCCACTATCAGGTCAATCGCGGCGCATATCGGAGATGTGCTGGAGACTGACAGAGATAGTCTGGGTTGGGACTCGTCCCTACGAGTCCGGATTGCACTGGATGTTACCAAACCCCTAAAATTTTCTCTAAAGATCAGAGTTGAAAGTGGGAAGATCGTAGAATTGGAGATCAAGTACGAACGCTTGTCGAATTTCTATTTCGTGTGTGGCCAGCTTGGTCACATTGACAAGGACTGTCAAATCCATGGCGACGACATGGAGCGACAGAACCAGTGGGGCAACTGGATGAAAGCTTCCCCATGGAAGCAGCGACGGCACGAGGAAAGTGGGAAGGGAGGCAACGAAGGTGTGCAGAAGACACTCACCTTCAGATTGAGTTCGTCGGACAACGGGAGGAGGAAGGAAGATTCCGGTGACTCGGGCAGTGTGGTGGGGGGGTTTGGCGCTGGGGCGGGTGGAAGCGGTGCGGGAGGTGGAGGGCGGAAGGGGTGTGAGTCCAGGCGGGACGCGAGTGAGGGAGCGGGTCTCTGAAGGGGCGTCGTGGGGGACAGTGCGGGAGGGCAGCCGGGAAAGGGAAATGTTGGTGGAGTGGGTAATGCCATCCACAATATCGGGGGGAGAGTGGGAATCCGGAGGAAGACGAGGGTGTAATGACGACGCTGGTGTCGTCGAGGGATGGGAAAACTAAAAAACTGATGAGGGAAGAACTCTTAGGGTTGAGGTTGTCTGGAAGAAACCAGGCGTCAGGGCAAGGGGTGAGGGAGGTGTCGGAGCAGCTTGGGGCACAAAGGGAATAGGAGGTTCGTGATAACGTGAACTGTGACGCCCAGCAATCAGGAAACTACATATCTGATGAAAACGATGAACATACTGGTCAAGGCAAGGACACGAAGAAAGGTGAAGAACTAGGACTGCATGGGTGTGAAGGTCATGACGTTGGAATCCAATTGAGCTTTACACAGGGTTTGGAGGAAGTCCAGCACCTAAACAAATGTGAAAAGAGGGCCATCACCAGAGCGCAAAGGCAGACAGAATCGGGGACAAAGAAAAAACAGGGAGCTAAGCAGGGACAAGGAAAGAAGAAACACCAACTGTGGGTCTATAAAATGAGTCAGGGTGCTTGGTTGGGCATACCTGAGGAAGAGGTGGTATGGGAGAGTGCAGCTGGGAAGTGGGTCAGAAGTGGGGATCTTTGTGATATGGATTTGGACGACCAGGTACCACAGACTACAGGAGAAAAAAGACAGAGGACAGTTGCAGAAGCTATGTCTGGGATGGCAGAGGGTGTTGCAGCCCAAGTAGCGAAGACTGGCGGTGTCCAGTCCCGCGAAGGACAATGAAAATCTTTAGCTGGAATTGTCAGGGATTGGGCGACCCTGACACATGCAAAGCCCTCCGGGCTTGGGTCTGGAGGGAGCGCCCAAATATAGTTTTCGTCATGGAAACTATGCTGGTGGACAAGCAACTCGAAGACGTCAAAAGAAGTTGTGGTTTCTCGGATGGGATGTGTATATCTCGTACTGGCAGAGCAGGGGGACTTGGTATCTGGTGGAAAGACATAGAGCTGGAAATTTTGAGCTACTCTAACAGGCATGTGTCGGCGTTGGTTAAAGAAGGGGCAGTAGACTGTACGTGGAGAGCCATTGGGATCTATGGGTGGACGGATCAGCAAAGTAAGACAAAGACCTGGGAGCTTATGAGGAGGATGAAAAATGAGGCAAATGAACAGTTCATCTTCTTTGGGGACTTCAATGAGATTGTTTCCAATGCAGAAAAAGAGGGGGGCCCACCAAAAGATGAAAAGTTTATCTAGAACTTTAGAGATGTTATTGATGAATGTAACTTGATTGATGTGGGCTTTGAGGGGAATATTTTCACGTGGAAAAGGGGGTTGACAGAAAGAACTCTAGTAAAAGAGAGGTTAGACAGGTTCTTGCCGGAGCTTGAGTGGAGAAATTTATTTAAATTTTGTAGGGTGATTCATCTTCCCATCTATGAGTCTGATCATGTGCCTATTATTTTCAAAGCTGCTAATACGGGCAGCAAAAGGAGGAGGGGGAGAGGGCAATTCAGATTTGAACCCATGTGGGTGAATGAGGAAGAATGTGCTAAAATAATTAAAGAAGTTTGGGAGCAAGACAGAGTGGCTGATCTAAATACGAAAATGCTGACATGTAAAGATAAGTTGAGGGAATGGGCTGCTGAAAAGTTTGGGAAGAGACAGAAGAAGATCAAAGAGTTGGAAGATGATTTAAAAAGACTCCAAGCATGTCTCCCAGATCACATAAATCTTTTGGAGGCGGAGGAAAAGTCTAAGGAAATGCAATATTGGCTTCAAAGAGATGAAGAGTACTGGGCTGCCAGGGCGAGAGTAAAGGAGCTGAAAGAAGGGGATAGGAACACTGCCTACTTCCATCAAAAAGCTACTAACAGGAGAAGAAGGAATTGGATTGAGGAGCTTGAGGATGAGCAGGGACATATGAGACATCATGAAGAAGAAATTAATAGCATCATTGTCAATTACTTCTCCCAGCTGTTTCAGTCTAGTGATCCATCAGGTTTTGAGGAGGCCACTAAAGGGATTCGGGAAGTTATTTCTGGAGACCAGATTAAGGAGTTGGAGAGAGACATTACTGATGAGGAAATAAAGGTGGCGCTGGACCAAATGCATCCAAATAAAGCACCGGGACCGGATGGTATGAAGGCAATATTCTATCAGAAATTTTGGGGAGTGGTGGGCAAAGATGTTGCAAGCTATATCAAGGGGTGGTGGAAGGGGAAACGGGACTGGAAGGCGGTAAATGAAACACTTGTGGTGCTGATCCCAAAGACTGAGAAGCCAAAAACTGTGGGCGAGTACAGGCCCATCAGCTTGTGTAATGTGTTGTACAAGATTGCTTCCAAGGTGCTGACAAATAGACTAAAGCCGCTTATGAATGATGTCGTTTCTGAAAACCAAAGCGCTTTCGTGCCGGGGAGAATGATTACTGATAATGCCATCATAGCTTATGAGGTGTTCCACAGCATGAAGAGAGACAAGGGAAAGAAGAAAGGCAGTCTTGCTTTGAAACTTGATATGTCCAAAGCCTATGATCGAGTCGAGTGGAGCTTCCTTGACATTGTTATGGAGAAGATGGGGTTTGGGAGGAAATGGAGGAACAAGATCCAAGAATGTATCACTTCTGTCTAGCATACCTTTGCCGTCAACGGGGATAGGACCAAGAGCATGAGGCCTGCACGCGGACTTCGCCAGGTTGACCCTCTTTCCCCATACATCTTTATTTTATGTGCTGAAGCGTTTTCCACTTTATTAAGCACTGTTGTCTGAGACTCCCATATACATGGCATTAAGCCGTGTAGGGGAGCACCCAGTCCTCACATCTTTTCTTTACAGATGATAGTATTCTTTTTGCTAGAGCAACCAATGCAGAATGTCTGAAGATAGCTGAAATCATCAGCCAGTATGAACAGGCATCCGGTCAGAAAATAAATTTCCAAAAGACAGAGGTTGTTTTCAGCAAAGGGGTATGAGGTACAAGAAGAGAGGAGCTGCGTGATCTCTTGGGAGTACGTGTCGTGGATCATCATGCTTGCTATCTTGGTCTTCCCACAATGGTGGGCAGGTCGAAAAAGCAGGTTTTTAGCTACATAAAAGAAAGAATATGGAGGAAACTTCAAGGCTGGTCCGAAAAGTTGTTGTCAAAAGCAGGAAGGGAGGTCCTCATCAAAGCAGTGGCACAAGCAATTCCTACCTATGTCATGCGTGTGTTCCAGTTTCCCATGGGTACTATGGAGGAAATACAGCGGATGGTGGCTAGATTCTGGTGGGGAGCAAAGGAGAAGGAGAGGAAGCTCTCATGGATGAGTTGGGAGAGGCTATGTAAACCGAAAAGGAAGGGAGGGCTGGGTTTTAGGTACTTGCACACCTTTAACCAAGCCCTTCTTGCTAGACAAGCTTGGAGGTTGGTTTGTCACCCGGATTCTCTAGTTACCAAGGTTATTAAGGCAAGATATTACCCAAGGACGTCCTTTTGGGAAGCAAGGAGGGGGTATGATCCGAGTCATGTTTGGAGGAGTCTATGGGGAGCTAAGGCAGTGTTGAAGGAAGGGGTCCAGTGGAGAGTGGGGGACGGAGTTGACATTGACATATGGGATGACAAATGGGTTCCAAAGGAAGTGGACACGTTGAGACATTTCAAACGTGAGGGCAGCCCGGATTATCACAAAGTTAAGGAGCTCATGACGGAGGACGGATGGAGGTGGGATGAGAATAAGGTGAGGGAATGTTTCCCGGACATCATTGCAAGGAAGATCAGTGCAATCCCAATCAGCAATAGGAAGCCCAATGATTCTGTGATGTGGTGGCCGTCCAAGAACGGGGTGTTTACGGTTCGGTCTGCTTACTGGATGGGACTGCTCGGGGTGGAGGAGGCGCGGAGGTACAACAATCGGGTAGGAGACGGGCTATGGAAGAGAGTATGGCAGGACGGATGGAGTCCAAAGACGGCGCACTTCATATGGAGAGTTTGTACAGGCGGGCTTGCTACAAGGGGAAGGCTTTTTGACAGGCATTGTATCGAAGACGGAACATGTATGCTATGCATGTCCGAAAAAGAGACCATGCCTCACATGTTGTTCAGGTGTCCGAATGCGACGGAGCTATGTGATCAAACCTCGAGGGAGATCCAACAATGGGTGGAGGATAGGAAGGACGGGGAGATCCAATCAACCATGGATGCAGCTCTACAAGATACGACAACCGGTGAGAGGGATGTATTAGTGGCAGCTATGGTGGCCATATGGCGTAACAGGTGCTTACGTGTTTTCCAGAATGCTGCTCTGAACATGGGGGTGCTAAACCGTCGTTACTTGGCCATGGTGAGATCTCAGACTGAAGGAGTAGGACGTGCATGCACGGGAGACATGCAGGCGGGCACAGCAGCCCAGCAGCATGAGGGGGCGGTAGGTGGGGAGTTTAGCTCTGTCTCTAGTCAAACGTGGAGGAAACCGGGGCATGGTAATATCAAGATAAATGTGGACAGATCGTGTGGGGAGGAAGGCAAGGCGGGTATTGGTGTCGTAGCTCGAGATGATGGGGGGAGGTAGTAGGGATGCTGGGGGCAAGGGTAATGACAGGAGGTGATGTTGCATTGATGGAAGCGCTAGTGATATGGGAAGCTCTCGCACGGGCAAGAGAGAAGGGCTTGGATAGGATAGAAATGGAATTTGATGCCATGACTATCATCCAAGCATGTCACAGTAGCAGCCCAAGGAAGGACTACATTGGCTCCATTGTTGATGACATCCTTCTACTGAAGCAATCTTTTCCTTTCTGCAATCTTAGCTTTGTTAGCCGTAGATGTAACAAGGCTGCCCACGAGGTAGCAAATGCTGCACGTAGGGGCCAAGTAGATAGGTTTTCCTTTTCGCAGAATTTTCCTTTGAATTTTATGACTTTTGTAAATAGTGATTTAGCTAATGAATAGATGACGGGGAGTCCCAATCACAGGGCTTCCCATCCTTCCTCAAAAAGATCATCATGCCCAATTAGCATCATTAACAACTCATAGTTCATTGTGGTCTAATTCACCTATGAACTCCATTTATTACTAATTCCACATTTTATCCATTAGAAAACCCTAATTTCCATATAAAGGGTATTTATTCACAATTAGGAACCTTTATACTCAAAATAGCTTAGAATCCTCATATCTTAGCTTTATTCATGATTTTGAATAATTAAAGCCATTAAGAGTCACCAAAAACTAATATTAGGGTTTCAAGGCCCATTAAAGCATATTTATGCACAGGAAACTCTAAATTAAACTAATTATGTATAGAGTTCATCCTTTTTTATCTTGATGTACCTTTTTACAATTAACAAGTTAATATCAACTTTAATCATCCATTAAACCCTACTAAACACATTAATCATCTCAAAATAGGGTTTCCTAATCTTTAATTCATTAAAGTTGATAACTTACACTACTTTTAGAATAACAAGGGGAATTAGCTTCTAAATATATTTTTAATGGATTCCCCTCATTTTTCGGAGCAACTTTCATATTTTATGTGTATCCATCGGAGCTACCAATATTTAAATATGGTTTGTGCAAGATATTACTTACCAAAGCCAATCAGAGGGCGCCATGTGTCCCTTTCCATGCAGCGTGACTTGTATGTTTGGAAACATAACTGAATGAAAATTTTGCCCCCGCCTAAGTGGTCAAATCTTCATACCTGGGAGGGGTATAACCATCCAACGACCACCTGCTCTTCGTCTACCTCACGAAAACCTAACCAAACCGTTGTAACCTTGGTTGGTGTGGCTCCCCTTCCCCCTCCCTGACCTTGACGGCCACCAGGGAGCTTTCCCCTGCCTCTGTCGTGCCTCTGCGCACAGGGGGTGTCCTTGGGTAGTGGCTAGGGTGGTTATTTTGGGCCCCCTTGGTCTGCATCTCGTGGCCGATTTGCAGCCATACATTGGTTGTTGCGCAAGCTCCAAAGCACGAGGAAGATGATTGTCCTCCTCTGTGGTGTCGTGGGAGCATTGTGCTTCCACCAAACTCTAGCCCATGGCTCCTAGTTGTCCCATGGGTTGAACCACCCTCTTTGCTAGGGTTTGCACGCAAGGAAGAAGGAGAAGAGAGAGAGACATGTGGGATCTCCTTGGGCTCGACCCTGGACTCCACCCTTATATAGGGGATAGTATCCATGCCCCAGTATGCTTGTCCACGAAGAAACAAACCCCTTTCCCAATAGGAATCCAATTCCTTCATTGAGAAGCAATCTTCTCTTTCCTAATTATCTTTTTAATAAACCATGTTTATTGGATATTTAGGAATTCGAAAATTATCCCTCTTATTTTGCATTATTGGTATTTTCTCTTTCCTTTTTTCTCCATTGGGGCTCCTTGGACCCCAAGAAACTCTAATATTTCGAAATCCTTTTTAGTGGATACTCATTATCCTTCTAGATGCATCTATATCCATTATTTCTCATTATCTTGTTTATTTCTTATCAAAATATCTCTTTTTAAGGATTTCTCTTTACCTTTCTTTTTACTTTCCTCATTGGCATTCCTTTCAACATTAGGAATCCTTTGGATACGAAAATCTACCAAGGATAACTCAATTATACCTCTTTCCACTTATTTTCCACATTTTATCATTAATTTCAATTTCTTTCTTAATAAATAAATACTTAATTGATCTTTTCATTTCGTGTTGCACTATTTTTGCAACTTTGGACTCCTTGGGACCCAAGGAACCCAAGAGGCACGAAATCCACCTTTGGATTAAATTCTTTTGCCTTCTAGAGGTTTCTACATTTTTCTTTTCTCCATTTCTTATTAATAATGGAGTTCCTTTTGTCTTTTCCTTGTTATTGGGCCCAATAGCCAATAAAGCCCACAAAACAACCAAATGAACCCAAAAGTTGGGATTGTAACAAAAGAGTTCGAAGAAAGAGATAGTGATTAATTATACAATGAGTATATTGACACATTTAATGCAACAAAGGATGCAATATGGATCAAGAAGTTCATTAGTGAACTTGGGGTGGTTCCAACCATTGAGGATGTAATAGAGCTTTACTGTGACACCAATGGAGTCATCACACATGCTAAGAAACCCATATCAGATCAATATTAAAGCACATATACAACAAATTGTATAGAGAGGAGATGTGAAATTTTGCAGAGTATCAACTGAAAGCAACATTGTTGAACCTGTAACAAAATATTTTCATAATAAAAGCATGCTAGTCATGTTAAATCACTTAGAATTGATTAGTAAGTGTTTGTCTCTAGTACAAGAGGGAGATTGTTGGTTTATGTCCTAGGACATCATGTGATGACTGCAATAGGGATACATTGTATATGATTTGATCATTTATAAAGGCAATTCCACTTATTATGCGTGTTTTAGTATTGAGATAAGGAATAAATGTTATAATATTGTAAGAGTGTTTTGACATGATGGCATGGTGATCAACTTCGCCGGTATGATGATTGTGAATATCATTTTTAGGATTGTTATGACCCTCTCTTGGATGGTTGAAGAGGATATTATGTTAAACATAATAGTGTTTGGCAGATCCTCTCATTGTTGTTTTAGTCATTGTTGGGGGCTTGGTTCCCTTTCTGGTTCTTCCCTAGGGCATTTGGCTTTTGCATGGGTGTAAGTGGTCGTTGTGGTTCTGTCTTATGAGTAGTGGGTTGTTATTTTTAACTTTTTAGGTGGTTGATAGGTTTTGAGGTTGTTGAGGTGTTTAGTTGGAGGTGTTGCTAGTGATGGGGTGTTTGTCCTCCTCTTCTCTTGTTTTCAACTATGACTGTGATGCCCTGATCCTCGTGCCATCTCTAATGACCCCGAAGACTAGAGAGTCAACCTTGGTAAAACACCCTTAACTTTTTCTTTCCTTAATCACTTAAAATTCACTTAAAGGAAAATCTTCTAACTTGGAATAAATTGAAATCTTACTAAACTGCGTAGCAACTACTATTTACATTACTAGGTAGGTAAAGCAGATTTACACAACATATTACATTTTTCATGTGGAATATAAAGCACAACAGATAACTTAAAACTAATTTACATATTACATTACATTCTCTCTCTACCATACCACATGCCCCAAGGACCGAAGGGAAAGGACTAAGAGACCTCTATCTAACTATGAACTACCTTATAAGAACTTGGATGATAAGTTCCTTCAGCTTCCTCGTGCTGACACTGACCTGAAAAAAAATTCAATAGGTTGGTGAGCTACTGGATCAGTGAATAGAATTTCACCCAACTATCGTAGATAACTCATTTATGTTTATTAAACTGAAATAAAAAAATGCATGAATTACTACACTGAGCAGATCTAACAATTATAATTAAATACCACAGGGAATGTAAATATTTCATTAGAAGAACAACTATTGTAAAACTGTACCCAAATCTTTCTTAACCTTTCTTACTTATAATAAACTTTTTAAACCTATATGAACATATTTTAGCTTATGCCCTGATCATATGTAGTGTACTCTACATATGAAGACTCGTACTGAACTACGATCTCATCGTACAAGACTTAGCTGACACATCCGGGAATGCTAAGCCTGACTATGTCATTGGTATGCAACAGGAAAATGGTACTCTAGCCTCGGCACACCTATTATGCCGTAAAAACTGGAGTCCTCCTTTAACTTGAGCACACAGGTGGAGAGTCAAGCCACCTATTAGCTTTACTGTACTCTAGTGCCACCAGGACCTCTGGTTGATGTTGGACACTACATACTATATTTTAAGGAGACTTCCACTAGGGCTTTGTCCCTCGTACCACCTATTAGTACGTTCTGACCCCCATATGCTGGATACTGCCAGGGTTAAGTCGTTTCATCCCTATGGTGCAGACCTCTCATAGGGAATCTACGGTGTTCAGGGCTTTTAAGTCTATTATTTTATTATTCTTAGAAATATCTTACTATATTGTATCTTTTCCTTACTTATACTTGACTCTGGTATCTCTATGGTATCACATCTATTTATTTGAAGTTTATAACACAACATGTATATCACTCTAAACTTGACAGAGCTATATTTAACAACACTGTAATATACTGAAATTTCAACATACTATATATGCAGGCAGACTGAAATACTTAAATAAATTGAATACAGTTAACTTGGCACATATACACTAAAATCATGCAATTGAACTTCTTAATACATTGATAAGAGTTAATTACTTGACATACGAGTAATCGTCATTTGCACCTATAAATTATTTGCACTTTCTTGGAAAACGTACACATCGACCCTAATCCTGGGTTGTACATCTCATAACTTAATTAAGAGTTTATTGCTTAACATGGCAAGATTTATTAATAGTAATTGAGAGTTTCTAATCATGTCCTCAGGATTCGTGCCAATCGTGTTAATACTAAATCACACACATTAGCTATAACAGAGAGCGTGTAACAAATTTATATTGAGACATTGTGAGTCATTGTCTATTTCTTTAAATCGTGCAACTAGTAAATTATTAAAATCGTACAGCTTGGGTTTATACCCAAACCGTACTGCTATTGCAAATATGGGTCATGTGCTATTGTCTTTAACCTCTAAATTGAGTAGTTTAGGATTTGATCAATCATATAGTTTTAGTAATCCAAATCATACAAATCAGTTAACAAACTAAATCATACAAAACGTAAAGAAGCGAAACGTGCAATGAAAAGTCGGGCGACGCCAAGACTTCCCGACACCTGAGTAACTGCTGTTACCCGTAAAAAACACAGATCAAACCAAAAATCGACCATTTCATGGAGTTAGTACTGCTTAGTGAGTGAAATTCTACTCACAGTGGTCCAAGATGACCGAATTCAACTAGAAACGCATCCAGAGTCCTATTTCTGGGTGTCAACATGTCTTCTTCCACCTTGGAACAAGCCTGTTTCACACACATGTTGGAGAGGAGCTACTTGGTTGGATGTCGATCACTACTGGAGCTGCGGATTTATGTTTGGACCTCAAAGACGAAGCTTGACAACGTTTCTTGGTGCTTTGTTGTACCCTAACAGCCCTTGGTCGTTGCTTCACGCAGTTGCTGCTGCTGCTTGGCCGCAGCTATAGGGGGCGCCGCCCTAGGGCGCGATTGGGGTGAGGAAGGAGAAGGAAAGGTGGAGGAATGAGATGGGAAGCAGGGCACCGCTGAAATGCGCCTCTCAAGGCCTTAATCGACCGCCATTGCTGCTGTGATGGTCGGTCGCCCCTACAGGTCGAGTTGCAGATGAGGGCACCTCTAGGGCGTGGTATAAGAGGGGAAAAGGATGGAAGAAGAAGAGGTAGGAGGCGACGTCGAGCTGGATCGGACTAAGGGCTCGAAAATTGCCCAAAAACACCCCTCACCTCTCCCTCTGCTATGGATGATCGGGCTGGATGTTGCTCTGTGTGCCCGTTTCAAGAAGTGTCTAGACCGATCGGGGGAAGGGGATAAGAAAAGCGGGGTTATAACTTATGTGTAATTTGCATTATTGGTCAAAGAAAATTTAAAATGTCACATCTTTTGCCTCAGAGGTCTGATTCAAGTGATTCTTTTTGCAAAATTTCAAGCACGAGATCCACTACAACCTCAAGGCATGAAAAAATAATAATTAAACCATCTTATCTAGGTTAATAATATTAGATAATTAACTTAATGATTAACACTACAGTTAACAATAATTACATCAGATGAATCAATCTCAACTAATGATTCACATCTTTGCTTATCTTGATTAACCATGACGTTTAATAAGGTACGTCATGCTAATCGAGGTACTTACTGACTAACCTCTATGTGGGTTGTAACAATCTCCCTCCCTTAAAATAATTTCATCCTAAAATTCCTAAAGAGAAAAGGAAACTTGTTACGCATCTCTGACTCAAGCTCCCACGTGGCTTCCTCTAAGTTGTGGTTTCTCCATAAAACTTTCACTAACAGTATCTCACGATTCTTGAGTTTCTTGATCCTGCGATCAACTATTTGTACTGGTCTTTCAACACAGGACACATCTGTTCTGAGTTGTGTAGGTTGTGGGTCCATTATCTTCTCTATACCAGGGTAACACTTCTTCAGCATTGATACATGAAACACATCATCTAAATTGGCTAACTTGGATGACAAATCCAACCTGTAGGCTATAGGTCCAATCCTCTCAATGACATGATATGGTCCCATAAACCTAGGAGTCAGTTTGCCTCTCTTGCCAAACCTCAACACTCCTTTCCATGGTGAAACATTCAGATACACTTCATCACCAACCTCAAACTCAAGAGGTCTACGCCTCTTCTCAGCGTAACTCTTATGCATGTCATGTGTAGCTTTTAAATGTTCTCTGATCATTGTAATCTTTTCTGTAGTCAAATCCACTATCTCTGGTCCAAGAATCTCTTTTTCACCCACCTCGTAGCAACATACAGGTGATCTACACTTTCTGCCATATAGAGCTTCATATGGGGCCATACCAAGACTGGAATGGTGACTATTGTTGTATGCAAACTCTATAAGGCTCAAGTGTTCTTCCCAAATTCCTCGGAAATGTAGGAAACATGCTCTCAGCATGTCCTCAAGAGTCTGAATGGTCCTCTCTGACTGACCATCCGTCTGTGGGTGAAAAGTTGTATTGAATCTCAACTTTGTGCCTAAAGCATGATGCAATTGATTCCAAAACCTGGATGTGAACTTAGGATCTCTATTTGATATTATTGAAACTAGGATACCATGCAACCTGACTATCTCATCCATGTATATCTTATCCAACTTATGTACATCAAAGGTTGACTTAATAGGAAGAAAGTGAGCAGACTTATTCTATCTATCCACAATCACCCATATTGAGTCACAACCTCTAGATGTCCTGGGCAACCCTACCATAAAATCCATTGTGATATGTTCCCACTTCCACTCTGGTATAGGGAGAGATTGCAAGGTACCTGCAGGTTTCTGATGCTCAACCTTAACCTACTAGCACACACTACACCTAGCCACGTACTCAGCTACATCCTTCTTCATACCTGACCACCAGTACAACTCCTTGAGATTCCTGTACATCTTAGTGTTGCCTGGATGCATAGCGTACATCGATGCATGTGCTTACTCAAGAATCTGTTCTTTCAAATCACTGTTTCCAAGTACACACAACATGTCATGCTGATACAACAAACCTTCATATGAAAACCTGAACTCTGGTCTTTTTCCCCTTGTCATGTCCTGCATGATCTGCTGAAACTCACTGTCACTCTGTTGTAGTTCCTTGATATGATCATAAAAGGCAGGTTTGACTTGCATCTGTGCAATCAAACCACTCTGTTCTACCACTCCTAAGTCTAAGTTCAACTTTCGCATCTCTACTAGCAGGTCTCTCCTAAAACATGCCATAAAGAATACATCAGTTGTTGAACTTGACTTCCTGTCCAGGGCATATGCTACTACATTCGCTTTTCCAGGATGATAATCTATTGTCACTTCATAATCCTTAATCAATTCTGACCATCTCAATTGTCTTATATTCATATCCTTTTGGGTGAAGATATATTTCAAGCTCTTATGATTCGTAAACACCCGGCACACCTCACCATAAAGATAGTGACGCCATGTCTTAAGAACATGAACTACTGCAGCTAACTCCAAATCATGTGTCAGGTAATTCTCCTCATTCTTATTAAGTTGTCTAGATGCATAAGCTACTACCTTGCCTTCCTGCATTAAAACACAGCCTAAGCCTCTCCTTGAAGCATCACAAAACATTATATAGCCTTTATCTGCCTCGAGCAGGATCAACACTAGTGTTGTAGTCAACTTCTTCTTTAAAATCTGAAAACTCTTCTCACAGTTGTCTGACTAGACAAACGGTGCATTCTTTCTCGTTAAGCATGTCAGAGGTGACACTACAACACTAAAGTTCTGGATGAACCTCCTGTAGTAACCTGCCAATCCTAAGAAGCTTCTGATCTCAGTAGGAGTTTTAGGATGCTCCCACTGTAGAACAGACTCGACTTTCTTAGGGTCAACACTTACTCCATCTCCCGAGATGACATGTCCAAGAAAAGACACCTCAGTTAACCAAAACTCACACTTACTAAACTTAGCATATAACTGGTGTTGTCTCAACAACTGTAACTCTATCCTTAGATGTTGCTCATGCTGCTCATTATCTCTGGAATAAATCAAAATGTCATCTATGAAAACTACTATGAACTAATCCAAGAACGGCTTGAAAATCTGGTTCATCATATCCATGAAAGTTGTTGGGGCATTAGTCAGTCCAAACGACATGACCAGAAACTCATAATGCCCATATCTTGTTCTGAAAGCCAACTTAGCAATATCTGAAACCTTTATCCTCAACTGATGATCCCGAGATCTCAAGTCTATCTTAGAAAAGATCGTCGCTCCACACAACTGATCAAATAGATCATCTATCCTTGGCAACATGTACTTATTCTTGATGGTGATCTTATTCAACTGTCTGTAGTCTATACATAACCTCATAGTACCATCTTTCTTTTTCACAAATAAGACTGGAGCTCCCCATGGAGAAGAACTAGGTCGAATGAAACCCTTGTCCAGTAACTCCAGTAATTGGATCTTCAGTTCCTTTAACTCTGTAGGTGCCATTCTATAGGCTGGCAGCGCTACAGGGTGACTACCTGGCAACACCTGGATCTCAAAGTCTATCTCTCTTTTGGGAGGTAGACTTGGCAACTCATCTGGGAAAACATTTGGGAACTCACAAACCACTGGTACATCCCATAGACTGACTGTGCTATTCTCTGCTTTGGTATCTACTACATGTTCCAAGAACGCCTCACAACCTTTCTGCAACATCTTATCAGCTACAACGGCTGATATGATACACATAGGCAAAACTTTCCTATCTCTAGAAAAGACATAAGAAAATCCACCCTGTTGAAAGACAGCCTCCTTCTTCCAACAGTCGATCTGAACTCAATACGTCTCTAGGCAATCCATACCTAAGATAACTTGAAAAGAGTTAATATCTAGGGGTATAAGATTAACCGCAATGGTGTAACCACCAAAGGTTAACAAACATCTGGGACAATACTCTGTCAGCACTGTCGGTTCACCTAATGGAACCCTCAACAACAACTCAAATGATAACTCTTGGGTTAACAGGTTAAGCTCACAAGCTAAAGAACACTGTATAAATGAGTGAGTAGCACCCAGATCTATTAAAACTATAACTGAAATGCTATTAAAGAAAAGTATTTCTCCTATAATTACTCGAGAAGAAATAATACCTTCTTGTTGTGTCAGAGAGAAGAAGCGTCTTGAAGCTCTTCCTCTCCCATGATGTCCTCGTTGTCCTTCCCTTCTACTGGGTGCTCCTCCTCCTTAGGAACCTGAGCCTACTGAAGAACTTTCTCCTCCAGTTGGAGCCTATCTTGGGACATTCTACAACTGTGACTGAGAACCCTGTGATGTTGACTGCTATAACTGGGGGCAATTCCTCTTGAAATGTCCCATACGTCCAACTGATGACATCCTTGAAACTCTATTCCCCAACACCATCCTAAGTGTGGTCTTCCATAGATATCACATGTGGATGTATCATGTCTCTATGGTCCTGTCACTGACACTGAAGATCCTGAAGACCTAGTTGGAGGTGTCCATGTAGACTGTGTATTCCATCTACCGGAATTGGGCCTTCCTCCACTTGATGAAAAACTAGATCCTTGTCTACCAAAACAACCAAGTCCTCATCCTATCTTAGAAAAGAAACCACCACCTCCTTTGTATCCACCACTACCTTGTCCCCTTCTAATAAAGTCTCCAGATCTTTTCTTACTCTCAGACTGCTTATCAGCATTAACTGACTCTTCTACACATCTCACAGCTTCCACAAACTCCCCAAAGTTTTCTCTATCTCTTCGACCAATGGCTGAAATAGTGTGTTTAATATCTGAACTTAATCCTTCTTGAAATCTTCTGTACTTTTCTACATCATTAGGAACAAGTTGTAGACATAAATTTGCCAACCTTGTGAAATGTGCCTCGTATTCACCAATTGTCATGCTTCCTTATCTGATATTCTGCAGTTGTCTTATCTTCTCACTCAAAACAGTAGGTGGGTAGTACTTAAGATGGAATTCATCAACAAAATCCTTCCAAGTCAATACCGTGTTCCTCCTTTTATCTTCCACTCCACACCACCAGAGCTCTACATCACCTTTAAGCAAATAAACTGCGTGATTGATTTGTCTTTCCTCAGATAGCTCCATCAGATGGAACACTTTCTCTATCTATCTCAGTCATTCATCTACCACTCCAGAGTCCATAGTTACAACAAACTCGGTACCTCCAAGCTTCTTAACCAACTCATAGGATCTCATCAGATCCGTGTTGCTCGAGGTAGAAGCTCGCCTCTCCATCTTATACTTTTCCCCAGTCTCAAGAAACATTTTGTACATTCTTGATGCCTCATCCACATCATCTCCACCACCTAGACCCATCACCTGAGGATCAGGTCCAATGTGGCTCTTAGCTTGGTCCTCATGACCACGTCCTCTTCCTACCATCTACAATAGTATAACAGAACACTTCCTATTAGAAAATTGTAGTTAGAAGGAAAACACCTAAGTCCTAATCATATTGGTCTCTTATTGTCCCCTGACCTTGACTTAGAGTAACTACATACTCAACCTAGGCTCTCATGACCTTGCTCTGATACCAAACTCTGTGACGCCCCGATTCTCGTGCCATCTCGAATGACCCTGAAGACCGGAGAGTCAACCTTGGTAAAACACCCTTAACTTTTTCTTTCCTTAATCACTTAAAATTCACTTAAAGGAAAATCTTATAACTTGGAATAAACTGAAATCTTACTAAACTGCGGAAGCAACTACTATTTACATTACTAGGTAGGTAAAGTAGATTTATATAGCATATTACATTTTTCATGTGGAAAATAAAGCACAACAGATAACTTAAAACTAATTTACATATTACATTACATTCTCTCTCTACCACACCACATGCCCCAAGGACCAAGGGGAAAGGACTAAGAGACCTCTTTCTAACTATGAACTACCTTCTAAGAACTTGGATGATAAGATCCTTCAGCTTCCTTGTGTTGACGCTGACCTGAAATTTTTTTTCAGTAGGTTGGTGAGCTACTGGCTCAGTGAATAGAATTTCACCCAACCATCACAGATAACTCATTTATGTTTATTAAACTGAAATAAAAATGTAGGAATTACTATACTGAGCAGATCAAGCAATTATAATTAAATACCACATGGAATGTAAATATGTCATTAGAAGAACAACTGTTGTAAAATTGTACCCAAATCTTTCTTAACCTTTCTTACTTATAATAAACTTTTTAAACCTATATGAACATATTTTATCTTATGCCCTGATCATATGCAGTGTACTCTACATATGAAGACTCATAGAGAGCTACGATCTCACCGTACAAGACTTAGCTGACACACCCGGGAATGCTAAGCCTAACTATGTCATTGGTCTGCAATAGGAAAATGGCACTCTGGCCTCGACACACCTATTATGCCATAAAAACTGGACTCCTCCTCTAACCTGAGCACACAGGCAGAGAGTCAAGCCACCTATTGGCTTTACTGTACTCTAGTGCCACCGGGACCTCTGATTGATGTTGGACACTACATATTGTATTTTAAGGAGACTTCCACTAGGGCTTCATCCCCCATACCACCTATTAGTACATTCTGACCCCCGTATATTGGACACTGCCAGGGTTAGGTCATTTCATCCCTACGGCGCAAACCTCTCATAGGGAATCTACAGTTTTCATGGCTCTTAAGTCTATTATTTTATTATTCGTAGAAAGCTCTTACTATATTGTATCTTTTCCTTACTTATACTTGACTCTAATATCTCTATGGTACCGCATCTATTTATTTGAAGTTTATAACACAACATGTATATCATTCTAAACTTGGCAGAGCAGTATATTTAACAACACTGTAATATACTGAAATTTCAACATACTATACATACAGGCAGACTGAAATACTTAAATAAATTGAATATATGTTAACTTGGCACATATACATTGAAATCATGTAATTGAACTTCTTACTACACTGATAAGAGTTAATTACTTGACATATGAGTAATCGTCATTTGCACCTATAAATTATTTGCACTTTCTTCGAAAACATGCACATCGACCCTAATCCTGGGTTGTGCATCTCATAACTTAATTAAGAGTTAATTGCTTAACATGGCAAGATTTATTAATAGGAACTGAGAATTTCTAATCATGTCCTTGGGATTCGTGCCAATTATGTTAATACTCAATCACACACATTAACTATAACAGAGAGTGTGCAACAGATTTATATTGAGACATTGTGAGTCATCGTCTATTTCTTTAAATCGTGCAACTAGTAAATTACTAAAATCATATAGCCTGGGTTTATACCCAAACCGTACTGCTATTGCAAATCTGGGTCGTGTGCTACTGTCTTTAACCTCTAAACTGAACATTTTAGGATTTGATCAATCATATAGTTTCAGTAATCCAAATTATACAAATCAGTTAACAAACTAAATCATACAAAATGTAAAGAAGTGAAATGTGCAATGAAAAGTCGGGCGACACCAAGACTGCCCGACACCTGAGTAACCGTTGTTACCCGTGAAAAGGACAGGTCAAACCAAAAATCGACCGTTTCATGGAGTTAGTATTTCTTAGTGAGTGAAATTCTACTGACAGTGGTCCAAGATGACCGAATTCAACTGGAAACGCGTCCAGAGTCCTATTTCTGGGCGTCAGCATGTCGTCTTTAACCTTGGAACTATGGTCGAGCTACTTCGTCCCTCACTGGAACCGCACCACACCTTATGGAAGGGAGAAGGTCCATGGCCTATTTTTCCCACCACTCATCCAACAAACATGACCATGTGTTTCTGGAACAAACCTATTTCATGCACAGGTTGGAGAAGAGCTAAATGGTTGGATGTCGATCGTTGCTGGAGATGCAGATTTATGTTTGGACCTCAAGGACGAAGCTTGACGATGTTGCTTGGTGCTTTGTTGTGCCCTAGCATCCCTTGGTCGCTGCTTCACACAGCTGTTGTTGCTACTTGGGAATAGCTACAGGGGGTGCCTCCCTAGGGTGCGATTGGGGTGAGGAAGGAGAAGGAAAGGTGGAGGAATGAGATGGGAAGCAGGGCGCCACTGAAATGACCCTCTCAAGGCCTTAATGGACCGTCGTTCCTGCTGTGATGGTCGTACGCCCTTGTTGGTTGAGCTGTAGATGAGGGCGCCGCTAGGGCTTGGTAGAAGAGGGGAAAAGGATGCAAGAAGAAGAGGTAGGAGGCGACGCAGAGCTCGATCAGAGCTAAGGGCTCAAAAATCACCCAAAAATGCCCCTCGCCTCTCCCTCTACTGCGGCCGATCGAGCTGGATGTTGCTCTGTGCGCCCACTTCAAGCGGTTCCTAGACCGATCTGGGGAAAGGGATAAGGAAAGGGGGGTTATAACTTATGGGTAATTTGCATTATTGGTCTAAGAAATTTTAAAACGTCATATCTTTTGCCTCGGTGGTCTGATTCAAGCGATTCTTTTTGCAAAATTTCAAGAACGAGATCTGCTACAACCTCAAGGCATGAAAACATAATAATTAAACCATTTTAGCTAGGTTAATCATCTTAGGTGATTAACTTAACGATTAACATTGCAGTTAACATTAATTACATCAGATGAATCAATCTTGACTAATGATTCACATCTTAGCTTATCTTGATTAACCATGATGTTTAAAAAGGTACTTCACGCTAATCGAGGTACTTATTGACTAACCTCAATGTGGGTTGTAATAATGACCTAGTGATCATCATTGGCGCAATCAAGAATCAAAAACCACAATAGCAAAAATGAGATGAAAAATAGACCAACAGATTTCATTTTATAAATCAGAAAGGAGTTGGGCTCAACTTTGTTCAATAGAATCGGGCGCCACAAATGCTATATGGGTGAGGAGATGCTACCACACAACCTTTGTGAATCTCATAAGAGATGTTTTGACAGTTGGTGTTTGGGTGACACATTAACTATTGAATCTAGAGAAAAATGAGTACTCTGAAGAAATGCAACATATGAAAAATTCAATAAATGGACTGAGTGGAAACCCAAACCAGAGATGTCCCTACAAGGAGACCCAAAAGGCCTAGTTTTCACCCCTTGGGTTCAAGATGCAACATATGTGGTTGTGCCTTGTGAAAGGGTTTCCAAAATAGACTGACCAACAATTGGGTTGCCCCACCATGTATGTGTGGGCCTATGTTCCCTTATACTCCTCAAATAATTAGTAGATAAAATCCATATGTTAGGAGGAGGGAAGTTTCGAAACTTCCCTATATAAAATTAAAGTAGTAACACCCAATTTTTCTAAAACATATAATCCATTGAGAGGAAGCATATTCTCATTGGGATGTCACGACAATGATAATCATTGCATAAAAATATTTTCTCATTCAACCATTTTAGGAAAATAAATGCAGTTATCATGTCTCAAGTTCCACAACATAAACTTAATGTTCAAACTAAGGTAAACTATTATATGATATTCATACTAATTGAAAGAAAAAAATGAACTAAATACTATAGGATAGTTGGCACCGCACCAGGGCTAAACTCCTAAAACGTTCTTGAGATGTAAGCTCCTTGGTGTTGACTCAAGGTCAATTAGGTCAATGTTGATCACTCACATCTAAATTGACTAAACTCGTGTTTTGATGATGACTAACCATTCCACATATTGGTGTCTAATGTCTCTACTTGAGTGATTTCATATTAGGTATAGACACACTCCAAATGCCCTAACTTGCGCATATCAAATTGGAGAAAACACAAGTCAAAGTCAATGCAAGTGCACGTTTTTGTAATATGATGTAAATCCATTAGAATCATGTTGTAAATCACTTGTAATGATTGTATGACTTGTAATTAAGCTTAGAAAAAATCAAGAGCACTTAGATCAAATGTTTAAGCACTCAAAAGCCATTTTCCAAAATTCACATCAGGTTGTTCATCGGTCGAGTTCTGTGAGTTGCAAACTTGACCGATCCTGATTGGATCTTGAAAATGACTTTTAATCGGTCGAGTTTACACTTAACAGAACTCGACCGATGGAGTAACTGACCAATTTGATTTTCATTGGTCGGTCGAGTTTCCCCAGGACAAACTCGACCGATGGTCTAAATATCGGCTTTGTCTTTTACTCTATCGGTCGAGTTACCCTTATCAAAACTCGACCGATTGCAATGTACGGAAATGTAACATCCCTGACCTGGGTTATGCTTTAATCCTAGATGTTTTGTTTAAGAAAGATAATTATATGCTTGCTCTTATCTTTTGAAAAGTAATTAAGGCTTAAGAGGAATTTATGTTTCAATTTTAGTCCTTTTTTAATAATGTTGAAAATAATGTTTTGCTCGTTTTGGACTAAAGTGCAAATTACCCAAGTTGAGGGGTTAACTTGCAAATGTTACATGATAAAATGTTCCTCAAGTGTTGAAGCATAATAAGAATGAAAATGATGCAGAGGTATGGCTTGTGGAAGCCTGAGCACCAAGAAAGAGCTTATTAAGCAATGTTTGTGCATTAAAACCTAGTTTTGGTGTAATGTACAATTTACCAAAAATCTAGGGTTCAATATGCAAAATACCACTTCTAGAGAGTCCCTAATGCTTCTTGGTATCCATTAGAGACAAGAAAATCAGAGGGGCATCTCATTTGAATCTCTTGGGGGGAGAGAGAATCTTGATATTAAAATAATCAAGATTTAAGCATAATTGAAACCCTAATTCAATTTAATGCAAAAATAAATATATTAATGGAAGTGCCCTTCAACCAAAAAATGTGATGGTTGAATTTATATAAGTATGGACGTCCTTTTTCCTTGCAATGGCACCGAAATATCTAAAGTGAGTGGAGAGCCCACTCACATTAGTTAAAGAAAAAGTAATATCCACTAATTTTTGGATATTATTATTAAATTGATTAAGGTGCTGAATTGTTTTCTTTTAATTTATGGATAAAGAAGAGGATTTCGAAGGGGAGGATGATGGATTCGTATGCAAGGAAGTGAGGGGGATAAGTGGCACCAATTTAGGGAATTGAAGGGTTTTTATAACACTTTCTCTCTCTTGAATTTCCCTTATATACACTCCATTCTTTCACCCACATGAAAGGCTTTTTCAACTCTTCTTTCTTTCCTTGCTTTGGCTAAACACACGAGAGCTTAGGAGCAATAGGAGGAAGTATCCCAACCTATAGGTGAGCTCCTTAATCATCTTCAACCTTGATTTCATGGTGGAAATCGAAATTCAATGCTTATTTTCTTCTTTTCTCCATTCAATCTTCAACTTTAGCCATTCTTTTCACTCAAAGACTTGAGGATGGACCTTGGCAAGTTGAGAAAGCTTCATTCACCATTAAAGACATGAAGCTTAAAGCTTGGATTCAAATTCTAAGGTGGGTTATATAACTTGAACCCTTAAATATCATTATTGATTTCATTTCTTCATCATATGTTGATTCCTTTTTCTTTCCCGAATTTCCTTTTGATTAATTGTTGAAATTTCCACAAAGATCACAGAAAATTTCGAAGGTTTGAAGCTTGAAGATGATTATGTCATATTAGCACACACCTCAAGAAATATTAGGTCCAAACGGCTTCAACTTGAGACCAATCGGTCTCAAGACCGATTGAAACCAAACGGTCTCAAGACTGTCTGGGTGCAAACGGTCTCAAGACTATTTGGGATCAAACAGTCTCAAGACCATTTGGAGATACTTGCTGATGTAGTTGGATGTTGATCCAGTGTTTCTGATTGATTGACTCATAATAGGTTCAGTGATGTATAATCCACTAATTAAAAACTCTAATCGGGTTGAAGTGTTGAAACCCTAATTGAATTGAATCAATTTCATGGTTGATGGTCCAAACAGTCTCAAGACCGTTTGGGTGCAAATGGTCTCAAGACCGTTTGGAGGTCAAGGGCTGTGATGGAAAGTTGGAGATCCAAGGGTTATAATTTGATGTACTCTCAATGGTCCAATTGATGAATGATTCAATGAAGCAAACCCTAATTGATTGGTTGAAGGAAACCCTAGATGATCCTTTCAGTTTCAAGGTAGTTTGGACCAAACGGTCTTGAGACCGTTTGAGTCCAAACGGTCTTGAAACCATTTGGAATCAAACAGTCTTCATACCATTTGAGATCAAACAGTCTCAAACCGTTTGGAGGTCCAATCGGTTTCAAGGTTGATTTATCCAATCGGTTTCAAATGTTGATGGGTCCAATCAGTTTCAATGTACATGTGATCAAACAATTTCAAGGGTTGAGTGCCCAAACGGTTTCAAAACCATTTGGAGGGCAAACGGTCTCAACCCTAGATGCCCAAATGGTTTCAAAACCGTTTGGAGGGAAAACGGTCTCAACCCTAGATGCCCAAATGTTTTCAAAACTGTTTGGAGGGTAAATAGTTTCAAAATCATTTGGAGGTTGAGGGGTCAAAACCATTTGGAGGTTCAATGCAACCAAAACCATTTGAAGACCTAATGTGATGAAATATCAATCAACCCCATGAGTTTTAATGATGTATATCAAAGATAATTACAATGGTTGCACCTTTAAGGTACTAGGGTGATTAGTACCCTTAGAGGGGTTAACCTTTAATGCTTATGGAGGCAATATCTCAATACACTATGCTAACCCTAAATGTATGTACTTGAATGAAGGGTTGACCTAATCTAATCAAGCTTGAAGTAATCAACATCCTAGATAGGATGAGAGAGAGAGGAATTCATACATGTATAATAATCATGTAGTGGTTAAGCCTCAACACTTTCAACATGAATAAAATATGTAATTAGGGTATGATCCTTGATAAAGAGATCATGAAACCCTAATAGAGAAGGTTGGTGAGCCCTAACCCTAATTTAGGGCAATGCTAGGTGAAACCCTAATCTAGGGTAATGGTGTAACCCTAATCTAGGGTGATGATATGAGAAATCCCAATTCAGGGTAATATAATGAAAACCCCTAATTTAAGAGGATGCTTCATAAAACCCTAATTTCAGGTAAAGTTACATGAAACCCTAATTTGGGAAAAAGTTATAAGGAACCTTAATTTAATATAATGATGTGTGAAACCCTAATCTAGGGTGATGCCATGTGAAACCCTAATGTAGTGATGTGATGTGAAACTCTAATCTAGGGTGATTCTATGTAATGCTATATGAAACCCTAACCCTGATATAGGGTGAAGGTATGTGAAACCCAAATAAGCGTTGAAATCGTGGTATTGTCGGTAGATACCACATCACCTTGACAGGAGAGCCATTTTTAGCCTTAGCTGAATTTGTGGTCTTATACCTTGACACACCACATTTTGGACAATTTATTAAATTACTATAGTCCTTCTGAAATAACACACAATCATTTGGACATGCATGAATCTTCTTAGCCTCCATTCCCATTGGGCACATTATTTTCTTTGCTTGATATGTTGAAATTGGAAGCTCGTTGCCTTCAAGAAGAATTTCCTTTAACTAAAACAATAGTGAAGTGAAACTCTTATCACTCCACTGGTTTTGAGCTTTAAGAGTATATAATCGCATCACAGCACTCAACCTCGTGAACTTAGTACAACCCTTATATAAAGGTTTTTCAGCATCATGGACAATGTTTGCAAATAAAGAAGGTGGATCAATGACATTGTCCTGACAACTACGTAGCATCTCATCAACCATATCATCCTGAATCGGTTCATCATTGAAATTATCATCATTATCTATATCTTCTATGCCATAACTATTAGTATCGACATTTTCTGATCCATTGTTAATTTTCTCCCCATGTCAATACCATTCATTATAACCTTGTATGATCCCATTGCATATGACATGATCCTTAATTTCCTCAGCAGTATCAACTTTCAAATTGTTACCAAAATTTCTACATGGACAATAGAACCTATCTGTAGGTAGTTTCCTATGTTCCTCAACAAATCTGATAAATTCATCAAGACCATTGGCAAACTCTGGACTACAACGGTTCTTGATAGACATCCAACTTTGATCCATTTTCTATATCACATTAAAAATTAATTATAAAACTAAGCATTTAATATTGATATTATAAGCTGTAAGTTTTTATTGATAGGAAGTTAATTACTTTTATACTAAAGTGTACCACCTATCCCATTTTTGAATATTTAATCTCACTAGTAAATGTATAATGTATGTTTAGTTTTGAAGAAAATTTCATCAGCATTTCCCCTAAGTTCTCCAAGTACACCGATGTAAATGGTAAATAACCACTCACATATGTACCCAGAGAACAAATGAGGAAATACTACTAAAATTTTCTTCAAAACTAAACATACATTATACAGTTACATCCTAAGTGAGATTAAATATCCAAAAACAGTACCAAACTGGGGACTATCCAAAATTTACTCCTATGAGTACATTTTGAACGGGTTTCTAAGTTGATACATGCATAAATGTATTATTGTCATATTTATATATTAAGTTAAACATCATGCATCGATGATCTCATATATAAACCCTAAAGTGTCAATATGAGACTACACAATGTCTACCCTCATATTTCTGGAATGTATATATAATGATTACATATGTGATTGATAACAAAATGTAGATATGAATGAATACATATTTTTATTATTGGTTGATTTACTAGTCAAATAAAATGGCACATTGGGAGAGTGAGAATATTATACCTCACTTGTAAGCTGAAGAAGAAATATAAGCAAGTCAACAACAAGTCAATAGCACCTACAACAACACAAATGCACGATTCATTTCTGTTATAATGTATTAATTAGGGGTCAGTATATATTAATTTTATAGGAGCAGTAACAAAATCAAAATTGACAAATTTTGATGATTCTGCAACTCAGCCGACATGGCCGTGCTGCCTGGTCAGTTGCTTGAAAGTAAGTCGTAAATGGAGGAGTGAGGCGGCAGAGACAATACCTTGAGAAGAACCGGTCGGTGAGGGAGCTTGTGCGGGAAAAGAACTGGAGAGATGCACACGACCCTTGCAACGCGTAAGGCATTGTCGTCATTGACTTTCAAGGAAGAAAGCACCAGAGAGAGAAGCAACACCTAAGGCGTCATCTTCGTCCAAGGAAAATGGCACCAGAGATGGTGGTAAGGAGTGTCGTCGTCGCCAGAGATGGTGGTAAGAAGCTTGGGCGTCGTCGTCCAAGGAAAGCAGCGCTAGTTTGCCTCTTTTCGGACGAGGAAATGGTTGAGGGAGGTCACCTTTTTATAGGCGGCGCTGCCTTTCTTCGGGCGCGGGAGTAGGAACGGGGAGTAGCAGCAGCAGCAAATGGCAACCTAAGCCTTACAATCGGGTTGCTATGTGCAATGTAGAAGACCTATAGCGTCGGTTTTGGGTAAAAAACCGACCCTAAAAGTCTATTAAAAAAACAGTGCCCGGACTTAACCTATAGCGACGATTTTTTAGGATAACCGAGGCTACAAACAACATCTGTAAGGTTGGTTATATATAAAAACCGACTCTAGAGTTCCAAAGTGGTGCCCACATTTTTTGTTGACCCTATAGCATCGGTTATTTTAAAAAACTGACCCTATAGATCGAGGCGCGAAGCCAAAATCACGTGAATTTTCATCGCGGGAAACCTATAAGGTCGGTTTTTATGATAAAATTGATGCAGTAGTCTATTAGGTCGGTTATTCTAGTAAAAACAATGCTATGAGCAATGACGTTACTGGCCAAAAATGAAGTAGTGTTTGGGTTATAGTGCATGAAACCCTAATCTTGGGCAATATGATGATAAACCATAACCCTAATTTTGGGTAATGGGATGAGTATCCCTAATTGACATGAATTGGGAAACCCTAACTCTAATGAGGGAATAATGATGCTACCCTTACATTGCATAGTGTTGATATGTAACTGATATAACTGTTATCATGTGTATTAACCATGCAGGTATCATGAGATGTTGGGCATAGCCAGGTATGAGCTATGATGTTTTATTATTGAAATTGTTATATGGGCATTGTGAGCCATAATATGCTTTGTTGCCTAGTAAGAGGTAACAAGAGATTAAATGGTCTTGAGAGCCATGTGAGATGCTTATGTAGTAAGTATCATGTTTACCTTGGTCAGATGACCTGAAGGTATTAGTTACCTGACAAGTGGTAACAAGTGTTCTTTGATGAACTGAGGGTTTGAATACCCATATTCCATAATCATGATGATGAGATGTTAAGGGATGAGAATGCCCATGATGTGACAAGGGATTGAGATCCCAATGTTTTATAAAGCTTCAAAAAGTACTTGATAGAAGTATTACACATTCTTTGTAGCATTTGTTATAATAATTTATGTTTGAAAACCTGACTGATGCTAAAAGAATATGGTAATGTACTTAATTAATCAAGTGAAATCTTATCATGTAGAACATTGGCCATAGATCCATCATCATCAGTAGTTGGTGATGGTGAAATAGGTTTTCCCACGGGATCTCCTGGAGGGCATACTGTTGAGTATGTGGGGGTTATGAGCGTGAGTATCCTTACTCCCTAATGTGGGATTGATGTGAGATAAACATTAAATCTCTCAATCCTTCATTATATGTGCCGGGATGGATGTATCACGAATCTCCCGATAATGTTAATGCCAGATTGATGTGAGATAAACATGAAATCTCTCGATTGCTAAGAGAGTACATCCGCCACTATAACTCTATAGCGAAGTTGCCAGTATACCCTAGAAAGCTATTTAGTAGAAACACAAGATGTCCTGCATTTTGTACTCACACTGACCGAGGAGGATGAGGTCATGGAAATCTGGCTCTTCCTTGACCTATGTATGGAACTGATGATTTACTTCATCATGGTCGGTTGGAGTATGAGCAGTATACCTCATCTCCTCAGGGCTTAAGTATGATTGTAAAATGTAATCAGTCGTGTAGCGTATTTGCTTAAGGTTGAAATATGAGAATCATTGGTTGATGTTAACTTGATTAGCATATCCTAGATGGATAAATGTTATACATGTTCTTCAATTCCTTATTGGATAAGTAACATGTTGCTTTATCAAGTTATAGCTAAAATGATTTGAATAAGAATACTGCTCTAATCTGTTTAGACATTGATTTATCTGTTGTTGAATATATATGATTCCTCTGCTTAGTTTTATTCTATTAAACTGTAATAATAATATTTTTAGAAAAGAGTTATATCTCTCGTTGGGACTGGGTCTCACTCCGTTGGTCACCAACACTTTTTAGGTAGACGCAGAAGAAGAGGCAGAAACCCTATAGCAGGGGAAGAGCAGCAGCATCAACAACAACAGGGACAACAGTGATATTCCAGGTGGAGGCACTGGCTGTCATATTTTGTATAGAGAGTCATGTGTGTCATCTTTGTACTCTCAGGTCCTCAAAGTTAGTAGCTAGTACTTTTAATGAATCGATCTGATATTTTGTCTTAATGCCTCGAGGTTCTTATGCTACTTGTGTATGGTTTTAACAGAGTAGTTGATGCTTGTAATCCTTGAGAAGGGATGGTACAAGATATGTACTTATGAACTAGGATGTAAATAAAATACATTGGTTCTTAATAAAAGAGTTTTCTTGTGTTTGGATCTCTTTGTAAATGGTTTTAATTTTCAGTTATTTTCAGTAATCCACTGTTAATGATCACTTCCGCTTAGTTAATGATGTTTTGTTTGAACGGTGTATCACAGGAAAAGTGCAGAAAAATGCTTCTAGCCGTTGTTGAGTTGCAACAAGTGAAAATATATCTGTTGCAAGCCACAAAACGGCTAGTTTTCATCCTCAAGTGTTCCCAAAGGCTAAGAGGCATCCCCAGCTATAAATAGGACCCCTTGGGATTCATTCCAAGGTTGAGCATTCAATGCAAACTCTATGTGAGGTTCCTATTCTATAGTTGAGTGCTTCCTACAGCCTCCTCTATATCTCTCTAAGCTTAATCACTTACTACATCCATTAAAGTGAGTAGGAGATCTATAAGAGAGCTCGTCCTACATGTATATCTTGTAAGACTCTCACTTCCACCACCTCCCTTTCTCTCATTTCAACCATGAAGATGAAGGTTCTCTCTCTTGGCTAAGAGAGGTGAAGAAGAACAAGGGAAGGCATCCCTTGGTGAAGATCAAGGTTGTAGACTTGGAGCAAGAGTGAGTAAGCCCTTGGTGAAGGAAGAAGACTCCTTGCTCAAGTGGGTAAGTCCTTGATGGAAGCTTCTCCGAGTGATGGTGAAGTCAAAGGTGGAAGATCCAAGAAGAGTGGGTAATCCCTACAAGGCTGAAGACTTGTGCAAGAATAGGTATGTCCTTGGAAGAAGGCGGAAGACTCCTTGCAAAGTGGGTAAGTCCCGGTTGAATACTCTTTGTATTGGATAGGTAAGTCCTTTGGTGGTCATGTATTGTATCTCTTATAATGAATATAGTGAAGATGCAAGGTTAAGAAATCCTAGAGGTTGACCTCTCTAGGTAGTTGACTGACTCACTTCTAGTTTGAAGTGTGGAACCACTCTAAACAGCTTGTCAATTGGTGTATGTTCAATCTCTCTCTCCCTTGTTATGCATGTTTTAGTTGCACACAAATTTCCTATTTAGCAACCTTATCTTGTGATATATCTTGAAGGTCTAATGAATTTTGTTTTAAGTACATTCATCTCTATTCACCCCCCCTCTAGAGCATCTAATCACCCATCTAGGATCCAACAATTGGTATCAGAGCGGGCTTCTCCAAGCATACTTCAACAAGTAGGAGAAGATGGGTGACTACCAAGGAGGGAGATACTTGATCAGCCTACCAATCGTTGATGGGAGAAATTTCCTCTATTGGAGAAGAAGGCTTCAATTTACATCCAAGGATCAAATCCTGAGATGTAGCAAATGGTGAACAACCCATACATGCTACCAAAGACAAAGATTGAAGAATGGGATGAAGCTACCTTGAAGAAAGCAACCTTGAATGCTAGAGCCATGCACATCCTCTATGCCTCCATGGCCCCCACCAAGTTCAACTGGATTTCTTCATGTGAAACAGCCTAGGAGGTATGGAGAAAGATATGCATCACTTATGAGGGGACAGATCAAGTGAAGGAAAGCAAAGTCTACATGCTTAAAGGGCTGCTTGAGAACTTCAAGATGGGAAAGGAGGAGAGGATAGCCAACATGTACTCAAGGCTTAACACCATTGTGAATGGTCTTGCTGTTCTATGACATCCTATGTCTAGTGGAGAGATCAACTCAAAGATCCTTAGAACTCTCCCCAAGAGGTGGGAACCCAAGATGACTTCCATTGAAGAAGCAAGGTCTCTTAAGGATATTTCTATTGAACAGCTCATTAGAAATCTACAAGCACATGAAGCCACACTTGACAAGAGGGAGGAAGTTGAAAGATAAGAGAAGAAAGAGCTAAAGAGAATGAAGAAGGATGAAATGAAGGCTCAAATTGAAGCTATCATGGGACAAGCTTCTCCATCCTCTCAAGCTAAAGGAGATGTCATGTACTCCAAGGGTAGATTCTACAAAGGCAGGTCCTCCTCCATCTGATGCTTCACATTTGGAAAGAAGGGTCACTACAAGGAAGATTGCCCACAAGGCAAAAAGACCCATCTTCACAAGAAGAAGGAGAAATGGTACTCAAGCTTAAGTGGCTCCTCTGACTCAAGCTAAAGTGAACATTCAAGTGAAGGATCAAGCTCAAGCTCTAGTGATGAAGGAGAATGCCATTTTTCTCTTATGGCATCAAAACGTGAAGACTCAAATGAGGTAAATCTAAACTCTTTAGATAAATAATCTTTGATTGTTATTATTCATGATACTTGTGCCTCTCTTAGTCTTCTAAAAGGAAAAGGAAAAAGCTTGCTAGAATTGTTGATAATTTGCATGTAGAATTAAATGATCTTGAACATGCTAATTCTTGCTTGCTTGATGATAAAAATGCTTGTCTTAGAAAAGTAGACTCTCTTAAACTTGAAAATGCTAGTTTGCTTGATAAGATTAGATTTCTAGAAGCTCAACCTCTCATGCCTAGTTCTAATGAAGAGCACAATTTAATTCTTGATTCTCTCATGTATGATATTGATGTTCTTAAATATGAAAACAAGGACAAAGATCTTGCTTTGCAAGGATTAGAATTTGAAAATGGTGTTTAACTTTCTAAGATTTCTTTGCTTGAAATAGAAAATGCCTCCTTGCTTGCTAAACTCAATGTGCATGAATATTGTTCTAGTTCTACTATTAGAGAGAATGATGTTGTTGCTCTTCATATTTATAGAGATTCTTACTTAACTAAAGCTCTTTGCTTAGAAAATGATATTTTGCATGCTAGAGATAATATCAATCATTTGTCTTCTACTATCACTTCTCTTATGCATGATAATGATAGTTTGAGATCTTCTTTGCAAAGATTATTAGTTGGTAAGAAGAGCCTTAATGATATCCTACACCATACTACCAAAAAAATTGGTAGACATGGTTTGGGGTATGATGGTAGTCAAAGGAACAACAGAGGTAAAGGACCTCCAATCTTCCATGGAGAATCCTCTAGTTCCAAGACTATGGGCACATGCAACTATTGCAATGAAATTGGTCATTATTCTACTTGTTGCCCTTTTAGGAAAGCACCCAAGAGAAATAGGACTTGGGTTGCTAAGCTAACTCCTCTGGACCCAAAAACATGATTGGGGACCATTTCATCTTTCTTCTTGTAGGTACTTGCAAATGGATTGACCTGAGCTATTGAATTGCAAATTGACTTGTCAATCCACATGAAAGAAGAAAGGTGAGATGTGTAGAGGGTGATAACAAGTGGAAAAGGAATGGTAAGAATAAAGGTAAAGGTTTTATTGCTTATAACCATTTCTAACTTGTTTTTGTCAAGTTAGTGTGCACTATACATATAGTTTTTGAGTCAAAAGTGGTATTTTGTGTTTCTCTTCATACTCTTGCTCAAAAAACTATTGCTAATGCTTCTATAGTGCATTACTAAGTTGCTTAGACATGTTTGGATATGGTTTGTATTTTTAGCATGCCTTTAAATATATTTTTATGAAATATATGTGCCTTTTGACAGCATCTCTGTCGGTCGAGTTTGCCCTATTTGAAACTCGACTGATAGGCACATATGGGTGTTACCAACAGCTGTCATCGGTCGAGTTATCAATACACAGAACTCGACCGATAACACTATGCACATAATATACATTTGGCTTATTGAATGAGAATTTCCCTCTCAACTAGATTTTCTCAACCAATGGCCTTATTCTTTGGCACTCTCATTTGGTACCTTTATATATGCATATTGCCATGTTCTAAATTTCCTATCTTTCTTACAACTCTATCTCTATAATTGCTCTAAATTGGTATATCTATATCTTGCAATTACTTACTTTGAGTTGTTTTGCAGGTTTTGATGATGATCTCTTTGGATCTCTTGGTTGTGTCTAAAATTGCTTCCGTTGTACTCTAACTTGCTACATCTATCTAGGTGTATATCTTGTTTTGATACAACCTTGAGGTTCTTAGGGGTAATCATCTTATGGTAAGGATGCATATCTAGTGAGTTATATCCTTTCATGCTTCTAAAATTGCTTATCTCTTTGTTTGGATATATCTCTACATATACTCATAGCTTGCTCTTTAACTTGTGCATATTTCACTATGATCTAGATCCTACTAGTAGTCCTAACTTGTGATAACATCTAATAGTAGTTCATATACATGTAGTTCTATCCTTGTTTATAATTGGCATCTTTGCTCATCTATATGTTATGCTTGTATCTTGTCTCATACATGCTTGTTGTGTGAATTATATATCATCTTTTCACATGTTATCACACACAAATTTGGTTCTTTCTGATATAATTTAGTCTCTTTCATATTAGTTTTGCCATCTTTTTATCATTCTACTCATCCCATAACTTGTATTGCAGATTTGCCACAAAAAGAACTAAATTCGGATGTTATTTCTACTGAAATAGAAGAATGCACAGTGTGCAACTCAGATGCACGGCATGCACCATTCCAGAAAATGACTGGTTCGCTGAAACAACAAAGTGCACAGCGTGCAAATCAAAATGCACGGCGTGCAACTTTCCAAAGAAAAATATGTCTATTCAGCCAAGAGAATGCACGGCGTGCACGGAGAAAACACACGGCGTGCGAGATTCCAGAAGTGTATAGAAGGACGAACGCATGGCGTGTACATCGACGCACGGCGTGCACCTGGAACGCAAATTGCTGAAGAAAAGTTCTGGAAAGTCGCACGGCATGCAATTCCTCAGTGCACGGCGTGCACGGATCAACCCGATGTAAACTGCACTGCAGGTGCACGGCATGCACCTGGCAGTTTCAGAAATTCGAAAATTCAGAATACGATTTTAAAAAAAAGAGGGAACCCAAGGGACATTTACATTCGGTCATTTGAAGAGTTTCTCTTGTCCCAGAGCCAAAGGAGAGCAGAGGAAGGCGAATTTGGAGGAATCTAAGGTGGTTTCTTGCATAAAGAGACCATTTCTTCTTCTCCACTTCTCCTTTGTCTTCTTCAAGGTGCAGCCAAGTTTCCCCAACTCCGAGCAGCTTCTTGGGAGAGGATTTAGTTTGACTTGGAGCATCTAAAGAAGGGGAATTTCGTCCTCAAGCCAAAATTCTTGCTTCTTGTGGTTACATCTTCAGTTCTCCTTGTCTTTTCTTTTCTAAACCATGTCTAGAACGGAAAATTCTGTAGCAAATCTACTGTACATTATTATGGACGAGTAGACCCCTTTTTCTTGGGCATGGGAGAGTAACTCCCATGTCATAGCATGTATAGAACAAGTAATTTCGTACTAAATGCATTTGTTCTTATTTCATTACCATGAAAGTGTCGGTTTACTCTTTTTCTTGCATGTATTGTTGGCCACCTTATATGCATATTTTCTGCCTTCTTGCTTAGTTTGAGAAAATAAGTAGGAATGTATGGAGGTGCTCTTCTTAGAAACTCTTCTTCTTCTACGAGAGTAGAGAGGAATGAGTTGAGGAACTGTTTGTGATCATAAACGAAATTCATACACGAGAGTGTTGTTTTGAGTTATGATCATTGCATTTACACCGAGAGGTGAAATGTAACACAACTTTTCCTTGAAACATGATCTTATGTATGTTTAAATTATTTTGTTCTCTTGATTGCTATGATTTGTGAGTGAAATCCTAATGTCCAAGATTCCTTAACTTTCTGAAATCGAACTTCCTTTGTGGTTCTTGCTTGCTAATTAGAATCTGAATTTCATGTAGTTAATATCTGATTTTTATGATTTTAGAACAAATCTTCTCTACTTTTTAAAATCGGTCTAGATTGTTGAACTTTAGTATTGTTGCACTCAATTAAGTTAGCTAAGATCCTTGTGTTCGACCTTGACTATACTACCTCTGTATACTTGCGGATTTTGGTTAAGTTGAGTAAACTATCCTTTACTTGGATTGAAACTCATTTGTGTAAACTACCAATAAGTTTTTGGCATCGTTGCCGGGGAGCTACGATAATTTGATTGGAGTAATAAGTACTACTTAGTATTCAAGACTAGATCATCATTCATCATTTTCAAATTCCCATATACCTCTTAGTGTGTTCTTAATTTCTCTTGTTATTTTTCAGATTGTATGTGTCGTTCACAACGAGGTCTCCAAACATCCGCTTTGTTAGACCTTGAAATAGAGCAAACTCTTTCAAGTTTGAGGAGAACAAGAAGAGTGGAACAATCACTATTTGGAGGTACTTCACCATCACCACCGCCATCATCTTCTTCATCTTCTGCAGTAGCTACACCAAGCATTTCAGCCATGGAGGACAACCGTCCTTTAAAAGACTTTGCGATGTCGGTTGCCACAAACATTTGTGGAGCCATTGACTTGCCTGTTGTAGAAGCGAATAATTTTGCAATTTCTCCCTCTATGATGCAAATGATACAGCAAAATCATTTTGGGGGTACAGCCAATGAAGACCCAAGTCTTCATATTGCAGAATTTCTGGAATATCTGAATACTTTTAAGATTAATGGAGTGTCTGTTGATGGAATTAGACTTATGTTATTTCCCTTCACTTTAAGATATAGAGCCAAGGCATGGCTTTTGCCTCTTCCCAAGAAGTCTATTAGAAATTGGTACCAACTCCTTAATGCTTTTCTTGCAAATTACTTTCTACCAAGCAAGACAGCCCATTTGAGGAACCAACTCACCAATTTCTCTCAAAGTGAAGGAGAAACCATATATGACACATGGGAATGGTTCAAGGATCTTCAACGCCTTTGCCCGCACCATGGTTTGACAAACTGGCTCCTGTTGCAAACATTTTATAATGGATTGTTCTATAATACCCGGTTGACTCTAGATGCCACAGCTGGCGGTGCATTAATGACCAAGTCTTATAGAGAGGCTTATGATATCATTGAAGATATATCACTCAATCACTGCCAATGGGGAGGAGATAGAGGAGCAAAATCAACCTCTATAGCAAGCTCTTCAACTGGAAAGCAAGGAGGAAAACACACCGTAGATGCAATTGATCTTATTGCTGTAAAGCTAGATGTGCTTACACAGAAATTTGAGAAGATGACTACTTTGCCAATTCAATCTGCTGAAGCAACGTGTGAAGCTTGTGGTAATGTAGGACATACTTCTTCTTCTTGTTTTGCCCCTAATGCTATGGAAGGAAATTTTGAACAGGTTAATGCAGTTGGGATGCAAGGAAATAAACAATATATTCCTTATTCCAACCAATATAATCTGGGATGGAGAGATCATCCTAATTTCTCTTACCGGAATGCAAGCAACACTCAAAATTTCCAGCAAGGACTGCAACAACAGCAACATGCAAACCGTCAAGGAAATCCACCGGGTTTCAACAACAGGGGTTATCAGCAACCACAAAAACCCCAAGGTTCTTCTCTGGAAGCTATGATGGAGAAATTCATATCAACACAGAAGCAACAGAATGAGGAACTCTGAGGAAATGATAAGCTTTTACAAGATGCTATTGCGCAACTTTCTGCAAAAGTAGATGGAATTTCCACTCACACCAAGATGTTGGAAAACCAAATAGCACAACAAGCTTTAAATCAACAAAGGACTCCACAATCCGATTCTCTTCCAAGCCAACCAGAAGTAAACCCAAGGCAGCAAGCTCATGCAATTATCTTAAGAAGTGGAGCTGAGATTGAAAGACCTTCTCCATCTGAGGAGAAGAACATGAAGCAAACTGTTGAAGAAGAGGCCAACACTCCAAATTGCAGCGAGGAGAAAGGAAAAGATGAAATACCACCTTCTTTCAAAGCCACTGCACCTTTTCCTCAAAGATTAGCCAATAAGAAGGAAGACCAGAAATTCAGGAAATTTGTGGACATAATCAACAAATTGCATGTAAACCTTCCTTTTGCTGAAGTTATTGCTGAGATGCCTTCTTATGCAAAATTCTTAAAGGACATTCTGACTAAAAGAAGAAAAGTTGATCGAGTAGAAACTGTAATGCTTTCTGAACAAGTTCTATTATTCAAAATTGTCTCCCTCAAAAGCTTGATGATTTGGGAGCATTGACACTGCCTTGCAAGATTAATGACACCACTTTTGACAAAGGTTTAGTAGATCTCGGTGCGAGTATTAGCCTCATTCCATTTACCTTATGGCAAGAATTAGATCTTGGGGATTTGAAGCCCACAAGGATGGCTATTGAATTAGCTAATCACTCTATTAAATATCCAAAAGGTATGGTGGAAGATGTACTTGTACAAATCCGGAAATTCTATATACCTTGTGATTTTATTGTTCTTGACATGGAGGAAGTTCCTTCCAACCCCGTTCTTTTTGGGAGTCCATTCTTGAGGACTTTCGGATGTCTTGTTGATGTTCAGGAAGGGAAGCTCACTCTACATGTTGGGGAAGAGGCTATGGAATTCTCTATTTATGAAGCTATGAAAGCACCCACAGGTGTTGAAGAAATATGCTTGCTTGATATTGTTGATCCTATTGAGAATGATAATGAAGATGACGTTGATTTTATGGTTAATCTTTTTGATGATGATGCAAATGAATTCAACAATTCTGAAATTGCTGGGGCACATTCTATTTCTAAAGCACCATCTACCAACAAAGATGCTCCACTTGTTGAAGATAAATCTGATAAAAGTACGACAGGAAAAAAGGTAGAACTAAAAGCCCTTCCACCTGGGCTAAGGTATGCATTTCTTGACCCAAATTCTACATCTCCTGTCATAATAAATAATGAATTAACCAATGATCAAGAAAATAAATTGCTTGCCGAATTGCGTTTGTACAAAGATGTCATTGGTTATTCCATAGAGGATTTAAAAGGCATTCATCCTTCAATTTGTATGCACAGAATAAATATGGAAGATGATGCTAAACCAATTATTGAACCACCTAGACGTCTAAATCAAAATATGCTTGAGGTGGTAAAGAAAGAAATTTTCAATTTAATTGACGCTGGAATCATCTATCCAATAAGTGACAGCCCCTGGGTTAGTGCCATTCACGTGGTACCTAAAAAGGGGGGTGCAACTGTCATTAAAAGAGACAATGATGAGTGAATACAAACATACATGGTTATTGGCTGGCGTATGTGTATGGACAATAGGCGTTTGAATAAAGCAACCCGCAAAGATCATTTCCCATTGCCTTTCATTGATTTGATGCTTGAATGTCTTGCCAAACATTCCTATTTCTTTTACTTGGACGGGTATTCCGTATTTTTTCAGATTCCCATCTATCCTCCCGACTAAGAGAAGACCACTTTCACATGTACTTATGGAACATATGCTTATATCGTCGTATGCCGTTTGGTCTTTGTAACGCTCCCGCTACTTTTCAGCGGTGTATGATGGCCATATTCTCTAATTTTATTGAAAATATAATGGAGATTTTTATGGATGATTTCAGTGTGTACGGTGATTCTTTTGATCAATGTTTATTGAACCTGTCACTAGTCTTAGCCCGCTGTAAAAAGGTTGACATAGTGCTAAACTGGGAGAAGTGCCATTTTATGGTACAATCCGGTGTAGTGCTAGGACATGTTGTGTTACACCCCGATCTCACAATTTCCTCAAATCATGAGATTAGGGCATAAGATAGGACTTATATGTAACACAAAGAACACCCTTAACTTTTTTTTTCTTTTCTCTAAAACTCTTGTTTCCCCGCATTGAACCACATAACATCTTAACAAAGGAATCTGAACATTTCTTTTACTAATCAGACTTCAATAGTAAAGGTACATGTATAAACATTCATGATGTCTTTCACAACTTGTGCACATAAAACTTGTTAATTAGCATACATATCAAAGAGGAACAATATTACACATCGTAATTACAACTCTCTCTCTTATCTCTTACTGAGGACCTAGAGTGACAAGGACCGACTGACTCAACTAATCTTGTACTCAACTCTTGTGGCAGATCTACACTGAAGCTCTGACCATCTCCAAGTCCACGCGGTTAACCCTAAAAATGTTTGAGTAGAGGGGTGAGCCTACTCGCTCAGTGAATGAGTACTTCATGGAAACAGACTAATGCACTAATGTGATTACAGATATAATTTGAGTAAACAATATGAAATTTAACAACAATAAATACTACACTGAGCAGTTCTAAAACAATATAATTGAAATAACAAAGAATGTAAATATTGCATCCAAAGAATAACTACTAGAAGACTATGCTCTAGTCTTCCTTAACTCTTTCATTTATAAGGAACTCTGTGAACCTATATGATCATATTTTAGATTATGCCCTGATCTATGCAGTGTACTCTGCATAGAGACTCGCAGTGCACTACGACCACACCGTACAAGACTTAGCGACACACCCGGGAAATGCTAAGTCTGACGCCAGCCCTGCTCTGCCACAGGACCCCAGGCTCATCGGCCTCACTGCACTACATCGAGTGCTCTAGACTCCTCCTCTAACCTGAGTACACAGGCAGAGAGTCTCACGGGGTTACCTCCATGACTCCGCACGGATCTTGTTGCAATAACCCCCAATTTTTCTCCAGTGCCACCGTGACATCGCACGCGTTGTTGTTGGACACTGCCTCTCTGTCCTCGTGTCTCCATGACTCTGCACGGATAATGTTGCAACACGAGTTTCACCCCTAAGAAGCAGATCTGTCAAAGGGGTTCTACGGTGTTCAGGGCACCTAAGTCTAACATTAACATTATAGATACATTTTAAACAGAAATCATAACTCATTTAACATTTCTCACAAGGCTCACACGGCCTGCCATATCATATCATAAGAAACATCATAACTCATGTATTCAACATATATCATGTCTCAGTAACATCCCTTTCTAGGGCATGTCATATCTCATTCACCTGCAATTTACGAGAGATGTATTGAAAATAAGAAGCCCTGCAATATGTAGATATCAACTCAGAGTGAACAAGCATATAAAGTTAAATGCACTAGAAACATACAATTCAGCAATTAAGCATCACCACATCTCGTATCGAGACCTTTCATATCACCTTAACATGATTCATTGAACACCCTATCCTTAGGGTTCCATTTGACTTATTCATTCATCACATGCCGACACCCTACTCTTAGGGTTTCATTTGCCTCATTCACCTTTTCATTTGCCTCATACACTTATCACATGACTCTCATAAGAATTTCATAGGATATAAGCATTCACTAAATAAAGATTATTTCCAACAAATCATATGCAATCAATATAGACATGAAACCATGGAAATTTAACTAAATTTAGGTTTTCCATATCATTCACTGAGATATCATGTATCCAGAATAAAATTCAATTAAGATAACCCATGAGGTACATCCTAACCACTTATAAGATTACTAGTCCTTTTCAATAAGGTTGAAACTCTAGAGATATCTCAATTAGGTTCAACCCTAATTTCATCATATGGTATAAATTTGAAAAGCATTCTTTCTAGGATGTGTTGTATATGTTTCTGATGTGGATCTACCATCAAAGAGTCATTCAAACAGAGAAGGAATCCATATCATATCAATTTGCAACAACTTAAATTAAACGGACATTTCAGGGTTTAGAATCACATATAAAGCAATTAGGGATTTGGATGCTATAATCAAATTTCGTGCATTATACTGTTTAAAGGAAGAACCCACTCACCCTAAGGTGTGAAAACACCTCAAAACTACAGCTCAACTCAGGGGATCTCGAACTCATATCAAATCCCTAGCAAATCTCCCAATTCTTCTTCCATTCAACTCGGGAACCTTGAAAATGAGGGATTATAAAAAAAGGGTGAGAAAAGAGGGAATTTCGACATCATCTTGGATCAAATCAGAGCATGGACGGCATATTGACATGAGAGAGAAGATTCACCATAAAAGTCTATGCAAAGGATCCAAACTTACTTGATTTCACCATCCCTCAGACCGCATAACCCTAATTCAGCAATTCCTCCTCTTTCTCCACTCAAGCCCTAACTCTCCCTCTCTCTCTAAGAGTTCGTTTCTCTGGAATGGATGAAGAAGAATGAGAGCTGTGTGTGTGTGTGGTCGATCATATAAGTCAATTTGAGCTGCTTGGGTCAATTGCATATTGACCCAACACTCAACTTTAATTATATTGGCTGAATATTCAGTTATACAAAGTTACTGTAATTCGTTTATTTCAGAGATCAAACCTTCTCCAACAATTATGGAAATTTATCAAGTTGTTTATAATGGATCTATAAAGCTTTAGTTAAAATTTGAGATCATTTAGAGTTACCAATAAATAATTAAAAATAGAACAGTGCACTGCTATATTGCAGTCTGCAATATATTCGGCCGAGTTTGTCCTGCACAGAACTCGACCGACACCCTTACTGTAGAGATCAAAAAGTCATCCAAAAATTACGCCAATTTAACAGAGTGTCTAAAATTGTGTTTTTCAAGCACAGTTAAAATTTGAAATCAATTGGATATACCAATAAAAATATAAAAAATTCAATTACCACACTGCTATATAAATCTGGAAATGTGATCGGTCGAGTTTGAAACTCGGCCGATAAACAGGTCAGAGCATTCTTCAAAAATTCTGATATTTTCCAATGTTTTTCACATTTTATATATCCAAATCATATACAAATTTTAAGTAAATCAAAGTTACACATAAAATACTAAAAATCATTTAGTGAGACATTCTACTTATCAAATTATGTATTCATGCATCATCAAAACCCTATTTTTGGGCCGATTAGGGTTTATGTTTCTCAAACCCTAATTCTCAAGACAAAAGAACATTTAGACTTCTTATCATAGTTAAAACATCCTAATTGTGTTATCGTCATTAATTAGATTTCAAGAATGATTATTCCAATTAATCTTTGCAATTGTCTAGGTAAACCCTAGTTTACCAATTAAGCTCAGATGGGGTCGTAACAACTCTCCCCCCTAGAATGTTTCGTCCTCGAAACATAAACCTACAAGAAAGATACATTCAAGGTTATTCTAAGCTTCTAAAGCCTTCCATGTCATTATACTCTTGTAATTCATACCTGAATGTAGTTTTCAACATTAGATCTTTTAATTCTTTACTAAATCACAACATATTTCAAATAGTTCTCAATGATATCAAGCAAATTCTTTATGCCACAGTCAAACATAGAATGCAAAGATAAACCACCACGCTTTCGCTACGCAACTCTGATACTCTGATACAACTATCTCAACTTATGCTGCTCAGAGAGTTCTATTGTTCTGTATCACCTTTAAGTGACAAAACAAGTTCACCATACTGTTTTAAACTTTAATCAAGTGCTATTCAAATAGCAAAATAGTCTTGAATTAAAAGACTAGATTCAACAATCAATTGCACAATACTACTCTTGCCATCCCCATTGGGTCATGGATGCATGAGGTGAAGCATTACCACCTCATTCCATACTATCCTGTTTCGATCCTGGGACCTATGGGTTATGGGCCCACACACAATTCAAAGTGTAACCATCGTATTATATCATTTTAGGGTTTCAACCACAGTAATAAAGTAATCCACAATTGTATCAGCCATTCAAGCATTAATCATACTCAATTACCATCACTCAGTTATATTAGAGCTAGGTATAACAAGCTACACCTCATTAGGGTTATTTGTTCAGACAATCTGATTATCATCCCTTTCTATTAATATGAGTGGATAAGTATGACTACCTTATTCAGGGTATCTCTCCATATATTCTGACATCATCCAAACCGTATCACCATGTCACAAATATACAATGGTAAGATGCATATCAGGTATGAATTACTACAACTATCATATGCTTTTAATTTAACATATAGCTTGCACAAATACACTGAAATCATATGTAGAACCAACTTTCATACCTTAATATGCCTTCAACAAATCATACATGTAAAAACAAATTCTCATATTACACAAAGCTAGTGTTTTCCCATATCTCTTTGCTTATTCATTACTTCTTTACTTTTTGCTACCTATCCTTTTCATATGATTATATACAATAAACATTATTAACATTGAAGGATTTAAGATAGGAATAAATTATTCATCATTCTTGCTATCACGCAAGAACTTATTTCTTATCACTCTTCATCATATTGTATGTCACTATTACATTCACTAGATGACCCCACCAAGGTAGTTATGCACCACATATGACTCATTTTCTCTTATTATTTCATACTTATTTCACATTCTAGACATCTCTTGAAAACACATATATCATTTGTCATCTTTAAACATAACTCAGTATCACATATCCAGTTTCAATGCTAAACATCTATTTTAATCAACGTATACATTGCAACTGTAATACAGGAAATTCCATCATTTTCATCAATCATATTACGTATTTCAAGTTCCAATGAATCTATCATACTCTACTGTATGTGCTACACTGTTTAGGAGTTATACCAACTGATACTGAAGCAATTAAGCACTTAAATTGAGTTAAATAATGATTTCTGAATGAACTGCCACTCACAGCTCTGAAACTCGGCCAATTGGTCAGAAACTCGGCCGATTGCTTCACAACTCGGCCGATTCGCTTAAAACTCAGCCGATCAACTTGTTGTTTGATTTCTTGTAAAAGAAACTCAGCCGAATCACATACAACTCGGCCGATCAGTTTGCTATTCGATTTCCTATTAAGGAAACTCGACCGAATCACATACAACTCGGCCGAATCGCGTACAGACTGAAAACTAAAACGAACCTGCTGGTGTCGATTTCACTCGAATCCACAGGCAAAACTACCGATTTCATGTATACCATGTTGCACATATTTCCTCCTTTATCTTTATACTATTGTGAAGTTAACGTTCTAAATTAATAATCCTTTTATTGGTTTTTCCTCATGTTGAATACATTACATATTCTTCATTTTTAAATCAAGTGGATCATGCATGGGTCAAACATAGTTTCTCTTTCAATCAAGTTTTTCTCTTCTGAATACAGTCCACCTTTGTATGATTTATTCATTCGTTAAACTACACCTATGTTCTTTGCTTAGAAACTAGTTTGTTGTTCTAGTCTTATGAATTACATGTTCATACGATTCTCTTTACTTTTATGGACCTATTGAATGCTCAACCCTATTCTCTACTTAGCCTTTGCTTTAGAGTTCATAAAAGCATTATACTCTATTATATAATTCATTCTTCATGATTGATTCTTGTTATCTTGAACCATGCATACATTTCACATATCTTTTCTATATTTCATATGTATAGTTCATGTAATATTAATCAATAAACTGATTATGGACTTCATATCATGTTCTACTATTCTCAATTAAGGGTTTCACATTTGAGACCCCAAAGTTGAACCTCAGATATCAGTTTCAACAAATTCTTAGTTGTTCTGATCTTGCCCATATGTTTCAACATCATACTGTATGTACATTCTTACTCTGATGTGAGTCTAATTATCCAGAGTCTATTCTTATTATACTATTAATAGGAGTCATTAGATCCCAGTAACGCATCCTGCCAGCCGGACCAGGCCAAACCTGAAGTCCTGAAGCCAAGAACTACTGAGGATTACTCAACTTCTATTCATCTCAAAAGTGTGGAAGAAAACTTATCCACTAACAAAAGCTCATTCAAAGGTCAATTCTAGTCTACTTGTTACAAAGAATGAAATCAATAAATGCTACAATTGCATAGTGTACAACAGATAATAAAGACCCATATTTCAAAGTATTGAATATTTCAATTCAAACATATAAGAGCATTTCTATACATTTCAAACAAAAGCAACATTATGAAATGTAAGTTCTATCTCCTTTTACATTTATGCTCTTAATTCATGTTTCTTTTCTCGTTTTCTAACCCTAACATTTCTAGGGTTCCTCTCTAGCCCATTCTTCCACTGTATACCTGGCCAGGGTATACATGAAAGAATAGACAGAGTAGCTTGTACTGGTTGATCCAAGTACTCAGATTTCGGGCCAGGATATCCAAATACTCAAATCCCCAAAGCTAACATCAAACATATCCTATCTGCCACACATAGGACTCTAACTTACTAACTTAATGGTCCTTTACAACTCACCCTAAGCTCTGATACCAAGCTGTTACACCCCGATCTCACAATTTCCTCAAATCATGAGATTAGGGCATAAGATAGGACTTATATGTAACACAAAGAACACCCTTAACTTTTTTTTTCTTTTCTCTAAAACTCTTGTTTCCCCGCATTGAACCACATAACATCTTAACAAAGGAATCTGAACATTTCTTTTACTAATCAGACTTCAATAGTAAAGGTACATGTATAAACATTCATGATGTCTTTCACAACTTGTGCACATAAAACTTGTTAATTAGCATACATATCAAAGAGGAATAATATTACACATCGTAATTACAACTCTCTCTCTTATCTCTTACTGAGGACCTAGAGTGACAAGGACCGACTGACTCAACTAATCTTGTACTCAATTCTTGTGGCAGATCTACACTGAAGCTCTGACCATCTCCAAGTCCACGCGGTTAACCCTAAAAATGTTTGAGTAGAGGGGTGAGCCTACTCGCTCAGTGAATGAGTACTTCATGGAAACAGACTAATGCACTAATGTGATTACAGATATAATTTGAGTAAACAATATGAAATTTAACAACAATAAATACTACACTGAGCAGTTCTAAAACAATATAATTGAAATAACAAAGAATGTAAATATTGCATCCAAAGAATAACTACTAGAAGACTATGCTCTAGTCTTCCTTAACTCTTTCATTTATAAGGAACTCTGTGAACCTATATGATCATATTTTAGATTATGCCCTGATCTATGCAGTGTACTCTGCATAGAGACTCGCAGTGCACTATGACCACACCGTACAAGACTTAGCGACACACTCGGGAAATGCTAAGTCTGACGCCAGCCCTGCTCTGCCACAGGACCCCAGGCTCATCGGCCTCACTGCGCTACATCGAGTGCTCTAGACTCCTCCTCTAACCTGAGTACACAGGCAGAGAGTCTCACGGGGTTACCTCCATGACTCCGCACGGATCTTGTTGCAATAACCCCCAATTTTTCTCCAGTGCCACCGTGACATCGCACGCGTTGTTGTTGGACACTGCCTCTCTGTCCTCGTGTCTCCATGACTCCGCACGGATAATGTTGCAACACGAGTTTCACCCCTAAGAAGCAGATCTGTCAAAGGGGTTCTACGGTGTTCAGGGCACCTAAGTCTAACATTAACATTATAGATACATTTTAAACAGAAATCATAACTCATTTAACATTTCTCACAAGGCTCACACGGCCTGCCATATCATATCATAAGAAACATCATAACTCATGTATTCAACATATATCATGTCTCAGTAACATCCCTTTCTAGGGCATGTCATATCTCATTCACCTGCAATTTACGAGAGATGTATTGAAAATAAGAAGCCCTGCAATATGTAGATATCAACTCAGAGTGAACAAGCATATAAAGTTAAATGCACTAGAAACATACAATTCAGCAATTAAGCATCACCACATCTCGTATCGAGACCTTTCATATCACCTTAACATGATTCATTGAACACCCTATCCTTAGGGTTCCATTTGCCTTATTCATTCATCACATGCCGACACCCTACTCTTAGGGTTTCATTTGCCTCATTCACCTTTTCATTTGCCTCATAAACTTGTCACATGACTCTCATAAGAATTTCATAGGATATAAGCATTCACTAAATAAAGATTGTTTCCAACAAATCATATGCAATCAATATAGACATGAAACCATGGAAATTTAACTAAATTTAGGTTTTCCATATCATTCGCTGAGATATCATGTATCCAGAATAAAATTCAATTAAGATAACCCATGAGGTACATCCTAACCACTTATAAGATTACTAGTCCTTTTCAATAAGGTTGAAACTCTAGAGATATCTCAATTAGGTTCAACCCTAATTTCATCATATGGTATAAATCTGAAAAGCATTCTTTCTAGGATGTGTTGTATACGTTTCTGATGTGGATCTACCATCAAAGAGTCATTCAAACAGAGAAGGAATCCATATCATATCAATTTGCAACAACTTAAATTAAACGGACATTTCAGGGTTTAGAATCACATATAAAGCAATTAGGGATTTGGATGCTATAATCAAATTTCGTGCATTATACTGTTTAAAGGAAGAACCCACTCACCCTAAGGTGTGAAAACACCTCAAAACTGCAGCTCAACTCAGGGGATCTCGAACTCATATCAAATCCCTAGCAAATCTCCCAATTCTTCTTCCATTCAACTCGGGAACCTTGAAAATGAGGGATTATGAAGAAAGGGTGAGAAAAGAGGGAATTTCGACATCATCTTGGATCAAATCAGATCATGGACGGCATCTTGACATGAGAGAGAAGATTCACCATAAAAGTCTATGCAAAGGATCCAAACTTACTTGATTTCACCATCCCTCGGACCGCAAAACCCTAATTCAGCAATTCCTCCTCTTTCTCCACTCAAGCCCTAACTCTCCCTCTCTCTCTAAGAGTTCGTTTCTCTGGAATGGATGAATAAGAATGAGAGCTGTGTGTGTGTGTGGTCGATCATATAAGTCAATTTGAGCTGCTTGGGTCAATTGCATATTGACCCAACACTCAACTTTAATTATATTGGCTGAATATTCAGTTATACAAAGTTACTGTAATTCGTTTATTTCAGAGATCAAAGCTTCTCCAACAATTATGGGAATTTAGCAAGTTGTTTATAATTGATCTATAAAGATTCAGTTAAAATTTGAGATCATTTGGAGTTACCAATAAATAATTAAAAATAGAACAGTGCACTGCTATATTGCAGTCTGCAATATATTCGGCCGAGTTTGTCCTGCACAGAACTCGACCGACACCCTTACTGTAGAGATCAAAAAGTCATCCAAAAATTAAGCCAATTTAACAGAGTGTCTAAAATTGTGTTTTTCAAGCACAGTTAAAATTTGAGATCAATTGGATATACCAATAAAAATATAAAATTCAATTACCACACTGCTATATAAATCTGGAAATGTGATCGGTCAAGTTTGAAACTCGGCCGATAAACAGGTCAGAGCATTCTTCAAAAATTCTTATATTTTCCAATGTTGTTCACATTTTATATATCCAAATCATATCCAAATTTGAAGTAAATCAAAGTTACACATAAAATACTAAAAATCATTTAGTGAGACATTCTACTTATCAAATTCTGTATTCATGCATCATCAAAACCCTATTTTTGGGCCGATTAGGGTTTATGTTTCTCAAACCCTAATTCTCAAGACAAAAGAACATTTAGACTTATTATCATAGTTAAAACATCCTAATTGTGTTATCGTCATTAATTAGATTTCAAGAATGATTATTCCAATTAATCTATGCAATTGTCTAGGTAAACCCTAGTTTACCAATTAAGCTCAGATGGGGTCGTAACATGTTGTATCTAACAAGGGTATTGAAGTGGATAGGGCAAAGGTCGAAGCAATTGAGAAAATGTCTACTCCATATTCAGTAAAAGACATTCGCAGATTTTTAGGACATGCAGGTTTTTACAAAAGATTCATTAAAGATTTCTCAAAAATTGCAAAGCCGTTGTGTTCCCTTTTTGCAAAGGATGCATAATTTGTGTTTGATAATGATTGCAAAGCAGCCTTTTCCAAGCTCAAAGAGGCTCTCATTTCATCCCCAATTATCCAACCTCCAGATTGGGATTCTCCCTTTGAACTCATGTGCGATGCCATCTATTATGCCAGCAAAACTCTCGATGAAGCACAAATCAATTATACAACCATGGAGAAAGAAATGCTTGCAATTGTATATGCATTTGACAAGTTCCGACGGTACTTAGTAGGATCAAAAGTGATTGTATATATTGATCATGCTGCCATTAAGTATTTACTGAATAAAAAAGATGCCAAACCACGCCTTATTCGCTGGATACTACTCCTGTAAGAGTTTGATCTTGAAATTCGAGACAAAAAGGGTACCGAGAATAGTGTTGTTGATCACCTCTCTAGATTGACCACAGAGGCTGGAGATCTATTTCCAATTGAGGATCATTTGCCTATTGAAAAACTCTACACATTGTCATCCATTGAAGCACCATGGTTTGCAGACATTGCTAATTTTCTTGCTACTGGACAGCTACCTCCGGATTTGACATATCAACAAAAGAAGAAATTCTTTCATGATGTAAAATTCTATTACTGGGATGACCCATTGCTATTCAAGCATGGAAGTGATGGGAAAATCTGTAGATGTGTTGTTGAAGAGGAAGTCCCAAACATCATTGCTAATTGCCATGCCTCTCCTTATGGAGGCCATTTTGGAGGAGAAAAGACCGCTGCAAAAATACTTCAAGCTGGTTTCTATTGGCCCACATTATTTAAAGATGTCAATCTATTCATCAAATCTTGTGATAGGTGCCAAAGAACAGGAGGCATATCTCACCGCAACGACATGCTACTCAACTCTGTCTTAGAGGTTGAGGTGTTTGATGTATGGGGAGTGGACTACATGGGACCATTCCCATCTTCCTGCGGATATCAATACATTCTTGTTGCTTGTGAATATGTATCTAAGTGGGTTGAAGCCATTCCAACCCAAGCACCAGATGCCAAATCTGTAATTAAGCTTTTTTAAAAGATTATATTCCCTCGGTTTGGAGTTCCACGTGCCGTTTTTTCTGATGGAGGCACACACTTTGTTGAAAAACAATTCAACAATCTTCTCTCCAAGTATGGTGTGACTCATAAAATCTCTACGCCCTATCATCCCCAAACATTCGGGCAAGTAGAGATTTCAAATAGGCAACTGGAAAACATCCTTGAAAAGACTGTCTCTTGTTCAAGGAAAGATTGGGCATTAAAGATAGATGATGCACTTTGGGCATATCGCACAGCCTACAAAACCATCATTGGGACTACTCCATTCAAGCTGATCTATGGCAAATCGTGTCACCTTCCGCTCGAATTGGAGCACCGCGCTTTATGGGCAATTAAGTTCTTGAACTTCGACATGAAGAAAGCAGGAGAAAAACGTCTGTTGCACCTGTAGGAGATTGAATAACTTCGTCTTGATGCATATGAGAATGCAAAGTTGTATAAAGAAAGAACAAAAGCTTGGCATGATAAAAGAATTCATAGGAAGGACTTCCAAGAAGGAGATAAAGTATTGTTATTCAACTCTAGATTTAAGCTTTTTCTAAGAAAGTTGAAATCCAAGTGGTCCGGCCCATTCCTAGTACTAAAGATTTTTCCATATGGAGTTGTAGAACTCCAAGGCAAAGATGGAACCTTCAAAGTCAATGGACAACATTGCAAATGCTACTCAAGTGGAGAAGAAGTAGAAAAAGGAGCTTCTTGCTCCCTCCAAGATGCCTAAAGATTTAGAAGAAGTCTTACTCCAGACTCTAAATGGAGGACCTCATGGGAGTTGACCCCACATTAGGATAGATTTCTTTTAAGTTTTTCGAATCAAAAACACTCTTTAATTTCGTTAATAAGCCTGTCATGGATGAATGTAATAATCTAGACTTGATTTCTACTCAATCCGTCATAGTTTACTGCTGACTGACTGCAATTTTCTGCAGAAATCGCAAAGTGCACGGCGTGTCTTTTGAATACACGGTGTGCACTTCGATACAAAATTTAGCAGGAAGAAGTTCTGGAAACTGACACGGCGTGCATCTTCACCTTGCACGCCGTGCACCTGGTATGCGGGATCTTCAGAAAAGTTTCTGGAATCTCACACGGCGTGCGTTTCCAACATGCACGCCGTGCAGCTGGAGAATTAAAGGTCTGGAATTTTTCTGGAAACTGACACGCCGTGCATTTTCAAAATGCACGGCGTGCATCTGGGAAATAAAAGTTCGGCAACTCTCTGGAAATGTGCACGTCGTGCATTTAATGTCTGCACGGCACGTACTTGATCTTCGAGAATTTTGTAAAACTTCTGGAAACATACACGACGTGCATTGTCCACACGCACGTCGTGCACCTGGGCGATTGAAATCTGTAAAGTTCCTGGAAACTCGCACGCCGTGCACATACAAAACGCACGCCGTGCATCTGGACGCAAGGGAGAAATTTAAAACTAAACTTTGCAAAAATGCACGTCGTGCATTCAAAATGCACGTCGTGCACTTTTTAGTAAAGTTTAAACAAAAAGGGCCAGAGTGCATGACCTAATCACTCCAACCCTAGAGCCGTGCACCCCGACCCTTATAGTCGTGCAGCAGCCGCCGACAGAAGCAAGAACAAGTGCACGCCGTTCCAGCAACCGTGCATCCTTAGCGGCAGCCGTGCGCCAGTGCCACCCAGCCGTGCACGGCTCCGTCTCTTTCCTCCGTGCAAGCCGCCATCCAGCAGCCGTCGTCGTCTTCTTCAGCTAGGCAGCCGCCAGCACCGTGCGAGCACCACCCTTCTGCCCGTCGTTCTTCTCCAAGGAACAACAGCTAGCAACCTTGCAGTAGTAGCTACAGATCGCCGCCGTTTTCTTCTCCCTTTCGGCACAGCAACTCCAGTACACAGCCGTGCTAACCACCTCATCGTCGTGAAGCAAGCCGCCAACACCATCCGAGCAGCTAGCAGCTAGCAGCTCACAGTCACCGTAGCAACAGCTGCGAGTCGCCGGCGTTTCCCTAGCAGCCGCCGTGCTTTCTCAGTCGACCAAGCAACACCAAAAGAGCCAACAGCAGCTCCGCCGACCGCACCAGCATCCACCTTGGCCATCCTAGCTGCCGTATGTGCAGATTTTTTATTTGCCCCAAATCTGCAGGTGCACGCCGTGCATTGAATCTGCACGCCGTGCGTCTAGCTGTCTAAAGAAGACTAACAGTACATCTGCACGCCATGCATCATAAAGACACACCGTGCACCGTTACAGACTGAATGGCACCGATCAAGCAGAAGTCTGGTCGACGCCCATCATATCACTCAACTGTTACTCCACCTCCCACTACTGAAGTAGGATCTTCCGCACCAACACCTCCAACATTTATACCATCAACTCAATTCAGGGTCAAGCCCGAAGAAGACGCTGACTACCAATTTCTCATCACAAGGCGTGTTTTGCCTTCACGGTACATGTGCGATGAAGCCCTTACCAAACTGGGTTTCAAAAATGAGGTAGTCAATCACTTAACCTTTTTGGGTTTACACTATCTCTGCACCCGGGTTGCTAAGACCTATCCCCGCCTTGTCTACGAGTTTCTCACTACTTTCAAGGCTGAGAGTGACCCACAACGCCGCAACATCCCTTATCAGAATATCAGTTTTCGCCTTTTGGACAAACCGTTTTCTATGAATCTTGAGTGGTTTTGCACTTTTTTTAAATGCAATTTCAGCGGTTACACTGATTATCCTCCCGCTTTTAATAGCAATCTGTTCTGGTCTGAGATTACTTCTGATACAATGCATAAAGAAAGGAATGCTTGGGCTTCTAGCATCCACAATCCAGTTTTCCGAGTTATTCATCATCTTCTTAGCATAGGACCTTTTACAAAGAACGAAACTCAAGGTGTTGTGGGAAAGGCTGATCTTTTCTTCTTATGGTGTTTGGTGCAAAATGAGCAAATAAGTTCTGGATACTACATTGTAAACAAGCTTCTTGACACTAAAAAGCAAAAGAAAAGGGAGGCAGGTGACATCATGTGTGGCGGGTTAATTAGCATCCTTGCTATGCAGCTGGGTTTCCCTAGAACCTGTAGCGGGGAAGAACCTTGTCGATATCAACTATCTCATCTCTTGCGGTCTGATCTCCAGACATGGCAACAACACATCCAAGTTCAAGGTTTTTATCACAAAGAAGCAGTTCATCACAATCCCCGATGCAAGTTGGAATGACATCAAGAACAAGGCTACATGGAAGGTAGAGCTACAGCCAGAGACTGATGAGGAGACACCCACCCGGGGTGCCAGCAGCTCTACACCAAGGCCTACACCAGGAGCCCCTACCCCTCTGCCACCGTCCACTGGTACTCAGACTGAGTACAGCTGGACAATGCCAGATGTTCAGCACCTTTACGGCTACGTGCAGCGGAGATTCAATCATATGGACACCTGCCTAGACTAGATGGGCACGCAGTACGACACCAGGTTTGACCATTTGAGTGCACATTACTCAACTATGTACGACATGGTCAACTAGATGGATGTGTGGCACATCTCGCAAAGCCACTACCCTGCACCGCAGTCTTTCCAGTCCCCCCCGCCAGGAGACCACAGCTCCAGACGCTCCACAGCACGAGTTCCCCCAGGACCACCAGCAGTAGCAGCCAGAATCATCCGCCACGCCGATGGACATCCCTGACATCATTAGTCAGTTCTTCCCTGAGTAGGGAGGCGGCGGATCATTTTTCTGATATATTCATGACAGGTATCCGATTGTGAACTCCATAAGTTTGATTAAAGCGGTGAGGACACTGCTGATTTCAAGCTTAGGGGGGAGCAACCAGATGGTACTGGTATCCTAGTTCTTTTAGCTTTTGCTTTTCATGTTATTTGCTTCTTGTCATTTGCTTTTGTTTTGTTTTCACTTTTTAGTTGTTGTTTTCAGTTCTTCTCTTCGGATGGCAAGTCTAGTATGATATGAGATTTATCTTTTATATGTGGATAGAACTCCTATGCTTAACTGTTTGTCCTCTTTTGATGAGAAATATCATTTGAAGAAATTGTAAAAGGCATGCATTAATCAAATGAAACCTTTTGAACATCAACATGTGCTTAACTCTGGTTTATGCTTCTAGCCTGAACATTCATCTTTCACATCCTTGATTGCTTAAAACATGTAATGGTTTCAATTTTTGTGAGTAAATCCACTTTACAACATCATTTAGAATACGAGATGACCTTGCCAAGCTCTTAGTGCATTTGCAACCACTCTTTCAATGAAAATTTTTCAAAACAAATGAATGAAATCTAGCTAATGTTGCAATTTAGTTGACTCTCCTATGTTTTGGAAAAATTGAAAAAAAAACTCTTATACCCCATTAAAGATGGCTAAACTGCCCACATATCATGCTAGCCTAGTGTAAGCCTGATCTGGCCACGATGGTTAGGTGGTATGTCTTAAAAGAGGGTAAAGTACCCCAACCGACATTCCACGAGTGCATAAGCCTACATTAGCAGCCGAGTGTCGAAACCCATAATCCATTGTCATATCATTTTTGGAAAAAGGAGAGTACAACAAAAATTGTCAATTTTTAACTAAGATTTCATCTTTTGTATCCTTAATAGTTGAGAGTTTGAGTTGCACATCCACTAATTGTTTGGCTTGGTCATCCAAATTCTACCTAGTGTTGTTTAATTGATTGATTCATTAAATTGAAACCACCCATGCTGAACTAAAAATCTCTTTCTTGAGTGTTTGAGTCGAATTGATGGCTATGAGAGTAAACATGTTAATCATGGTTGGTTTGGTTTTATACACACCTTTCATTTCATTTGATCTATCCATGATCTTGACAATTCTTCATTTATATTTCTATGCTCTTCTTGCTTGAGGAAAAGTAATGGTTTAAGCTTGGGGGGATTTGTTGTGTGAATTATATATCATCTTTTCACATGTTATCAAACACAAATTTGGTTCTTTCTGATATAATTTAGTCTCTTTCATATTAGTTTTGCCATCTTTTTATCATTCTACTCATCCCATAACTTGTATTGCAGATTTGCCACAAAAAGAACTAAATTTGGATGTTATTTCTACTGAAACAGAAGAATGCACGGCGTGCAACTCAGATGCACGACGTACACCATTCCAGAAAATGATTGGTTCGCTGAAACAGCAAAGTGCACGACGTGCAAATCAAAATGCACGTCGTGAAACTTTCCAGAGAAAAATTTGTCTATTCAGCCAAGAGAATACACGGCGTGCACGGAGAAAACGCACGGCGTGCGAGATTCCAGAAGTGTACAGAAGGACGAACGCACATCGTGCACATCAACGCACGGCGTGCACCTGGAACGCAAACTGCTGAAGAAAAGTTCTGGAAAGTCGCACGGCGTGCAATTCCTCAGTGCACGGCGTGCACAGATCAACCCGATATAAACTGCACTGCAGGTGCACGGCGTGCACCCAAAATGCACGGTGTGCACCTGGCAGTTTTAGAAATTTGAAAATTCAGAATACGATTTTAAAACAAAGAGGGAAGCCAAGGGACAGTTACGTTCGGTCATTTGAAGAGTTTCTCTTGTCCCAGAGCCAGAGGAGAGCAGAGGAAGGCGAATTTGGAGGAATCTAAGGTGGTTTCTTGCATAAAGAGACCATTTCTTCTTCTCCACTTCTCCTTTGTCTTCTTCAAGGTGCAACCAAGTTTCCCCAACTCCGAGCAACTTCTTGGGAGAGGAGTTAGTTCGACTTGGAGCAGCTAAAGAAGGGGAATTTTGTCTTCAAGCCAGAATTCTTGCTTCTTGTGGTTACATCTTTAGTTCTCCTTGTCTTTTCTTTTCTAAACCATGTCTAGAACTGAAAATTCTGTAGCAAATCTGTTGTACATTATTATGAACGAGTAGACTCCTTTTTCTTGGGCATGGGAGAGTAACTCCCATGTCATAGCATGTATAGAACAAGTAATTTCGTACTAAATGCATTTGTTCTTGTTTCATTACCATGAAAGTGTCGGTTTACTCTTTTTCTTGCATGTATTGTTGGCCACCTTATATGCATATTTTCTGCCTTCTTGCTTAGTTTGAGAAAATAAGTAGGAATCTATGGAGGTGCTCTTCTTGGCAACTCTTCTTCTTCTACGAGAGTAGAGAGGAATGAGTTGAGGAACTATTTGTGATCATAAATGAAATTCATACATGAGAGTGTTGTTTTGAGTTATGATCATTGCATTTACACCGAGAGGTGAAATGTAACACAACTTTTCCTTAAAACATGATCTTATGTATGTTTAAATTATTTTGTTCTCTTGATTGTTATGATTTGTGAGTGAAATACTAATGTCCAAGATTCCTTAACTTTCTGAAATCGAACTTCCTTTGTGGTTCTTGCTTGCTAATTAGAATCTAAATTTCCTGTAGTTAAAATCTGATTTTTATGCTTTTAGAATAAATCTTCTCTACTTTTTAAAATCGGTCTAGATTGTTGAACTTTAGTACTGTTGCGCTCAATTAAGTTAGCTAAGCTCCTTGTGTTCGACCTTGACTATACTACCTCTGTATACTTGCGGAGTTTGGTTAAGTTGAGTAAACTATCCTTTACTTGGATTGAAACTCGTTTGTGTAAACTACCAACAATGCTCAAGCTTGTTCCTCGAATTGCATATCTACTATCTTGAGTTGCTTGCATAACTTTGTGATGCAGGGTACATAGCTCTACATTATATGTAGAAATTGGAGTATTTTTGGATTTTGTGTAGATTCTGCTCCAATTTCAGTTTTTTATGCAAGAATAATATTTTTCATGCAGAAACGACCTTCTAAGAAAGACTCATTGCTTTGCCATGAGCCCTGATGCTTTTTGGGCAAATTCTGTCATCTTGAGGGTCAACATTACATTTTATTATTTTTTTGCAGTACTTTATCTTGCATTTTGGGTTGTTCAAGTATATGCTTTAACTTGCTTTTCTTTCTATGCTTAGACAAGTCCCTATCTGTGCTCTTCTACTCTCCTTATATAACTTTTTGTTATCTCCTTTCCTTTAACAAGTGATGTTTCTTATTTCATCATACCCCCACTTTTTTAAATGACAAAGGGAGAGAAAGGTATGTCTTCTTTTGACAAAATAGGGAGAAGGCATGTCTTACATGAAGAAGAGAAGTATGTTCATGTAAAGGGAGTAGGTAAAGGAGAGAAGACATATATGTGTAGAACATATATGAGTAGAAGACATAGTTTCTATAAATGTTATGAAAGCTAACAATGCAGGAGAAATAGCATCAATTGAGGGGGAGTATGAGAACTCCATGCACATCAATTGAGGGGGAGCATATGAGCTCAATCCTATTGAAACCCCTAGGTTTCTCTAAAGGTATGATTTTACTGAAAAGCTTTCAATACATTTATGGAATGGTTTGTCATCTTCAAAAAAGGGGAGAATGTTGACTCAAGGTCAATTAGGTCAATGTTGACTCATGTCTAAATTGGCTAAACATGTGTTTTGATGATGACTAATCATTCCACATATTGGTGTCTAATGTCTCTACTTGAGTGATTTCAGATTAGGTATAGACACACTCCAAATGCCCTAACTTGCGCATATCAAATTGGAGAAAACACAAGTCAAAGTCAATCCAAGTGCACATTTTTGTAATATGCTGTAAATCCATTAGAATCATGTTGTAAATCACTTTTAATGATTGTATGACTTGTAATTAAGCTTAGAAAAAATTAGGAGCACTTAGATCGAATGTTTAAGCACTCAAAAGCCATTTTCTAAAATTCATATCAGGTTGTTCATCGGTCGAGTTCTGTGAGTTGCAAACTCGACCGATCCTGATTGGATCTTGAAAATAACTTTTGATCGGTCGAGTTTACACTTCACAGAACTCGACCGATGGAGTAACTAACCAATTTGATTTTCATTGGTCGGTCGAGTTTCCCCAGGACAAACTCGACCGATGGTCTGAATATCGACTTTGTCTTTTACTCTATCGGTCGAGTTACCCTTATTGAAACTCGACCGATTGCACTGTACGGAAAAGTGCAGAAAAGTGCTTCTAGTTGTTGTGGAGTTGCAACTAGTGAAAATATATCCGTTACAAGCCACAAAACAGCTAGTTTTCATCCTCAAGTGTTCCCAAAGGCTAAGAGACATCCCTAGCTATAAATAGGACCCCTTGGGCTTCATTCTAAGGTTGAGCATTCAATGCAAACTCTGTGTGAGGTTTCTATTCTATAGTTGAGTGCTTCCTACAGCCTCCTCTCTCTCTAAGCTTAATCACTTGCTACATCCATTAGAGTGAGTATGAGATCTGTAAGAGAGCTCGTCCTACATGTATATCTTGTGAGGCTCTCACTTCCACCACCTCCCTTTCTCTCATTTCAACCATGAAGATGAAGGTTCTCTCTCTTGGCTAAGAGAGGTGAAGAAAAACAAGGGAAGGTGTCCCTTGGTGAAGATAAAGGCTGGAGACTTGGAGCAAGAGTGGGTAAGCCCTTGGTGAAGGAAGAAGACTCCTTGCTCAAGTGGGTAAGTCCTTAGTGGAATCTTCTCTGAGTGAAGGTGAAGTCAAAGGCGGAAGATCCAACAAGAGTGGGTAATCCCTACAAGGCTGAAGACTTGTGCAAGAGTAGGTAAGTCCTTGGAAGAAGGCAGAAGACTCCTTGTAAAGTGGGTAAGTCCTTGGTAAGGTTGAAGACTCTTTGTATTGGATAGGTAAGTTATTTGGTGGTCATGTATTATATCTCTTATAATGAATATAATGAAGATGCAAGGTTAAGAAATCCTAGAGGTTGACCTCTCTAGGTAGTGGACTGACTCACTTCTAGTTTGAAGTGTGAAACCACTCTAAACAGCTTGTCAATTGGTGTATGTTCAATCTCTCTCTCCCTTGTTATGCATGTTTTAGTTGCACACAAATTTCCTATTTAGCAACCTTATCTTGTGATACATCTTGAAGGTCTAATGAATTTTGTTTAAGTGCATTCAGCTCTATTCACCCCCCCCCTCTAGAGCATCTAATCACCCATCTAGGATCCAACACTTGGTTATGATCCCTTATTATTTCCTCCTATGAACATCGCATCCCTGACCATGCATACAATAAAAATCATGTTCGAGTAAGCGACATTGAGTATTATTATACCAAAAAATAACTTAAAAATAAGGGAAACATTAAACTCATTGAGAAATAATTTTGAATTCACATATTATTATCTTAGTGGTTGATTACAGTGACCTCTTCTCTTATGCACCAACTATGCTCATAAGGCCCATAGACTCAACTGATGTTCTACTTAAACTCATGATTTGCACTTGAGTGTCATTATTAATACTCTAATTGAGCTCATGATTTGCACCTGAGTGACATTACTAATGCTCCAATTGAGCTCATGATTTGCACTTGAGTGCCTCTATGTTTCATTTGAACTCATTAGGCCCGAGGGCTCAAAATTAACATGATGAGGACAAAATAATACAACCAATTACATGATTCAACATGAACTTGGAATAATTATCTTGAATTTATTTCAATTGAACATGACATGAATTCTAGAAATAACATTGAAGAATAATGATCAATTAATAACTTTAGGGGACCATTCATGCAATTAAGAGCCAATTTGAAATGCATAACTATGCATATGACCATCAAAATAAATTATAGGGTGATTAAAACCAAAACTTAGTACTCAAAGTACATGGATCCACTTACCTGAGCTTAGTAGAGTCCTAGCGAAACCTTCTTGTATCCATATCTAATATCCAGTACCAAACAACCAAACATCACATATCAATACATTATATTGATCCCTAAGTCAAGTTAGGGTTGATTAGGGTTATATTTTGACTTAAAGAGTGTTAGGGATAGATTAATAATTATGAAGGAAAAATTTGGTTATTTGATCCAATTATCACTGATCTAGGTCTGACTAATGATATATTGCATAATAATAGGATTTAAGATATATGTTTAAGGTTCCATATGAAAATCATTAAGATAATAAGAAATATAGGGATTGAAAACATCAAAATTGGATTTCTTACTAAATTACATTTCCAACTAGTATTTTTCTATATTTTTAAGAGATTGTATGAAATAGTTATGCATTTTTTTAATAAACAACCAATAAAAAGCCACTTAATTGATTTATCATCCACTAGGACAATTGTTCTTTGCTACGACGGACCAATAGGAGGCGGACACCTACCATAGACCTGATCGAAGGAGACGTACATCCAATATCGTCAAAAAGCTCGAATTGCCCATGCTCAGTGTGACATAAGAAAAAGTTTGATTTGTGCAAATCTGGAAAGAAAAAACCATGATTGTTCTCCTTCGACCATTAATCCATATCTACTACGCGAAAGCATCAAGGTATCTCCCAATGCAAAACTTGAAACCAAACCTTTTCGTTGAAAATCAAGGTGTTAGCCACCTTCCTCGATGCCTTATGAGCCTAGCGAGTCTAAGCACATGCTATGAGGCTGTCGATAGCATCCTAAATGCCATCCATCATGGATGGCGAGGAGGCGGAGCATGGACGTCCTGCTATAGTGACTAGCCAAAGAAAGCAGAACCTTAGACGAGTTCACGACATCCAAACAAAGTCAAGGGATGAAATACCCAATGCAAGTTGTAGTTAAACTCAAAAACCTCTGGTGGATTCTCAAAACACAGAAAAGAAAAGCACAAAAAAGTGAAAAGGATAGTTCCACTTCATAGCTAAATTGGTGGTGTGAGGGCCACACCATGGCATTGAGAAGATGTCTCAATTTCTCATTGTTGGTTCACATGGGCCTTAATGTTGTTGCGAGTTGCTGGAGGTAGACCATGTTAGATGGACTGCAATGTATTAGGAGCTGAGTACATGAAAGATAATTGCCAATTCCTATGAGTTCCTGGAGGTTCAGACATGGTTTCTGCATATTTAGTGATGCATCTCGAATGGCTGGTCTTTATATCTGAGTATGGGGAGATCATTCGGGACAAGTCCTGCTAGAACATGGACTCTCACCAACCAGGGAGGCTAGGGTATAGAGTCCCATGGAGTTACGGATGTTTGGGTTTAGATTTCTATGACAAAGATGTTTGTGGGTTCTGTTGGGATAGTGATTTGCATGACGGGAGAGATTGGTGCCTGAAGGGCATACAGAGTCAGGTTGGGACTCTGGTGGTGAAGGAGATAAAGGGGGAGGATGTGACTATGCCTGAGCCTGAGTTCGACCCAAAATGTACAACTAAAGGGAGCATGACCGTGACACTCATTAAAGTGATCAGAAGCTTAGTTCTAGTGATAATAGGATCACTTAATCAAGATTATCCAAGATTTAGGTATTCTTTTTCTAAACTAAAATCGAGGCAGTAGGAAATATTTAAATCCAATGAAACTTGGTGTGTTACCTAATTTGACCATGAGAAACTATAATATCCACTTAGTTTTCAGGTTTAAGAGTCACAACCACCTATACTTTCCCTTTTGGGATAAATCCATATTTTTTATCTTGAATTATCTGATTATGATTAGAAGCCCAAATTTTCAGAAAGTTCACTTATTATTGTAATGAACTCATGTGGGTTTTAGTGGGTCCAAAAATATACATATGGTAGGTCAATATCACCCTTGATCCTGATGTGACAAATATTTATCACTAGACTATAGTTTGTGTCATTTTGTTACGTTATGATCAATAAAGGTCCATAGCATGATAATTTAAATTAAACTTAGGGTTATGGCTTAGTAGGACAATAGAGGGTTATCATTTAGTTTATTAACATAACTGGAGCTGATATTTGGATTGTTACATAAACTTTCTCTTCATTCTCTGAAATACCGCCTTAACACAACATTTATTTCCTTTCTATTGCAAGTTCATACCCACAGTTTTCTCTATTGCATACTTCCTTTTGTTGCAAGTTTAGATCCATTCCTTATCTCTAGTGCTTCTCGCTGGCTTCCAAACTTTAGTGCCAACACGACACAAAGGTTTCACAAACTCAACGACAGTAACAAGTCGCAACCAATATGCATTCGTCTTAGATTAGAAGTGTTAGTTAAAGAAACTTCTCAACCTAAAATTAAAATGATTGATAATACTTCATCATCATCATCTATGTCTCAATTCCAACCATGTTGGGTTGGCGCATTAATCCTTCTTTTCCAATATGCTATGTTACGACACATACTTTGATTAAGATGTAAAGATTCAAAATCTCCATTTATAAGTTCTTTTCAAGGTAATTTTAGGGGTGTCAAAAGATCGGTTTTGGGTCAGTCCTTAGTCAGACAGCAACTGAGTTGATATAAAAAATCTCAATCTGAAACTGACTCGGATCAAATCTTTTACAAGATGGTATGTCCAAAATCAGACCCGATTTCATAATCTGTAACACAGAATCCAATCTGGATCATATACTTTTGTTAATTATGCATGCTATGTAGTGATTGATACATGATAAGTATTTGTTTTTTCTTCTTCTAAATTTGTCAACCCATATTCAATCCGAGTTGGACAAATCACCACCCAAAATTGACCCAATTTAAGTTCAGACATTAACATCCAAATCCAAAACCAACCCGGATTCATAAAATCTAAAATCAAAAGTGAAATCTACGTGTCAGACGGAATTGGGTTCACATGTTCAGGCAAAGTTTGACATCCCCTAGTTAATTTAGACCTGCCTCTACTTATTTTAATTTTGTTTGACTCAATACCTTACTTTGAATACATTTTTCAATTTGCGTTGCACATGTACATACCATCTTAGAGGGCCCCACGTAACTTGTCATCAATGCTCACCACTCCCACTTTGTTCTTAACACTTTCATTCCTCAACCATATATTCTGGTCTTCCATAACATCATCTCAACATACACATTTCGACCATATCCATCATGTTGAGACTTAATTTTTCACTGCGCAATATTTATTTTACATATAGCATCACTTATTGTATAAATGTTCTATAAAACTTACTTTCATCTTATTATTCTTCCGTGATTTTTTTTTTGTCATTGTGTTGCTCATCTAGTGGGGAATGTGGATAAGACATAACACTATATTATGAAACAAAAATGAGCCGACTCGATTGGGAGTATTGATTTGAGTTTTTCAGTGAGAGCGGTATAGTTGATTTTGTTAGCAGGATTTCTAAGAATCCTGCATTTTAGCCGTCTCACGTTCATAGAATGTTGCATTGTCAAAATTTGGTAAATTAAAATTTTATGTTTGGTTTCATGGATTTGTAAAATGCATTTTTTTTCTTCTGGACAGTTGAATTTTAGTATCCGAAAGAATTTTAATGGAAATCAGAATTCAGGATTCTTTAAATCCTGATAGTAGGTTCATTTTCAGAACCCCGTAAAACAAACATAAAATTTCTACATATGGATACCAAAATACATATCAATACATTAAAATCTAAGAAACCAAATGTGTCCGAGGTACACATGAATCTAAAACTAATTGTGACTTGGTTGGTTGTAAAATTTAATATACTGTTTGCCTACTCGAAGCTACTATCTCATAGGCCTATGTCGCAAGTAGTGAGCCTAGACACAAAGGGGTGAATATGGGAGCTGAACGTGGACCGGGTTGGATCGAAGACCATATTTGTGTAAATGTATGGATTGCAAATTGGGCCGTTCTGAAGTAAGACTGAACCGGGACCAGACTGTTTCAAAGTAGGATCAGACCGTTTGGACTGTCATCAAAACATTTTAGCATTCTATAACTTATTTAATAATAAAATGTTGATAATTTTGTTTACATCTAAGTATTGCTTAGCATTTACCCTACTACGTGTAATATGTGATTTGTGACCTTTTGACATAATAACAATTCATATTTAAAGACATTTTATATATGGAACGGTTCATGGTTGGAACACGATCCGACCACTTTTGGACTGGACCAGACCTTCACATCGAATTTCTAAAATTTTCAGACCGTAAATCAGACCAAATTTAAAATGGTCTATGACCGGACCAGAAAAACTGACTGACCCGATCTGATTTTAAGTGCTGGACCATCATTTACCCACCCTACCACAAAACCAAATTGTCGTCGGCCCTTTGCCGATAATACAGCTAGGGATGAGCATCGGGTTGGGCCGGCCCGATCCGACCCGTGACCCAGCCCGCATAACCCGATCCAGACCCGAACCCGGTTTACAATATGGGTGAGCCGGGCCTAAAATTTAAACCCATATTTTATTTGGGCCGGGTACGGGCGGAGGTAAACCCAGGCCCGAAAACCCGAATGCCCAGATTATATTTTATGTACATTATATACCTATACATCTATCTTTGTCCTGAAAGAAAAACATACAAATTTCTTGATGCAATATGTAGTATGTACCTAACCAATGGCAACATGGATACTATGTAATCAATCAACATGATTAATGAATTCATACTAGTAAGATAACCATCATTGACATGAATAGACATACTTGATTTCTTTATTTTGATCTCATTGTGTCTACATATAGGAGACGAATGATCTTTTGCTCAGTGCATAGTAGATTATACTCATCTTTTTACTCATATGCCCACATGTAGGAGACAAATGATCTTTTGCCCTTCCAAAACCCATTTCATTGTATATACATATAGGACGAGGAGACAAAAAGACACAATAATGATTTGTTACTCTTTCACTATAGTGTATATACATTCTTTTCAAGGTTTATCACAAAATACATATCACAGTAATTTAGTTTTCATGTTAGCAAGTTAGATCTAGCAAAATTTGGTATGCTCATTCGATGTTATATGGGCAAATCCGAATCCGGCCCGAAACCCAATATTCTTATATGGGCCGGGTATAGACTGACATTTTTCAATTTTATCCGGGCCCGAACCCGGCCCGTGACCCGCTTTAAAATGTGGGTTTGGGTTTGGGACCGGTATATTCCGACCGATGCTCATCCCTAAATAGATACAGCCCATACAATGTACAGTCTTCATGATTCCTTCTATATTGAGTCCTTAGTCCCAGTCGGATCCTAGCACACGGTTGAGTTTCATTCGGTTATATACAATCTAGTAATCTACCTTCGAATACTTTCTGAAGGCCCCCCAACCCAGCCAGAGAACACAGCGAAGCGACGGCGCGACCATGGCGGCTCGGATGGCACTGAGATCTACGACCGGGGCCCTTCGGGGCATGGCCGCTCGAAGCGGAGGCAGCGCCACCACTAAAGGATCCTCCAAAAGGGGGTTCTCGTCCTCTGCCCAGCACGACGATGCCTGTAATGCTTTCTTATCTGATACGTTGACATCGCTTTAAGCCTTTCCATTTGCCTGCTTTTTTCTTGACAAATATCCACTTGCTCGGATCGTGGGTATGGGGTGTTAGATTTTGAGTCTTTGACCCTTGAAATCTAGATTTTCCTTTGGGCGTGCCCTAACTCTTAATTTTGATCGAGCCCGGGGCTTGGAAAATGGGAGTTTGAACCCCTTTTGCTGGAGTTCTCTACTTGTCTGTCGTTCCTTATGTGCTGATACAACATATATGTTTGCATCAGATGAGACGGCCAAGTGGGAGAAGATTACGTATTTGGGCATTGCCTCCTGCACGGCGCTCGCCACTTTCATCCTTTCCAAGGGCCATGCACACCATGATGAGCCTCCGGTAAGTCTATACTTCCATCTCCATTTCAACCTTGTAATTGATTGAATCTTTTATTCAGCCAATTGCCTGGATTTTGTCTCACTGCAGGCATATTCGTATCTACACATCCGCAACAAGGAATTTCCATGGGGTACGCTTGATTAAACTAAAAACTATCTTTCATTTTGTTTTTTTCGACTATGCTTCAATTAGAATAAGATGTGGTTTTTCAGTCATTCCTGTATATAGGATAATCTAGATAAAGTATAAGTGCTAATAGGATGCTTGATTTTGTGTTTATGCCTGTGTTAATTTACATACTTCTTCCGTTTGTAGTTGTTTTATTCAGACATTTTGATGAGACTTTTGTGGAACCCAAGGCTGAACATGGCCTAATAGATTTGCTTCAGCAGCCTTGGCATTGGATTTCTGGCTAATTTCCCTTTCAAGCAATATTGTCTGGTTGAGCTTCTGATTCCTACTGTATGGTTGATTAGAAATATAAGTAAAAAGATCCAACTAGCTTCTTCAAGAGCGTTTTTGAAACAAAACCAAATAAATGAATGAAAAAACCTTGGCACTTCAGGCTTCCTCCGCCTTGGATAATATATCATATTATCATAGTTTGGTATAGACTACAGTAAATCTGGATACAAATCCTCAGCAATGTGTTTATAATTCCAAATGTATTACACTAAGATATACAACTTAAGCTCTTTTTTGGAGCTTCAGCCTTGTTCCAAATACAACCAACTAACCCTAGGTTCTTAGACCCAAACTGGATATCAACCCCACAAAGCTTCCCAGTTTAACAGTTGGGTTGACCTGTTGACACAGTTAATAGACATATATATATATATATATATATATATATATATATATATATATACAGTTTTGTAATGTATATGTGTGTGTTTGTTTGTTTTGTGTCTATGGCTGGATATTTTTGTTGCACTATGTCACTCAAAACAGTCTCATAAAAGTATGGAATGATGAAACATTGAAGCATACTTGGTCAACCATACATACATAATCAAGAAAACCAACGATCTCGTACATCGATAGATCAAACTAGGAAAAATACGAACACTTAAATCGTAAAAAAGTCTCATCATTTTTTGAGTTTCAACAAAAGCCACAACTATACAGTAGGGGGATGCAACCTCCAGGCTCCAGTTTTAAACTTGTCTACAAGGAAAGAAGAGGTTTAGTAGATTGTATGCTCACATGGAAGAAGAGAAATCTCTTGCTACAATCATTGTACAAAGCGGCAACTGCAACACATGCACACCCACATCCTGAAAAAAACAGTAACTGAAGCTGTAGCGGGAGGGCAAGGAAGAGGGAAGAAAAATAACTAAATTCTATTGCCTACCTTTCTTTATGGTGCCTCCGATGAGGAGGAAAAAGACGAACAATAACTTCATCGAGGGTTTAGAAGAGAAACAATATCAGGCAAGTGGAGAACATATACAGTGACATCATGAAGGTTCTTGACTATGTTCTTTGCTTACTTGAATGTTTCTCCTTTAGAACTTTTGTTGCCCTTTGTCTACATAGATAAAAGCGATGTTCACCAACTTAATATTTTGGCATCCTTAAAGGTTGGTCTTTGATCACCTCTTCTTGTACCATCATCATCATTGTCACTCTTGGACTTGGGGGTGGAAGAAGACATTCGTTTTGGCTAGCATCATAAGTTTCATAACCAAGATCATCCAAATTGCTCTTTTGTTTCCATTTCATGGTTGATGTGTTGGGACATTTTGTCAAGTTTTCAAGGCGGGGTTGTGTTTTCTTTATCTTTGTTGTCATCACTGGCCTTCTCGAGATTCCCTTGTGGAGTTGCATCTGTCCTGCCATATTACCTATGCTGCCCTTGATTTCATTTTTTACCCCTATAGCAATGAATTATCTTTTGGGTTAATATTGTCATTTTAAAAGTATAAGTTCTATCAATTGACTGGGAGGTGTGCTTCTCTAACCGTTGGCTCTTATATATTTTTGATCTCAACCATATGCATGGAAAAAAAAGCGCACCCTGAGGCGCTAGAGGCGTACGCCTCGAGGCGAGGCGCACTCAGGGACGCCCCGAGGCTTAAGCCTCAGTCACTTTTGCAGAGGCGGACGCCTCATTTTTCAAGAGGCCTAAAAAGGCGCTGAGGCGTAACTGAGGCGTAAGCCTCTGTCTGCCACCTAAAACTGATGGTTTGTTGTACTATTTGGATTGCTATTGGGCCCAACCCAAGTGGTATTTATTCAAATAGAAGATCTCCACCTCCAGGCAACCAGGAAACATCAGTCTTTAGGCTGTTCCAGCCCTTGCTGGTGGCCGTGGTGGCTAATCCAGCTGCTGCTAGCCAAGTTGCTGCTGCTACACGTCAGTGCTATACTGTTTTGTGATTTGATTATTTAGTTATATACTTATATATATATAACTTGTATATATAGACATATTAGATATACATATATGATACATATATATACATACATATGCATATATAATTATATATATATATATATATATATATATATATATATATATGTCACAATATATATAGATATGTATATACAATACATTGTATATACATGTGCATATATATAATATATATGTGTGTTTGTATATATATATATATATAATATGTATATATATAATAATATATACCTATATTTTTAAGGTATATATATATATTTATTTATTCATACGCCTCGGTACATTCTGAGGCTTCCGCCTCGCCTCGCCGAGGCAAAAACGCCTCGTTACGCCTCACGCTTTTTTCAACCTTGACCATATGTGATAGAAAAAAAAAACGCCATGATATTCGTACAATTAGGAGTGAACCTGTTTCTCCTTTTGCTATGGAAATGTGGAGGAATTCTTCTGTCACTTGTAGATATGACTATAATTATACTGCATACATGATAGCTCTTCACCACCTGTACCATGCCATGACTACTACTGAATAGGTCAGATGAACCCCTTGCCAGCATTTGCGTGACCAAAGCTTTTCAACCCATCTCTGAACAACCTCAACTACAAAGGAAGTAGAAGAAGCTTTTTAACTAAGCAATTTGTAATAGATTAAAGTTTGACATTTACTTACGTAAATAAAACCATATATAATTCACGATTATTACTCTTTGTTTGTGATATCTTTTCAAGCCCGTAGGTAATGTCAGCACCTGAAGCTTGCAATATCCTGTAGGTGATAAGTATGTATTCACCGTTGAAAACTAAATGAAGCAATGCACCTTTTGAAACTGATGAAATTTTCATATTTAATCTCGATTTGTCCATAGATCAGCTATTTTCTGTGTCACCCCTTGTCGAAATGGATATCTTTGGTGGAAGATTCAATCATTTTGTTGAAAGTTTTGATGATTTAATCAGTGATAGGTAGTTGAGCATTATCTAAAACTTTTGACACTCAACGAAATTCCACACCCTTTATTCCTTTGGGTTTTACAACAAAACGACAGAGCCATTTTGTTCAGGTGCACGCTCATGGATCGAGTTTTTCCTAAGATTTTGTGATGCACAACTAGGCATTTTTATCCTATTAAGGGGAGTCCTACGCCTTGACATGACTAAAGAGAATCTTGATTATATTAGCCATGAGCGTACACATACTATGTGTATGAAATTTTAAAAGGGGAACACCTTTAGGGAAATTTTCCTGTAGGACCCTACGGCGTTGCAAAGTTCCGGGATGAGTGGTGTATGTAAGCCTAGAGCTGGTGCCATAAAATCCGTGCGAATTGCTTACTTCTAATAAATCCTCGAAGTCTTGACAGGGATAATATTCTAGGACCTTGTGCATGTGGCTTTTGTCTAAGGACCATTGCACCACACCCTTGCAGGCATGACTGGGACTGTGTATGCATATACTTATTCATGTATTTGTGCACGGATGATTCTATTTTTTAACAATAACTAAATTTATGTGGATTTAAAATGAAGGCATAATAAAGAAAAATAATATAAACGAGCACGCAAATACCGTAATGGCAAGTTAAAATAAGTAGATTCCTGGTATGAAAAGCCACAACAGAAAAGCCCTATCCATGAAGTTAATAAAAAAACCGATGACATACAAATTTTGCCCCCTAGTTCTGATGTCTTTTGAGAGACATCGGCATCCTTTTTTAGGGTGCTAGTGTCTTAAATGGAATATCGTTGTCCTATGCTATATCTTTAAAAGTTTTTATAAAGTTACTTTGGTACATACATTGATTTCAGGTTTACTAATGAACAAATGTAAAACCAGTCATGGTATCACAAGTCCCTCTTGCATTTTGAAGGAAACCAAATACCCTTTATAACATTGAAGTTTACATTTATGGGTGGGAGAGAGATGGTATGAAAGAAAAAAAAATATAAGACACCTAAGGCATCCATCTGTAGTCCCTCAGGAAACCAGCTTGACAAATATGCTTATGAGTGTAGTTCAAGTCTTTGGGGGCATGAGATACTCTAAGAATAGCCTGTTTGCAATTGAGATGCCCTATGCTTGACTCAGTCTGATAATCAAGCCATTAATGGACTTGAACTTTTTATAAGCTTAGAGAGGCAACACGTATATATGTGATGCGTAAGACTATAAATCTCGAGGTATTTAGCTGAAAGGTGTCAATATGGATTCTAGCTTGGTTGAACAGTTGTCAACTTCTCCCTACAGTCTTCTCAACAGTAGTGATGCAGTTCAGGGGTGTGATTAGATGCCTACTTTTAACCATGTGAATTTTAATGACAGGTAGGCAGTTATAACTCCTATCTTAAAAGTAGTATCCTTTAGTTCCCACGGAAAAATCTTTCTTCTCTGTTCATTTTCAGGAGGCAACAAGTATACATGTGATGCATAAGCTATAAATTTTGAGATATACTAGCTGAGAGGTGTCGATATGGATTCTAATTTAGTTGAACAGCCAATTTTTCCGTATAGTCTTCTCAACATTAGTTCAAGGGTGTGATTAGATGCCCACTTTTAACTATGTGATTTATTTATGGCATGTAGTTATAACTCCTTTTCTTACAAACGCCGTTGCAATTAGAAAAATTCTTTAAGATTTGGATAAGTCTTTCTTCTCTGTTCTTTTCCGGAATAGACTAATGATGCCACTGAATCCTCTCACATTAGATTTGTACAACTTTTGTTTTCATCAGTAAAATTTTGATGACTCGAGTCAAATGGTTACAGGAAACATAAGATTTTGAATAATGTTATAAAGGTTTTGAATAATGCATGCATGCTTAAATGTTATAATAAAAATATTTGTTCTTCCAACTCATGTATAGAGTGAAGTTTTATGTTTTGCCATGGTTGCTTGGCAGGCAAGTAAAGGATCAGATGATCCTTGATTAGATAACCAATAGGAAATATGGATGTTGCATTTTGGTATAGTCTTGACATGGCTCAATTTGAAACAGTGCTCAATATATTCACATTGCAACAACACCATCACTGCATTTCACCAAGATAGCATTGTTTGTCTGTCTACTGCGACACCTTTGGATCGGAGTTTAAAATATCTGACTTCAATGACGTATTTAATCCGGTCCAAAAAATGGAAATTTCCATAAATTCTGACAGTTGCGTTCCAGTCAACACCCACAATTGACGACCAAATAAAGGAAATAAGTCACAATAGCAGGAATATCTACATCTTAGATATACCTACTAATGCAATAATATGTGATATTGGGGTCCTACATGTGTGATTAAAAAGACTAAACTGCTTTGATATTGATTTCAATGCAATTTCATGGTGACATATTGAGGAAGCATCTTATAAAACTATTCAAGCACAATATATTACAACTTACACAATTGAGTATCAATCTACTGTAGCATAAGAAGAAGTATTGAATCTTAATTGAAATTGGAGTAGCGTGGTTGCTGATCAGGCCCATGACCCTCACTCGATGATTGTAGTCTAAACATAAGTTGGTTTATATGATTGACATATTGAGTCAGAGGAAGATGGGCACGGATGTGTACACTGGACACAACAATTTCTGAAAATATAGGACACAGACACGACAAAATAAATTATTTGTATGCATATATAACTGTTTGTGTGTGTGTGTGTGTATATATATATATATATATATATATATATATATATATATATAAATTAATATAGGATACACAAAAGTCCACAATACTTTAAAGAAAGTCAATCACATTTTCTGTATGAAAAATATGTACATGTGTACTTGGCGTCATCTGTCACTTAGAACTCCAAAGATTCTTGACTCATTTCCCAAGTCAAGCAATAAACACATAAATGATACAAATACAATTAATACCACTATATCTTCACATATAAATCAAGTCCATAGTGCAACACTATGTAATCAAACCAATAATATATTTATAAATTCAAAAGACGAAAGATACCCACGATTTATAACCTACAAAAAGTGGCAGTAACAATTTAAGAATGTTGAAGTTGAAGAACTGTCGATATTTGAGAACAATGAAAAACTGCTATAGTAGTGGTGAGAAAAAGGGGGAAGATGACGTGTATATTTGAGAACAGTGAAAATTTACTGTTAGTGGCGAGAAAGAGGAGGAAGAGGATGTGTATAAAATTGTTTGTGGTGAGAGAGAAGGATGTATAATATAGGAAAGTGAAGAGGAGACGAGAATGACTTGGGAGAAACAGACATTTGTGGGATCATAGTTTCATTAAGCTTGTGGTTGTGTAGGAGGATGACATGTAGTTGATGAAAGGGGAGTGGGAGATAATTGTAGACATAGCAGAGGCTATAATACTATTGGACATATTTTTGTGGTGGTGACGAGGGGGAGGGGGGAGACCATCAGTGGAGCATGACAAAGTAGAGGGGAAGACATGTAAGGAGAAGGAAGAAGCCGATGCGTTAACTAGGAGGAAAATGAGGTAGATCAAGGACACTTCTGGGAGGTTGTAGTGGCCATCATGTACATACGTCCGATATGGACACGTTTTGCACGCAAACACCACATGTCCACGGTGGACACAGCCTCCGGGAAGTGTCCGTGCTTCCCGGGTTGAGTCTATCTCATGTTAGCCTCATCATGTGACTCATGTCCTATCTGTTGTTGCACACTTGTGGGCGTTGTACATGTGTGGAAGGAGATGAGCCAATTCCTCTTAGGAGCGTTCGATTTGTCTAATTTCGTCATATCCAAATACTCTTCATAATTATAAATTGCAACTAGGAGTTCAAAATGAAAATATGTGATATTAGTTATATGTTTGTAACTGTACTACAAATTTGTTAAATAACTGCCTAAGTGTGATACTACTTAATCTAGAGCATTAACTAGTAAAAATCCCTAATTTGGGTAGATTTACAGCTTGGAAAATACCTATTTTTGGGGTAAAATTTGTAGTTATTTATCCGTTAGTTAGAAGTGAAAGATGGCGGTAGTATCCCAATAGGTTGGGTTAGGGCTTGTGCCTTAGATAGAAGCTATAAGCCCCCCTGAAGTAGTATCCCCTCTCAAGTCAGCTAATAACAAACACACCAGTCAACTTATGTGATTTCTCAAAATAAATTAGTGGAATTTATCAAAATTGTTGAAATTTATAGAAATGTGTGCCCAAATTTTGGCAGAATTTCTGGAAGTTGTCGAAACATAAAAATTTGTGTCGAAATTACTCGAGACACCTGATGAAGTCTGAGGTCTGATCACCATCAAAACCAAAATTTCTTTTGAACCTTGTCTTGGATTATCCGGCAAAAGTCGCGTGATTTGTTCTAGTTATATGGCAGATATATAACACAAAGAAGGTGTTTTTGCCCTGGTGTTGTCTTTTTAATATGCAATATGTAAGAATTACTCGTTTCTGTGGTCTGCTTGTCTGGCCATTCAATTGTCGTGATACCTAGTGATTTTAGTCCATGTCCCTATCTATGCCTTTGTGCTGTCTTCATTGCCTTTTTTTTTGAGATTTCTATCGCTATGAGAATGTCTTCCAGCACAGCTGTAGAGTTAATAAAATTTCTACTTATTAGTTTCTTTCACACGCTAGATATCTCCCAGCCTAAGCTTAATTTATGTCTGATATGCTTTAGCAATATTTATTGCACTCTAAACTGCTTCAAAATATCTTCGTTCTGCATGTTGAAAAGATTCCAAAGATACCCTCATACTCCACCCAGCAGGCCTTCCCTTAATGCTGAAATTTCAGCTTACTATTCCAGTTTAATTTCAATGAGTTTGCATAGTTTTACCCTCGTTGTCAATGCCCATCTGGCCCTCTCATGTTTGTGCAATTTTCCTTCATGCGTGAGATTCCCTCACCGGAGGGGAGGGGGTGGGGTGGTTAATGTATGCTACATGCTGCAAGAACCACACGCCTATTAATCTTACTCATGCTTTATTACTGCATCATCTACACCATAACAAAGTATCATATTGTAGCCAATTACCAAGCTGTCGGCTGGACGATTCCAAACGTTAAGTTTGTTTTATCCAACTTCCTTGCCACTTTATGAGGGTATCTATATGCTAGGTGAACCTAGTTTTCTGCTCTTCTTGTTATGTGCCATGAATCCTAATGAAGTATTTCTCTTTGGTATTAGCAGCACATGTGACTACACTTTATCAGGTTTTCTTCTTGGCAAACAATAATACTGCTATTAAGCATCACTTTCTGCCTCCACAGACTCCTGCCACCTGATTCAGTTTGTTTGCTTATGCTGGAGAAGTTATCTGCCTATTAGGATTATTTTGTAGTTGTCTTGTATTTGTCAAAACTCAAAACAACTTTTCAATGACGATTTCCTGAGAACCAATTCTCTTACATGTGGCATGCAAATGCACTATGAGGATAGATTCTGCTTTTGGGCTATTCCTTGAGCAGATTCTGGTTTTTAGTGATTATTTTCTTCTCACCTTCATTTCTGTTGGTACACAATCACTTGTGTGCTGTTTCCCAACATAATATTGTTTGTAATTTGCCATGAGATAGGGCTAGCGTGAAACTTTTTATGTTTTTTATTCTTCTGCATGGCATCATTTGTGTTGACTTACTCTGCTGTTTTTCAGGTCCCGATGGCTTGTTTGAGAGCAAACACCACTAGGATCAAGAAATTGTTGCCGACGTCTCTGGGCCACCCGGACATACTGGACTCTAGTCCTTGCTCATTCTTCTGCCCTTTCGTCCTTGTTATCTGCAAGGAGTAAAATGACTCCTTAATAAAAATGTCAAACTGTTTAACTCAGCCTATTGGTTTTGTGGATATTATTTGCGTTCTCTTGTGAAGCATGCAACAGAGTTTACTGTGTTTGGTAGGGTGGTTGATTTTGTTTTTCCATTGGAGAAAAATACTGCAAAAGCGCGCGTGTCCGCCGTACCCTGCCACGCAACCTGCTATTTTGTGGAATCATCGAATTAGATAGTTCCTAGACCGTATAATGGTTTTTACTTGGTAGGTAAGACCGTAAGAGTGCTTTCCCATAGTTGAGAATTAGTGTCAACTTTTAGTCTCGATTTTTTTTTCCTACATAGCATCCCATTAATTTCAGGACATGAAAGATGAAAAGAAAAAGTACGTGACAAAAAGGTTTAAGGTCCGATTTGTGAAGAAATTACACACATTGCGTCCCATAATATCTAAATTATTGATAATTTCATCATTTATTGATCAAAGATACATGAAGAAAGTTGAGACCTTGAGCCTGCATCTGAACAATAACAAATTTCCATTCTAAAGTTCTGATTATCAAGAGGTCAAGTTTGAAGCTCAGCAACAAGGTAATTAGTGAAGGTCCATAACATAGAGCAAGAGTTGTGTAGATTCGGATGGAGCTGAAAGAATTGATTAATAAAGGTCTTGCTACAAGACAGGCAGCAACAAGCAGAGGGATATGTGCGGCGTGACAGGGGGAACTCTTAAATGCTTATGCGGCTGGTTCACACCGAAGTTATTCTTCAGATCATATTCCATTATGTTCAACATGTGTCCAGGGAAAAAAATTAAAATGAGTACATGATCCGGTGACTGAACATCCTTATTTTTTTAAAATTGTGAAGCCTTTTATTATTGAAGATCGCATCAAATGCATCAATTGTCAATGCATTAAAAAATAGATAGATAGATTTATTTTTAAGTCTTTGATTTAAAATAAAATGATTGATCGTCTCTCTTATAATTACGCTTAGTTTGTAATGTTTTAGTTGAATCTATATTGACGCGCACCAGTAGTCAAAGAGGCTTTAGTTTGATGTGTGAGTTGTCTAAGAATCTAAAATTATCTAGTTGACCACAATTTTAAGGTTTTTATGAAGTACATGTATCGGCTACATATTGGATACTCAGTAAGGTAATATAAGCCGGAGAGTCTTTCCAGTTGAAGAAGCTCCGAATTTTATGTCGGTGAAGGATTCTATTTTGCACAAAAATGTGCAATAGTTGAAGATTTCTTGGTTATCTTCAAGTGATGACCTTGGCTATTCAAAGTAGAAATGGGTGTCAGTTGAAGACGTGCAATTAGATCTTCACCTGAATGACTTATGACTTGAGTCTAATGGTTATGCGTCAGTTGAAGACGTTTAGGATCTTGGCTTAAGATTTTCAGGAATCTAACTCGACAAATCTTTGGCTATACCTTTTGATTAGTGTTCAAGTAGTTGTGAGAAAAGGTAAAAAAATGTCCATGTGAACCCTACCTAGTATGCTAAAATGGTTAGGAATTGCCCCATTCAAGTCCGCTGAGTACTAGGCACCTACAACTATTAATATAGCCCACTTGAGAGCTTCCCAAGGTAGCCGAGTGAGCTTCATACAATAGTTGTGAGATTTTTCTCAAAAAACCATTGATCACTCCTTTCATCTTATTACTTGCTATAACATCTCAGGATTTGAAGCCTCAGATAAAATAATCTTAAAGGGATTGATTTAACTACCTATATCACTAAGTGCATCTCCAGGGAGTCCATCATTAAGAACTCTGCGGTTAAGTGTGCTCATTCTAGAGTAGTATTAGGATAGGTGACCTATAGGAAAGTTGATCTCGGGCTATGTGTGAGTGAGGACAAAATGTGCAACCAAGGTCAGTGGTGGTCTGTGTGACAATCATCATTGTTGAAATTATTAGAGCCTTGGAAGGTAGATCTTAGGGCTGTAAATGGGTTTGGGTATACCCACTAACCTGTAAATCAGACCCTTTAGGAAACCCGTCATGGTTCATTTTTTTTACCCGCATACACATGCATTTGTATACCCTAGACCCATATATAACCAGGTCCACTCATGGGTATGCTTGAACCCAGACCCTCTAGATCCGTATACCAAATTCATATAAATAACCATTTAAACAATACATTTTTTATATCGTACTTTATTAGTCTAACTAATATAATTGTTGAGACTATGTACCAGTTTGATTGAAATAAAGTTGAGAGTAGTCATGTAACTGAGAACTAATTATTCTAATTACAATCCTAATCAAAATAACATAAACTTAAAGTCAAAATAGTAATGTGATACACTACATAACTCAAGAACTACGATGATGTCTAAAAAATATGTAAACAATTAACTCGATTAGTCTTCAATATACAAAGTATTATATTATTCAATATGATATTATTATATGATGTTAATATCTTATATGTAGTAATATCTTGTTGTATGAAAATATATTGAACGTTGTAAATTTTTTTTAACATAAACAATGTGACATTTAATAGGGAATTTCTTACCCGCATATTGCACTACAAACTGCTGAGTATTGTGGGTATGGTATGGTGTAAATCTAGATTTTTACTATGTGGGTTTAGAATAAGATCTGGACCTACTAAATTAAACAGGTATGTGTACGGATATGCCCATACCACATCGTATTCACACCATTGACACCCTTAGTGGATCTGAACATTATAAATGTATCAGAGCTAGCTCACATCCACTAGGTGGAGCCAACATGGACATATGACATGTCAACCTTTACTTGTGCAGTCTGAGCAAGTTGGAAAGGGCTATCCTAGTTAATGGAGCCACCTTACACTGGTAACTGTGAATGAGAGCTGGGTGTACATGAGGCATTCTGGGTTTTCACTAAAACAAGTAAGATATTATGAGGCCATAGTTGACCCTTGACAAGGACATCAACAATCTAAGTGGAAGAGATTGTAACATTCTAGTATTTTAGTCCTTGAATAAAATATCTTAAAAAGAATGATTAAACTACTCATATCACCAAGTATGCACCTTCTTTTAAAGGAGCCCATCACTAAGAACTCTACTGTCAAATGTGCTCAACATGAGTGACTTGTCGAGAAGTTGATTTTAGATTGTGCATAAGAACAAAACACACAACCGAGACTACTGGTGGTTTGTGGGCCCAGTCACCATTCATGAAACTCTATTAGAGCCCTAGGTGGTGGGCATGTGCACTACATATACTTTCCTAAATGGTTTTGCAAAGTCGAATAACAATAGTGACTCTTCATATTTCTAATGTGTACAGGATAGAGCGTGTGATTACGACTTTTCACTTTATGTTTATGTGAGAATGGGATATCTCGTGTGCTATAAATAAGGCTCATTGGACACGACTCACTCCCATGATTAGCCCTAGTCATTGTTTTCTTAGATTTAGCTTGTCATCGTTTTCCATGCATGTATGTTGTTTCCTATGGAGAAATTATCTTTTGACCGAGTGAAAACATCCTCAAGTCCAATCTGGTTTCCTTAGGGTCTAGTGGGTGGCTGTACCTAACATTTGCTGCCAACACCTAATCGTGTGCTATTTTTCGTTAATATGTACGTGGGATGATTTTTCTTCTTCTATAGGTTTGTGATTATATCAATTAATAAACAACATGCATCCAACCAACACTAGAGTACCAATTTCTCTAAGTAGAATGCTACATTACAACTGATATGGTTTCCATTTTATAACTCTATTTTATTTTTATTCTCATACTCTGTTTGATCTTGTTGTTTCTAGTATGGATTTTTTTTAGCTTGTACTAATAAAACATGCCAGTCGTGGCAGGTGGGACCATTCATCATTCCTAAAAATCTATTAGAGCCTTGGGCTGTGAGCTTGGGCACTACATATAATTTCCTAAATAATTTTACAAAGTCGAATAACAAAGTGACTCTTCATATCCCTAATAAGTGTACAAAATCAAGTGTGTGATTACAATTTTTCACTTGATGTTCTTGTGAGAATGGGATATCTCGTGTGATATAAATAAGGCTCATTGTGCACGGCTCACTCCCATGGTTAGCCCTAGTTTTTTTTGCTTAGATGCAACTTGTCATCGTTGTTGATACATGTATTTTGTTACCTATGGAGAATTTCTCTCTCGAGAGTGACAATGTCCTCAAGCCTACTCTAGATTCCTTCGTCACAGTCTAGTGGGTGGTGGTACCTAACACTTGCTGCCTGAACGTGATGTTATGCTATTTTTCATCAATATATCTGCAGGATGACCTATTGCTAGGTTTGTGACCGAATCAATTAGGATAACAACATGCATTCAAATAACATAAGAACACCAATTTCTCCAAGTAAAATGCTACATTACAAGCAATATGGTTTTAGTTTTCTAATTCTATATGATTCTTGTTCTCGTGCTCTGTCTAATCTTGTGGTTTTAAAACATATTCACTAACTTGTCCTAATAAAACATGCTAATGTTAAATGCAATTGTTTGTTATTGCATGTATGACAATTTAATTACAACACTGTTAGAGAAATAAATTTTTACTTTTGTTATTCACATGCTTAGACAAGAATTTGTATGTTCTAAGGTTGAAAAGTTGGGTATGCTTGAGATGTTCAGAATTGGCAACTATGGATATATGAAAATATGGATAATTATCTCGCTTACCATGATTGGCGTAGTTGAGTTTGTGGAACAAGATTCCCATGTGTTAAGAAACTGACTCTAAAATTTCTAAGAAAACTTTGAGTGGAAGGAGAAGGATTATGTGCAGAGGATGCATCCTATTTGGTTTGTCTGATATCATGTTTGACGTATACAGTTCTCCTAATGACACAACTGTGGTGGCTCTATGGTGGTTGAGGGGGTTGCATAAGAAATATCATGTTGAGGACTGAGGTTATAAATAGTATTCTACTTTTAATTTTCTAAAATTTCATATTGTATGAGGAGGCCTATTTTTTTAACATACACATGAGTTTCAACTCTTGTATTGGTCTTAAGGAACATGATATAAAGATACCAAATACATTTATTGTGATGTCAAGATACCAAGTAAATTTATTGTGAAGTCAATCATCGAAAAGTTTTCCAAGTCTTGGGAGGCCTTTGGCTTGGATATGAAGTAAAAGAAGATAAAACTTCCCCTTCATGAACTTATGATTGATATCTTAATAGAAGAAGAATATCATGACTACTTACTTGCACCTTGATGATGGGTATGTATCTAATAAATTTGAAATACTTCATGTTTTTTAACCTGTTGTATTGTATTGGAGACACTAGGACTAATGTGCATGTATGTATTAATAAATCCTTGTTTGTATCTTATCATGTCTTTTCATGCATATGTGTGACTTTCAACAATTCCATTTCTGTAGATTTTAAAGGAAAAGAATAGATGGATATGTTGTTTCCCTCCAGAAAGGATATAATGCTTCACACAATTAGACATGTTCTGACGTTGTTGTAATATTACTAGTGGTGAAATTTCAGTTAGACAAGGTAATTATGACTAGATTAGAAGTGTAATAAAGCAATTGCTACATGAGTTCGTGATGGTTTACTTTGTGGAAGGATATTTACGTGGTTGGAAGAATTTATCCAAGATTCATGTTAACTGCTTTCAGATTCAATTGTGGATTTATATGATAATTTGGTTTGTATAAAATTTTTATTTACTTATGTATAACATGCACGTTTGGTAATTGTAACTATTTTGAGTTAAAAGAAACAATAGTCTCCCCCTCCCTCAAAGAGTATGCCAGAGCCCAAATGACTTCAAGGGTGGAAATACTATGCACAATGGGAGGTTCGAACCTGGGCCCCCGGGGAGGACCTATCATGCTCAAGTAATTGTAATATTAATTCAATGAGATATATAATGAATTTAGAGTTATTTCCTAAATAGGCCTTTGGTAAGAATAAGTGTGAAATCTATATGCATACCAAGTTTCCTAGAGGGCATTTTCATATTATGCATAGGAATTTTGATGTACTTGATTTAGTGCATAACGATATTTCTAACATCAATGAGATTGCTACTAGGGATCTCAAGCATTAGTTTTAAACCTTTATTGGTGACCATGGTAAATGTTGTTGCATTTATTTGTTGAAAAGTAAAGATGAAGTGTTACATAAATTTAATTTTTTGTAAAGAAGTAGAGACTCAAACTATCAAGGTGCTCAAACAATTAAGACATGATTGGTGTACAAAGTACACCTCAAACATGTTCCTATAACTTTATCAATTCCATGCTATAGTACATGAGGTGATTGCTCCATATTCACCTCAGTTCAATTGGACTTCTAAAGTAAAAGAAAAACTAGACCCTAATAGACATTGTAATAAATTTCTTTAGAGTCCTTATCTACCTAAATTTATGCGGAGGGAAGCTTTATATGAATCTTGCCATATTCTCAATAGAGTTCTCCATAAACGTAAAGAATGTAGCTCATTTGAGATGTGGAGAGGCTGCAAGGCTAGTCTCAAGTATGTACAAGTGTGGAGGTGCCTTGCAAATGTATTTGTCCATAACACAAATGTCACCTCAACATACCAAATTTAGGGACATTTGGAGTTGCGACCGAAGAGGCAAAATTAAGAAAGTGCATACTTTCTATTGTATCTGAGAGAAATATGTACTTGACCTTCTTAAAGACATAGGGGAAATGGCTTTGTCGTTCTACTCAACTCACCTATTGATTTGTCTTTAATTCAATGGAAGCTGGTGACTTATTGGAAGATGTAGGGATGTATAAAAAATTTGGTTGGGAAATTTCTATTAGGTCGGTGGTCGATGATCTTCCTGTTTGGTAGTGATTTCATCTGCTAATAAAGAAATCAGGGTAAAAATGTTAGTTTCATATTTTTAGGTTATGTGAAAAGAAGTTATGCATATATATTTTTTATTATCAAATATGAAATCTCAGGCATAAATGTCAACATGGTATTGGAGCCCATTGATGTAACATTCTTTGAGGATGTTTTTCCCATGAGATATGGTGTGTCCAAGGAAGTTCCTCAAGAAGATCCATACACCATAGGTTCCATTCCTATACATGTGGAAATTATGAAAAATATGGGGGTGACATAGAACATACTATTTGTAAATTTAATGTTTTAAGGAAATAGTTGTAACAAGGATAACTAAACGACCTAGGAAATCCAAAGATTTTGCAAGATAGTTTTTCACTTCAAATATTGAGGATACTCATGTATCCTTCAAACAGGTTATTGATTCACTTGAAGCAAATTTTTGGAAGGAATTCATAATCGATGAAATCTATTCAATTCTCTGAAATGGAACTAAGGAATTGACAGATTTTCCTCCTAGTTGTTCTGTTGTTGGTCGTAAATTGAACTATAGAAGAAACTTATTGATGAGATAATAATAAATTATAAGGCTAAATTGGTTGGTAAGGGGTACACAAAAAGGGTCAGAATATAGGATTTTGATATATATATATATATTTCCATGTTTATGTATGACCATAAATCATGTAGTTATAGCATTATATTCCATTTATAATATATATATCTATCAAATGGATGTGAAAAAAATGTCTTACATGGTTATTTTCAAGAGGATATATATATATATATATATATATATATATATATATATATATATATATATATATATATATATATGTACATCTAACAACATGGGGGGTTTTTGTGGGCCATTGGAATGACTCCAATGTGTGTAAACTTTTTGAGTCTTTGTATGGCTTGAAACAAGCCCTTAAGCAATGACATGGGAAATTTGATTATGTGATATCATCTTTTAGTTTAATTTACAATTGTTTGATAGACGTGTTTACTAGAAAACCACCAATTATAGATTCATTGTCTTATGCTTATGTGTGGATAAATTCTATTTTTTGTGTTGATATAAAAGTAGTAAATGAGAAAAAAGTCATTTTTGTGTAGAAAATTGGAAATGAAATATATGAGTCTTTCTAATGTGATTTTAGAATTTAAAATTACTTGGTCTATTGGTAATATAATTGTCTTTCTGTAAGGAGTGGGGCCTGAGAGGGACCACTACTCACTTAAATTGAAGGAAATAATTGTAAAATACCCCAATAGATCACATCCCACAAAATAAAAGGCACTCAAATAATTGGGTTCACAATGTTTCTTTAAACATAATGATAACATGAACTTAGTTTTGTTGCAACGGAAATTTCAAATCTAACTCTTACATGATATTCTCAACAAAGTTCAACTATTAAGCTATAGATGGATTCTAACTAAAACTAAAGCTCAAACAACTCAGATCAGTTTGTGGGGGGTAACCTCTCCATCTCAAAAAGTCCTCAACTACTAGATTTGGCTACACCACCTAACTCCTAGTCCTTAGGTTGAACAATCTCTAGGTGGGTTTAAAGCAACACCCAAGGTAGGAGAAAACAAAAAGGAAAGGATGTCAGTGAAAGTTGAGTATGTGCAATAATTAATAACTAGACACTACTTTAGGAAGCTTAAAAGAATAGCATCAAATTAAAAGATGATCAAGAGAAATAAGTGCCAAGAGAAATATATCCGACCAAGAGATGAGCAATGCCTAACTAAAGCATATCAAATAGGGAATCTTGACTTTAAAAATTTTCTATTATTAATAATAAAATGAATTGTGTATGTAACAAACAAAGAATAAAGTTATTTCAAGAAGGGTTGAGACACCATTGAATATCAACCTAAAAAAATGGATGGAGATAGCACACCCTAGGTGGAAAAGTATGCCTCTATAAATAATGGGTGGAAAAGCACACCCTGGGCAGAAAAGCACGCCTCTGTAAAAAATGGGTGGAAAAGCACACTCTAGGCGGAAAAGTACGCCCCTGTAAATATGGTTGTATAGATGTACCACTACAAAAAATAAAGCTAGTATAATCATGTATATAAATAGGGAAATGCAAGTATAAGTTTAGTCCATGTGAAATAATAGGATGAGAACATCCAAAATAAATCATGTGGGCCAGATGATCCATAAGCATTATCAAAGAAATAAGAATTTTAATGATGGAAAAAGAATAACTTCTCATGTCTCATATGAGAAGGAATGTTTGATCATAATAATAGTGCCTAGGTAATAGAAAAGATGCACATACCTTAACTTGAGTTGTTAAATTAGATATTGAATCCTAGCCCACCAAGTCTAAATTGAACTCAACCTACATATAGGTATAGATCCATCACTTATGGTTTAGGTATATGTATTGAAAAACCTTAGAAAATCCAAATCCATCAGTAAAACCCTAGGTCGGGTCATGTTAAAGGCCTAATGATAAACTCAGAGTTTCTTAATGATATCTTGATCCAAAATCACAACTTTATTATGCAGGTGTTGTCTTTCATTATTTTAAGACCGCAACTAAAATCAAAACCCTAAAGCTCAAATCTTTGATAAAAACTTAGATTGATACATGATTAGATCTTAGGAGTTAGTAAATGGTTAATAATCATGGATGTGACTACAAGATCTAAATTTTATCTTTTAAAATATATCTTTAATTATTAATGTGATATTATAAATATTTAAGACCATAAAAATCAAACCTTTAGAACTTGTGATTCATGTGATGAAATCTATACCAAAATGTAGAGAAATTCTAAGGATTCTAAAACTTATTTTTCTGTAATTTTTGGATAAGCCGCAAGAAAGTTAGGAATTTTCAAAGTTTTGACCGATTAAAAATCACCTAAAATCCACGTTAGTGGATAGGACCCAATCAGCCAGTCAACTCTACTGGGTTGGACCAATTAAGGGCAGCCAACCGTCCTAGGCCCATGCCAGTAAGGCACCAACTCACCCAAGTGGAAAATAAAAATCGAGGGCGAAAGTTCCTAACTTCCCTCAGGTAAGAAAGAAAGGAAGAAGAGGGGCGTGGGAAAAAAATGAAAAAAATACTAGGGGAGTCATCCCTTTCCTTGCGTACCAGCCATGGCTGGGAGTCATGAAACTACATCCCAAGCTCATTTTAGGGAAAACTCATTGCAGTGTCAAGCCATTGATCTAAAGGTATAGCAACAAAGAACAAAGCTTCCTGAACTCACCTCTAGATGGAAATGAAGACTAGTGAAGCCAACTCTTTGTGAGAGGCACCACAAGTCTAAGAAGGAAAGTGGATTGGTGACAAACCAAAATGCGACCACAATAGAAATTGGCTTGAGGAGAAGATTGCTCGTGATGAGAAGATACCCTAGGAGAGGTTAAACTTATATAGGGTTCATCCCAAGGGATAGAATGAGGGTGGGGTTCGAGATCCTTAAGAGGAGAATTGGGAAAATATTTAATACTTGACAAAAACTCACAAATAAAGGGTTGGTCAGTGTGGAATTGAGTTACGAATCTATTAGCAAAGAAGATTCTAGAAAAGGTTGAGAATCAAGAGAGAAATCATGATTTTACCAAACACATAGTCGGCGGCCTATTTCCATTTACATTGCAAGGTAGGTGAAGAATCGCGAGCCATCCAATCGAGATCCTATGGCCATAAATTTGCACTAATTGTTCTTGTTCCCAAACCAAGTTTGACATTTAAATGAAATTCAAATAAAGTGAAAGGAAATCAATTTCTCTTTTTTCTCTTTCAATTTGGATGAGTAAATAACCTTCAAATAAAGTGAAATTTGGTGGGTAAGGTAATAAGGACCCAAAAAATCCAATTTTGGAGTCAAGTTTTCCTTTTGGAAAACCTTAATGTATGAAACTCCCAATTTGAGGAAAAATGTATTTTCTTTATATAAATGCATTCCTTTATTATTTCTTAACCAAATTTTGTGTGGAACTCTCCCTTAACCAAACCTATCCACATGAAAAATCTATAAGATTAATTTTAAAGTTAGATGCCTTAACTTGGCAATTTTACACAATCAATCCTAAAACTAACGAATAACCCCAATTTCTTGTATGAAGGCTTCAAATCTTTGTATTTTTGCATTTAAATTTCATAATTAAAGGATATTAACATCATAGAACACACCAATATAATAAGAAGGGTTCATCATAAAAGATTAAAGTAAAAAGGAGTTAAAGGTGATAATTACCTAAATTTGGGTATGTTACAACTCTCCTCCCTTAAAAAGGATTTCATCCCCAAAAACTCAAGTAAAGAGGGAAGGGTGAGTTTGTAACATTTCTTCTCTAAACTACCAAGTTGTTACCTCGAGACCATGATACTTTCATAAAATCTTCACTAGTTCAATATCCTTGTGCTTCAAGTGCTTCACTCGGGAGTCAAGAATCTTCATATGATATTCTTAATAAGTCAAGTCTCTAAGAATCTTTATGGGCTCGATAGATAACACATGGGATGGATCCTTCACATATTTCTTTAGTATGGACACATGGAAAACATTATGGATTTTATCATAAGAAGGTGGTAGAGCCAAACAATAAGCACTCTCCCCAATCTTATTCTGAACTTGAAAGGGTCCTGATGCGAGGATTTTGAGTCACTTTTATAGGCTAGTTTCACATTCGTTTTATGCATTTATTTGTCATATTTGTGGTTAATATCACATGATTCACTTTCCTTAGTATATGATCTTAAAATGCATCAAATTTACCTTGTTTCACCTTATTTGGTATCAATGATCATATTTATCGGACTTGATTGGTGTTCTTTTTGTTGTTTCAGGGAATTCACATATCTGAGGCTGTTGATACCGTCGATGACCGTCGATGCCATCGACATGTCCATAGCAACAAGCCGGAAAATGACCAGAATCGGTCGATACCATCTACACAAAGTCGATGGTATTAAGATCGCCCTAGCAGAATGAGCTTTTAGCGACGGATTCCATAGCAGAAGCGACGTCTAAGGTGTCGATACCATCGACCCATAGTTGATGCTATCGAGATTACATCAGCGTGCCAAAGATCAACAAGTTGATACCATCGACACCACCGTCGATGGTATCGAGCCATATTCATAGAGGATTCCAAAAACTGAAGAAGTGTAGCTACCCTAAGGAGTCGATACCATCGACATCACATCGATAGTATCGACACCACCATATCAGGAAAACACTCAGGACGATCTTAATCGTACATCTGTAATCTTTTGGTGGCCATAGGTGATACCTAGACCTAAGAAATATGGCCCAAGCCGTATTACCATGTCATTAGCTGCCAGACAAGTCTCAAGAAGGAGAGGAGAGAAGAACGAAGCCGAGAGCTACACCCTGATCATTCCGAGAGCCGCAGAAGACGTTTTCCACCACCGGAAGGCTGTAGAATGTTCACCTCACGCCAAGGAACGCCCAGATCTTCTCCATTTAGGGGTTACACAACATCTATCCATATTTTCTCCATGTTTCCTCCTTTTCTCATGTTGTTTTTTGTTGAGATGAACATGCGGGGCTAATCCCCTTTATCTTTAGGACCGGGAGTAGCCCGGGTAATCATTGTATGACAGTTTTGACATAGTTATCATAATTTGTCTCTAAAATCCATGGTATGATTTCATTTTCTCCATTATATCATTATGATTGATCACCCTAATGATAATCTAATGCCTTTAATTACTTTGAAAGAAGAATTAATAGTTGAAAAGAGACGAATATCACATTAACTAATAAATCCTTTGAACAAGGTGATGTACAGTTAATGGTGGAAACCCAGAGTGTGATCTTCATGCACTTGATTTAGGGTATAGGTTACTACTACCGTGGAACCGACCTAGATTTAGGTAGTGAATTGTATCATGACAACGAACAATTCTGACCACACGCCACTACCCAGAATAGGAGACAAATTAGGTCATTTTTGTAGGAAATAGTACAACGAGAACTTGTGGTGAAACCGCAATCCTAAAGATTCCATCTTTAATTGATTAAACCAACCATTTAATCGATTGTTTTGCTTTCTTTTATTTTTCTTTTCTTTTTCAATCAACTATCAAACCATTTTAATCGGTCTAGCTGATTGCGAACAGTTAGTAGTAGTCTACTAAAAATCCGTTCCCTGAGTTCGACTCGGGCTTCACAAAGGTCTATATTACATTGACGCATGCACTTGCGTTATACACACTGTAAAATTCATGTCAAGTTTTTGGCGCCGTTGTCGGGGAGCGGAAATTTTCAGCACTACGAGGGCTGCCAGTGGCCACTCTAGGCCACATTTTTGAAAATTTTAAATTTTGGAAATTAATTGTCTATCTTTTATAATCCGTAATCATATAGCACTGTGCCTAATTAAATTTATTACTGTGCAGGTACTAGTGCATGGTGAGTACGTGTAGCACATACTACACACAGTCATCGCCAGAGGTCCCATTTTTGGGATCAGACTACGAGGAAAACGACACCCAAAATCAACTCGAGAACGAGAATTCAGATTCTGAACCTAAAGCAATGGCTGAGGAACAAACAATTTGGGAGAAAATCAAGACATCATCCTCTTCTGCATCTAAGGGGCCAATCAAGAGGCTAGCCATCAACATTCCTAACTACAAAATTGACCCATGCCTAATCAATTTGGTCAAGTCTAATGCGTTTCACGGGCTAAAAAATGAAGATCCTGTGACCCACATAAGCCAGTTCATGGAGAACTGTGATATGGTCAAGATAGACCGGTTTCCACAAGAGATGCTCTACTTGAAGTTATTTCCCAGTTCTCTAGAGGGAAATGCTCGAGAATGGCTGCACAATCTGGATGACGAATACATTGAATCTTGGGATCACATGGTTGAGGTGTTCTTTTCACCTGAAAAGATGAACGATCTAGTGAGGAAGATACACAACTTCAGCCAGTGAGCCGGTGAAACTTATTCTGAAACTTGGGAGCGCTTCCAGATAATGCTGAGGAAGTGTCCACATCACGGCTTAGACAAGGAGAAGCAAGCTAAAATTTTCTACTTTGCCTTAAATGAACATGATAGGAGCAATTTGGACTCAGTAGGTTCTGGTTTCTTTTTAAACAACACAGACACAATGTGCTGGGAGATTCTAAGGAACATGTCTAAAAAGCAGTCTTGGGGTGAAAGAGATGCACCCGAGCAGGTGTAGTCTTGGGGTGAAAGAGATGCACCCGAGCAGGTCGGCGTGACACATGAAGCAAAGACCATCAAAGTGCTTAATGAAAAGATGGATCTTATAACCAAGAATCTCCTAGAGAAAGAGGACAATGGGTTTTATGATGAAGCACATGCAAAGTATATGCTTCAATAGGGATATAGAAATAACAATTATGATTGGAGGAAGGAACAAAATTTTCAAAAGCCACAACCTAGCCTAGAGGAAAAGAACAATGAATTTCTTAGTCAGGTGGTGAAGCAAAATCAAGAATTGATGGGATCACTCGCCAAGACAGTACAATCACACGGTGAGCACTTGAACCAGTTTGGGCAGCAGATACAGAGCCAGGGTGTACAACTGAGGATACTAGAGATGTCCATAACCCAAATTGCAACTGAGGTGGCTGCCATGAAGCAAATCATTCAACAAAAACCAATTGGGAATGCAGAGGCTGCTCAAGTACATCATCAAGTGAAGTATATATCTGTGATTAAGGAGACATAGACACCAGTGGGGGAGGTCCATGAAAAGGGCAAAATGCATTTTGAAACGGAGGCTAAACCCAGTGTGCCATACCCCCGTAGCTTATATGGACTTCTAGGAGGATGTCGCCCGTTCAACAAATCCCACCAAGAACCCATTACAATCGTGCCCACACCTAGGCAAGAGGAGCAGGTGAAGGCCATACTTCGCAGTGGAGATACTACCACCGAGAAGGATGAGCAGCCATGAGCCACACCAACTGCGAATGACATGCCAAAGCCTATGCCAGAGGGTGACATTGAAGCAAGCTGAGGGGAGGAGACCCCAAATAGCCAATATGTGGCACTGCACAAGCGCATAAAGGTGCCAAGCGTGCCATTCCCAGATAGTCTAAAGCCGAGGAAAGAGCAAAGGCACTATAAGAAATTGCCAATTGAATCATTAGAGACATCCCTTGACAACCCAGGTTAAAGGTATCTTTATGTCTAGCCTAAGATGTTAAAGTAGGGTGCTTGTTGGAAGGAAACCCAACCATCGGTAGTTCACATTTTTCTAGTTATTTTATTTTCTATCGTGTTTTCAAGTTAGTTTTGGTTAATTTCATTTTTAGTGTAAAAATGATACCCTAATAAATTTGCTCAGTGTGCAGTACTGATAGAAAGTCGATACCATCGATCATAGCGTCGATGGTAGCGACGTGGGTGCAGGAAAGAGGCTACAGAATTTTTTTTGAGTCGATACCATCGACGACCTCGTCGATGGTATCGACCTACCATCCGTGACATCAGAAAAAAGAGAGTGCCAGATTGATAGTATCGACCAAGAAGTCGATGCTCGCGAGATCCCTAAAGATTTTTAGAGAAATCCGTCTCAGTAAAGTCGATACCATCGACATCCCTGTCGATGGTATCGACCCGACAACAGTGAGGAAGCGGCGCCCGACCCTCACGAGGGTAATTGAAACAGAAAAGGTCGATACCATCGACCACCTGTCGATGGTATCGACGTGACACGTCACCAATCCGCGAGAAGATACCAATGGAGTCCACTAAATCAAGAAGTCGATCCGTGGGATGGGTCGATATCATTGAACCCATTCGATAGTATCGACACGTCACCTATCCGGGCCCCCACATCCAGTAATTGACACCCCATCGATGGTATCGACGGAGCGACAGTGGCACCGATTTCAGTTATAAAAGGAGGGATAGTTTTTCTTTTCTACTCACACCTTCAGAGCCAATCCCCTCAACCCTTACGCTGAGCATTACCGAGCAACCGGAAATCCACAGTACCTGCCACCTGAGCAGTAGACGATATCACTGTTCCACCGGCTGAGATGGTTTTTGACTATGAGGCCATTGTCAAATTCAAGCTTAAGGAGGGAGATGGAACAATTTCTATCTTTTATTTCCTTTTCTTGTTATGAATTTTCTTAGTTTTTAGGATCCACATGCTATCTAGTGTATCTGTGGATGTCTAATGTTAATGTGTCATAATTAAAAACTTGTTCAGAATTTGCAACTTGAATTTATTTGGAATTGAGCACACAACTTATGAAAATAATTGAGTTTGTCAACTTTAAAACATAAGATCATAACTGTACATCCTTATGATTCAAGAAATGTGGACGGACATGGATGTTGAGCCTAAACTGACCAAACGGTAATGGGACTTTAATCAAAAGTGAGAGAGAGAAACCCTTTGATTGATTGTTATACATGTCAGTAAGGAGGGACATATAATATTTGCCGAAGGTTCTGTCAATTAGTCTTGTGATCTATCCACCTCATTTTATTCACATTCCACCATAAGAACTGGGAGCACATTGCAATTTTCATTTCTTGATTGCATGTCATCTGGATAGGATTGCATTATTGCTAGATTTTGCATTAAAAAATGGAAAATGAAAGAAAAACTTATAGATGAATCATGCATGCACACATTCTCAAGTGCATGTCTTTATAGTGGCGTAAGTACTTTCATGTAGTTGCATTTTGCATATTTTTGAGCATATAGGACATTATGTGCCATATTTCTTCTGAAAAATAAGAAAAGCAGAAAATTTGTTCTATACCCTCTAAAAAGTAAGTTGGAATGCTTCAATGATAGTAGTTATGTGAAAATAAGCTGAAAAAAAAGAATGAAGAAAATAATATGATGAATGTTCTTGTAGTCAATTGTAAGATGAGGGTTTGAAAAAAAAAGAATAAAGTGAAATTAGAGGGAGAAAAGAACTTATTTCACCTGCATAAGAGGAAGAATGAGCACATGTTGTAGTTTGTAGAAATTCTATCTCACGTTGAGATGGAATAGTAAGAACATGCATCATTCCACCCAAAATGTAGGCATTAGGTCATGTTCATATGTATATGCATCATTTAGGTCATTTTTGTTGATTTTGCATGCTAAAACTGTCTTGTGCTTTCATTTCTTCCACAACCGCCCATTTCATCCACCCGTTGCTCAGAATGGTAGGCCACCAATGACTATCTCCTCATTCTTGAATATACAGAGATCTGCTTCCATGTATATGGTAGTTAGTACACGAGCAACGTAGATAGGAGATCACAAGATGCACCAAGCCTAAACCGGAGGAATTTATTATCTTAACTACCTTATTTGATAGTGTACGTCGATCAGGGGGTGGGCATCTCTTATGGAAGATTATTGTCACCTTAGGGTAGTTATCGTTCTGTGGTTGGTAAAGGCCGGTATGCGAATGATAGGTGGGAATCATATAGAGATGTCTTTTATGCTAACATGTTCTTTAGTTGACTTTCACAATGTTATTCTATAGTTTTGTTGCTCAAGGACGAGCAAGTTCAAGCTTAGGAGAGTTTGATGTGAGGATTTTGAGTCACTTTTATAGGCTACTTTCACATTCATTTTATGCATTTATTAGTCATATTTGTGGTTAATATCGCATGATTCACTCTCCTTAGTCTATGATCTTAAAATGCATCAAATTTACCTTATTTCACCTTATTTGGTGTCAATGATCATATTTATCGTACTTGATTGGTGTTATTTTTGTTGTTTCAAGGAATTCACATATCTGAGGCCGTCGATACCATCGACGGTCATCGATGCCATCGACATGGCCACAACAACAAGCTGGAAAATGACCAGAACCAGTCGATACCATCGACACAAAGTCGATGGTATCGAGATCGCCCCAGCAGAATGAGCTTTTAGTGACGGATTCCATAGCAGAAGCGAAGTCTAAGGTGTCGATACCATCGACCCATAGTCGATGCTATTGAGATTACATCAGTGTGCCAAAGATCAGCAAGTCGATACTATCAACACCACCGTCGATGGTATCGAGCCATCTTCAGAGAGGATGCCAGAAATTGAAGAAGTGTCGCTACCCCAAGGAGTCGATACCATCGACATCACGTCGATAGTATCGACACCACCCGATCAAGAAAACACTCAGGATGATCTTAATCGTACGACTGCGATCTTTTGGTGTCCATAGGTGATACCTAGACCTAAGAAGGACAACCCAAGCCATATTATCACATCATTAGCCGCCGAACAAGTCTCAAGAAGGAGAGGAGAGAGGAACGAAACTGAGAGCTATGCCCCGATCGTTTTGAGAGCCGCAGAAGATGTTTTCCACCTCCGAAAGGCTGTAGAACGTTCACCCCATGCCAAGGAATGCCCAGATCTTCTCCGTTCAGGGGTTACATAACATCTATGCACACTTTCTCCATGTTTCCTCCTTTTCTCATGTTGTTTTCCATTGAGATGAACATGCAGGGCTAATCCCCTTTATCTTTAGGACCGGGAGTAGCCCGGGTAATCATTGTATGATAGTTTTGACATAGTTATCATAATGTGTCTCTTAAATCCATGGTATGATTTTGTTTTATCCATTATATCATTATGATTGATCACCCTAATGATAATCTAATACCTTTAATTACTTTGAAAGAAGAATTATATGATTGAAAAGAGACGAATATCACATTAACTAATAAATACTTTGAACAAGGTGATGTACAGTTAATGGTGGAAACCAAAAGTGTGATATTCATGCACCTAATTTAGGGTATATGTTACTACTACCGTGGAACCAACCTAGATTTAGGTAGTGAATTGTATCGCGACAACGAACAATTCTGACTATAGGCCACTACCCAGAATAGGAGACAAATTAAGACATTTGTATAGGAAATAGTACAACGAGAACCTGTGGTGAAACTGCAATCCTAAAGATTCTATCTTTAATTGATTAAACCAACCATTTAATCGATTGTTTTCCTTTCTTTTATTTTTCTTTTCTTTTTCAATCAACTCTCAAACCATTTTAATCGGTCTAGATGATTGCGAACAATTAGTAGTAGTCTACTAAAAATCCATTCCCTGAGTTTGACTCAGGCCTCACAAAGGTCTATATTACATTGACGCATGCACTTGTGTTATATGCATGGTAAAATTCGTGTTAGGTCCCACATAATGAGGATTGATCTTTCCTTTTACCTTAGATCTTGTAATAAGTTGAAGGTTTTATTTTCAAGACAACATAATCTCTGACCAGAAAGTTCACATCCATCCTCTTTTTATTAGCATACATCTTCTAACGATTATGTTCTACTTCCATATGTTTCTTTATCAGAACAATCTTGTCCTTCATTAATTGCATGTCATTAGTCTTTCCCAGAGTATGCTCACCCACATCATCCCAGTGTAAGGGTGAACAAGAAGGTCTTCCATACAAAGATTCAAAGGGTGGCATACCTATGATCGCTTGATAACTGTTATTGTAGGAAAACTCAACTAAAGGGAGATATTTATCCCAAAATCCTCCCCAGTCCATCCCACAAGCTTGTAAGAGACCTTTGAGAATCTAGACTTTCCTTTCAGATTGACCGTCGGTCTGGGGATGGTAAATGTACTGAAACATAAATCTGAACCCATCTCTTCTTGAATCTGCCTCCACATGCAAGAAGTAAACTTATGATCTTTATCTGACACAATAGACTTTGGCACACCATGCAGTGGCACAATCTAGTCCACATAAATTTGTGCCATGTATGGAACCTTATATGTGATTTTAAAAGGCAAGAAATGAGTAGATTTAGTTAGGCGATCTATCACAACCCAGACAACATCATAACCACCTCTAGACTTTGGAAATCCTATCACAAAATCTATCGCCATATTTTCCCATTTCCACTCAGGTATTAGTTGCAAAAGTCCACCAGGACTTTAATGTTCAACTTTACTTGTTGTCAGGTCAAATATCTTTCAATGAAGGTGTGATGTTCTTCTTCATATTTTTCCACTAAAAACTTCTCTATAGATCTTTGTACATATTTGTGGTGCCAGGGTGAATCATATACTTCAAACCATGAGTCTCACTCAACACCTTTTGTCTCTAATCATCCACATCTGGTATCCATAACCAGTGACAAAAATGTATTGCACCATCAATACCAATAGAGAAATAATATTGTGGTCTTCACATCATGGCCTTCATCTCCCCAAGGCCAAGACTAGCTGCTTGTGTCGCTATAACCTTAGAGATCCAAGACAAAGTAACTGAGATACTTTCCATGTGCACATGCATTTTATCTATGACAACAACATCTACATTATCCTTTTAACTCAGGTCTCCATCTAGAAACATGTTCCATGCTTTTCCATACAAAACTATGAAAAGATGCACAAACAACATACTTCCTACGACTAAGAGCATCAACAACTACATTGTCTTTTCCAGGATAATACGTGATCATAAAATCATAATCCTTCAAAAATTCCATCCAATATATTTGTCTCAGATTCAAGTCCTTTTGCATCATAAGGTAGCAAAGACTTTTATGAACTGAGAAAACTTTAAATTGCACACTGTACATATAGTGCCTCCAAATCTTGAGAGAATGCATAATAGATGCAAGTTCAAGGTCATGGGTCAACCCATTTTCTTCATTCGGCTTCAACTAGAGGGAAACATAGGTGGTAAACCATCCTTCTTGCATAAGAACACAACCTAAGACTTGCTTAGATGCATAAATGAAGATAACGTAAGACTTTCCTTCTACATATAAGGCCAATACATGCGTAGATGTCAAACAATACTTCAACTCTAGAAAATGCTTTTCACATTCTGGAGATCAAATAAACTTGGTGTCCTTGCGAGTCAACTTAGTTAGAGGATTAGATAACTTAGAAAAGTTCTTGATAAACCATCTATAATAACCCGTGAGGCCCAAGAAACTTCGTATCTCAAAGGGAATGTTTGGAGGTTTCCACTTAGTCACAACTTCAACTTTTACTGGATCCACAACTATGTGGCCTGCTAATATCACGTGGCCTAAGAAATCACTTCCTTTATCCAGATTTCACACTTTGAAAACTTTGCATACAGTTGGTTTTCACGAAGTGTCTACAAGAAATTCCGCAAATGTTCCTGATGTTCGTCCTTTGTTTTGGATTAGATGAGAACGTCATCAATGAACACTACCACAAAGTCATCAAGATACAGACAAAAAACCTAATTCATTAAGTCCATAAAAGTGACATGGGCATTAGCTAACCTGAAGGGCATCAGTGGAACTTGTAGTGCCCATAGAGAGTACGAAAGGGAATTTTTGGTATGTATTCATCTTTTACCCGCATTTGATAGTAATCACTTCACAAGTCCATCTTAATGAAAACTATAGCAAACTTCAACTGATCAAACATATCATCACTATGGGGTAGAGGATATAGGTTCTTCACTGTCACTTGATTCATCATTCTGTAATCCATACACATCCTCAAAGAACCATCCTTTTTCTTTACAAACAGAACACAAGCTCCCTATGGAGAGACACTGGGATAAACAAACCCCATGTCAAGAAGTTCTTATAGTTGTTTCTTAAGTTCTGCAAGTTCTACGGGTGCCATACAATAGGGTGGTTTTTATATGGGGGTGGTACCTAGTACAAGATTGATGGTGAACTCGACCTATCAAGAAGGGGGAATACCATGTAAATCTTTTGGAAACACATCAGGGGAGTCTCAAAACACTTCAATATTTTCTAACCAAGGTGGTGAAGGGTCCAAGACAACGGAGGCCAAATAAGCACACCATCCATGGGAGATAAGTTTTTTTAGCTTTCATGGTCGATATGATGAATTTCCTATCTTCACATTTTCTACCTTTTATATGAAATCATTCACTGTCAGGGTGAAACAAACTAACCTTCTTCTCATCACAAAACAAGGCTACCTTAAACTCTTTCAACCAATCCATACCCAAAATGAGGTCGCAAGCCATCATGTCAAAAAGATGAACCTAGTTGTAAACATCTTTCCATATATACATAAATCTAGGGGTGGGATTTTCAAATAATAAGAGCATATCTTACCACTAGCGGTTTGAACGTCAAGAACGTAGCTCATATATGCAGGTTTTATGTCTAACATCTCATCAAAATTAGAAGATATAAAGGTATTTGAAGAACCACAATAAAACAAAGCTTTTATGGGTTGTAGATGGAGATAAACAATCCCTTGTATTACTTTAATATCATCACCGACATCAGCAACATCCATCACAAAAACATGTCCAACACGACTCTCTACTGGAGGATGTCGACCTTGTGAATTGTTGTTGTTATTGTTGTTTTTGGGAGGATGATTAGGGAAAGGCTAAGGCTGATTGGAAGGTTTCTGGGTAGGAACATGATGTTGCTATTGTTGACCTAGGTGTCGCACATTGCCCATATTTTGATAATGACTTAACCATTCCATTCATATGTATCTAACAAATCTATTTGAGACTGTTTCAGACATTAGGTACAAGAAAAGAATCACATTCAACTCAAAAGCTACTCATCCAGCACATGCAAAACATGTGACTTTTAACCGTTTTGTGAAATAGCCCTTATTGGCTTAGAACAATTGATGTAATCACTTATACTCATGTTTTGCATTGTAACTAAGATGGATAAAATTATTGGGACTCAAAAATCCATCATTTGTACAGTTTTACGAAAATTCCAAAATACCCATAACAGGGATTTTGTCGGCCGAATTCCAAACTCGGCCGATCCATATGTTCTGGAATTTTTGGTGCAATCGGCCGAGTTACAAACTCAGCCGATTCCTGTTCGGTCGAGTTTCTAAGTCAGGAAACTCGACCGATCCACTGATCGGTCCAAGATGAAAGTCGACCGATCAGCCGAGTTTCTCCAAGGGAACTCAACCGACAGTCTAACTTTCAGCCTTGTCTTTTAGTGGTTCGGCCGAGTTGCCTTTATTGAAACTCGGCCGATCAGACTGTACTGGAATGCAGAAAAAGCAATTCCAACCGTTGGAGGAGTAGGTGGGACTCAAAATAGATCCGTTGCAAGTTGTAAAACGGCTAGTTTGCGCCCCTTATCTCTCCCAACCTCAAAGGGACACCCTCAACTATAAATAGGACCTCTTGGACTTCATTCCAAGGTTGCTCATTCACATATGCTTGGTCCTAGCCTTAGTTGAGTGGTTTCTAATCCTTTGAGCCCCTTTCTCTCTCTACCTTCAAAGAAAAATCGTGAGTATGAGTGAGTTAGGATCCCATGTATGAGAGCTATCATTTGTAATGTTGTAAAGCTCTCCTTTCTACTTCTCCCATCTCCATTCCCTATGAAGATTGCTTGAAGATTCTTCTCTGAGTGAAAGAGAAGAAGGTTGCTGTTCTTCCCCGAGTGAAGGAGAAGAAGGCTAGCTGCTCCAGGCCTCCGAGTGAAGGAGGAAGGTGCTAAAGCTCTCCAAGAGAAGGAGAGGTGCAAGGCAAAGCTCAAGCAAGATGGGTAATTCCTGCAAGGCCGAAGACTAGAGCAAGAGTGGGTAAGTCCTTTGAAGAAGGCTGAAGACTACTTACTGGTGGGTAAGTCCTTGGTGAGGTAGAAGATCTTGGCTTGATATATAAGTCCTTGGATGGTTGGTTGTTGTAGCTTGTAATCTTATTGTGTGATATATATAAGAGAACCAAGTTACATATCCTAGAGCCTAACCAACTCTAGGTAGTGGACTGACATTGCTCCTAAGTTTAGGACATGGAACCACTCTAAACCACCTGTCCAAGTGCATGCTATTCCTTGTCTCTTATCCTTGCTTTGTATGCTAGTTTAGGACATCAAATTGCTATTTTGGTTTAAGTTCTGCACTTAATATAATTTGGTGGTCTAATCACTTTTGTGAAGTTTGTGAAGCTCTATTCAACCCCCCCCCCTTCTAGAACCCATTGATCCAACAAGTGGTATCAGAGCAGGTCTTCTCCAAGCTACTTCAACAAGTAGGAGAAGATGGGCGATTCGGCTCTTGGGTCACTCAATCTTGAAGGAAGATTCTCCATGAGACCCCCGGTCTTCGACGGCACAAACTTCCTATACTGGAAGAGAAGGATGCAATTCTACATCCAAGGAGTGAGCTACAAGATGTGGAAGATAGTCCATCTCAAGTATGAAGAGCCAAAGGGGAACATCACCACATGGACGGAAGACGAGATGAAGCGTGCTCAACTCAATGCTAAAGTTGTGAGCATCATCTACGCCGCCCTTTCACCATCGGAGTTCAACCACATCTCTTCTTGGGACACGGCGCATGAGATTTGGCACAAGTTGTGTGTCACCTATGAAGGGACGGAGCAAGTCAAGGAGGCCAAAGTCTATATGCTTGGTGGCCTACTTGAGAACTTCAAGATGGGGAAGAATGAAAGAGTTGCGGACATGTACACAAGGTTAAACGTCATCTTGAACAGCCTTGCAGCCCTTGGGAGTGTCATGGATAGAGGTACAATCAATGCAAAGATCTTGAGATCTCTTCCAAAGAGATGGGAGCCAAAGGTCACTTCAATTGAAGAAGTCTACAAGCTGAGCGAGTTGTCAACCGAGGAGCTGGTTGGTAACCTCCAAGCACATGAACCTAGGCTCGACAAGCAAGAGGAAGAGGAGAAAAGAGAAGATAAGGAATCAAAGAAGATGAAGGACACAACCTTCAAAGCCCAAGTTGAAGAAATGGTCCGACAACAACAACTTGCCATGAAGTCTCCCTGCCCTTCCTCAAGTGAAGATGAAGGTGCAAATGATCATGAAGCCAACTACTCAAAAGGAAGACACTTCAAGAGCAAGCCCTCCTCCTCAACTCCTAGGTGCTACGAGTGTGGTCAAAAAGGCCACTACAAGAGTGACTGCCCAAAGGCCAAGAAGGGCTATCATAAGAGCAGCCACAAGAAGGATGACAAATACAAAAGAGAAGCCAAGTACAAGAAGAAGGACAAGAAGGAGAGACGATCCAAAGATGCAGCTCATGCGGCATGGGAGGAGTCTTCTACTTCAAGTTCCTCAAGATCCGAGGATGGAGAATGTCATCTTGCCCTCATGGCATCTACTAGTGAAGAAGTAATTGAGGTAAGTGAGGTAAGCAAGGTAAGTGATGAAAATTTACTTGAGTTATCTAAGGAAACTCTCATTGAAATGCTTAATGAATGTCAATCATCTTTTGCTAAATGTAAAGCTAAAAGGAAAAGATTAGGAAAGATAGTTGATGATCTTTATGCCAAGATTGATATTCTTGATAAAAATGAGAAATTACATCTTGATAGCATAGATTCCTTGCAAGGGAAATTTCTTGACCTTGAACTTCAATATAATGGAGTAGAGGTTGAGAATGGTACTTATCTTAAAACTATTGAAAATCTTAAGGTTGAGAACCAAAATTGCCTAGATGAGCTTGATGTTCTAAAAACTGAAAATGTTGAACTTAAGCTTATTGATGATGCTAGGAGAGATGAAGTTTACGCTTATCAAAGGGAAATTGTTGTTCTTAAATATGAAAATGCTAAATTGCTTGCTCAAACAAATGATTTATCTTCTAGACCTATCTTGCCTAGAAATGAAGTTGCTAACTTAAACTCTAGAAAAAGACTCTCTTCTTACTAAAGCCCTCTGCCTTGAGGCCGACCTTTTGCATACTAGAGAAGATCTTGCTAGATTATCTACTACCGTTATAAATCTTAGTGATGATAATGCTAAATTAAGATCTACTTTGCAAAGGTTTCTTTCGGGTAAGAAATCCCTAAATGATGTTCTAGAGCACTCTACCAAACAAGTTGGTACTAGTGGTCTAGGATACAATGAGACTACTCCAAAAGGTAAGAAGAAGAAGAAGGGTAAGAAAAAGAGTGTGGAAACTCCAATTTTCAATGGAGAGTCTTCCGGCTCTAAAAACCCCATGGTATGTATTCATTGCAAATGTGATGATCATTATTCTACCTATTGTCCTTACAAGCCCAAGGGGACCAACCCAAAGATGAAATGGGTCCCCAAGCTAACCCCGGACCCCAAAGTTTGAGTTGGGTTCCGACATCCTCTTTTCTTGCAGGTTAAAAAGAAATGGATTGTTGATAGTGGCTGCTCTAAGCATATGACTGGAGAAATCAGCCATTTCAACAAATTTGTGAAAAAGAAAGGAGGATCGGTAACCTTTGGGGACAACAAAAAGGGTAAGGTTATAGGTGAGGGTGATGTAGGCAATGAATTGTGCATTAAAAATGTATTGCTTGTTGATGGCCTACATCAAAATTTAATTAGTGTTAGCCAATTATGTGATAATGGTTATCTTGTGCTATTTACTTCTGTAGAATGCTTGCTTCTAGATTCCCTGTCCTACAATGTTATATATAAGGGAACTAGAAATGGTAATCTTTATGTGATTGTTCTCGATGCTCTTAAGCCCATACTAAATAGATGCTTAGTTGTGGATAAAAACGATCTTTTGCTTTGGCATCGTCGTTTGGGTCATGTGAACTTGCATCAAATGAAGAAACTGAACAAAAAGGACTTGGTTTGAGGACTTCCTAAATTGGATTTTGAAAAGGATGAGGAATGTCAACCTTGTACACAAGGGAAACAAACCAAACCCTCCTTCAAATCCAAAGGAGTCATGAGTACCAAGAGAGTTCTTGAGCTTCTTCATATTGATCTTTTCGGACCAATGAGAACACAAACGCTTCGCGGCTCCAAGTATTGTCTTGTTATTGTCGATGATTTTTCTAGATATACTTGGACTTTCTTTCTCATTTCTAAAAGCGATACTCTTGATGTTTTCTCGAGCTTTTGTAAATGAGTTGAAAACGAAGCTTCTTGCCATGTTGTTTCTATCCGTAGTGATCATGGGGGAGAGTTTGAAAATGATCTTTTTGAATGTTTTTGTGAAAAATCGGGTTATTTGCACAATTTCTCTTCTCCTCGCACACCCCAACAAAATGGAGTTGTTGAGAGGAAGAATAGATCACTGCAAGAGATGGCTAGGACCATTCTTCTTGAGTATGACACTCCTAAGAAGTTTTGGGCTGAAGCCGTTAGCACCTCATGTTTTGTGCAAAACTGAGTTTTCACACATCCGACTTTTAAGAAAACCCCCTATGAACTATGGCGTGGTAGGAAGCCGTCTATTGATTTCTTTCATGTTTTTGGATGTCCTTGTTTTGTTTTAAACACCAAGGATTCTCTTGACAAGTTTGATCCGAAATCTTACAAGGCTTTCTTCCTAGGCTATAGCACTACTAGCAGGGCTTTTAGAGTATTTAACATTGAACTATCTAAAATTGAAGAATCTATAAATGTTAAATTTATTGAAACTAACCATGTTATTGGCAAGCATATTGGTGATGATGATGTTGCAGATGAAATCATTCCTATATTAAAAGATCTCAACGTCAACGACAAAGGTAAGCAGGTTGAAGAAGAAGAAAAAGAAGAAGAAAAGAAGGATCCCACTCCCCGCTTTGCAAAGAATCACCCCAAGGAGTTGATCATTGGCAATCCGTTTGAGAGAGTGAGGACACAAGCTGCTCACAACAAAGAACAAGCAGATAGTGCCTTCATCTCCCAACTGGAGCCAAAGAACATCAAAGAGGCCCTTGGTGATGATGAGTGGATCCTTGCCATGCAAGAAGAGCTTGAGCAATTTGAGAAGAACCGTGTGTGGACCTTAGTGCCAAGACCAAATGATAGAAAGATCATTGGTACCAAATGGGTCTACCACAACAAGCTTGATGAGCAAGGAAAAGTGGTAAGGAACAAAGCAAGGTTAGTAGCACAAGGTTACAATCAACAAGAAGGTATTGATTTTGATGAAACCTATGCTCCTGTTGCTAGATTAGAATCTATCCGTATGCTACTTGCTTTTGATAGTTATAAAAATTTCTTGCTTTATCAAATGGATGTTAAAAGTGCGTTTTTAAATGGTACAATCGAGGAGGAAGTATATGTTGCTCAACCTCCAGGCTTTGAAAATGATAAGTTACCCAATCATGTATACTTCTTGCAAAAAGCTCTCTACGGACTCAAACAAGCACCTCGAGCTTGGTATGAGAAACTAAAGAACTTTTTGTTAGTTAACGGGTATATCATGGGCAAAGTTGATTGTACTTTATTTCTAAAACACACTTCTACCCATTTTCTCATAATTCAAATATATGTTGATGATATTATATTTGGCGGAACTGACCTTGATCTTTGCAAGGAGTTTAGCTCTCTTATGCAGAGTGAATTTGAAATGAGCATGATGGGTGAGCTGACCTTCTTCCTCGGCTTTCAAATCAAACAAACAAAGGAAGGAAACTTCATCAACCAAGGCAAATACACAACTGAACTACTCAAACGCTTTGGGATGGAGAACATGAAGCCGATGGATACACCCATGTCAAACACCGCAAAACTCGACAAGGATGAAGAAGGTGAAAAGGTAGATGAGAAGCTCTATAGAGGTATGATCGGAAGTTTACTTTATTTAACTGCCTCTAGACCTGATATAATGTTTAGTGTTGGCTTGTGTGCTCGCTTTCAATCAAGCCCTAGGAAATCACATCTTATTGCTGTCAAGAGGATTTTGAGGTACTTAGCCAAAACTCCAAATTTTGGACTATGGTACCCTAAGTCAAGGGACTTTACTCTTGTGGCATATAGTGATGCTGACTACGCAGGCTGCTTGATTGATAGAAAGTGCACAAGTGGCACTTGCTTCCTCTTGGGACCATGCTTGGTGTCTTGGTTCTCCAAGAAACAGAGCACAGTGGCATTATCAACTACCGAAGCTAAGTACATTGCAGCCGGAAGTTGTTGTGCCCAGGTCCTATGGATGAAGCAAATGCTCCAAGACTTTAACATTCATTTTGATGCTTCTCCTATTTTCTGTGATAATACTAGTGCAATCAATCTTTCTTATAATCCGATATTGCATAGTAGAGCTAAACACATAGAAGTTCGCCATCATTTTCTCCGTGACCACATTGTTAAAAAGGATATTTATATCACACATGTGGATACGGAAAATCAGTTGGCCGATATCTTCACTAAACCTCTTGCTAGAGAACAATTTAATTTTATTAGATCAAAATTGCTCATAATTTCTCTTGATGATATTGATTTGCTCTCTAATTAGTTGGTTACATCTTATATGTGTTGCTCTTGCTTTACATGCTTTAATTGCTCAAGATGCTTGTTTTTGCTAAAATTTCTCTAGTTTCTGTCTCTTTTTCGGGCTTTTTCTCGCAAATCGGGTTTTAATCGACAAATAGTACCCTATGATGATGGGAATGTGCCTAAATATCCTTAATATACAAACTAGACCAAAAAGAAATTTTTGCATTCAGTCATTTGAGGCTAGGGCTAGATTTTCAGTTTTCCCTCTTCAGGGTTTTGGTCGGCCGAGTTTCAAACTCGTCCGATCGGTCGGGCTTCAGGGTGCTTGTGCGCTCGATCGGCCGAGTTTCCATTTCCCAAACTCGACCGATCGGCGGCAGACCAGTTTTATATATATAGGAATCGGCCGACTTTCTCCCTCTCCACTAGAGAAAAGTCGACCGAACCCTAGCCGTAACACCCGCCCCTCTCTAACCCTGGCCCTCTCTCCTCTCGTTCCGGCTGATTTCACCTCCGATCGACCTTGCCTCTTCGTTCTTGCTGTTCTCGGGGTTTCGTCTGCCTAGTATTCTCCACGAGCTCGGCTCTCTTTCCTCTATCTCATCTCCATGAGGTCCCAACGACGGAAGAGAGCTGTCCCTTCCCCTGCTCAGGCGACCCCTCTTGCTCCAAGGTATATTGTGTTCAAAAATCTCTCTTTTATTGATCAAGCTGCTGTTACTAGATATCAAGAGCTCCTTCCTCGCACTCCCTTTCCTTTTCGAGCTCTCCATCAACCTAACAGCTTTCACGCTGACCTTTATGAAGCTTGTCAAATCCTTCGAACTCATCACCTTGATCCGTTTTGCATAGAAGATGCCCGCTTCCACAATTTGAAATATAGTTCCAAAGCTGTCTATGAGTTCTACGCCAATTTGCGTTGGAACTATGACTCTTTGGTCCCATCTGCGGACACTTCTATTGTGTTGACGTCCATGATTGCCAGTCAACCATTCCATATCACTGAGCGTTCTTTCAATCTCTATCTTCATGGAAATGTTGGTACGGCATCATGGATCGCTGACTATCCTCAATATCTTGATCTTCTCTACCCCGATGACGTGTATAAGGCAATTGAGGTTGACTTGACTGACATTCATAAATTTCTCAAGCGACCCAACTTTCCCTATACAAAAAGGGGTACTCTGCCTTCCTCAGCCCTTTCTGCTCCTCGCCGCGTCTTGGCGTTTATCTTGAGCTGCAATGTCCATCCTAAGAAGAATCAAACGGACATTGCTGAGAATACGGCTGTTATGATGTATCTTTTGCTGAAGAATCAAGGAGTCAAATGGGCACGTTATATCCTCCATCATATGACCTGTTTTGACTCCGGAAAGAACACAAAGGGCACTCATCTTCCCTATCCTGCCCTCATCTGTGGTCTTTTCCAGCATGCCACTGGTAAAAACCTCTTTGCCGATTTCCTCTACCGACCTGATCGCAAAGGCGTTTATATCAGTGAGACCACTCTTCTGAAGAGTGTTCCTACCCCTGGTGCATCATCTTCCTCTACTGCACCTCCACCTTCCTCAGCTGCACCTCCACCCTCCTCAGCTGCACCTCCACCATCCTCAGCTGCACCTCCTCCACCTGAGCCTTCCTTCCAACCTCCTCCCCAGCCTGCTTTTGCTGATTTCCATGTTTCAAATGAGGCCCTCATGGGGTATCTCATGCACCAGCAAGCGTACAACATGCAGGTCCAAAAACACCTTCATCAGGATCTTTGCCACATCATGTCCTCCATGCATATATCCTGCCCTCAGCCTTATCCCACCTACCAGCCTTATCCCGGTGGTGACTACGCTTCCTACGCGTATAGTCAGTTTTACCCTGCTCCACCCTTCTCTGCTTCCGCTGAGCCCTCTGTAGGTGGACACCTTTCCCCGGTTCTGGCACTTCCAGGTGGTCGTCTGTCTGAGATTCTGGCCCAGTACACCTCTTATGCTCCTCCCCTTGAGGTTGCCTATGAGTTACATGCTCTAGGCATGTCTTGGTCCGAGCAGAGTGCTAGGTGGCCTGAGCGAGCTTCTGGTCCTCCAGATGAGGATATGCCTGACCAGGAGGATGCTAAGACTGATGCTGATGAAGACGATGAGGCTACTGCGACTGATGCTGATGACGAGGATGATGACAACGATGCTGATCATGCTGACGGGGCTACACAGGATGCTGCTCCTCCTTCTGACGACGGCGACGAGGACTACCGGCCAGATGAGGATATCGATGCTGCTGTTGATGACATAGACATAGAGTAGTTAGCTTTGTGGGCTGATGTATCTAGTTTTAGTCTTAGATGATCATGCTGTATCTCTTTGGACTATGTTTGCACTATATACATTAGGCACATCATCTGAGTTGTACTATTTTTGCTCTATGCTATCCGTGCAGTTTTGTTTTATGGTTTATGGGAACGCTTTGTATGGTATATCTTTTAGTGTTTTCCATATTTTGATAATGCATGCTTTAGTTGTTTATCTTGGTGTTCCTCTGTCCTCTATGGAGTGATTGATTGTGTGTTTTTGTTTTTCTATGGAGAAGACCTTGCTTTTATACCCCCCCTGCCTTTTTGAGATGACAAAGGGGGAGAAAAAGCTCAATATTGAATTTATTGCTTGTATGGTTCTTTTCTTGTCTATTAACTGAAATGCATCTAGACTTGCTTAGAATCATATAGTATACATATGTGTTTTGGTTGCTTGTTGTTTAACTAACCATGCAGGCATGAATCTCGGGGAGCACTACAAATTGATCATATTTGCATCCCCTTGCAATTCCCTAAGAAAAAGTATAATTTTCACATTCTTTTCAATATGTTGAGGAATGGTTTGTCATTGTCAAAAAGGGGGAGAATGTTGACCTAGGTGTCGCACATTGCCCATATTTTGATAATGACTTAACCATTCCATTCATATGTATCTAAAAAATCTATTTGAGACTGTTTCAGACATTAGGTACAAGAAAAGAATCACATTCAACTCAAAAGCTACTCATCCAGCACATGCAAAACATGTGACTTTTAACCATTTTGTGAAATAGCCCTTATTGGCTTAGAACAATTGATGTAATCACTTATACTCATGTTTTGCATTGTAAATAAGATGGATAAAATTATTGGGACTCAAAAATCCATCATTTGTACAATTTTACGAAAATTCCAAAATACCCATAACAGGGATTTTGTCGGCCGAATTCCAAACTCGGCCGATCCATATATTCTGGAATTTTTGGTGCAATCGGCCGAGTTACAAACTCAGCTGATTCCTGTTCGGTCGAGTTTCTAAGTCAGGAAACTCGGCCGATCCACTGATCGGTCCAAGATGAAAGTCGACCGATCGGCCGAGTTTCTCCAAGGGAACTCGGCCGATAGTCTAACTTTCAGCCTTGTCTTTTAGTGGTTCGGCCGAGTTGCCTTTATTGAAACTCGGCCGATCAGACTGTACTGGAATGCAGAAAAAGCAATTCCAACCGTTGGAGGAGTAGGTGGGACTCAAAATAGATCCGTTGCAAGTTGTAAAATGGCTAGTTTGCGCCCCTTATCTCTCCCAACCTCAAAGGGACACCCTCAACTATAAATAGGACCTCTTGGACTTCATTCCAAGGTTGCTCATTCACATATGCTTGGTCCTAGCCTTAGTTGAGTGGTTTCTAATCCTTTGAGCCCCTTTCTCTCTCTACCTTCAAAGCAAAATCGTGAGTATGAGTGAGTTAGGATCCCATGTATGAGAGCTATCATTTGTAATGTTGTAAAGCTCTCCTTTCTACTTCTCCCATCTCCATTCCCTATGAAGATTGCTTGAAGATTCTTCTCCAAGTGAAAGAGAAGAAGGTTGCTGTTCTTCCCCGAGTGAAGGAGAAGAAGGCTAGCTGCTCCAGGCCTCCGAGTGAAGGAGGAAGGTGCTAAAGCTCTCCAAGAGAAGGAGAGGTGCAAGGCAAAGCTCAAGCAAGATGGGTAATTCCTGCAAGGCTGAAGACTAGAGCAAGAGTGGGTAAGTCCTTTGAAGAAGGCTGAAGACTACTTGCTTGGTGGGTAAGTCCTTGGTGAGGTAGAAGATCTTGGCTTGATATATAAGTCCTTGGATGGTTGGTTGTTGTAGCTTGTAATCTTATTGTGTGATATATATAAGAGAACCAAGTTACAAATCCTAGAGCCTAACCAACTCTAGGTAGTGGACTGACATTGCTCCTAAGTTTAGGACATGGAACCACTCTAAACCACCTGTCCAAGTGCATGCTATTCCTTGTCTCTTATCCTTGCTTTGTATGCTAGTTTAGGACATCAAATTGCTGTTTTGGTTTAAGTTCTGCACTTAATATAATTTGGTGGTCTAATCACTTTTGTGAAGTTTGTGAAGCTCTATTCAACCCCCCCTTCTAGAGCCCATTGATCCAACAACTATAGTCGAGGGCACTAGGGTCTAAAGTGTCCAACATGTCCACATTCATGACAGATGACTTGCCTTACATCTCTAGGTGCTCCAAGATTCCATGTTGGAAACCTCTATGGAGGGTGGTGATGAGAGCAATGCTTTACTTATCCCACCGTTGATCATAATCAGAGTTCTTTTTCTTATTGTTCTACGTTGGGGCTTGAAAACAAGGGTAAGACTCCACTTCTAGGTCTTTGTCCATCATTTTCTGAAAGGTTAGAGGAAGCTAAGGAACTAAAGCATGTCCCACATGATAGTTGAGGCCTTGTAAGAGCAGATCAACCCCTCACTCTTCTGTAAACCCAACCACATACTACTCAAGTAGTAGGAAACTCTGCACGTACGTAGGGACAAAGAACAATCCTTGTTTCAGGCTATAAAACTTAACTTCTTTCTTCTTAAGAGTGGAGGTGCAGATGTATTTCCCATGGAACAACACTAGGAACTACTCCCAGGTCATAGTAGAGATGTTCTGAGTCCATGTGATCCCATTCCACTAGACACATGTTGGTCTGTCCAGAACATACAAAGCGAACTTGACCTTCTAATGAGGAGGGCATGTCATATCCTCAAAATGCTACTCGATCACTAAAACCCAGTCATCGGCCTTATTGACCATCTCCAACCCCCCTTCACCCTTGAATTAGGGGGCCTGCATCCTCATGAAGTCACTCAAAGTGTAATCTTTTGGCTTATCCGACACTGGAGGGGTATTCAACTTTCCCACCATGCTCATGGTGAGAAAATGTCGCATGTAAGCTAACTCCTGTCATGGGTGAGTCCAGTTGAAGTAGAGGTGGTGTTGTCGACGACCCCATGAGTAGAGTTTGATTTTTTCCTAGGAGGGGGATCCATGCCAAAATGAGGGTTCTCCAGTGTGGAGAATCCTTTTGAAATGTTGGACTGAGGGGTAGTATTGGCTTTGCCAAACATGTTGGATCTCCTGAAATATAGGTTTAATGGGTAAGACATACATACTAAGTAAGGACTTCTGAAATAGTTAGATTACCGAGCACAAACATCCTCCGATACCATTCTTTAAGGAGTGGGGCCTGGGAGTGACTACTCCTTACTTCAATTTAAAGAAATAATTGTAAAATACCCAAATAGATCATATACCACAAAATAAAAGCCACTCAAATAATTGGGGTTCACACTATTTCTTTAAATAGAATGATAACATGAACATACTTTATTACAGTGGAAATTTAAATCTAAATATTACATGATATTCTCAAAAAAGTTCAACTATTGATCCATTAATGACTTCTAACTGAAATTAAAGCTTAAACAGCTTGGATCAGTTGAGGTGGGTAACCTCTCCATCTCATAAAGTCCTCAACTACTACCATCTGACTCCTGGTCCTCAAGATGTACAGCCTCCGGGTGGGTTAAAAGCAACACCTAGGGTAGGAGAAAACCTAAAGGAAAGGATGTCAAAGAAAGCTGAGTATGTGCGATAATTAACAACTAGGCACTACTTTAGGAAGCTCAAAAGAATATCATCAAATTAAAGGATGATCAAGAGAAATAATTGCCAAGAGAAATATATTGGGTCAAGAGATGAGGCATGTCTAACTAAAGAATATCAAGTAGGGAATCTTTCCTTTAAAATTTCCCTTTAATAATAACAAAATAAACTATGCATGTAACAAACAAAGACTAAACTTATTTCAAGCAGGGTTCAGACACATTGGATCTCAACATAAAAATAGTGGGTAAAGATAGCACACCCTAGGTAGAAAAGCATGCCTCTGTAAATAATAGGTGGAAAAGCACACCCTGGGTGGAGAAGCACACCTCTATAAATATTGGGTGGAAAAACATGCCTTGTAAATATGATTTTACAGATGTGTCACTACTAGAAATAAAGCTAGTCTAATCATGCACATAAATAGGGAAAAGGCAAGTATAAGTTTAGACCATGTGAAATAAAATGATGAGAACATATAAAATCAATTCTATGGGTCCATATGACCCATAAGCATTATCCAAGAAATAAGAATTTCATAATGATGAAAAAGAGAATAACTACTTATGCCGCATATGGGAAGGAATGTTTGATCATAATAATAATGCCTAGATAATAAAATTGATGCACATACCTTAACTTGAGTTGTTAAATCAAATATTGAATCCTAACCCTCTAAGTCTAAAGTCAACTCAACCTACCTATAGGTTTAGATCCATCAATTAGGTTTTATGTATATATATTGAAAAACCCTAGAAAATTCAAATCCATTAGTGAAACCTAGGTCAGATCATATTAAAGACCTAATGATAAATTCATAGTTTCTTAATGATATCTTGATCCAAAATCACAACTTTATTATCCACGTTGTTGTCTTTGGTTATGGTGGAGTTTGGATGAGCTTCTCAGCTGAAGCTCTAACTCTCACGCCTTGTGAAAAATTTCCTCCTAATCTATAATAGTTGGAGTAGACTCTCTGTAATCAGTGTTCGAGTGTAAACCATGAATGGCCATGTGAGAATGTAGGCCCTTGTTTGGTTTGAGATAGAGATCATGAAATCCAGATGGGATTAGACCAGGTTAGTCCATATATCGAGATTATCTAGACTGGAGTCAATCTTGTTTCTGTTTGGAAAACCAAACCCATCATTGAATTGGACTGGCCTTGTAACTTGTGTTTTTTAGTCTGGTATATAAAACAAAATACACAAACAACAGTGAAATTCAGATTGGGTTCCCAAAATCCTACTACTACCAGCACTGACTTAATTCAGATATCAGGACAATGGAACCCGAAAAGAGGCTATTTCAGGATGTTCAACCAAACACGCGTCTCGCCAATCCGTACTGGATCGTGTTGATGTGGCACTGATGTGGCACAAGAAGACAAGCCGAAATCCGTATGGGACCTTGAACCAAATAGGCCCTAGAATACTAGTGAATTGACAATAGAAAAAAATCAGATATGCTCTGGATTAAAGAAATATGGAAAATAAATAAAAGAATGAAAAATAGTCTTGTGGCCTGTCGTAACATTTGTAGTTCCGGTGTTGCTGGTTCCCTAAAAATGACACCAAAAACTTGACACGCCTAAACTAGGTGAGTATAATACAAGTCTACACTCGCGTAATATATGACTATGAGGCGCAAGTGTCAAACTTAGGGAAACATTTTCTAGAAACTACTAAAAATTGTAACCTAAACATCTAGGCCTAGAAAGAGTGATTGAATGGTTGTTTAATGACTAAGAGCGAGGAATACGATCTATATTAAATGAATGTTATCTCAAATTGATGGATTCCTCAGAATTATAATTTCACCGCATTAACATTCAACCTTCATTTTATTAATAATTATTCACCCTTAACCCTAGACTAACGACCTATACCAAGTATTACCCACTCCCAAAGCATAATACACTATCTAGACTAAGACACAGTGGCATAACTGAATTTAAAATTGGATGAGGCACACATATTTGAAGTGATTGTTTGCCATCATAATGTTTGGAAACAACTAGCCTAAAAAAGTAGGATTAATAAACAAGTAATCATATAAATCATAAGTAAAAACTTATGATGAGTAGTTGGAATCTATACAAGTATATAAAAGAACCTATAATGTGACTACTCAATGCGTGCACCTCTTGACTTTATGTGTCGTCTTAGCATTTGTTTGTTTAATCGTTGTATGCATTCATCTTGTTATTAGACCAAGGCACAGTCAGGCCTCCTTTTAGTATGTGCTTCCTTGGTTTAAAAAATAAAATAAGAAAAAGTCTAAAAAATACTTTAATTGGTTAAATGCATATAAAATAATAGATAAAATTGAAATGAACTGCTTAATATGAATGAACAGAAAACAAAATGTGAAAAGAAGGGGACGTGATTGCACAGAAAAGGAGATAAAATAGAGAGACACCCTAGTTCTTAAATTGGATCTAAAACAAATTAAAAAGGAGCCAAAAATATATTACAAACATAACTCACCGTAGCTATAATCTGGGATCAAGAATTTGGAGAGAAAATTTGAAACGACACTAGCATTGAGGAGCAAAAAAAAATGGAGGTAATAATCTAAAATGTAGCTATCACAAAAGGAAACAGATATACTTTTCAGAAATGGTATATAGAATTTATCTAATAATGAGGTGCCCATCTAGAGACAAAGTTACACATGACTCACTTTATATTTTGCGGAGGTCAGGTGAGACAGTGACCTCATGCGGCCTGGGCAAAAATCTCATGGTTTGGATAAGAAATCAGTCATTTATTATAGATAACCTCCTCATAGTATTGCATTCAGCTACGCAGTTCTCACGTTTCAGGCACAAAAGCATTAGGAAAAGTGACAGATGTGTCCAATTACTTGATGAAATTATCTATAACAAAAGAAATCATCATATTAACAACAAACTTGATAGTTTGTGTCCCAAAAACTAAGTGAGGCACATGCCTCAGGCGGCCCACATGTGACTCTGCCGCTGCTAAGACAAACCTCAATTTCATGGTAGTTTAGAAATTAGCTAGGTGCATTATCGATATTTCTAGGTTATAATTTCATATCCTTAAGCCCTCTTCCTAAGCTATCATATGAGCATTGTAAATCAATAACTTATTCAACCCCTATCCCTCTCTTGAAGCAGTTAGTGATCTAATATATTAGTTGTGGTGACCAAGCTTTGACAATTATAGATTCATGTCCAGAATTAAAGAAAATAGATTATTAATTCATAATTTTTGAATACAAAGCATTATCGAGCTTGGCTACTCCAGTGTCCTAAGGAATATGGGGATTATCCCTGCATAATTTTATCATCATATAAAGAGAGGCAGAGCGAGAAAATGAGCTAGACATTAGAAAACCAATGTAAAACTCTCAGAGAAGCGGTCATGACAAACCCCTCCAGTAGACACCTCATTCCATAAAATTTTGTCTATAAATCTACCATGTAGAAGTGCCTAGAGTGTCCAATTCGTGGCTATATCCTTCATCCCCCCTCTCTCTTCTTTGTGCTCCATTGCAATGAGATAATACATGATATATCTCTTTGCCTGAACTCCCTTTAGGTCATAAGTGGGGCTTTGGCCATCACCACACCGATGTCATTTGATCTATCTTGATTTTCAATCTGCACAGAACATGTAAAGTCCATAACACCAATAGGGTGTCAGTGGCACCGAGTTGTTGACTAACTTGAAACCCACAAAATGTATCAGTACTAATGACAAGTGTGTCGATAGCACTGAGTTTCCTTCTGCAAGTTCTGACTTGATTTGGGTGCAAAAGTCAATACCACTGACTGGGGTGTTGGTGGAACTAAAGAAATTAAATTTGGTTATTGATTCTCTTTGGATGGTGAGTGGGTAGCACCAACTCCTTAATTCAATAGCATCAACTCCATACTCGATAGCACCGAGAGTTGTCTTAGTAGCACACATATTTCTAGATTGCCCTGTTGGATTTTCATGTCGAGTTAGTACCACTGACAAGGATGTCAGTAGCATCAAATTGCAATGAAAATGCTCAATTTACCTAAAACAAGGGGAAAATAGTATAAGTCCAAATTAAAAGTGATAGTTCAACATAATTTAGTAGAAATACTCAATATTTGATGGAAGATTAATTCATAAGGCATAAATATATCTCTAAATGAACAATTATGCACTAAATGCATGAAAAATAGCACGTGAAAAGTGACTAAAACTCAGAGCATCAGTCCCTCCTTAGCGCGGCAAGGTAGATTGGTAAGGCATATTCATAATCTTTGACTTGATCCCTCCTTGCCCACTCCAACATGTGACCAGTGCATAGGGGCCAAACACTTTTCATTATCTAGGAAATATTTGAGGCAATTGGGACATGTGGTGGTAGACCAAGTCTGGGAAGGTGCACAAGCCGTGGGGGGTTCATAGATACTCAGATAATGATCTAGGATGGTGTCAACTATTGCAATGATAGTGTTGTTCCTACAATCCTCTCCAAAGGAGAAGACCTTGAGCACCTTAGATGAAATTATGAGATATCTAGTAGTAGGGGACCATCGATCTACTCATATTTATCAATTTGGGTAATATGTTGAAGAAGCATATGGTATTCCTCCTCAACCTATCTTGACATGCAACTCCCAAATGGTGGATCCATGCCAAACTGGATCAAAACTAGTAGTTTAAAAACATTTGATGGTTTCCAGACCGAACTCTAGACTTCCTCAAAGGGGACTATAGGCTCCATGATCTTGGTCAGAATTACCTCAAACCTCACACTACTACAAAATGCGGATACGACGTCAGTTATATTTGTAATAAAATATGACTATGTTATTTTTCATGTCAATTCTAGGCCGACAACTGCCGTAATTTGCGCACTTGAGAAAATGTGGGTTGCTTTTTTTGTTGTTGTTGTTGGTCTCTTCTTAAAAAAACCGACTGTAACGTCCTCGTCTAAGTGGGGGAGATTGTAACACAAATTTTTTGGGAGCATTTCATTTGCCTCCAAAAAACCTATAACATTGGTTCTTTTCTAAAAAACTGACGCAATAAAGATATCCATGTGCCATCTGACCTGTGGGAACAAATTGACCTTTATCATTGGTTCTATCCTATGAGACCGATGAGAAATGTGTTTGTTCCACATGTCTTGTAAATTTTTCCCACCCCCAATTGAGCTTTATCATCATTTACACTAACCATAACCTCCACGTCGATGGTATCGACGCGTCATCGATCCAGGCCCCCATATCCAGCCATCGATGACCGTTGATAGCAGTGAATACCCAGATTGTGCTACAGGTGTTGATACCATCTTCACCTCATCGATGGTATCGACGAGTCAACAGTTGCGGCAATCTCATCTATAAAAGGAGGGGTTGAATTCATTTTCAATTCACACCTTCAAACCTTCTCATTTCCTACTTGCGCTTGAGCACTTGTGAGCAACCAGAGGTCTTCATCGAGCATATAGAAAGTGAGCAATCTTCCCCAAGCTCTTCATCGACTATGAGGATCATCTTCTCTGACATTCACCGAGCTCTTCTTCGTTATCTTTTTATGTTCACAATGGTGAGGACAATAGGAGTTTCTTCTTCATGGGCTGCTTCCATGGAGATTGACATGTTCGTGCAACCACCGTTGGGCTCTATTCCCTGTCAGAGGATTGCCCACCCATCGGCAGACGTGTAGAAAATCTTTGATGAGTTGATGAAGTGTCCAATAGAGCCTACCCGATATGTTGATCGGGTTATGATTTGGGACCTTGTCTTTGAGGACAACCTCAACCATGTCCTCCTTGGCCAAGTTGGGAGGAGGGCATCAACATGGGAGAAAGAAATTCCCTACCACATTGAGGGTCATCCTTTCTTTGGTGAATGGCCGACTTATAAGGAGACCGTGGCAGAGTTCATGGCCTCCCTCGACATCTGTGTTGTTCCCAATGACCTTATCACCACTGACCGCGAGTGGATCAAGGGATGCGTTTCCTTCCGTTTGTTCAACTGCAACTATACTATTACGCTCGACCAATTCAACTCGATCTACAACTGGTGGCACTCACCCGAGAAGTACCGACGGCCGGATAATCGGGATGATTATGATGCGATGTTTGCGGAGCTGGTAACCACTCCGGGTGGGAAATCTATCAGCTATCACAATGTAGCGGTGACCGACTTCGAGCACCCATTCGTGCGGGTTTTACACCGTATGCTTTGCATCACCTTCTTTGCTCGAGGTGAGCTTTCTTTGAGAAAATTCTAGGAGACATATTTATTTTTCCTCTACAAGCTGCTAAAGAGGGAACAGTTAAATTGGGGTGCATTTTTCTTGACGCACGTGATGGCTATGTAGAGGAGTACCAGAAGAGCCCTTATTCATTTTGGGGGACTTATCACACCACTAGCCCTCTACCTTGGGCTAGACCTATCATCACTTCCTCCACTGGTTAGCAAAAATCCAGTGAATCTTGCTCATTTCCACCGCTCCAACCTTCTGACAGTTCATGACGGTGTGGTCTATGCGCATTGCCACATCAATAAGGAGTATCAGGAGTGTGCACTCCCAAACCCTATCTTCAACATCCAAGGGGCCCAACACTTCATGTGGCCCATTATTGCAATAGAAGATTCAGTAAGTGAAGAAGACACATGTAACAATGATGATGACGATGAGAATGAGGAGGAAGAGGAGACTTTCACTCCTATTCGAGCACGAGTGACACTAAGGAAGCGGCCACGCTTCTACCCGGGTGCATCATCATCTTCGCAGCCTCCGCCACCATAGCCCTCTCAGGAAGGAGAGGATGTCTATTCGATGTAGGGAATGTACAACATGCTCCAGAGAATCCAGGAGACACAGCAACAGCACACTGCCTCCTTCGCCGATATCCATGATACCAAAAATCGGTTGTATGTGAATCAATAAGCCATCTTCAAGAATGAACGTCAGCTGTTCGCAAATCAATAGTAGGTCTACGACCGGTTGGAGAGGATCGAGCAGTAGCAATAGCCGTTTTATGATCATTATTGGAGTGAAGGTTACTTCGGGGGCTACCAACAACCACCACCGGTGCCCCCATATGATCCAAACTTCCAGGGGCAATATCCATCTTGGGATCCCATCACCCCACAATACCCACCACCGGAGCACCAAACGGTATCACTATTCCACCTGCTGAGATTGTTTTTGACTACGAGGCCATAGTCGAATTCAAGCTTGGGGGGGCGATGGAACAATTTCTATCTTTTATTTTATTTTCTTTTATTTTAGCAATTTTCTTAGTTTTTAGGATCCACATGCTATCTAGTGTATCTGTGGATGTCTAATGTAACGTGTCATCTCAATGTTTTTCACATGGGAGTTATGGGTGCCATTATCTAAAATCGGAGCATAATTGAATTTTTTTAATAATTTGCAAGTTGAATTGGTTTGAACTTGAGAACTTAACCTATGAAAATAATTGGGTTTGTCAACTTTAAAACATAAGATCATAATTGTACAACTGTATGATTCAAGAAATGTGGACAAACATAGATGTTGAGCCTAAACTGAACAAATGGTAATGGGACTTTAATCGAAAGTGAGAGATAGAAACCCTTTGATTTATTGTTACACAGGTCAATAAAGAAGGAAATATAATCTATTCCAATGGCTTTGTACATTAGTCTTGTGATATATGCATTTCATTTCATTCAATATCCACCATAAGAACTGGAAGTACTTGTAGTTTTTCATCTCTTGATTGCATGACATGTAGATAGGATTTCATTGTATCTAGATTTTGCATCTATGCATTCACACATTCTCAAGTTCATGCCATTATAGTATCATTTTGCATACTCTAGAGCATATATGATTTTTTTGTGCCTTATTTCTTCTGGAAAATAAGAAAAATAGGAAAATTGTTCTATATCATCTGAAAAGCAATTTGTAAGGCATCAATGATGTTAGCTAAGTGGAAAGAAGCCCGAAAAAAAATAAAAATAAAAAATATTGTTAATGTTCTTCTAGTCAATTGAAAAATGAGGGCTTGAAAAAAAAGAGAAGAAATGTAAGTGAAAAAAAAGAAAAAAAAAGAAAGGAGAGGGAGAAAGGAATTTGTTTCACCTACATGTATATATAAAGGAAAGAGGAATAATCACATAATGTAGTCTTTGTAGTCATTCCATCTCATCTTGAGTTGGAATGATAGAATTTAGGCATTAGGTCATTTTCATATGCATATGCATCATTTAGGCCATTTTGTTGATTTTGCATGATAAAACTATTTGGTGCTTCTCTTTCGTCCACAGCCACCCATTTCATCCAGCTATTTCTCAAAATGGTAGGCCACCCATGATTATCTCCTCATTAGTGTATACCAGGAGATCTGCTTTCATTTAGATGGTAGTTAAGACTTGAGCAATGTAGATAGGAGATCACAAGATGCACTAAGTCTGAACCGGAGGAATTCATTATATCAACTGCTTTATTTGATAGTGTTTGATGATCTTGGGGTGGACATTTCTTATGGACGATCATTGTCACCTCTAGGGTAGTTATCATTCTGTGGTCAGTGAGCGCTGGCATGTGCATGACATGTGGGAGTCATATTGAGTTGTCTTTTATGCTAATATGTTCTTTAGTTGACTCTCACAATTCTATTCTACAGTTTTGTGCTCGAGGACGAGCAATGTTCAAGCTTAGGGGAGTTTGATGCAGGGGTTTTGAGTCATTTTTATAGACTGGTTTTGCATACATTTTATGTGTACTTTGATCATATTTGTGATTAATATTGCATGATTTACTACCTTTAGTCTATAATCTCTTTTTGCATCAAATTTACCTTGTTTCATCTTATTCTGTATAAAACATCATATTTGTTGGATTTGACTGGTGTTCTTCTTTTCTTTTTATGCAGTTCAGATATATGCATCCATCGATACCATCGATGGATGGTCGATACCATCGACCTGGTCATAGTGCATTGCCAGAGAAAAGCAACCAGAAGTCGATACCATCGATGGTATCGAGAGAGCGTCAGCAAGCCAGATTTCTAGAGGTCGATACTATCGACCAGGAGTTGATACTATCGACTTCACCTGAGCAGAGACAACTTCAGTGTCATTTTCTATAGAAAAGCAACGCCTAAGGTGTCGATACCATCGACACACCGTTGATGGTATCGAGGCAACATCAGAGAGAACCCCAAAGAATCGAGTAAGCGCCGATGCCTCATGCAGGTCGATACCATCGACCCGTGTCGATGGTATCGACACCGTCAGATCAAGTTTTGTTAAAGATTGTGTCTAATCATACGGTGGTTATTTATGGGTGACCTAAAGTGGTGCATACACCTAATTAAGGTGGCCCTAAGCAATCTATCACGTCATTAGCCACCGGAGAGTCTCAAGAAGGAGAGGAGAGAAGAATGGAGCCGAGAGCTAAGCCTCGATCATTTCGAGAGCCGCAGAATATGTTTTACACACACGAAAGGCTTTAGAATGTTCACCCCACGCCAAGGAACACCCGAATCTCCTCCGTTCAGGGGTTTACATCACATCTTTTCACATTTTCCTATGTTTTCCCTTTCTCTCATCTTGTTTTTCATTGATATGAACATGCGGGGCTAATCCCCTTTATCTTTAGGATCGGGAGTAGCCTAGGTGATCGTTGTATGATACTTTTTACATAGTTTATCATAATTTGTCTCTTAAATCCGTGGTGTGATGTCATTTTCTCAATTATATCATTATGATTGATCACCCTAATGATAATCTAATACCTTTAATTACTTTGAAAGAAGAATTAACGGTTGAAAAGAGACAGATATCACATTAACTAATAAATCCGTTGAACAAGGCAATGTACAGTTAATGGTGGAAACCCAGAGTGTGATCTTCATGCACCTAATTTAGGGTATAGGTTACTACTACCGTGGAACCGACCTAGATTTAGGTAATAAATTGTATCGCGACAGTGAACAATTCTGACTACAGGCCACTACTCGGAATAGGAGATGAATTAGGATAAGTGTGTAGGAATGAGTACAACAAGAACCTACAGTGAAACCGCAATCCTAAAGATTCCATCTTTAATTGATTAAACCAACCATTTAATCAATTGTTTTGCTTTCTTTTATTTTTCTTTTCTTTTTCAATAAACTCTCAAACCATTTTAATCGGTCTAGCTGATCGCGAATAGTTAGTAGTAGTCTACTGAAAATCCATTCCCTGAGTTCGACTCGAGCCTCACAAAGGCCTATATTACTTTGGCGCATGCACTTGCATTTTACGCATGGCAAATTTGTGTCAAGTTTTTGTGTTAAAATTGCTCCGAGAGAAGTTGTGTTAAAATTGCTAGGTTGCAAATTTCACCGTCGTTCTTTGACTAGCAACCGATGACAAATATACTTGTTTTTTCACCTGTTTTTAGTTATAAACCAATGAAAAATAACCTTCATTGTCAATTTTCACTTATAACTGACGATATATGTCTTATTTGACCCCCGACAAACACTTTATGTCCTACCAACATTTTCTGTGATATTGCTGCTCTGGCAATTTTTGGTTGTGATTTCTCCTCTCTGCCGCCATCACTACTGCTCACCATTAATTCACTCTGTTGCTTGCTACTGATCGCCAAAGCTCTTTGCTGCTCTGTTACTGATTGCCACCGCCATCACCTTCCTCCTCTACTCTACAGTTGATCACTACTTGTTGGCTAAATTGACAAAATGATAAATCCCTTTGTTTTGATTATGACAAACATTTCATTCTTATTGATCTAACAAGCTACTTGAGTGTGCAGGATTAAGGTGGATGACAAAGCAACTAGGGAAATCCATATGCTTACATGTTTATGTTTTCATGCAATGTAATCGCTTTGTAAAAACTTGTACAAATATATAATGTACAAGTACTTAGATTGCATGTAAAATCAAGCGTTATATTCTCCCTAGCTAAACACCACATTTAGATAAGTCATTCCCTTCAAATAGGATAACATTTGCACACTCATACATATAGTTAGTGCCTAAATTGAAACATTGAAACAGGATCAATCTCGGTCGACAAACTCCTCGACCGAGACACTCTCAGTCGACAATCTTCTCGACCGAGAAAGATCCAAAGTAGCCGTTAGACACAACAGACAAGTTAGTTGGCAGTTGGAGAAAGACGTTGCAAATCACTTGTTCCAGAGAGCCTGTCGGTCGACAAAAGTTCGACCGAGTAGGTGTCTCAGTCGACCATTTGTCGACCGAGATGGTCTCTGATAGCAACTGCAGAATAAAGGAATTAGCCGTTACTAATGCACCTAACTTATACCTAACGGCTAGTTAAGCACTTAGAAGCCCCTAGAAGTTGTCTAGAACGTCCTTAAGCATCCATAGGCCATTCCTATAAATAGGACATGCCTTAGGACACCAAAATACATCCAAGCTACACTTGTGCTATACTTGAGTTTGAATACACATTGTCAATATTGTTTTGAGCAACAGAGCAATTCCTACATTTGCTATTCATTCCCATTGCTCCCATTTCGTGTCCTATAGGATAGCATCTCCTTACCACAGCACTTACACTTCTACACTCATTGGTTAGGAGATCAATATGCTTGATATAGGCAAATCAAGCCTTGTGCTTAAAAGGATAAGTTGTAATTTCTATTTTCCTTCTTGTTCCTTTTATTCTTTGTATTCTCCTTGCTACTCCTAGGGTTGGAGGCTGCGGATTGGAGAAGGTTCTTCTCAGAGGAGAAGGTGGACTTCAAGCTACTTCAAGAAGGCTATCGCACGGGAAGCTACTTCAAGAAGGCTATTGCAACAGGAAGCTACTTCAGGAGGAAGGCTGCTTCAAGGTGGTGCAATTACTTCTAGGTGAAGGCTGCTTCAAGGTTGGGCGATTACTTCTAGGTGAAGGCTGCTTGAAGGGTTTAGGGAGAGAATTGTAATTTTATGTAAAGTCCTTGCGAGGTAATAAAATTCTTTCCAAATCCCGGTTGGGTAAGCAACCGGGTAGTGGACTGACAACTTTAGTATTTGCTAAAGTTGGAACCACTCTAAATCCTTGTCCCCTTGTCCAATATTCTTGTGGTTGATTGCTTGAGTTCAATAATTGTTAAAATTATCTATAAAACTCTATTCACCCCCCCCTCTAGTAGTTTTTCAATTGGTATCAGAGCAGGCTTCAAGGAACCCTAACAAGGTCTTGAAGAATGGGTGACGGGGTGCTCAACAACCTTAATCTTGAAGGGACATTTGTTGCTAGACCTCCAATGTTTGATGGAACAAACTACACATATTGGAAGAGAAGGATGCAGTTCTACTTTCAAGGCATAAGTTGGGATCTATGGAGAATGGTGTCAACCCCTTATGAGCTACCTCAAATGAAATATGCAGCTTGGGACACCAATACGGTAAAATCGGCTCAAATGAATGCAAAGGCTGTAAGTATTCTTTATTGTTCAATTTCAGTAGGAGAATTTAATAGAATATCAAACTGTGAAACAGCCTATGAAATATGGCATAGACGTTGTATAACTTATGAAGGGACAGTTCAAGTTAAGAATTCCAAAATTAGTATGCTTAAACAAAAGTTTGAACATTTCCGTATGGATCCAAATGAATCTATTAGTGAAATGTATGCAAAATTCTCTTCTATTGTAAATGGTTTAAATGCCTTAGGTAAAGTTGTTCTTGAGGAAGATCAGGTATCAAAGATTCTTAGATCACTTCCTCCCAAATACAAGCCCAAAGTGACGGCCATTGAAGAAGCAAATGACCTCACCCGACTAAAGATGGAACAACTCATTGGCAACCTAGAAGCTCATGAGGCAACGTTAGAAGAGGAAGAAAGAAGAGAACGTGAACATCAACAAGGCAAAAAGAAGGACATTGCGTTCAAAGCATCAACCAAGGACACTCATGACACAAGTGAAGATGATAGTGAAGAAGAAACTCTCATTGTAAATGGTAAGCAATATAAAAGTGTTAAAACTAATAAAACTTCTAGCGTTTCTTCTTCCAGGTGCTTTGAATGTGGCAAAAAGGGACACATGAAAGGTGATTGTCCAAAACTCAAGAAAGGGAAGAAATCATCTCACAAAAAGAAAGAAAGAGCATATAAAGCTACATGGGATGATTCAAGTGATGATAGTGATGATGGAAAAGAAGAAGTAGAATGCCTCATTGCTACAACAAATGAAGACGAAGAAGAGGTAAGTCTTTATGATCTACCGAAAGAAGATCTAATTGCTAGTCTTCAAGATACTCATGAGAAATATATTGAGTGCAAGAAGAAACTTAAGAAATCAAATAAAGTAAATGATGATTTAAATGTTAAACTTCTTGCTCTTGAATCCGAAAATGAAAATCTCAAAAAGGAAAATGAAGATTATGATCTTAAGTTAAAATCAGTAGAAGCTAATTGCAATCTTCTTTCCTTAGAAAAGTTAAACTTGCAAACTCAAGTGAATGATCTTCAGAAACAACCTGTTCTATGTTCACATTTAGATTATGATGAGGTTGTCAAAGAAAGAAACTCTCTAGTATCTGATTTAGATCAAGCAAAGAAAGATATAAACAAGAAGATGAATGATATTGCTAAGTTACAAAGAAATGTAAATGAGTTAAGAGGAAATGACATGCTTGAAAATATTCTGACAATTTCCTCTAGTTATAATGGAAGAAGAGGATTAGGATATGATCCAAGGAGAAATAAACCCAAAAGAGTTAAAGCATCCAAGACTAAGATTATGTTTGTACCTAGGAACACAATTCATAAGAAGAGAAATGAAGTTGACTCTATTAGCTGTCATTATTGCATGCGTCTTGGACATTATTCATTTTCATGCCCATATAAGAAAAAGAATGATGAGTTAGCTTGGATTCCTAAAACTTAGTAGCTTAAAATTAACTAGTTGAGATTTGACCTAAACTGATTCTTGATATCATAATGTCTTATCTCAACACAATCGAGCTCTAGTGTACATAATCTCTTTTGCTTGAAATTGATTAAGAATTCTGAACATATTCCAGAAACTTGGTCGGTCGAGAATCTGTCGACCGAGTGAACATACGGTCGAGAAACTGTCGTCCGAGCATGTCACTGATTTTCAGACTGCTGTAAAAATTGCTGAATTGTTTTGAAATTGATCAAAATTGCTATCTATTTGACTGTACAATAAAGTATAAATCATGGACATCATCCTTGAAAGTTTCTATAAGATTAATTTGGTTGATTTAAGTCAAAAACTAAAATTATGCTTAGGAAATTTTTGTTATATGCTTTTATTGTTCTATCATTACATAGGCAAGCAAAACGATTCATTGGTGATATATATCTTAGAAATGCTTGCAAAGAGCACAATGTTATTTTCAATTGGTATCTTTAAAAGATTTGAAATATTCATCGTGCTTTCATTTTTTTTGAATATCACTTAAACATGCATCAAAAATTGTTATGAATGCTTAATTGGAAATCTGCAATTCATGCCTCTTGGTTGAAATATAATTTGACCAAGGGGCGCTATGGTCGTGGTCAAGGGCGACCTAAAATAAGCTTTGACAAAATGCTTATATGGACATCATTTTAATGTACTTAATCTTAGTATACTTTTGATAAAGGTCAATATCAAAATTTAAAATCATTTGTGACCTTAGAAGCCTTAAATTGCTTTAATTATAAGATTAAGGGGGAGCTCATAAAAACAAATTTGATTATTTGATTAAGAAGCTTACAAAAACATTGTAAACATCATTTGGAGCTTGTTACGACCTTAGTATTTTTCTTTTTGGTTATGAAGAAATCTATGAATTTTAGAAAAATGATATATCTTGTACTTAAAGGAACTCTCTAAACAAATCGGGGCTTAACATCCCTTGCATTTGGATGGAGACATTTTTATGTACTCTGAGATTAAAAGGATTCTCATATCATTTTATGGGCTTAACATCCCTTGTAAAATGGATGAGAAATCAATACATATGCCATGAACCTAACGGGATCTCATATCATTTCAAGGCTTAACATCCTTTGCAAATGATTGAGAAACAAATTGTGGCTAAATTAGAAAAAAATGATATTAAATCCATATAGAATATCTATCTAAGGGGGAGCATAGTATAAAATTAAGGGGGAGAAGAAATATAAAATATTTATCTTGGATATCTTTTTGAAATGACAAAGGGGGAGAAAGAATATAAAATCAAAAATATAAATGAGTAAATAAGTTTCATAACATCTTAGCCAGCACTCACTTGCAAAACAAGAATGGCTACAAAAGGTAATCCTCAGGTATGAAACTCACATGCTTTATATTTCCTTATTTCATATTTAGGAAATGTTTGTCATCTTCAAAAAGGGGGAGATTGTTGGCTAAATTGACAAAATGATAAATCCCTTTGTTTTGATTATGACAAACATTTCATTCTTATTGATCTAACGAGCTACTTGAGTGTGCAGGATTAAGGTGGATGACAAAGCAACTAGGGAAATCCATATGCTTACATGTTTATGTTTTCATGCAATGTAATCGCTTTGTAAAAACTTGTACAAATATATAATGTACAAGTACTTAGATTGCATGTAAAATCAAGCGTTAGATTCTCCCTAGCTAAACACCACATTTAGATAAGTCATTGCCTTCAAATAGGATCACATTTGCACACTCATACATATAGTTAGTGCCTAAATTGAAACATTGAAACAGGATCAATCTCGGTCGACAAACTCCTCGACCGAGACACTCTCGGTCGACAATCCTCTCGACCGAGAAAGATCCAAAGTAGCCGTTAGACACAAAAGACAAGTTAGTTGGCAGTTGGAGAAAGACGTTGCAAATCACTTGTTCCAGAGAGCCTGTCGGTCGACAAAAGTTCGACCGAGTAGGTGTCTCGGTCGACCATTTGTCGACCGAGATGGTCTCTGACAGCAACTGCAGAATAAAGGAATTAGCCGTTACTAATGCACCTAACTTATACCTAACGGCTAGTTAAGCACTTAGAAGCCCCTATAAGTTGTCTAGAACGTCCTTAAGCATCCATAGGCCATTCCTATAAATAGGACATGCCTTAGGACACCAAAATACATCCAAGCTACACTTGTGCTATACTTGAGTTTGAATACACATTGGCAATACTGTTTTGAGCAATAGAGCAATTCCTACATTTGCTATTCATTCCCATTTCTCCCATTTCGTGTCCTATAGGCTAGCATCTCCTTATCACAGCACTTACACTTCTACACTCATTGGTTAGGAGATCAATATGCTTGATATAGGCAAATCAAGCCTTGTGCTTAAAAGGATAAGTTGTAATTTCTATTTTCCTTCTTGTTCCTTTTATTCTTTGTATTCTCCTTGCTACTCCTAGGGTTGGAGGCTACATATTGGAGAAGGTTCTTCTCGGAGGAGAAGGTGGACTTCAAGCTACTTCAAGAAGGCTATCGCACAGGAAGCTACTTCAAGAAGGATATTGCAACGGGAAGCTACTTCAAGAGGAAGGCTGCTTCAAGGTGGTGCAATTACTTCTAGGTGAAGGCTGCTTCAAGGTTGGGCGATTACTTCTAGGTGAAGGCTGCTTGAAGGGTTTAGGGAGAGAATTGTAATTTTATGTAAAGTCCTTGTGAGGTAATAAAATTCTTTCCAAATCCCGGTTGGGTAAGCAACCGGGTAGTGGACTGACAACTTTAGTATTTGCTAAAGTTGGAACCACTCTAAATCCTTGTCCCCTTGTCCAATATTCTTGTGGTTGATTGCTTGAGTTCAATAATTGTTAAAATTATCTATAAAACTCTATTCACCCCCCTCTAGTAGTTTTTCACTACTGCCACTGGTCGCCGCTTCCTCCTCTTCCTCCTCGACCATTGTTTGCTCTCCTCCTCAGGTTTGTTCTTCTCCTTTTCCTCCTCCACCATTCATTCTTGTTCATATTGGATTGGTCATTTTTAATCCCTAAATCAATAAACTACACTGTAATTGATGCCTTGGACCACTTATATGCATCTTTGACCTATCATGACTTGAAGATGGTTTTCTTATGTGCTATCATGACTATAAGTGTTGCAACTCAATCATATGTGAGTTTTGTATCTAATTTATCATCATGAGATGATTGAACTTTGAAATCAATAACTCAACTTGTGTTATGTACCCATTTGAACCAAGATCTTATACTAATATGCTATATTTTCCTTATAAGATCTCATGTACGTAGTTTGTGCATTTAAAATGATCAAGTTGACCTAGTTTGAGTTGGGATTTCTCTAGAAATATTACATGGTAATGCACATGCATGACCTAGTTTAGAATTCATGTTGTATGATGTAACATGGTAACATGTGAGTAAACCCTAATTTGTGAATTCTTAATCTATAAAGTCTAGTATATAAACCCTAGACTGTGTCGTTGGTCTAGAAACCCATCCAAGATTTACTCAATAGGAGTAAACCTTGTATAGCCCCTAGTTTGGGACTGTTCTTGAGCACTTCATCTCACTTAGGATGTAAGTGTATAATGTGTGTTTGATTTCAACAAATTTTGACAACATTTCTCCTTTGTTCTCTGGGAACATATGTAGGTGGGGTGCTTTTCAAATTGTGCGTCACCCTATTTAAACTTCTAAACTACATATGGCACTCGAGGCTAATAAGAGATTCCAGACATTTCTCTTGTAACCTTGGATAGCCCACAACTACAATAAGATCATTGATTTACAACTACAATAAAATAGTATACAAAGTCAACGGGTCTTTATGACACAATCAATAATTCCATTCATTTTCAATTAGGTCTTTCTTTAGCTTCTTTTTGGGACTGTTCTTGAGCACTTCATCTCACTTAGGATGTAAGTGTATAATGCATGTTTGATTTCAATAAATTTTGACAACATTTCTCCTTTGTTCTATGGGAACATATGTTGGGGGGTATTTTCCCATCTACATCAGTGTACTTGGAGAACTGCAGGGAAATGCTTCTGAAATTTATTGAAATCAAACACACATTATACACTTAATAGTGAGATGAAGTGCTTAAGAATGGGATAGATGATACACATTCATGAATCTGAATGCAACTAGATGATTAGGGCTCAATTATTCAAACATTTTTTTCTTGAAATTGACTTACTAGCTAGAACCTGATGAGCTACTCATATCCCATTTGGATATATAGAAATGGACCGATCATGAATGCTGATACCAAGTCACTGCACTCCAGAGTTTATTAATGGTCTTGATGAGTTTGTAAGATTTGTACATAAACATAGAAAAAAACCTAGAGATAGGTTCTATTGCTTGTGTAGGAATTGTAGCAACAACTTGAATGTTGACATTGTTGACATGATCAAAGATCATGTCATGTGTAATGGGATTTTATAGGGCTATACAAAATGGTATATGCATGGAGATATTCCTAGTATGAGATTGGAAGATGTGGGTAGTGGTGTTTGTGTCCAAGAAGAAATGGCTGACAATGTTAATGAGAACGAACAAATTCCATCGAACATGGTTGATGCAATGCTAGACACTTGTGGGGTAAATGTTACAGACCCACCTCCCTTATTTAGAAATGTTGTGCACAATGCTGAGAAACCGTTATACTTAGGTTGTAATAAGTTTATGAAGTTGAGAGCTGTGTTGAGATTGTGTACTCTGAAGGCTAACAATAGATGGAGCAACACAAGCTTCACTTCTTTGTTGTCTTTGTTGAAAAATATTCTCCCTGAAGGCAATGAGCTTCCAATCTCAACATATGCAATGAAAAAGATGTTGTTCCCAATGGGAATGGAGGCTAAGAAGATGCATGCATACCTGAATGACTATGTGTTATTTTAAAAAGATTATATCGATATGAAAGAATGTCTGAAATGTGGGGCGTTTAGGTACAAAAGGACGACATCGGTTAAGAAAACCAAGTCTCTTGCCAAGGTGATGTGGTATCTTCCTATAAGACCCCAGTTTTAATGCTTGTTTGCTAATGTTGTAGATGTACAAAATTTATCTTGGCATGCAGAGGTAAAAAAACAACGATGGTATGCTACGACATGCGTTTGATTCCATACAATGGAAGAAGATTAATGTATTATATCCTAAATTTGGCAAAGAAGTCGGGAATTGAAGACTTGGACTTTGTACTGATAGGATGAATCCATATGGAACATTTAATAACCAACATAGTACTTTTACTGTCATGCTTGTTGTATACAATCTTCCTCTGTGGTTGTGTATGAAGAACAAGTATGTCATGTTTTTGATGTTGATATCAGGCCCCAAACAACCTCGCGATGATATTCATGTTTACCTTGAACATATGATTGATGACCTAAAGAAACTATGGGGAGAAAGTGTGATGACTTATGACGCTTTGTTACGAGAGATGTTTAATTTATGTGATATGTTTTTTGCACTATTAATGACTTTCGTACTTATGGGAACTTGTCTGGATACAATGTCAAAGGATCCAAGGCATGTACTATATGTGATGAAAATACAATTCTAGCAGACTGAAACATGGTGGTAAGACTGTATATCTTGGTCATCGAAGGTTTCTGCCAAAGGTACATCCTTACCGAAAGTTTTGCAAAACATTTAATGGCTCAACTGAGGAACAGAGTGCCCCTAAACCTTTATTAGGGGAGGATGTTTATGCAAGAATAAACAACATTGTAAATCATTTTGGTAAGAGACAGTGTACTAACCCCACAGATGAAAAGTCTTTATTCAAAAGAGGGCAATATTGTATGATTCTTCCTTATTGGAGTTCTTTGATAGTTTGACATTGTATCAATGTCATGCATGCTGAGAAAAATGTTTGTGGTTGCATTATTGGCACTCTGTTGAATATACCCAGCAAGACTAAAGATGACATCAAATCTAGAATGGACCTACATGAAATGGGTATAAGGAAAGAATTAACAAAAGAAGTTACTAAAGGTTTCCACACATATCTACCTCCTACTTGTTACACATTGTCTACAAAGGAGAAGAGAACTTTTTGTGAGATCTTGCATAATTTTAAGGTCCACATGGATACTTAGCCAATATCCGTAGATTGGCATCAACAAAGGATCTCAAGCTGATAGGTCTTAAATCTCATGATTGTTACACTCTAATGCAACATATATTGCATGTGTCTATTCAATCTATCCTTCCTAAGCATGTAAGGTTTGCAATCACTAGGCTTTGCTTCTTCTTCAACACTCTATGCAGAAAAGTAATTGATTATTAGATTCTAGATAAGTTGCAAGGAGAAGTGTTCATTACCCTGTGTCAATTTGAGCAATATCCCCCCTTCATTATTTGATATAATGGTACATCTAGTTGTCCATTTGACTAAGGAAGCAAAAATGTTGGGTCCAGTTTTCTGGCATTGGATGTATCCTTTAGAGCGGTACATGAGCATTTTTAAAGGTGATGTTCGGAACCCTTGTCAACCTAAAAGGAGTATCATTGAGGGATATATTGCAAGGGAGATCATGGTATTTTGAAATGACTTTTTGAGTTGCAATGGAACTATTGCTAATATGTGAACCCTGATGGTTATTCAGGCAAAGGTATTTTTGGAGAACGACAGATAAATATTAGTCATGAGCAGTGCGAACAAGCACACTTGTATATTTTACACAACATTGATTATGTGGGTGTTTATATCACCGAACACACCAACGAGCTCAAGAAAAGTTATCCCAAACCGGTTTAATGTGGCTTACTAGAGAGCATAATTAGGGATTTATTAGGTGGTTTGAAAAGGAAGTATTCAATCAACTATCTCAAACACCAAATAATGTTCCAGAAACTATCATATGGCTCACCTATAAGCCAAAGATCCACATTACATCTTATGAAGGGTTTGACATAAATGGATTTTCATACTACACAAAACGTTAAGATGATAAAAGTGTCATATGAAACAATGTGGATCATACTCCATGCATATTCATTGTAATTTTCTAGTGTCAAGGATAAGAGTCCATGTGAAGGAAAGATGTCTTATTACATTGTCACTAAAGACATATGGGAAATTGACTACACAGAGTTTATAGTTCCATTATTTAGGTGTAAATGGGTTGATAACAATAAAGGGGTTGTATTTGATGAACTCAATTTCACAATAGTGAATTTTGAGTGGATAAGTGAGAAGGATGAACCCTTCATCATGACATCATAGGAAAAACAAGTGTTTCATATCAACGATCCTGTCAAAGAAAATTGGTCTATCGTTCTTCATGGGAAAGACATTCATTTCAAATCCTATTGATGAAGAAGAGTATTATGACAAGTATGACAACTCTAGTCCATTTTCTGTTGGCTTACCAACTATTAATGTTGAATCTAACACTGATGATTATACACGTGAAGATCACATAGAAGGGATATTAGTTTAAAATATATCTCTCATACGTGATCTGACTTTTTTTTGCATTATGTAACATGTTTATTTGTTCATATGTGATCTGACTTTTTTTAGAGTTGGATTTTTATATGTGATCTGACTTTGTTCATTTGTTTACTTTTAATTTTATAGATGGAATTTGACTAGGAGCACAATGATCATGAGCATGAGGATGCTGAGCATCTTGACCAGGGTGCTGATGGTGATCTCCCTTCAAAACGCAAGGGAGTTAGAGGGATAATTGTGATGAAAGTTTCTGCAAATAGGAGAGGAAGGGTGTTGTTGAATTTAATGAAGCAGACACGTCACTTACTAAAGAGTTTGTCAACTATTATGGGGTAGTTTCTTAAAGCAAAGTCAATCTCCTTGTTGAGGATTGGAGACAAGCAAGTATGGTCCAAAAAGACCTCATCTGGAGGGAGTTAGAGGTGAGATAAGTGAAGTTATGTTTTTATAGTCTTTTCTTATTCTTTTATTTTAACATTTCTAAATAGTATTTAATGTTGAACCTTTTTAGGCTAGTATGAACTTGATGAAAAGCTACATTACAAGTCTATTATGCATCTCATCAGGTGAAGACAGAGATTGGTGGACAATCCTCACAAAAGATTATGTCTTTGGAAAAAAGATGGAACCCTGGCTTAAATGGAACTATATTAATGAAGATGATTGGAAGGAGTTTGTTCGGAAGAGAGAAACAAATACGTTTCAGATATTGAATTAGTTACATTTTTTATGATTTCTTATGGTTACTTAACAATATCATTTGCATTAATTAATCAGGCCATTCACGTCGCTAAAAAAGAGAGGCATGAAAAGAATGTGCACAACCACCGATTGGATTCAGGTCGTTATTGGAAACAACACATGTTTAGAGAGATCCTACAATGAGAGCAAGAGAGACAATGACAATAAGAGCAAGGGGAAGATGGAGAGAAAGAGAAAGAGCAAGGGCAATAATAAGGGCCTTCTACTTCTACTCCTTCTACCACATAGTTTTCCAATGCTTTTAGATGGGTGCCTCGCTATATTTACTAGATAGATGCAAGGAGAAACAAAGCCGAAGAAGTCTCCATCCAAACAACACAAGAGGTAACAAATAAAATGGTAAATTTCTTGGTTTCATAATAATTGACCATGTTCTTTTTTTCACCAGATTGTTTAATGATTAGTCCGTTGTTATGATAATTAGTTGGAGCTGGCTTCCCAAGCAAAGGAGGGAAAGTTCACCCCTCATGACACACACAATGAATTGATGGTTCCTCTAGGGACAGAAGAGCATCCTGGACGTATTAAAGGGCACTGGAGCTGGGTATGGGATATAATCTTTTTTGGCACATCTCAGTGTAAGTGCAAACAAGCCAAGAAAAGGGAAGTGGTTGCAGAGTACGTGTAGATAATTGTAGATGCAACCTTTGATATATATATATATATATATATATATATATATATATATATATATATATATATATATATATATATATATATATATATATATATAGCTCCTCAAGCGATATAGAAACCAACTTCTCCAATAGTCACAAAATTAGTTCATCACTCACCCATAGAGTGTATTGGGAGTAGTCTTTCAGACCCACTAAACACAGCCGGGGTACAATTCAAGTCAATTTATATTGCCATGTGATAAAATAACCCTTCAAGTCAATATTTATGTTTGTCAAATTAAATTTTGTGCTTCATAAAAATGTAGAAGGCCAGAAGATGTCATCTTTCCGTCGATGTTCCAGTAGGCAAAGTCATGGCAGATGTCGAGGATGATAATGTTGATGTGGTTCATGGTATACCTCTTCCCACTGATCAATATTGTGTGAGAGTCATATGTGTCTTTCCATGAATGAGCAAGATATCTCTCCCATACGAGCACCCAGATGCCACCACAATTAGAGAGGTAGGAGGTGGCTCTAATGGGTGGTCTAAATGACTCGTTATATTTCTTCAGGTATGAAAAATGTATATTGAAACTTATATAAAATGATTGATGACTAATATTAGAATACATGCATGCAGTCTATAATATCTAAGAAGACCCCTAAAGTTTTGAAGCCTCCACCCCCTCATCCATAGGAGTTGTTCAACTCCTTAGGCCCTCACTACCAGACGTTGACATAATTGTTAGACACTATACACCAAACAGATACCATTGTGATCAACCTTGGAGAGGATATCATAGGTGTACAGCGGGACATTGTTATAGTGTTGACATGTATTTCTGAGGTATTTAAGTATGATTGGCTGAACACATCAGTGATAGAACTTTGGATACAGTGAGAAAACCATGTCATATGTGAACATTTTTTAATGGTTTCCTACATATAAATTGAGTATTTATTATATAATATATTTCAGTCATTTACATTATGCGGCTCGTGATTTTGGAATAGCAAATGTGGGATTTCTAATGACATCATTGATTAACAATGTAATTAGAGGTCAGAGTGGCAAAAAATAATACGTGACTACTGTGATGTAGTATTTTGGTGCTTTCAAGAACATGATCTTAACTCCCTTCAACGTTAATTAAGTTTTTGTCTTTGTTGTTTATATGTCTAATCTATGAATACAATTTTGTTGTGAGATTTAATTTTTTATTTTATTTTCCTTCTATTCACTCAGTGGTATGTACTGACAATTGTTAGTGATTATTCTTGAGAGTTGGAGGGTGTATGTATTTGATCCTTCAGGTGAAAAACTATCACCAAATGTGGGACACCCAATGAAATTGGCGATTCATGCGTAAGTACAGTTTCTCGGTGCCCATTCTCTTTATTAATGTTTATATCACCAATTACATTTTAATAATGCAACATATATGTTAATTTAACTTATAGGGTGTGAAATCATTTTGTGATGATAGAGGGAAGGTAGATAAGAAAAAGAAATTAGTAGCTTAGATGAGTGTTGATGTATAGTATTATCATTCCAATTGCATAATATATGACCAACTCTACTTGATTACATTTATTAATGTAATTGTAAATCTACAGATCCCAATACAAGGCAATGGTTGGGCATGCACATATTACATGATGTTGTATATGAAGGTGATTGTCAATCACACAGAATAAATCAAATGTGTAGAGAATGTAAGTTAGTAGTCTTGGATCATATTTTAATGAAGTAGTCTCATTACATAAAATCAAATCTAATTACAAGTCTCATTATCGTTGAAGTTTTTTTAGAAGACTAACCCCTATACATTGAAGTAGTTGAATGACCTACGCGAACAGTGGATATCCTGCTTCATCAGAAATGTGGATTTGAATGGAAAATTTGAGGGTTGATTGATATTTTTTGGTAGTTAGGACTTCGATATTACATTTTTATTTGTATTTTGTGAGTGCAAATTGAATGTTGATATGTAACATTATGACTTAAAATTTTAGATGGCAGCTAATGTTGATATGTAATTTGTGAGTTGAATTGAATGTTAAGTGCATATGTGTGTGTGAATTTGAATGTGATATATGAGGAAAAGAATGATGTTTGTTCATGCATATATGTATGAAGCTGAAGTATGGTTGAGATGGAAACAATTGAGATGTGAGTTCACAGATTTGTGTGCAATTTGAATTGAAAAAAAGATACGATGTGGCTTGTATACTTTCATCTTTTTCTTGCAGGTGTGTTGGCCCTGTTGTTAAGCCACAATGCTTGTAGAGAGCCTGATGTTCTTCAAAAATTTTAGTTCTGAAGAACAAGGCTCCAGACAAGCTAGCATGCTGGACAATAGGTTTACAAGCCTATTATATAGAAAAACACATTTATTGTCAGTTATTTGGGAATAACCGACTATATATATATATATATATATTATCCTTTGGTTATTTACAAACAACTGACAATATACAACCAAAATTTCACTGCTCATTCACTGATAAAACCGGCAACAGGCAATTTGACCTCGCTTATTTGTCATCATATCACTGATGAGAAAATGTTAACTGTGTCAGTTATTTTCCTAAAAACTGACAAGAAAGGTCAGAGCAGACCACAATATCATCTCCCTATATGAGTTATGTCAATGGTTCTTCCCTAACAAAGAACCCCCGACATAAAACTTATTTCATCAGTTTGCTCAATTGACAAAAAATATTGAGTTTTACCAACACCCAGTTGGTCGTCGGTTCACAATTGATGCGGAACGTCAAAATAACCGACACTATATCTCCTTTCTATAGTAGTGTCAGATGATGGGGTGGACATTCCATTATCTTCCATATCCAAGGAACTCTCACCTCATGCACCACTAGGTCCCATGGAATGACTAACATGAAGATACCCTTGACATGAAGTTTGTGTGTAAGGAGTGGGACCCGAGAGGGGATCCACTCACTAAAATTTGAGGAATAAATTCATCAAATCCAAAAACACTATAAGTATCTTGGAATAGGTGTAAATTTTGCATTTCTCAAACTTTGGTATACAAAACCAAATTATAGCAACAAAATAATAAATCATGACTATATTCAATTTATCAAGATTACAAAAGAATACCCCATTAAGGGGCTTGTATGAGAGAAACAACATCATGATCTAAGTAAAGGCATATCCAAACTATCTCAAGTTTATCTCTCAAGAATCAGCTCCTTAAACCAGGTCCATGTCTGCATGTTATGTCCTCCATGTACTTCACCTAGGGGTTGAAATCATACCCCATAAGAGAAGATAACATGGAAGGGTCAACATAAAATCTGGTATATGCATATTAATTGGGGATTCAACAACATCAGGAAAAATTACATCAAGTATAACAAGGATTCCCATAGAAGAGAATAGTATTGTCCAAGTGGATATAAAAAAGAATATGAATACAAATAAGATGATAATTAAGAGTAAGAAGTTTCTTACCATAAAACAATGCGAAAATAATAATGTTGCAATTCAAAAGTAGTGCATATAAAAAACATAGACTAAGGTTATTTCAAGCAGGGCTGGGACACCAAGGATCTCAACCAAAATGTATGGGTGGAGAATGCACACCCTGGGAAGAATAGGCGCACCATTTATATATATACGAGTGGAATACACACACTAAGGATGGAATACACACGTCCAAAAGTATGGTTGTACAGATGTATTTCTAGTAGAAATAAATTAGTCTAAGCCACGTACGATGTAAAGGTAAGAACAAATTCAATCAAGATCATATAAGAGATGAGAAAATCCAACATTTATCAGGTAGGGTCAGAGGACCCATAAACAAATATTCAATCATGGGCACAAATAGGATGCAACATAAGATCATAAAGTCCCCCAAAAGAAGGTTAGGGTACAAATATTAAAATTAGGGTTTCCACATGGAATAAAATGAACAAGTTATTAATAAGAGTACAAAAAGAGTATCCAACAAAAGATTAATATTATCTAACTCACATAAGTCAACCTCTCAGAGGAGAGAGAAATATGTATAGAGTATTGTGTCCCAAGGGACCGAGAGAGAGTGGATATGGGTGATTTGCTCAATATAATAAATAGGGATGCAACCTACATTAAGAGAGAGAAGTAGATCAATTACTCAATATGATCAGGGGATGCAACATACCTTACATGAAGTCTACATATGTTCAAGGCCAAAACTCTAATTCCATCACAGTCCATAAGCAACCTATTAATGGTATATATGAAATCAGGGTTAGGTTTACATTACTTTTATAAACTCTAAAAATTACCATTTTTTGTTGTTGAATTAGGTTATCAAAACATGCAATCTATAGAATATATTATTCTGAGTTCATGTCATATTTTATTTTATTTTATTGACTTATAGATTAATAGTTATGAATTTTAGAATTTCTTATCAATTAGAAAAATCTATTAAAATCGTACATTAATTAAATTGGATTTTGGCAATGAAAGTTATATCATTAGATAGAGAAAAACATCACAATTCCAAAACACATTTTATTAATTTTTTGAGCTATATATAATTTAGAAGGAATTTTTAGAAAAGTTGACCAATAAGAATATTCCAAATAGACATGTATAGACATTATCCGTTTTTATATAAAATCCTATAGAGATGGCTCTATCAAGGGATGCCATTTGGCCCAAGCTTGAAACATGTCCAACATGATAAGAAAAAGAATATTTAAAATGATGATTTTAGCCTTGAGGGGAAAATGAAGAAATAATGAAACGCGAGAGGGCAAACCTAGGGAACTCGCAAAGGATCATCTTTTTCGCTTTCTGATACTTGTGAGAACAAATACTTTTGAGTCACAATTTTGATGGCTATACCAAAACAAGAAGCTGCTACGAGATCAAGCATGAATGATTGCTTGAGTTATTCATTCCTCGCTGGACTCGAAGATCTAGACAATACCTTATGTGGAGGTCAAGAACTCCAGAGCCAAGTCCGACCATGGAAACTGGGTGTATGACTCAAATAAATAAGAACAATGAAACCTTCGACATAGAGCTTTCAAAGCTACTCATGGTGCCAATGCAAAAATAGAGGTGGGAAGGGAGTCAAACACTACCATGCCTAGGTGGCATGTAAGATGGAAATCCAGCTAACAACATTCATAAAGGGTAAAACAAGGTATACCTACATTAAAGAAATTGATAGCGCCATTGCTGATGAAAATCTTCAAGGAGATGATCTAGGGCATTTCATAGGCATGTGGTGGTTGGGAATCTGTCACTAGACCATGGATGGTCATCACAGATAGATCGGGTAGGGAGGACATGCTCCATAGTGAACGAGGATAGATGAGACGATGAAATTGATCTACTAAGTTGTGTCTAAGAGCCTAAAGAGGTGAGGAGAAGAAAAGGAAGGTGATATAGGACAAAAATAGAGGAATGGGGAAAGCCCCTTGTCGACCCAAGTGTGGCGTCATGCAAACCCAGAAGGAATAGGGTTTAGTGGATTCTTCTTTGTGCAAGGATTGTGATGAGAAAGGAAACTAGGAATGAGGGAGAGAGATGAGAGGGAATGATGTGAATAATGGGAAGGAAAATCAATTTTACTTTTCCTACAAACATCATAAAAGCAGAAGGTAAAAGACATCAGATTTACCATGTGATTCAATCTAATGGACCAAATTAGGCACGTGTTTAGCAAAGAAGGAAAATCCACATGACAACAAAGCTTTTAAAAAATTAGATGCATTGATTAAATACATTCATTATTGAGTATTTAAATCTATCTTTCTTTCATAAAATTACTTGGGGTTCAAACAAGGTTGAAATAAAGCCAAACTTGCCACATAGACTAATTAGGACATGAAAAATACTATTTTGGAATTAGTTTCCAATTTTGAAGTCATTAACCACATTGTTTAATTATTTCGATATTCAATCATGTTTTCTTTCCATAAAAAATTAAGGCATCTAGGATTATTATATTAATGAGAAACTTGATACCCAAGCTGAATGGGACCCCAGGATCACAATATTTCCATTAGATTTGGAATTTGAGATTGCCTCTTATGATTTTTAATATAATTAGAGTTTAGGATTATCACCATTATATGTGTGATAATATTGCATCATAATTTATCACCTTTCATTAAATTGTGTTATATTATCTTCACATTGTTTCCAAAAGAGTTATCTTATATTATCTATCATGCACAAATCTCCATATTTTACTTATTTAATATATTTAGTCCATTAATTCATTATTTATTTATTATTCATATAAATGGACATGGAAATTGACATTGTTATTCTAATTCATATTTTAAGCACATCAAGCCTCTCACAAAGCACACCTTATCCATTATGTGAATATTAGTTAGCAAAGGAAGCATATGTGACAAATTTCATGAATTTGCTTACATGTTAACACACATAAGTTGTTATGTTAATACAAGTGTATCTTGATATGTGATGTTGTTTATAGAATCTAATGTGTCTGTTTTCAAGCTTTTCAATATTAACATGAATTATTCATATTACGTGCATCTAATATATTCATTAGAGTATAATGTCATCCTTGTTTGGTCAAATCTAAAGAAACAAACATACCAACCTCTTATTCATGCGGTAAGTAATTCTAGAGTCAAGATGCTAGGTTTTGGTATGTTACAAGGATCCACATCTTAAAGAGGATTTTTTTCCTGATATCCATCCATCCCTACTCTACTAAATAATATCTCTCCACCCCCTAAAAGGGTTAATATAATAATCCAATCTAAAAAACATAATTTATTGGGGTTACTTATGCATGTTTTAGTTGTAAATGTATATATATTGTTCATAGATCATGCATCCAACTAATAGGTCATACTCACCTAGGGTTGAATTTCAGGACCATGTGTTACTAACATAACAAACCTAAGGTTCACATGAGCATAAAAAAGTCATAGGGTACAAAAGGGTAGGTCAACAAAATCTTTTGCTCAAGACACATTTTTCTTAGTCATCACTCCATAGACAAACTAAGGTTGGGGTTTCTGTTCTAACTAATTTAAAGGTTTTCCTATCAAGACATCATACATCTCTTCATTGTGACTTGTTCAAGAAAAACCTCGATAACATCCTGAATTTTTTTACATATAGTATTATAAATAAAATAGTTTAATGTAAAAACTTTGCAACGTAAAACTAAATATTGGGTCCAAAATCAAAGAGAAACAAGTCACGTCCCCCTTTAAGGTCTCCTTATCAACTACTTTCTCATTCTCATGCCAAAAACAATTCTAGTGTTAAGTTTTAATATCTAAAGAGATATGTGAAAAACCACTAGGGGGGGTGAATAGGATTTTATAAAAAATGTAATAATAATTCAACTCAAACAACCACAATTGAAACTTTAAGAAGGAGGCAAGGTGTTTAGAGTGGTTCCACCTTCAGCAAAAACTAAAGGAGTCAGTCCACTACCCAATTGTTTCCAATTGGGATTTTGAAAGTATTTAAATTTTATTACCTCACAAGGATGTTACATAAAATTACAAATACTTTCACCACCCTTTGGACAACCTTCACCTTGAAGTAGTCCCACCAACCTCGAAGCAGCCTTCCTTGAAGTAACTTCAAGCCCCCCCTTGAAGTAGCCTTCCTCTTGAAGTAGCTTCCCGTTGAGACAACCTTCTTGAAGTAGTCCAAAGTCCTCCTTCTCCATCGATAAGATCAAACCCTCTCCAATCCGCAGCCTCCAACCCTAGGAGTAGCAAGGAGAGTACAAGCAATAAGAAAGAACAAGAAGGGAAAATGGAAATTACAATTACCGTTATAGCACAAGGCTTGATTTCCTATATCAAGCGTTTTGATCTCCTAACTAATGTGTATGGAAGTGGAAGTGCAGTGGGTAGGAGATTCTAGCCTATAGGACACAAATTTGTAGCAATGGAAATGAATAGAAAATGTTAGAGTTGCTCAATTGCTCACAAGAGTGGATTTCCAATTGCAAGTATGTATGCTCAAGTATTGCACAAGTGTGTTTTGGGTGTCCTAAGGCATGTCCTATTTATAGGAATGGCCTATGAGTTCTTAAGGACGTTCTAGACACTTTCTAGGGGGTACTTCATGCTTAACTAGTCGTTAGTTGTCCACTAATTGCTTTAGCAACGACTAGTTAATTAATTCTAAAAAGCACAGACAGAGACAGTCCTAGTCGAGGAATTGTCGATCGAGAGTCCTATCGGTCAAAGTCTTTGTCGACCGAGGGACAGTCTGGAGCAAGTGTATATAACGTTCGATTCCAACTCCCAACTACCTTGTCTGCTGTGTCTAATGGCTATTTGGGTCAATTCTCAGTTGAGGAGTCTGTCAACCGAGAGTGTCTCGGTCGAGAAGTTTGTCAACCGGGAATGACTCTGTTTCAATGTTTTGAACTATGTACTAAGTGTGTGTATCTGTGTGCAGTTGTGACACTATTGTAGGGAATGACCTATCTAAGTTTTGTGATTGGCTAGGGAAGATCTAAACGCTTGATTTACATGATATCTAAGTACTTGTACATTAAATACTTGTACACGTTTTTACATTTGATTACAATCATGGAATTAAAGTATTTTTAGCATATAGATCTTCCAAAGTTGTGTCATCTACCTAGTTCCTGCAACACTCAAGTAGCACGTTAGATCCACAAGAATGAAATGTTTGTCATTATCAAAACAAAGGGATTTAAATGATGTCCATTTAGCCAACAATCTCCCCCTTTATGAAGATGACAAACATTTCCAAAATATAAATCAAATAATCTTAAAATGAGTTGAGTTTCATACTTGAGATTTACATTGTGTATTCCTTCTCTTGTTTATGGAATGTGTGCTTATTATTCCCAAATAAGTATGGAACATAAAGTCCAACTCTTAGGGAATATAGCAACTTTTAATGTAAAGCCAAGATATTATGAAACTCATTGATTGAGTATTTACGATTTAAGATGTATATTATTTCCCCCCCTTTGTCATTTCAAAAAGATAGCCATTAAAATCATATGTAAAAACTCCCCCTTAGTTTTTTCTCCCCTTAGAAAGATAACCATAAAATCATTTGAAAAGATGTCCATTTGAAGACAAAATGTAAGGATCAGAAAAACCAACCGATTTAAGAAGCACAAATGTCAAAGAAAACATCTTCTAAGGGGTAATGAGTAGTTGCTTCTTGATTTCATTGAATTGATCTAATGGAAGCAGTTTTGTGAAAATATCATCCAATTGATCTTCCGTATCAACATGATGAAGGGATACATGTTTTTTAGAGATATGATCCCTTAGAAAATGATGATAGATTTTGATATGTTTGGCACGACTGTGTAAAATAGGATTATGTGCTAAGTTTATAGCGCTTGTATTGTCACAAAAGATAGGCGTGGATGAAAAAGTAAAACCATAATCGTTTAAAACTTGTTGCATATAAAGCACTTGAGCACAATAAGATTCGGCTGCCATATGTTCAGCTTCAACTGTAGAGAGGGCAACCATGTTTTGTTTCTTGCTAAACCAAGATACTAAGGCTCTTCCTAACAAGAAACAACTTTCTCTTTTTCTCTATCGATCAATTCGACAACCAGCGTAATCGGCATCGGTATAAGCTTTAAAGTCTAAAGATTGTCCTTTAGGATACCATAGACCATAACTTGTTGTGTCGGCTAAATATCTTAAAATCCATTTGACGGATTGAAAATGAGTTTGCATAGGTTGTGATTGAAATCTAGCACAAAGTCTAATGGAAAACATGATGTCCGGTCTAGAAGCGGTTAAGTAAAGCAAGCTACCAATTATGGCCCTATATAAGGAATCATCAATAGGTTCCCCATTTTCATCCTTATCAATTTTAGTAGAGGTAGCCATTGGAGTGGTAGCATGTTTGCAATGTTCCATCTCGAAACATTTTAAAAGTTCATTTGTATACTTCTCTTGGCTTATAAAAGTCCCGGCGGGCGTTTTCTTTATTTGAAAACCAAGAAAGAAAGTCAATTCTCCCATGAGACTCATTTCAAATTCCTTTTGCATAATATCACTAAATTATTCGCATAAAGATTCAGTTGATGCACCAAAAATAATATCATCAACATCAATTTGAAAAACTAGAAAGTCAGATTCATATGTTTTGAATAATAAAGTAGAATCTGAATTTCCAATGAAAAAACTGTTATCAAAGAGATAGTTTTTGAGCCTTTCATACCAATTTCTAGGTGCTTGTTTTAAACCATAAAGTGCTTTCTTAAGTTTGTATACATAGTCACCCTTTTCCGGTATTTCAAAATCAGGTGGTTGGGAAACATACACTTCTTCTTATATTATTCCATTTAGAAATGCACTTTTGACATCCATTTGGAATAGTTTGATGTTTTTGTGGGCAGCTATAGCTAGTAGCATTCTAATGGCTTCAAGTCTTGCCACTGGTGCATAAGTTTCATCAAAGTCTATTCCTTCTTGTTGATTATACGCTTGTGCTACCAACCTAGCTTTATTTCTTACTACTTCCCCGTCTTCATTTAACTTATTTCTAAAAACCCACTTAGTTCCAATAATGGTTTTATCTTGAGGTTTAGGAACTAAGTCCCATACATCATTCTTAGTGAATTGGTTTAATTCTTATTACATTGCCGTTATCCAATAGTCATCTTTTAGAGCTTCAATCACCTTCTTAGGTTCAATTATAGATACAAATGCCATATTTGCAACATATCTAAAAGATGAATGGGTTTTTATTTTATCATTAGGATTTCCAATGATTAGTTCTTGAGGATGATCCTTAATGAGTCTAGGAACGAGTTGTTGTGTCTCAACTTGTTGATCATTTGTAGCATTGTGATCATCTTTAGTTGATATGGTTAGATTTTCTACTTGATGAGTAATATCAACTACCTCATAATTTTTAGTTCTTAGTTCTTCATGAAAAGTAATGTGAATCGATTCTTCAACTTTTCTAGAAATAGTGTTGTAAACTCTAAATGCTTTACTAGAAGTTGAATATCCCAAGAAAAAGGCTTTTTGTGATTTAGAGTCAAACTTTTCTCTATCATCTTTTGTGTTTAAGATATAGCAAGTTGATCCAAAAGTATGAAAATAGTCAACCCTTGGTTTCTTAGTATACATGATTTCATATGGGGTTTTCTTCAAATAAGAATGCACAGTTACTCTATTTAGCACATAACAAGCTGTATTTACTACTTCAGCCCAAAATGTTTTAGGTGTATTATGTTCAAGCATCATAGCTCTATCCATTTCTTGTAATGACCGGTTTTTCCCTTCAACTATGCCATTTCGTTGTGGAGTGTGTGGAGCAAAAAATTATGAGTGTAGCCTTGAGATGTGCAAAATTCTTCAAATAGATGATTCTCAAATTCTCCACCATGATCACTCCTAATTGTGCATATTTTGTTTTGTAATTGATTTTCAATCTTTGAATAAAATTGTATGAAAACTTGAATAGTATCATCTTTATTTGCAAGAAAATGTACCCATGTATATCTACTGTAATCATCAACAATAACAAAGCAATATCTTTTCCCACCAATAGATTGTGTCCTCATAGGTCTGAACAAATCCATATGAATAAGTTCTAGTGATCTACTAGTTCGAAGCATGTTTTTGGGTTTAAAAGAAGTTTGAGTTTGTTTACCCAAAGTACATGGTTCACAATTTTCAGATTGATCAAAAGATAACTTAGGCAAACCACAAACAAGATCATATTTAACTAGCTTTTTGATAACATATGAACTAGCATGACCTAATTTTCTATGCCATAGTTGTAAAGAATTTTCTGTTGCAAGTAAGCATTTTCCAACTACAGATTGCATAGAGTTAGGTCTAAGGATATATAGATTTCCAACTCTTTTTCCTTCATAAACAACATTTGTAGTTTTTTCTATTAGTAACTTGTAGCAATTATTGTTGAATAAAACATCATATCCACTATCACGTAATTGACTGACACTTATTAAATTATGGTGCAAACCATCAACAAGTAAAACATTCTTTATTTCAAGGTTTGTACCAATATTACCTATTCCAACAATTTTACCTTTACCATTGTCTCCAAAAGTGACTGTTCCGTTTTTCTTTTCCTCAAAAGTTTGAAATGCATCCTTGTTCCTGATCATGTGTTTGGAACATCCACTATCAACTACCCAATCCTGCAATAAAATATAGGTTTTGGTACCCATGTGATGGTCCATTATGGTTAGGTACGTTTAACAAAAAACTGAAAAAGATTTAACAAATTAAATTGAACAAATCTTCATTCGGTCGAAAAATATTTCGACCGACAGATGTCTCGGTCAAACAATTTGTCGATCGAGAAGGTTGCTGTTGTACATGTTAAAACTGAACTAAAGTAGAAATTCACTTGGTCGACAATTTCTCGACCGAATTTTGCTCCGATCGAACATTCTACGACCGGAATAGTTGTTGTTTTCACTATAAATTTGCTATAGATTCCAGATTTGTCACATGCATTCCCTCGGTCGAATATTTTCTCGACCGAGGATGTCTCGGTCGAATTGTTTGTCGACCGAGAATGTTTCTATTTGTTTCAGTAATTTGTTGTATCTGTTTTGAATTTAAAGCAATACATGAAGCTATCTACTTAGTTGAGATAAGACATTTAGATGTTCAAAAGAAGTGTTAGATCATATCCCACCTAAATTACATTCAAATCCTCTAAGTTTGAGGTTTGGGGACCTAAACTAATTCAGAATCCTTCTTCTTATAAGGGCATGAAAAAGAGTAATGTCCAAGATGCAAGCAATAATGACAACAAATAGAATCAATTTCATTTCTCTTTCTAGGATTTTGAGTTGTGTTCTTGGGTACAAACATGATCTTGGTCTTTGATACTTGAGTTCTCCTAGGTTTAGGTTGATAGAAATTTTCTTTTGGAACATATCCTATACCTCTTCTTCCATTGTAACTAGAAGAATATTTCAGAATATTATCAAGAACATCATTGCCCCTTAAACCATTAATTTCTCTCTATAGTTTAGCAATCTCATCCATCCTCTTATTGATACCTACCATTGCTTGATCTAGATCAGATAATAAAGAGTTTCTTTCCTTAATGACAACATCATAATCTAGATGATTACATAGAATAGGTTGAGTCTGAAAATTATTCAGTTTTGCAAGCAAATCAACCTTTTCTTGAGAAAGAAGATCATGATTTGTTTCTAAAGTGAGCAAATTCATATTGCAATCATTTAAAGATGATTTCAAAGTCAAATTTTCAGAAGCAATACCGCCCTTTTCAAAAGAAATATTATTCAATATAGCATATAGATCCTCATTAGTTCTAGTACTAACCTTCTTTAGTTTCTTTTTGCAATCAACATATTTGTAATGAGTATCTTGTAGACTAGAAATTATATCTTCTTTTGGAAAATCAAGAAGGCTTACCTCTTGAGAATCATCACTATCATCTTCTTTAGCCATGAGACACTCCACATTCTCTTCTCCACTTTCACTAACACTTGACTCATCCCATGCAACTTTGTATGCTTTTTCTCCCTTCTTCTTGGATGGGATTTTCTTTCCTTTTTTTGCTTTAGGACATTCATTTTTGATATGTCCCTTCTTTCCACATTCAAAACACCTAGGAGGGGAAGAAGAAGAACCAACAACTTTGTTAGACCTAAATCTACTATATTTCTTACCATTAATAGTTAGAGCTTCTTCTCCTTCTCCATCACTTATTTCATCACTTTCTTGCGTGATGATCTTTGAATCTTTTAGGGCCATATCTTTCTTTCTTCCTTGTTGAAGTTCACGGTCTCGTTGTTCTTATTCCTCCAAGGTTGCCTCATGTGCTTCTTAGTTGCCAATGAGTTGCTCCATCCTTAGTCGGGTGAGATCATTTGCTTCTTCAACAGAAGTCACCTTGGGCTTGTACTTGGGAGGAAGAGACCTAAAATTTTTTGATACTTGATCTTCTTCACTGATCACTTTACCTAAAACATTTAAAGCATTCACAATAGAAGAAAATTTTTCATACATTTCACTAATAGACTCATTTTGATCCATACAAAACTGTTCAATTTTTTGCTTAAGCATTCCGATTTTAGAATTCTTAACTTGAACAGTTCCTTCATAGATTATGGAGAGTCTATTCCATATTTCATATGTTGTTTCACAATTTGATATTCTATTGAATTCACCAACGAAAATTGAACAACAGAGTATACTTACAACCTTTGCGTTCATTTGGGCTGATCTTACCATATTAGCATCCCAAGTTGCATACTCTGTTTGAGGAAAGTCATATGGATTTGACACCATCCTCCATAGATCCTAGCTAATTCCTTGGAAATAGAATTGCATCCTCCTCTTCCAGTAGGTGTAGTTAGTTCCATCAAAAGGTGGAGGTCTAGCCACGAGTGTCCCTTCCAAGTTGAGGTTGTTGAGTACCCTGTCACCCATTCTTTAAGACTTTGTTAGAATTCCTTGAAGCCTTGCTCTGATACCAAATGAAAAACCACTAGAGGGGGGTGAATAGGGTTTTATAAATTTTTTTAACAATAATTCCACTCAAACAACCACAATTGAAACTTTAAGAAGGAGGCAAGGTGTTTAGAGTGGTTCCACCTTTAGCAAAAACTAAAGGAGTCAGTCCACTACACAATTGTTTCCAATTGGGATTTTGAAAGTATTTAAATTTTATTACCTCGCAAGGATGTTACATAAAATTACAATTACTTTCACCACCCTTTGGACAACCTTCACCTTGAAGTAGTCCCACCAACCTCAAAGCAGCCTTCCTTGAAGTAACTTCAAGCTCCCCCTTGAAGTAGCCTTCCTCTTGAAGTAGCTTCCTGTTGAGACAACCTTCTTGAAGTAGTCCAAAGTCCTCCTTCTCCACTGAGAAGATCAAACCCTCTCCAATCCACAACCTCCAACCCTAGGAGTAGCAAGGAGAGTACAAGCAATACGAAAGAATAAAAAGGGAAAATGGAAATTACAATTACCGTTGTAGCACAAGGCTTGATTTCCTATATCAAGCGTTTTGATCTCCTAACCAATGTGTATGGAAGTGGAAGTGCAGTGGGTAGGAGATGCTAGCCTATAGGACACGAATTTGTAGAAATGGAAATGAATAGCAAATCTTGGAGTTTCTTAATTGCTCACAAGAGTGGATTGCCAATTGCAAGTATGTATGCTCAAGTATTGCACACGTGTGTTTTGGGTGTCCTAAGGCATATCCTATTTATAGGAATGGCCTATGAGTGCTTAAGGACGTTCTAGACACTTTCTAGGGGGTTCTTAGTGCTTAACTAGCCATTATTTGTCCACTAATTGCTTTAGCAACAACTAGTTAATTAATTCTGAAAAGTTCAGACAGAGACAATCTCGGTCGAGGAATTTTCAACCGAGAGTCCTGTCGGTCGAAGTCTTTGTCAACCGAGGGACAATCTGGAGCAAGTGTATATAACATTCGATTCCAACTCCCAACTACCTTGTCTGCTATGTCTAACGGCTATTTGGGTCAATTCTCGGTCAAGGAGTTTGTCGACCGAGAGTGTCTCCGTCGAGAAGTTTTTCGACCGAGAATGACTCTGTTTCAATGTTTTAAACTATGTACTAAGTGTGTGTATCAGTATGCAGTTGTGACACTATTGTAGGGAATGACCTATCTAAGTGTTGTGATTGGCTAGGGAAGATCTAAATGCTTGATTTACATGATGTCTAAGTACTTGTACATTATATACTTGTATGAGTTTTTACATTTGATTACAATCATGGAATTAAAGTATTTTGAGAATATAGATCTTCCAAAGTTGTGTCATCCACCTAGTTCCTGCAACACTCAAGTAGCACATTAGATCCAAAAGAATGAAATGTTTGTCATTATCAAAACAAAGGGATTTAAATGATGTCCATTTAGCCAACAATATGTCATCACCAACATATATTGTAGGGTAAGAGCACCTATGTACTCATCACATTAAGGTTTACCAATCATGATTATTATGTGTACATTATATGATTTGAAATCAAATGTTCATCACCTAATGAATAACTTAGGTAAATTCTAGGGTACACATCTTACATAGAGGGTGACTATCATAAGGTAGGGGATCTAATTAGGGAGAAAAATTGAAATAGTCAGTATCCAACTACAATGGATCTAATACCATCTTGTAAGGAGTGGGATCCAAGAGGGGATCCACGCCTCACTAGAATTTGAAGAATAAATCCATATAGTCCAAACACAATATAAGTATGCCGGAATAGGTGTAAATTTTTCATTTCCCAGATGTTGGTATACAAGACCAAAGTATAACAATCGAATCATAAACCATGACTATATTCAATTTATCAAGATTAGAAATGAATTTTCCATTAAGGGGATTATATTAGAGAAACAACATAAGTATCTAAGTAGGGGCATATCCAAACTATATAAATTCTATCTCCAAAGAGTCAACTCCTTAAACCATGTACACATCTGCATGTCATTCCCTCCATGTCCTTCACCTAGGTGTTGGAATCATACCCCACAAGAGGAGACAAAAAGAAAGTTGTCAGCAAAAGTTGGTATGTGCATAATAATTTGGGATTGAGAAACATTAGGAAAAAGTACATCAAGTATAACAAGGATTCCCATATTGAAGTGGATGTAAAAAAAATATGTATACAAATAAGATGATAATAAAGAGTAAGAAATTTCTTGCCTTAAAAGAATGTCATAATAATAATATTACAATTCATAAGCAATGCATGTAAGAAACATAGACTAAGGTTATTTCATGCAGGGTTGCGACACCATAGGATCTTTACCAAAAAGTATTGAGTGGAAAACCCACACCTTGGGCAGAATACACACCCTTTATATATATACCAATGGAGTAAATGCACTTGGGACATAATACACACATATAAAAGTATTGTTGTACAAATGTACCGCTACTAAAAATAAAGTTAGTCCAGGACATGCACAATGTAGAGGAAAGAACAAGTTCAATCAAGATCAAATAAGAGATGATAACATCCAACGTTTATCAGGTGGGGTCAAAGGACCCATGAACAAATATCCAACCATGGTCACAAACAAGATGCAACATAAGATCATAAAGTCCACCAAAAGAAGGTTAGGATATTAAATATTCAAATCAGAGTTTCGACATGGAATAAAATGAGAAAGATATAAATAAGAGTTCAAAAATTCTATCTAATAAAAGATTCATATTATCTAACTCACATGAGTCAACCTCTCCGAGGAAAGAGAGAAAAGTGTATAGGGTATTGTGTCCCAAACGATCAAGAGAGAGATTGAATATGGGTGATTTTCTCAATATGATAAATAGGGATGCATAATAAATTATGAGAGAGAAGTAGATCAATTGCTCAATACTTTCATGAAGTCTACATATGTCCAAGGTCAAAACTCTAATTCTATCACAACCCACAAGCAACCTATTAAAGGCATGTATGAAATCAGGGTTAGGTTTACATTAATTATATAACCCTAGAAATTGCCTTTTTATTATTTTTGAATCAAGTTATGAAAACCATGTATCTTATAGATTATATTTTTCTATGTTCATATTTTGTTTTATTTTATAACTTATAAATTATTAGTTATGAATTTTGGGAATGGTAACCAATTAGGAAAATACATTAAGAATCACATATTAACTAGATTGGAATTTGGCCATGAAAGTGATATCCTTGGATAGAGAAAAACATCACATCTAAACATGTTTTATTTATTTTTTTGAGCTATATATAATTTAGTAGGAATTTTAGAAAATCTATCCCATCAGAATATTCCAAATAGCCACATATACTTCTGGGGGGGAGAAGGATTTTCCTCTGTAAGTTATCAAGGATTGCCATTTGGCCTAGGCCTATAACATGTCCAGTGAAATAAAAAAAAGATTTGAAATGACAATTTTAGCCCTGAGAGGAAAATGAAGAAGCAATGAAATGAGTGAGGGTAAAGCCAAAAATTTGTGAAGGATCATCTTCTTCATTTTCTCAGACTTGAGAAATAATACTTTTGAGTCACATTTTCAATGGATAGACCAAAACAAGAAGATACTATGATGCATCAAGCACAGATGATTTCTTAAGTTCTTCTTAACTACCAAACTCAAAGATCTAGACTATATCTTGCGAGGAGGCCTAGAACTCTAGAGTCGAGTCCACCATGGAAACTGGGTGTATGACTCAAAATTGAAATAAGAACAATCAAGCCTTCGACATAGAGCTTCCAGAGTTATTCATGACACCAATATTAACTAGAGATGGGAAAATCCAGGTGAGTCAGACACCAACATGCCCAAGTGCCATACAAGACAGAAATCTAGCTAATGACATTTAGAAAGGGGAAAACCAGGTATACCTAAATTAAAGAAATTGATAGCACCACTGTCAATGAGAATCTTCAAGGAGATGTCGGATTCACTGTTCATACTAACACCATAGAGGCGAAAGGTAGAAGACATTAGATCTATCATGCAATCCAATATAATGGACTAGATTATGTGCATGTTTTGGCAAGGAAGGCAAATCTACATGACAAAAAAACTTTAGGAAAAGCAAATGCATTGGTTAAACACATTGATTATTGAGTATTAAAAATCCAACTCTCTTTCCTAAAATTATTTGAGGGCTCAAACAAGGTTGAAATAAAGCCAAACTTTCCACATAGACTAGTTAGGACTGAAGAATCATATCTTGGAATTAGTTTCCACTTTTGAAGTCATTAACCATGTTGTAATGTAATTGATATTAAATCTTGTTTTCTTTTCATAAAACAATTACGACATCTAGGATTATTATATTAATCTAAAACTTTGTACCCAAGCTAATTTGAACCTAAGGATCACAATTTTTCCATTAAATATGAGAATTGAGGTTTGAGATTACCTTTTATGAGTTTTTAGTTAATTAGTCTTTCATTAAATTGTGTCCTATTATCTTCGCATTGTTCCCAAAATAGTTTTTTTTTGAGAGAACTAAAATTTTATTACTGACTGGCTAAACTAGCCCGCATATTAGCAATACAGATAGAAAGGTTTTGATTAAGCCATACAGGCTTATTAGAGAAGTCTACTGATATATCTCTATGAAGAGCATGTTTAGCAATAGCATCAGCAACAATATTAAACTTCCTGGGCAAGAAGAGAAAGTTGCTATTCTGGGGACTGGTGTTTAAGAGAAGCCTCTTGAAAGGCAGCAGCTTCGCATAGGTGGTACAGGCACCTATATGCATTTTGATAGCCTGCTCAAAGTCCGATAGGAAGAGGACGTTGTTCAGGCCCATAGAACAAGATGTTGAGGCGCCGAGAATGAGTGCTTGGAATTCAGCCTCCAGAGGGTTAGCGGCAAAGGAGTAGGTCCCTAGACCTCGAATGAAAAGGCCATTCATGTCAGTAATGTGAATGCCAACAGATCTTTTACCTGACTGAGCCATGAAGCCGACATCTATGAATACAAGGAAGGAGGCCTCCGATAGGGCATGTAGGTGCTGGAGTAGTGGTTTTGTAGGACCCGAGTGGTCAGTATTCTGCAGGGAGGTAATCGTGGAAGCTCTAGTATTAATGAATTTCACCAGGACAGAAGAAGGAGTTCTTATATTGGAGTGGACGACATCGTTGTAGGCCTTCCATAGATGCCATACGGCGATGCCGTAGCTGATGGATGGGTGGCAACATTTGACAACCTCTACAATCCATTCTTCAAGGTGGTATGAGAAGAAGGATGCCTCAACATTGAGCTGTAGCCAGACTTCTTTGCTGTGAGTGCAGTCTCGTAGAAAATGGAGCAAGGATTCCTCAACATTGTTACATTGCGAACATTTTGGATCAACCTCAATGTGACGACAAATTTTTTCTGTATTAACCAGTATTGACCTATGAGCCAGGAGCCAGAGGAAGGTTTTAATTTTCTCAGGGGCTTTGAGCGACCAGATGTCTTTCCAGGGACCTACTGAGTGAATTTCTTTGTCCTTACAGATCCATCTATAACTAGATCTGGTTGAGAACTCTCCCGAGGATTCAAGGGGCCAACACCAGTTGTCATCTTCAGCCTCTGGACGCGGGGGTGGAAGTCTTTGAATCTTCAGCCAGAAAGCTTGAGGAATATAAGAGTGGATTAAATCCATGTCCCAGTGGCCTGTGGTTTGCACCATTGAAGACACAGTGAGATCGGTTAACTCAGGAGGAATCAGTGTATTTGGGTGACGGGAAGCAATGTTGTGATTGTCAAACCACTTATCGTGCCAAACGTTGGAATCATTCCCATTATTAATAATCTTCATGCTGAGCGCTTGGATCATTGTACTTTGGTTTTTTATAAAGTTCCAGGCAGTGGAAGAAGGACCATTGTTGGTTTTTCCATTGCGAAGGTACTTACCTTTCATTACCCGTACCCATAGCTTGGAAGGGCAGGTGAGGTAGGTTCAGACATTCTTGAGCATCAAAGAATGATTCTGATCACGCGCGTCTTTAATACCGAGACCGCCGACATCCTTGTGGGTTGTGATCTTGTTCCAAGAAACTAAGGATAGCTTCCGATGCTCCCAATTTCCGAACCAAATAAAATTCCTGACATGTCTATCAAGCTCATCGCAAAGGCTAGGCGAGAGGATGACAGTCTGCATTGTGTAAGCTGGAATTGATTGTAATGTGGCTTTAGCCAGGGTAGTCCTGTCGGTAAGGCTGAGGTGTCTAGCGACCCAACTATTGGTTCTAGACTTGAGGGATTCCAGAATACTTGAGTGAGTTAGTTTATTCACACGATGGTGGAGGATGGGCACACCGAGATATTTACCAAGATCTTCGGTTGAAGGGATCCCCAGGGATCTGCTGATGATTCATTTTTCTCTTGACGACGTGTTTTTTGAAAAGAAGCATCTTGATTTGGTAGCAGAGATACTCTGGCCGGAGACTGTAGAAAACTCCTTAATAACTTGCTTCATAATTTTAGCTTGCGCGCTCATCGCTTCACCCAGCAGCAGCAAGTCATCAGCAAAGCAAACGTGAGAGAGAGGAGGACCGTCTTTGGAGAGGTGGATTGGCTTCCACGAGCCATCCATGACTGCCTTTTGAATTGACTGGCTCAGACACTCCATGCAGAGAACAAACAAGTAGGGGCTAAGGGGATCACCTTGACGGACCCCTTGGACAACATGAATAGGCTCTAATGGCTTGCCCTCCCAGAGAATTTGAGAGGTCCCTTTGGAGATAATTTGGTGAATAAGATTTCAAATCTTCACCGGTAAGTTAGTCTTCTAAAGAGTATCGCTGATGAAGGACCAATTCATATGATCAAAGGCCTTAGCTAAGTCGATCTTCACCTCCATCCACTTCCTTTTGCCGGTTTTGAAGCGCATTGAGTGAATCACCTCTTGCACAATTAGAATATTATCGGAAATCTTTCTACCAGGGATGAAGCTAGATTGGAAGGGCGATACCCAGTTATGAAGGAGGGGTTTGAGGCACTCCACCAAAATCTTTGATACGATTTTCAGACAATTGTTGTTAAGCGAGATCAGTCGCATGTCGTTACAGCTTTGTATTGGTTCTTTCTTGGGCAGTAAGATCATCCACACATTGGATAATTCAGAATCAATGTGTTCAGAAGAGAAAATAGCGGTGATAGTCTTGATGACGGAGGTACCCACCATATTCCAGTTCTTTTGTAAGAAGTCATTGTAGATACCATCTGGCCCAGGAGCTGCGGTTGCTTTCATGGCAAAGACTGCAGCCTTTACTTCGTGTGAAGAGGGAATAGCATTGAGTGTTCTCAAAAGGTTGTTGTTGGGACTCTCGAAGACGCCAGGGTAGGAAGGGATCCTGTCCAGAGTTACCGGTGAAGTCGTCATCATCAGATTGTTGAAGAACTGCCACACGTGCTGCTTGATTTCTTCGGGTGTAGTGAGGAGCTGGCCTTCTTCATTCTTGATGGATGCAATTTTGTTGCGGTGTCTCCTTGCCTTGATGAAGGAATGGAAGAATTTCGTATTCCCATCGCCCAGCTTGATCTAGTCAAGGTGGGCCTTTTGACGCAAGTCTGCCTCCTCGCGAGCCAGGATATTTTGTAGATTTTCCTGGAGTTCAATGGACTTGAGCTCATCCATGGGGTTAGGGTTAGAGGGGATGCGTACCTGAATATTATTAATGGCATTGATGAGCGTGGCTTTCTCCTTGTTCTGAGCCTTCATCGAGGAAAAAGACCATTTGGTAATGGCCGGCTTGAACAAAGTTAAGGCATCATAGAACTCCATGTTGCGGTCCCAGTAGAGGTTCAACTGCTGGTTGAAGTCCGGGCAGAGGTTCCAACTGGCATTATTTTTAAAGGTGAAATGTCGTTTGCTCAGAGAAACGTTGTTAGCCACGAGCAAGGGATTGTGATCAGAAATAATGCGTGACAGAACAATAACAGAAGTGTGTGCGTTGTTGTCTAGCCAAGCTTCATTAGCTATGAGCCAGTCTAGGCGTTCAAAGACGCGTCTCTTTTGAAAGGTGAACCACTGACCTCCCGCTTGAATGTCGGCTAGACCTGTTTGGAGATGGAGGTCATTGAAGAGGACAGAAGTAGCAGAGTCGAAGTAGCGGCTGCCAGATTTTTCAGTAGGAGAAATCATTGTGTTGAAATCTCCAATGACTGCCCACGACGATGAGATCGAAGTGAACAAGTCCTTCAGGTGATTCTAGAGGAGTGGCCGCAGGGAAGGATTAGGGCTGCCGTATATGAAGGTGATGAAGGCTGAATTGTTCACACGACAATGCACGAATTGTCTGTGGTTTAGAAGAATTTACACCGCGACGACATGCTGGTCCTAGAGAATCCAGATGCCTCCTGAGAATCCGAGGGCTTCGACTCTGTGCGAGGAATTGAAGCCCATCCTTTTGATGATAGAATCCGCTCTGTCGCCACTGCAGCGAGGCTCGAGGATGGTGAACATGGATAGATTAAAAGTACGTTTCAGATACTTCACGTAGTTGGTTTTGTCCTCAAGGCACACACCTTGAATATTCCAGGAGGCGTAGTTCATTAAAGGAATATTCAGGGGGAAGATGAGGGTTGGAATTAGGGAATTACAACTTGAAGACCAACTGTGGAATCGTTGGTCTCCCCTGTGTTGTTACTAAATAGACGACGAGCCTCAGTTAATTTCTCACCATATGTGGGAGATGAAGCCTTGCCCTTCTTCCTTGTCCGATCTGGACTGATGGGAATGGTTTGGTAGACCACTCGTCAATTTCTGAGAAGAGGACCACCATTTCTATTTGCGTCAAAGTATTGGTTGCCGAAGCTGAATGGTATCACCGGCTCCATGGATGGGGAAGGTTCCTGTGACCGACCAATGGCATTATTGTTTCCAGTGAGGACGATCGCCACATTGTTTTGATTAGAGACCTGATTACTTGGAGGTGGGACCTTTGATGTTGAAGACGAAGCTTGAGATTGTTTCTTCTTGGCTTTCCTATTCTGCACCATTGTCCACCCCTCACTGTCCGGAAGGGGAGGATATGCAGAGGCCTCAGGTAGAGGCGTGGAGTTTTTTAGGACCTCGCTAAAAGGGCCTGCAGCAGTGTCAGGGCTTTGTTGAGAGGGGTTGGGCGGTGGCTTTGGTTTCTTACATTCGGGCTTCTTGGCATGCATTTCCAGAAAGAACGGCACCGCAGTGGTAGATGGATCTTCCACCACCTCTGTTGCGGAGGCCGCGACAACAACGTGAGTGTTGTCGGCATCAACGTGACCGATTCTGCCACATTTGATACAAATCGACGGTATAGATTCATATTCAATCCTGAAGATTTCATTCATGATATCGATCGCCGACAGGAGGGGTTTGGAGGTGTCCACCTCTACTGCAAGACAGGCGAATTTGCCTCGGTTTCCCAGTTCAGTCGTCGAGTCTATGCGAAGCATCTTCCCGACGATGTCGCCAATACTCCAGAGCAACTGTGTTTGGAACAGATGGACTGGGAGTTCAGAGATACAGATCCAAACTACCAGCTTCCTTGGGAGCATGTCCGAGGGACGGAAGCTAGGGCACCACGATTGCACCGATAGATAGTGTCCGAATAAGGTCCAGGGGCCATTGGTGAGGACGTTGATGTAGTCTTCTTCATTATGCAGTTGCATTATGTAATAACCTTTCTCTAGATCGATGATGCGGAACTCGTTGGACAGACACCACATCACTGCAAGTCTGTTAATGAGGACATTGTAGCCGACGTTGATCCCTATCGCCTTGAGAATCACAACATGTTTCCAAGGTTCGATCAGGGGGGGTAAAGGACGCGTCTTTCACCGTGATCTTAGGCATCTTCCCAGAAGTGTCTATGATAAGGTCATCTGCCTTAAGGGTATACTGCGGTGTTGCCGGGGTGGAGCTCCTGCTGTGTCCCTTGGTTGCGTCACAGTAGGACTTGGGTTGTGCTTGACGATCAGCGTCGACAGACATCTGGTTGTCTTGATTTTCCATAATGAAAGACTCTTCCATGGCTTCATCCGCAGTTTCATTCTCCGGCGGAGGACGCTGCGGCTGGTTCGTGCTCGTCTCATGATGGTTGCCGTTGCTAGCAGGGCCACGGCCACCGTGGCCACCGCCGCCCCCTCGCCCACATCCTCTTCCCCGCTCTAGCAGCATGCTAGGGCCGGCGCCATTGTTCCCAAAATAGTTATCTTATAGTATTATGCACGAATTTCCATATTTTACTTATTAAACATATTTAGTCCATCAATTTGATAATGATTTATTATTCATATTTGTGAACATGTAAATTCACTTTGTTATTCTAATTAATATTTTAATCACATCATACCTCTCACGAGACACATATTATCCATCATGTGAGCATTAGTTAGCAAGGATGCATATGTTACAAATTTCATGAATTTACTTACATGTTAATACACATATAATTTGTTATGTTAATACGAGTGTATCATGAATGTAATGTTGTTTATAAAATCTCAAGTGTATTTTTTCATCGATTTTGATGTTGACTCGAATTATTCATGTACCATGCATTAACTATTCATTAGATTACAACTTCATCATTTTTTATTCAAATCTAAACAACCAAGCATACCAACCTCTTATCCATGCGGTAAGAATTGCTAGAGTCAAGATGATAGGTTTTAGTATGTTACAACACTCCACACCTTAAAGAGGATTTTGTCCCCGATATCCAACCATCCCTACTCTACTAGCTAACAACTCTCCACGCCTTAAAAGAGTTAACCTAATAAGCCAATCCAGACAACAACAATTTATTAGGGTTACTTATGCATATTTTAGTTGTGAATATATATAAATATAGTTCATAGATCATGTGTTAAATTAATAGGTCATACTCACCTAGGGTTGAATTTTAGGTCCTTGTTTTACTAACCTAACAAACCTAAGGTTCACATGAGCATACAAAAAGTCATAGGTCACAAAAGGATAGGTCAACTAGACCTTTTGCTCAAGACACATTTTTCTTAATCATCACTCCATAGACAAACTAGGGTTGGGATTTCTATTCTAACTAATTTAAAGGTTTTCCTATCAAGACATCATATATATCTTCATTGTGATTCAGTTCAAGAAAAACCTCGATAACATCCTGAAAACGTTTTTTACATATAGTATTATACATAAAATAATTTGATGTCAAAAACTTTGCAATGTAAAACTAAAAATTGGGCCCAGAATCAAAGAGATAACCAAGTCATAGTCTCCCCTTTAAGGTCTCCTTATCAACTAATTTCTCATTGTCATACCAAAAACAATTCTAATGTTAAGTCTTAATATCCAAAGAGATGTGCTGATAAATGTGTATTTATCCATTTATTTACATCTTTAATATATCTTTTAGGATTGTTCTGATGATTATTTTCTTAGTTTTATAATTAATTAGATTTTATCTCATTAATTGGAGTTTTAATTATTTGTTCTTAGATTTTTGTAGGAAAATATTCTAATCACTCAAATGATTAAATACTCTTGGAACATAATTGCACAATTTTCAGCAGTCCTAAAATTCATATATACCCCGACACTAAAAGTGTCATAACTTTTATATCCAAACTCTAAATTGGGTGTAAAAATACTCATTAGAAAGGAAATTTAATTTCCTAAAATAATATTATATTAGTTGTACCGATTTTGAGCCTTTGATGGGATAAAAATTCGCTCGAAGTTTCTGTTACGGAATTATGCATTAAAGAAAGTCACATTGTCAAATATTAATTCGCTACTTTGACTAAAAAAGTCGGTAAATTCCATATATTTTTATGAAAGAAAAAATACAAGAGAAGACTAGTCAAATTCTAAAATGAAAAAGCCATGAAAGCAGTTAAAGTTTGACCCATGTGGCTTGGACATTAAGTCAGCCATTCCTCTTGGGTTTTTGCCCCTCCTTTGTCCCTATAAAAGGAGGGGGACTCCACAAAGAAAGACATACAATTTTTTTCACTTGAAATTTTATTTGAGAACTTGTTATTTCAATTCTTGCATGTGTAATATTCTAGTTCTTCAATAAAAATTAGTTTTGTTCTCAGATCTCCAATTCTCGTTCTTTTATTTCTTGGTCTTCTTTGGGAATAAAGAATTAAGGAAGACAACCATTTAATTGTCACTAGCTACAGATCTTTTGAGATATTTGTCTCTAGTATATGGCTTTCTTCCTTTCTTCCTCCGTTCTCTCTTTTCCTTTAATTGATCATGAGTAGTTTTATATATCATGGGGAGTAGCCACATGACCATGTTGTAACATAGATCGATTTCTCATATTATTCGATAGATGGTTTTTGGCTTGGATAATCACCAGTTTAAATGATTCGATCTCTTGTTGTTATTGTACTTTAGTCTTGGGGGATGTGACCTCGGTACCCAGGGCTTATAACAACCAAACCATATACATAAGGATTTCATGTGACCATGGAAATATTTTTATTGAGATGATCAGAGTAAGAATTATGAATGCCAGGACCAATGAGTTCACAAGGGGATCAATTTTGTAGACACATTTATGAATATTTTTCCATGCCCTCTTCTATCTTGTATGATTGTATGGATTCCATCTATCTTGTTTCATGCAAGTTGTGGTGGTAAAACACATAGCCTTGATATCATTTCCTATTGATTTAACCTTATTTCTTCAATTGCTTGTTTCAATCACTTTCTTTACTTCTTGTACATTTAAACTTGCTCATAGATAAGTCTCTCTTTACTATTCTTAGAATAACTCTATGTTTAACTATTTTTAGTGTAACTTTTATTTCATTGCAATTTACTTCCTTGTTCTTAGTATAATCAATCCTCAAACTCTAGATCTTTACTTTCTGCATCTTTTGTTCAAAAGTGATTTGGGTTAGGATTTCAATCTTAATAACATTGTTTGTGGATCGACCTTTTCTTTACTAGGAAGGTTAAACTCTAGGATTAAGATCCTAGTTTTTGGTGCGCTTAATGACATGTATAAAAATGGTGTCGTTGTCGGGGACAACTGATTATTTTTTGAACCCAAAATTTTTTAACAAATTTTTCTTCTTCTTTTCTGTTGAGTTTCCATTCTAATAATACTATTTTCTAGTTTATTTTATGATTTCTTATTTCATAATTTATTAGCATTATTTTTTTAATTTTTAGTTTTTTTGTAAATTATCAACTTGTGTCAGTTATTATCATACTTTTTTTAAAACTTTTCTTAGTTTAAATTTTTATTTATATCTTAGTTTCATTTGTGTAATTTCTTTCTTCAAAAAAGGATCTTTTCAAATGGAGTGGTCAACCCATTATGGTTCACAATGTCACTTGTGTGGTTGTTACAACCATACATTGCAAAATTGTCCAAATGTGTTCCCTCACATTATGGCGGCATCTTGTAATATCAAATCTTCCTACCAGCGTGGATACAATGAAAATTACAATCCACAAACTTCTGAAGATTATTATGAGGAACCATGCTACACAAGTTAGTGTCAGCAATATTATGGGAATTATGGCTTACATCCCTATCATGTAGATATTACCCACCAGATAGAGATGAGGGGATAGAGACCTTCCAAGAGATATTAGCTGATGGAGTAGCTATTAGAAAAAGATTGGAGGCACAACTGGAATGTTTGATAGAACGACTCTCTCTTCTAGTCATGCCTCTTGAGAGTCAATCAGAAAACTCCCTAAGACATGTGGAGAAGCCAAGGATGATTTTAGATGATGATGACGATGATTATATTATCTTCAATCTAGTAAAACCAATTCCACTACCTAGAGCGCCACCAATCACTCCCATTATGGATGTTAATCTAGTTGTTATTAATGGCCAATTTACTTTTGTTGAACCCTTTCTAGATAATGAAATGTCACTCTTGGAGGAAGTCCAATGTGAAGTAGTAGATATTTCATACAACCTTGATCATGAGATAGACTGGTGTTCTAAGGAAATTAAGGATACCACAAATGAAGAACTTCATTTAGCTAGGACCGCAACGGTATGAGGCCCAACTATCCATATAAGTCAGAAAATGAATGGATGGAGGCCTAAGTGGATAAATTCATGAATTAAGAGTATTTTAACAAAATGTTTAAAGACTGGTGGGCTCAAAGAACATCTCAACAACCTAAAACTCCACCACCTTTCTCAGTTGCAGGCCCAGATTAAGATGTTTGCAATAATCATCCAAGCTTAGTTGAGCCTATTGTAGCCAATGTACCATCACTTCACCATGATGCACTGATGGATCCTTTTGAAATTATTCCTCATCAAGAGCACTATGATCCACCACAACCACTTCTTGTTCCACATCCGGTTGAACCTGATGAGTGATTCCACCTCTGTAAGAAACTTACATGCCACCATTATTTTTGAGGTGACCCCTTCTGAGCCCATTAATTTGGGCACATGTTTTATGAAGGAATCAGATCTCCCCTTCAGCATAGTAAAGGGCATTGATGCCTCCCTTAAACTTCATATTGATGAAGGGGACACATATCTGCATACAAAGATGCACCAAGCTAATAAGATGGTTCCTCTAATGCAGGCACCATGCCTGTTACATGTAGATCCAGGTCATGAAAAGAAACCTGTGCCAGACCCTCCACCTGATCCACCACTATTGATGCTACACATAGTGGATTCATCTAATGCCACCTTACCCTTTAGAAAAGATGATCCACCTCAGGTATTTGGGGAGGTATTAACCCCAAAGACAACCAATGAATATTATCAAAACCCCAATCCATACACACCATCAACGCTTCCTACACTGATGAGGGAAGACATGTAGATCCTATTAGAGGGAGTGAGAGGTGACCAGAAACATCATCTTAACCAACTAGAAAGCCCCTTTGAGATTCCAAGACCATCCATCCACCAGGTATATTATGAAGATCACTTTTGTAAGTATCCAGACCCCATCAACATTCCATTCAGCTAGACATACTTCAAGCTACCAGGCCCCCTGGTGATCTCTGTGCAATTTTTTCCCTTCATCTTGGATTTTAGTTTTGCTGAGGATGAGAACATTTCTAATTCTGGGGTGGAGGTGGGTGGTACGTACCTATTTTGCATGAAGCAGCCCCATGATCATGTTGTAACATAGATCAAATTCCCATATGATTCTATTCGATAGATGGTTTTTCGGTTGAATAATTGCCAGTTTAAATGATTTGATCTCTCATTTTTATTGTACATTGGTCTTTGGGGATGTGACCACAAAACTTAAGGCTTGGAACAATCAAACCAAATACATAATTATATAGATGTAACCACAAAAATATTTTTATTGGGATGATCGGGCTAAGAATTGAAAATGCCAAGACCAATGGGTTCACAAGGTAGCCCGTGTTTTGCTGACACATTTATGAATGTTTTACATGTCCTCTTCTATCTTATTCTATCATATGGATTTCATCTATCTTGTTTCATAACGGTCGTGGTGGTAAAACCCATAGCCTCAGTATCCTTTCCCATTGATTCAACCTTGTTTCTTCAATCCCTCATTTCAATCGCATTCTTTACTTCTTGCACATTTAATCTTGCTCATAGATAATTCTCTATTTGCTGTTCTTATAATAACTCTCTTTTTAATTATTTTAAGTGTAAATTTTGTTTCATTGCAATTTAATTCCTTGTTCTTAGTATAATCAATCATCAAACTCTGGATCTTTACTTTCTACATCTTTTGTTCAAAAGTGATATGGGTTGGGATTTCAATCTTAATAATGTTGTTTGTGGATCGACCCTTTCTATATTAGGAAGGTTAAACTCTAGGATTTAGACCCTAGTTTTTGGTGTGGGAAACAACACGTATCATGTGTCATCACCAATATATATTCACTAGTACAGAACCAACCTTTAGTGTCAGTTATTTAAGGCCTTTGGCGTCAGTTTCAAAGCGACACCTAAGTGGGCGCCGCTAAAAGTAGAAACCTTCAGCGTCAGTTTTAACACTGACACCATAACCCTTCCCACCACCAAAAACATGCCACTAAGGGCACTATAGGCGTCAGTTATTTAATAAAACCGACACTATATCTAGGTCAAAGACGTTGGCGTTTCACAAAAATAGACACTATATAACTGTTCCCGCCACCAATAAAATGCGCCAGCAAGGGCACCATCAACGTCGGTTTTTATATATAACCGACACTACCTAGCCACATAGACATCAGTTTTTTGCTAATAATCGACGATGTATGTCTTTGTTGTCAGTTTTATACTAATAACCGACACCTATGTGCTGATTTTTTTTTCTTTTCAGTTTGTAGGTCTGCTGAATGGCTGTACAATAGGATGTAGAACCTATAGTTCAGTTCTAAACTGCAAGTTTATAACATCCATTGATATCAGCCAACAACAGGCCACAAACCTCCAAAATTAACAAGATGGACAACAATTTATGATCACACACATGTATAAGCACATTTAATTCATATTATTTTTCATCACACACATGTAGAAACCAGTAGTTCCATTTCAAATTTCCTCCATTTTCACACACATTTAGCAACCTACAGTTCCATTCATTTCACCACTTTTCACATTCAGACACATGTAGAAACATTCATGTATTGAGCATCTTCACATTCACACATATGACAATTTAGAAAAATTCATTCACATTCACACAAAAATAATTATGAGAACAAAGTTTAAAAATATCATTCTTTATTCATCATCGTCATTATCACCATCAGTATCCCAATTATATTTAAAAATTCCCACTACTTGTAGGGCTTTTTCCCATTCTTCTCTTACATCATCTAATTCTTCCCTCGTATAGGGAGTATGTCCATCTAATAATTTTCCACTTGTAGTCAAGTCAGTTTTAAACACCTAAAAAGAGAATGGTGTATATATATAATTAATAATATATAATAAGATTGATACATTTCATATTATCTAATGAGACTATATATAATACCTTATGTATAGTATCAATTTCCATTGCGGCATGTTTGATGATTAGGTCCATAAATCGCATCACATAGTATGCACATGCCCATCCGTTGTCTTTTGTAGCACACTATAAATTGAAACATACAAATATTCAAAAATACAAATAAGCATAGTTCACATAAATAATATATACATTGGAGTCATGAAATTACTTTCACATTCTCCCAAATTAGTGGCTGATTCTTTTTCTTGGGGACCTTTCCTCCAACTCTTTTGAACTCATTTAAAGCCCTACTTGTTAATGTAACACATTAAATTGCATAATTAAATAGTAATGTAATAACATATCTTAACATATATAAAAATATGAAATATTTCTCACGGGAATAATGGCTTTTTCATTGTGTGTCCATATAAGGTATTCAATTCATTCCCCGCAGGATCTAGATAATAGACAATGAACATCTTGGGGACAATAACTAGTAACTCCCAATGCCTACCACTACAGGTAAGAAAGTTAAAAATTAATAACTCGAAATCCACAATAAAAATGTAATTTTCTAAAGTCCAAATTATAAGCAAAGTAAACTTACTCGACATTGAATGGAGCTATTATCACCATCTTCTTTTTTTTTCCAAAATATTTAAAAGCAGCATAGTAGTATGAAGTAGCTGAAGAAGGGTCTTTATCTACAAGAATAATCAAAGATGGAACCAAAAATCCCACATGGGAAAATGAAAAATCTATACATATCGTGTGTAAGTAGCTGCAAAACATGTATTACATATGCATTAATATATAAGAAATCAAATCACCATATACAAAACAAGGTATATTGATGTATAAACAAGATCTCACCATATCCATAGCTCTATCATAGATGTATTCAGCCAATCATAACAAAACAACTCCAAAATATCTTGTATAAATAGCATGTTATCGTATGATTGACCTACAACAACCTCTAGAATAGAAACATTTAGAGGGCAATTTGGATCATGTTTGCCTATCCATACTGCCATAACCCTATAATTAGTACCTAACTGACCGGCCTAAATCGCGCGTCCTAACATTGGAGGCGGATTTGAAGTAGTCGGACTTTTACATTTATAACCCGAAACCTTCTAGCCCCCGCAACTTTGTTTACGGGGTCGAAGTAGATATTGAAAACCTCTAGAGGGGGGGTGAATAGAGTTTTATATAGATTTTAAAATAATTTAAACTCAAACAACCAACTAAAGATTAAGAAGAGGAACACAGGTGTTTAGAGTGGTTCCACCTTAGCAAATACTAAGGAGTCAGTCCACTACCCGGTTGCTTACCCAACCGGGATTTTGAAAGTACTAAATTTTATTACCTCTCAAGGATGTTACATAAAATTTACAATACTTTCTAAACACCCTTTGGACAGCCTTCACCTTGAAGTAGTCTTGCCAACCTCGAAGCAGCCTTCCTTGAAGTAACTTCAAGCTCCCCCTTGAAGTAGCCTTCCTCCCGAAGTAGCTTCCCGTCAAGACAGCCTTCTGAAGTAGTCCAAAGTCTTCCTCTTCACCACGAAGAGCTTTACCCTCTCCAATCCGCAGCCTCCTACCTGGAGTAGCAAGGAGAGTACAAGTAATACAAGGAACAAGAAGGGAATAAAAGAAAATACAACTTATCCTTGTAGCTCAAGGCTTGATATCCCTAGATCAAGCGTTTGGATTTTCCTAGCCAATATGATGTACTTGTGATTGCTAGGGTTAGGAAAATCTAGCCTATAGGACGAGCTTGAGCTAAGGAGAAAATGGCCAATTGATCACAAAGCTCAGTTCACACAGATTGCACAAGAGGGCTCAAGTATTTTCTCAAGTATAGCAAGTGTAAGAAGTGAGTTCTAGTGTCCTATGGCTTGTCCTATTTATAGGAATAGCCTAAGTAAGCTTAAGGACATTCTAGATAACTTCTAGGGGGTTCCTAGTGCTTAACTAGCCGTTAGGAATAAGTTAGGCGCATTAGCAACGGCTAGTTAATTAATTCTGCAGTTGCTGTCAGAGACCATCTCGGTCGAGGACTTGTCGACCGAGATGCCCGGTCGGTCGAGGAATTGTCGATCGACAGGCTCTCTGGATTAACGTTTATTTGCAACTGTCAACTGCTGTGTCTAACGGCTACTTTTAGATCTTTCTCGGTCGATAATGTGGTCGACCGAGAGTATCTCGGTCGAGGAGTTGGTCGACCGAGAGAGATCCTGTTTTAAGGTTTCAAGTTAGGCACTAGTTATACGTATGTGTGCATAGGTGGTCCTATTGAATGGATGACTACGGTGTTTAGCTAGGGAAAATCCAATGCTTGATTTACATGCGATTCTAAGTACTTGTACATTATAATTCTGTACAAGTTTTTACAATGATTACATTTGCATGAAAATATAAATACTTCATGTTGGATTTCCCTTATAGTTGTGTCATCCTGCACACTCAAGTAGCTCGTTAGATAAATGAAATGTTTGTCATAATCAAAACAAAAGGGATTTTATAGATGTCCATTTAGCCAACAATCTCCCCCTTTTTGAAGATGACAAACATTTCCAAAATATAAATAAAGGAAATATAAAACATATAAATGCCATACCTTTAGATTGCCGTTTGGAACTTTTCCTCTTGTTTATAAAATGTGTGCTTAGTATCCCCAGTGAATTATGGAACATGAAATCCAGTTCATTTGGGAATATAGCAACTTTCAATGTAAATCCAAGAGTATATTTATGAAACTCATTGATTGAGTTTGTCATAAGTATTAAGTTACAGTTTTATATATTTCTCCCCCTTTGTCATCTCAAAAAGATAACCGTTTTATTAAAAAACTCCCCCTTAATTAGATATCCCATCAAAAATGAACGAAAAAAGATGTCCATTGAATAGCCAAAATGTAAAGCAATGCGGTTTCTAGCCAAGAGGCAACAATTTGCAAATTACCAATTGAAACGTTCATATCAATATTGATACTAAACATAAGTAGTCGTTTTTAAGAACCGCAGATATCAAAGAAAACATCCTCCAATGGAGTAATAAGTAGTTGCTTCCTAATGTTGTTGAATTGATCTAATGGAAGCGGTTTTGTAAAGATATCAGCCAATTGATTTTCTGTATCAACATGATGAAGGGAAACATGATTCTTTGAGATGTGATCCCTTAAGAAGTGATGACGGATTTCAATATGTTTGGCCCGGCTGTGTAGAATAGGATTGTGTGCTAAGTTTATGGCGCTTGTGTTGTCACAAAAAATAGGTGTTGATGAAAGATGAAAACCATAATCGCTTAAAACCTATTGCATATAAAGCACTTGAGCACAGCAAGACCCAGCTGCCATATATTCAGCTTCGGTTGTAGATAGGGCAACCGTGTTTTGTTTCTTGCTAAACCAAGATACTAAGGCTCTACCTAATAAGAAACATCCACCACTAGTACTTTTGCGATCAAGTCGACAACCGACATAATCCGCATCAGTATATGCTTTAAAATCCAAGGATTGTCCTTTTGGATACCATAAACCAAAACGAGTAGTGCCGGCTAGATATCGAAGAATTCGTTTAACCGCAAGAAAATGAGATTGCATAGGCTGGTATTGAAATCGAGCACAAAGACCAACGGAAAGCATAATGTCTGGTCGAGAAGCGGTTAAATATAGCAAACTACCAATCATGGCTCTATATAAGGAATCATCAATAGGTTCCCCATTTTCATCCTTATCAATTTTAATAGAAGTAGCCATAGGAGTAGTAGCATGTTTGCATTGATCCATCCCAAAACGTTTTAACAGTTCTTTAGTGTATTTTTCTTGGCTTATAAAAATTCCGGCAGGTGTTTGCTTAATTTGAAAACCAAGAAAGAATGTTAGTTCACCCATAAGGCTCATTTCAAATTCTTTTTGCATAATGTCACTAAATTGTGTGCATAATGATTCATTTGAGGCACCAAAAATAATGTCATCAACATATATTTGTACAACTAAGAAATCAGATGCATATGTTTTGAAAAATAGAGTAGAATCTGAATTTCCAATAGAGAAACCATTATCAAAAAGATATGTCTTGAGCCGTTCATACCAAGTCCTAGGGGCTTGTTTTAGACCATAAAGTGCCTTTTTAAGTTTATAAACATGATCGTCCTTTTCTGAGATTTCGAAGCCAGGTGGTTGAGCAACATAAACTTCTTCTTGTATGATGCCATTTAGAAATGCACTTTTGACATCCATTTGATATAACTGAATGTTTTTATGGGCAGCAATAGCTAGTAACATCCTAATAGCTTCAAGTCTAGCTACAGGTGCATATGTTTCATCAAAGTCAATTCCTTCTTGTTGATTATATCCTTGTGCAACTAACCGTGCTTTATTCCGTATGACTTCTCCTGCCTCATTAAGCTTGTTCCTAAAAACCCATTTAGTTCCTATGATAGTTTTATCTTGTGGTTTAGGAACTAAATCCCATACATCATTTTTAGTGAATTGATTTAATTCCTCTTGCATGGCTATTATCCAGTAATCATCCTTAAGAGCTTCGGATATTTTCTTAGGTTCAATGATGGAGACAAAAGCCATGTTTGCAACATCTTGAAAAGAGGACCTAGTTTTGACTTTATCATTTGGATCTCCAATAATTAGCTCTTGGGGATGATCCTTGATCAGCCTAGGTGTAGGTTGTGTTTCGACCGGAGGATCGGATGTGGGAGTTTTCTCATTATCATTGGGAATGGTTATAGTTTCAAATTGATTTGTGAGATCAATGATATCTAAATTTGTAGATTTTGATTCCTCATGAAAAGACACATGAATGGATTCCTCAACTTTTCTAGAGATAGTGTTATATACCCTAAACGCTTTTCTAGAAGTAGAATATCCCAAGAAGAATGCTTTTTGTGATTTAGAATCAAACTTGTCTCTATCATCCTTGGTGTTTAAAATATAACATGTAGAGCCAAAAGTATGAAAGTAGTCAACTCTAGGTTTCTTAGAGTGTATTATTTCATATGGAGTTTTCTTCAAATGAGAGTGAACCGTGACTCTATTTAGCACATAACAAGCTGTGTTTACAGCTTCAGCCCAAAAAGTTTTAGGTGTGTTGTGTTCAAGCATCATGGTCCTAGCCATTTCTTGTAGAGATCGATTTTTCCGTTCTACAATACCATTTTGTTGTGGGGTACGTGGAGCAGAGAAATTGTGAGTATATCCCTGAGATGTACAAAAAGTTTCAAAAGTATGATTTTCAAATTCGCCACCGTGATCACTTCTAATGGTACATATTTTATGTTGTAAAAGATTTTCAATCTTAGAACAAAATTGCATAAAGACATGAATAGTGTCATCTTTTGTTGCAATAAAATGTACCCATGTAAATCTACTATAATCATCAACAATAACAAAACAGTATCGTTTACCACCAATAGATTGTGTTCTCATTGGTCCAAATAAATCCATATGAATTAATTCTAAGGATCTACTGGTGCTAAGTACATGTTTTGATTTAAAAGATGTTTTGGTTTGCTTTCCCATTGTACAAGGTTCACAATTTGCAACGTGATCAAACGACAAAACAGGTAATCCACGAACAAGATCATATTTTACTAACCTTTTAATAGCATGTGAACTAGCATGACCAAGCTTTTTATGCCATAGTTGTAAGGTGTTTTCATTTGCAAGTAAGCATTTACCTACTACTGATTTCATAGAGTTTGGTTTAAGTATATAAAGATTTCCAACTCTATTTCCTTCATAAACAACAGTTGTAGTATTTTCTATCAATAACTTGCAGCAGGTTTTGTTAAATAACACATCATAACCGCTATCACATAGTTGACTTACACTTATTAAGTTATGATGCAATCCATCAACTAGTAGAACATTTTTGATTTCAAGATTTGTTCCAACATTACCTATTCCAACGATTTTGCCCTTACCATTGTCTCCAAAAGTGACCGTTCCACTTTTCTTTTCTTCAAAAGTTGAAAATGCATCCTTGTTTCCGGTCATATGTTTGGAGCAACCACTGTCAACGACCCATTCCTGCATTAGAATGTAGATTTTGGTACCCATGTGATGGTCCGATAAGGTTAGAAACTTTTTAATTTGCTGATGTGTATAAAAGGTCTGATACAGAAGACCAGTCGGTCGACGATTGTTCGACCGATATAATTCTCGGTCGACAATTTATCGATCGAGCAGGTTACTGTATCACAATAAAAAAGAACAGAAAATTTTTCGGTTGACCAATGTTCGACCGAAATGAGTACTGGAAGATTTTCGATTTGTTAAAGACATCCATTCGGTCGATACTACTTCGACCGACCCAGAGCTCGGTCGACAGTACTTCGACCGATGAAGTTTCTGTTTTAGTACAGCAATGCAGAAAAATAATACCAATAAGCATAGCATCGTTTGTTGAGATAGGACAATATAAATTGTACAAATTAAGTATTTTGTCATATCTCAACTATATTCCATTCTTCTAAGTTTGAGGTCTTGGGGTCCAAACTAAGTTGGACTTCTTAGTCTTGTAGGGGCATGAAAAACAGTAATGTCCAAGACGTAAACAGAAATGACAAGTAATAGAATCAATTTCGTTTCTTTTTCTAGCCATTGTGTTTTTGGGTACAAACATAGTTTGGGTCTTTTTGGTTTGGTTTCTCTTTGGAACATATCCCAAACCTTTTCTTCCATTGAAGGTAGTACCACTTCTTAATATGTTATCAAGAATATCTTTTCTTCTTAACTCGTGAAGTTCTTGTTGCAACTGAGCAATGTTATTCATCTTCTTATGTATATCTTTTCTTGCCTGGTCTAAATCAGAAAGCAATGAATCCTTTTCTTTTACAATAATGTCATAGTCCGAATGATTGCACAAGATAGGTTGAGTTTGAAAAGCTTGTAGTTTAGCTAACAAATCAGTCTTTTCTTTTGATAGAAGATCAATATTAGTTTCCAAAGTAAGTAGCTTTCTAGTGCAATCATCTAAAGATGTTTTTAAAGATACATTTTCAAGATCAATGTTATTCTTTTCGGAAGAAAGTTCATCTATTTTGGCAATGAGCTCATTGTTTGATTTTATAGTCCTTTTTAGTTTCTTTTTGGCATCAACATATTTATCATGAGTTTCTTGTAAGCTAGCTACTAACTCTTCTTTAGGAAGATCAACTAGGCTTACCTCTTGAGATTCTTCATCTTCTTTTGCCATTAGACATTCTACCTTATCTTCTCCGCTTTCACTTTCACTTGTTTCATCCCATGCCGCTTTATAAGCTTTTTCTTTCTTCTTATGTGAGCTTTTCTTTCCCTTTTTAGCTTTGGGACATTCATTTTTGAAATGTCCTTTCTTTCCACATTCGAAGCACCTGGGAGTGGAAGAAGAACTAGAAATTTTATTAGATTTAAACCTTCTATATTTCTTACCATTGACTATCAATGCTTCTTCTCCTTCTTCTTCACTAGATTCCTCACTCTCTTGTGAGAGAGCTTTTGATGCTTTGAGAGCCACGTCTTTCTTTGGCCCACGTTGATGTTCATGTTCTCTTCTCTCTTCCTCTTCTAGGTCTGCCTCATGAGCTTCTAAGTTTCCGATGAGCTGTTCCATTTTGAGGCGAGTAAGGTCGTTTGCTTCTGCAATAGCTGTCACCTTTGGTTTGTACTTTGAAGGAAGAGATCGAATTATTTTTGATACCTGATCTTCCTCAAGAACAGGTTTCCCTAAAGCACTTAAACCATTAACAATAGTAGAAAATTTTGAATACATTTCACTAATAGTTTCGTTTGGATCCATACGAAAATGTTCAAATTTGGTTTTAAGCAAACTAACTTTAGAGTTTTTAACTTGAACCGTACCCTCATATGTTATAGATAATCTATGCCAAATGTCATATGCGGTATCACAGTTTGATACTCTATTAAATTCTCCTACTGAAATGGAACAATATAAAATGCTTACTGCCTTTGCATTCATTTGTGCCATTTTTACCGTATTAGCATCCCATACTTCGAACTCATCTTGTGGGAGTGTGTATGGTGTAGATACCATTCTCCAAAGATCCCAATTGACTCCTTGGAAGTAAAATTGCATTCTTCTCTTCCAGTATTGATAGTTTGTCCCATCAAATGCCGGAGGTCGAGCAACGAGCGTTCCTTCAATGTTGAGGTTGTTGAGCACTCCATCCCCCATCTTTTCTTCAAGACTTTGTTAGAGCTCCTTGAAGCCCGCTCTGATACCAACTGAAAACCTCTAGAGGGGGGTGAATAGAGTTTTATATAGATTTTAAAATAATTTAAACTCAAACAACCAACTAAAGATTAAGAAGAGGAACACAGGTGTTTAGAGTGGTTCCACCTTAGCAAATACTAAGGAGTCAGTCCACTACCCGGTTGCTTACCCAACTGGGATTTTGAAAGTACTAAATTTTATTACCTCTCAAGGATGTTACATAAAATTTACAATACTTTCTAAACACCCTTTGGACAGCCTTCACCTTGAAGTAGTCTTGCCAACCTCGAAGCAGCCTTCCTTGAAGTAACTTCAAGCTCCCCCTTGAAGTAGCCTTCCTCCCGAAGTAGCTTCCCGTCAAGACAGCCTTCTGAAGTAGTCCAAAGTCTTCCTCTTCACCACGAAGAGCTTTACCCTCTCCAATCCGCAGCCTCCTACCTGGAGTAGCAAGGAGAGTACAAGTAATACAAGGAACAAGAAGGGAATAAAAGAAAATACAACTTATCCTTGTAGCTCAAGGCTTGATATCCCTAGATCAAGCGTTTGGATTTTCCTAGCCAATATGATGTACTTGTGATTGCTAGGGTTAGGAAAATCTAGCCTATAGGACGAGCTTGAGCTAAGGAGAAAATGGCCAATTGATCACAAAGCTCAGTTCACACAGATTGCACAAGAGGGCTCAAGTATTTTCTCAAGTATAGCAAGTGTAAGAAGTGAGTTCTAGTGTCCTATGGCTTGTCCTATTTATAGGAATAGCCTAAGTAAGCTTAAGGACATTCTAGATAACTTCTAGGGGGTTCCTAGTGCTTAACTAGCCGTTAGGAATAAGTTAGGCGCATTAGCAACGGCTAGTTAATTAATTCTGCAGTTGCTGTCAGAGACCATCTCGGTCGAGGACTTGTCGACCGAGATGCCCGGTCGGTCGAGGAATTGTCGATCGACAGGCTCTCTGGATTAACGTTTATTTGCAACTGTCAACTGCTGTGTCTAACGGCTACTTTTGGATCTTTCTCGGTCGATAATGTGGTCGACCGAGAGTATCTCGGTCGAGGAGTTGGTCGACCGAGAGAGATCCTGTTTTAAGGTTTCAAGTTAGGCACTAGTTATACGTATGTGTGCATAGGTGGTCCTATTGAATGGATGACTACGGTGTTTAGCTAGGGAAAATCCAATGCTTGATTTACATGCGATTCTAAGTACTTGTACATTATAATTCTGTACAAGTTTTTACAATGATTACATTTGCATGAAAATATAAATACTTCATGTTGGATTTCCCTTATAGTTGTGTCATCCTGCACACTCAAGTAGCTCGTTAGATAAATGAAATGTTTGTCATAATCAAAACAAAAGGGATTTTATAGATGTCCATTTAGCCAACAGATATACGGGGTCAAACATAGGGACAAGGGTGGTAGTGTTGAGAACACCGAATCAACAATTTACACTCCGGAAAGGGTAAAGAGATGGCAAAATTCCCCAAGGGAACAACATGATAAGACTGATAAAACAAAAGAAACCTATCTCCAAATGGAGTTATGAGGAAAAATTTAAGGTTTTAAGCATTTATCAAATTTTAGGGGTTTTCATGCAACATAAACAGAGAGATAATACTAAAGCTAAAGCAAGGTACGAAGGAGAAAAACTTCGGTAAAACAAGCGGAAGTAGGAACATCCTGTACCCCTCCTCTCAGAGTGGGTGCCTCTAACTAAGCATCAACACCACTCTCAAGGTTGCTAGACTTAAGTTAGAGTGGAAAGGTTGCTAAAGAAACTCCTATTCTGGGCACTCTCGCACTCCAGAATCGGACCAAACACTAGAGCCACAACACCTCTCTTGAGGCTGTTGCAATGGGAAAACACGATTCGATAGCTAATCGAAACACGATCCAAACATACAGGCTAGAGTTCAGATGTTAAACATAGCAATCACCCAACAAAGGTACCAAACATAAAGCAACAGATAATTAAACTCTTCTATTTCCATAAACAAATAAAGGTCTGATTACATTGCATAAGTAAAAGAAATAAATGACTGAAATAATAAAGATAGATGTCGCCTTCTTGATATAGAAAGGCGATAGACTACAACAGACCCTCCAGCCCGATACCGGACAGGAGCCTAGCCCGATACAACCATGTCAGGCGGTACGCCCTCTCAGGTGACACACCGTGACGGGTGGATTGCATCATGCGAGGACCCTTAACCGATACGATCATGTCGGGAAGCACCCTCTCAGGCGACACGCCGTGACGGGTGATGCGTATCGGGGTTCGGTATCGTGCCGGGCTAGAGCGATGCTCCTAGTATCAGTCTCCTATGTCGGGGATCCTTGTCGGCCGATATCGGCCTACAGTGTTGCCCAGGACGACCCTAGGTGAACCATTCCCTCCCTCTTGGGATGGGGAAGTTCTCACCTAGAATCACCCGACACAAGTACTTAGGCACGATACACTCACTCTTTGCAGCTTTCCTGAGGTGACTTGCGCAGGGTTCCGACCTGTCTTTTCGGCTTCCTGTAGCTGCTATTTATAGGCAGCGGTTGGGGAAGTGATGGTGCTCAGGGTGCCACGTGTCCTTCTTAAGCTCTTATTATCGCGGAGTCAGTGGACGGCCAATATCAGTATCGGTCGGCACAAGGATGTCAGCTGTCTGTGGACATGACAAGCAACGCCTGCCAGTGGGTGACCTGTGTCACGCGACAAGCTTCGGTTGTCGTGGCAAGCCCGGCTCCCTTTCGGGTAGATAGGTGTATCGTCCGCTAGTCCCTTCTCATGCGGCATCCTCATGTCGCGCGTCCATGTATTGCGCTACCCTACCGGGCAGGGTGTATATCGGCCGACTGGAAGGCCGATGCAGGTGGAATCATGTTTGTGGGCTGGAACAGCCTTATTGATGATAAATGGGTCGAAATAGGAGGAAAACTCTGCAAAAGATGGAAATATTGAATTAAGAGCGTAGTTTGGCCTGTTATTGCAAAAGTACATATAAAAGGAGAGGAAAACAGTTTAAAAGGGCAGTTTTGATAATGAAATAACAGTCTAAAACATCACAAAATTTGGCGTTATCAACTCCCCCAAACTTCGCGTTTTGATTGTCCTCAATCAATATTTAAACTTTATTTTGTGATGCTCCTTCTTGCGCGGTGTAGCTTTCAGGCCAAGAGGTAAGACAAGTATCGTGATATCTTTAGAGATAATAGTGCCCCACTACGAACAAAAGACCTTGCATTTCCTTCCTTATTATTTCAGTAAAATATTTCTCTACAGCTTCAGCGAGACTTTGGTGTATGATTCCGAAGTTAGCTTTCACACCAAACAGCTTTAGGGGCAGAAAGTTGTGTGTTGGGTAGGCTAAGGCTTTTTGAGTTTTTCTTGTTTCCCATCAGTCTATCCAGGTACGGGTCCGTTAGTGGGCAAGTGGTCCCTGCAGTCCAAGCCAGTTGGCTTTAGAGCAGTGATTTCGCATCCTACGTACCACTGCCCCGGATCTACCATGCCTAAAGATGGGTACTTTTGGAAAACAAGTGTGTATATATTTTTTTCTTTTCTTTTATTGGGCACAACTCTCATGCTTTTATTCACTCTCATAAGGCCACTTTCTCTTTTTGGGATTTTTGTTAGGTAAGGGGGAACAAGAGAGATTTTTGCTGTTTGGGCAGCTTTTTCCTTCTCCATATACGCCTCTTAGCTGTAGCGAGATTAATTTTTTTTTCAAAATTTTTGGCGCGGAAATTCATAGTCTTTTATCGTTTGAGGCTGCATTATTAGAAAGATATAACAAAACTTGCATCTCTTTGGACACATAGAAAACAAACTGGCAAGAAGTAGTATCAGGGTTTTTACGATATAGCGACTTTGTACATATGCAGGGAGTAACAATTTTTCAAAATTTTTGTAATTTCAAAAATATTTTTATATGAGCAAGAATATGTACACATGATATAGAAGAAAAACAAGAGAAGGTGAAGGAAGAAAATTTTTATACCTCCCTCACTGGTACATGGTACCCCCCCAAACTTACTCCACACTCTATCCCAGAGTTGTGGATTAGATAAGGTAGGTTAATGTTTAACTCAGTGAGGGATTAACTGCTGAGCGCGCCTACACCGGATAGAAGCTCCCACACATATTCTCCCCATTTGCTGTGATAGTCGATGTGGTGGAGCTGGTCAGGCATCTCTTCATTTGCTATCCATTCCAGGACGAAGATGCCACAATCGTTGGATAGAGGAATCTGTTGCGGACTGTGGTGGCAGAACTGAAGCTCGTGCCACTTGCTTGGTGCCGTGTCCAGAAATGGTTGTATCAGTGATGACACCTCGTCGTAGTATTTTTGTATTAACCGCTCGAGGGAGGTCAATGCTGCTGATGTACACGTCACTGGATGATCTTTGTTGCTGTCCGAGCTGTTGTAGAAAGTTCCTGCTCATTGGTGCCTGTACATCGTCAGGAGCGTCCAATGGCTGTAATGCAGGACAGGTAGGAGTATTTTGCGTGGAACCCTGTGTTCCAATTCTGCCAAAAAGGTTTGCTTTGCTCCTGTTTCGTCGGCGAGGCAAACTTTGTTGAACAACATAGGATGAGCTATGTATGCGTGTTCGAACCTTGGCTATAGTGTTTGGATGTAAGCGGCCTCCACAGATACAACCAAGCATCCTCCTTCTTTTACCATGTCCCTTAAATCATCAACCGGGACTACAACATTGCCTTCCTCATAGATGACATCCGCTGGGGTAGAATCAGCCAACTTCAGAAGGATTTCATTGACATGCTCCTGTGTGAGTGTAGCGCACGAGAAGCGGTCGAAATTTTTGATCATCCCTTCTGCAGTTTCAGGCGAAGCATTGTCTTCAAATCCATGTACTTTCCGTAGGATTTCCAACTGCTTGCCTGCCCCATAAGTGTCAGTTGCCATCTCGGCTTCTTTCTCTAGGGAGCTGCTGGGTTGTGAAGAGTCATCTTCTTGATCGCTGTCCAGCAGCCCCTCTGGTACCCCTGCGTCTCGGAAATAGCGCCCGTCTTTAATCAGTAGCAGGGCGTATATTCTCCTGAGGTGGTAGAAGTTTTGGCCCAGGAGATGCCACATATATCCAAATATGTTGAGTAGCTCCATTGCCCTTAAGACGATGAAGACACTGTTTCTGCTTACCTCTTCTACTTGGATGGGGAAGTCTTGGATAGAAAAGAAGTTCCAGACGCCTTTGTGACGTTGGGTTCCTTGCTTGATAGCTCGGAGAAGACGCAGCGGTAGAAGCCTCAGATTTTTGTCCTCCTGGCGACTGAAAACATGCCCGGAGCACGACACCTCGCTCCTGCTACAGCTCAGTAGCTGGACGTCATGGCTCCTGAGATTTGCTATGCAGAGGAACCAAATGTTGCGGTGCTTGTACGGTGCCAACACGAGGTTTGGGTTATGCATATCTATGTGTTGTAACATGTTGTCTACCGTAGTGGAGTCTGATTCTCCCCACATCAGTCTTCTTGCCAAGGTTGGGGTGGCGTTGTAAACTATTTTCCGACCTGTCCCCGTGCTGATATTATCTATGATCGCACTTTCAAGGACCCTGAACACTCTTTTGCCGATGATGGTTGGTGAGCGGAACATGCTGCAGAGCACTCCTTATCATATGGAGAAGTACCCGTCACTCCAGACGATGTCTTCTTCATCTTCCTGTGACCTTAGGACCTTGTTCAGCAGTTTCTGGTCTTTGATCGTCAGGTAGCCGATAACCCTTCTATCGAAGTCGGCCATCTCAAAAGAAGGTATATCCGATGGCTTAGGGAACTTGTCTGCCATCGGGCGTCTTCCTCGGGGGGGGGGGGTCTTTCATTGGCGGCATAAACATCCCCCACTTATTCCTCTGATTCATCAGAAGAGTCCACCCCAATGCTGATATCTCCATTATTATCTTCAATTTCATCCAGGGGGGCTGAGGGATCTTCTTCCAGGCCTAGGGAGCACTCCTATCCTACTGGAGCTCCGTCGGTTGACCTTGGTGGCATCCCCTCCTTGGGCATTGCCGATTGCCCAATGGAGGAGGAGGACGCTGATCTCGACGAGGTAGCTGGCGAGGAAGGGGGAGAGCCTGATCCAGGTGGTAACGAAGACCTTCTCGGCTGCCTTCGGCGCGGATGGTCGTCTCTCCTGTTCAACCTCTCCTTGATTGCGTCAAGGCGCTGGATGGTCTGCTAGAGCGTGGCATTAAGATTCTCTAGTTGGCCAGGGAGGCTAACTAGAGTCAGCAGTTCTTGTTCTTGGCTATTCAACCTTTGATGGAAAAAGGAAAACTTGCGGGTTAGGGAAGTTAATGTAGCCGAGTTGTTTCCCGTTACCTCCCGCAAGTAGTCGAATTCATGCCCCAACATCTTCCTGAGCGACAGAGGGGTTCCTGCGGGTCTCCTTCTGTCCTCACGACACCTTGATCGCGTGATGGTCTACCAGACGAGATAGAGTCTATCTCAATTATTCACAATGCAGATGTCGCCGGGCGAGGTGTCGACGCTCTTGCGACCGTCACCGCCTCACCTTCTCGTCGTGGTGGAGATGGCCGTGGTGTGGGCGGATGCTGCTCCACCTCTACAGTGTTGGTGATCTCCTCAGTAGCTGTAATAGAGGACACCGACGACGGTGTCGGCATCAGCTGTGCACCTTCGAGCTCCATTATTAGGATCTCATCGAATACCCCATTACTGGTGTCCGGCTGAGGGTGCTTCCTCTGCCTCTACATGTGTTATAGGGATGTCGGGGGCTGCAGCTGTCTCTTCTGTGGCAGCTCCCGTAGTTATTGTCTCGGTGACCTCAACGATCACTGGTTTTTCTTCAGCCACCACAGTCGTTGTTGTGGTTATGGCTGGTATAGTAGGAGCGATGACAACTCTATTAACAGCTGTCGTTGGTAGCTCTGGAATCGAGGCCATCTGGACGTGGGTCGTTGAAGCTTTTTCCTACCTTGGGTCGAGAAGAATTAGTTCTCCTCTCGCGGCCGCCCTTTCCTGAATTCTGGTAGTGGCAGCGTAAGCTGCGTCTACCGCCACAACTTCAATCTCCTCGGCAGTGAAAACCAACGTTTCTGCGTCGTAGGTGGCGTAGCGAGGGAGCAGGAGGAGGATGTTTGTCCTTGCGAACTTGTAAAAGTAATCCCTTCCCTCCTTCTTTATGATGCTGGCCCTCATTAGGTATTTGATGTCAATCAGCTCATCGCCCTTCGTCCTAGAAAGGCTGTGCGGCTCCTTTGGGTACCCGAGCCCTGCTGCAATCAAGTTGACGATGCCACCCATACAGTAATCTTTGGTGGCATCTTTTATCGGGTGCAATCTGTTCAGCAGGAACCGCTCGAGGTTGATCACTCTTCCCTCCATAATGTGCCACATGACATGGAGTTCTTCTATGTAGATATTGCTGGACTCGTTCTTGCTAAACAGCAAGCACGCCACCAACTTGTGTACTATTCTTCAAAAGCAGGAGTGCACTGCCGCCACCTTGCTTCCTGGCCTAAACGTTGACTCGCCGGTCAGCCTATTCCAGAGCTCCATGGGATTGAACCCGTCTCCTTCGGGGATTCTTTCACCGTTATTCATCAGATTCTTCTCCTCCTCGCTGGAAGAGAAGATCTTGTTCAGCAACTTCTCAGAGATGGCGTGCTCCGAGTTGTATAGTCGGACTTGTAGTCTATCTATTCCGCTGTATTCTTCCTTTTCAGCAGTAGAATTCTTAACTCAGTGGCGAGATGACATGAATTCCCTCGTGAGTTCGGTGTAGGAGGAAGATCGGCTGAGGCATATCTTTCTCAGTCCTGCCGCGGCGAGGACGTTCTCCAATCTTCCAAAGATGCCCAGCTGATCGAACGAGGGCTGGTGGCAGAACTTGCTCGGCCTGCAGAGCTTGGTCGCTAGCTCTGCATAGCGGCGTCTGTGCTCATCATCTCTCGGCATGAACCTTCCTGGTGTGTGATCCAGGGGTTCTTCTGCTGCTACTGGTGCTGAGGTTGGAGCTGCCACCTCCCCTGTCCTTGTTCTCTTTTCCGCTGTTGATGACCCAGCCGCTTCTGGATTCGGGCGTTTCTGCCTGAAAGTAGTCGCTTCAGCTGCGGCTTCGTCGCTGATTCTTTGGCCGTGCTCGTCAACTCAGACAATAGTTTGCTTGGTATGTGCCATTTCTGTTAATCATAGAACAAATTCCTTGATCAATTAAATGTGCCAATGTTAAAAGGGGAACTGAATGCATGATAAGATATGACCTGATGCAAAAGTGATCCCACACCACAGTATCGGGCAATACAAGGTTTTTAGAGATTAGGGCTCGTGTCCGATACGAGATATGGGTATCACCCGTCACGTCGAAAGAACATATAAAACAAGATGAACGGCTAAAACTGTGCGTCAGGGTAGTCACCCGACATGGGTGTGTCGGGCGATACGGTCGCGAGAGATAAGACGCCCGATAGGGCACTTTGAAAGAAAATCAGCATGTCGCCCGACAACCAAACAGGCGAGGTGGTGCAAAAATTGATGACATGGCTATCGCCTAACATGGCGTATCGGGAAAACATGAATAAAAGGTAAGTTGCACGACACACGTATCGGGTGATACAAGGTTGCTTCAGCTAGGAAACCGTAATCCCGATAAGCTATTCGTGAAAGAAGGGTTGTGCCCAACGATACGGTCTGTCGGGATATACCTTGCTATTTTCTTAAACTTCCGCGCGGCACTAGAGCAGGAGAACATCGCACGACATGGGAGCAAAATCAGAAAATCTTAGCACGACACGGATAGGTGAAATCAGTAAAGGCAGTATCCCGACATGGTAATATCTCGGTTCTTTATAAAGCAATCTTATCCGGGGTAGAAATGGTAATTCCGGGGCACGCCTCAGACGTTGGGGTAAGTCATTCCCGAGAAGGGCAGTCCATCCTTCGACACAAGGGTAATTACTCCACTTGCACAATACAAGTGTGCGCTGCCCAGGCACGCCATCCGTCACGACCCTTGTGATGCCCGAAGTACCATTACCCAATACGGGCGCGTTCAACGTTCCGGATGAGCTGCTACCTGATACGAGCCCTTCAGAGCAAAAACAAGAAGAAAAACTTAAAAACAAAAGCAGGAAAGACGAGTAAAACATCATTGGCCTAAGGCTAAAACCACGACCTCAGATGGTATTACCCATCTCAGTCTATAAAACTGAGCGGTGGCCCATAAAATAGAAGAGTCAGCGCGTGTCACGCATGGACTGACTCGGGCCTCATTACAGTTCATAACGTTTGTTTTGCAAGAAAGTAAATAACATCCTATTCTAGGAAAGAAAAGAAAACTCAGGCTGCCTCCAAGAAGCGATGTAATCTTCATCTTCTGCTTGAGCCTTTTAGCTTCGTCACTTCTTAGTCTCTGTCATCATCCTATCGTGCAACTCGATCCTCGTTCCTCCTGATCACTGTCCTGCCTTCTTTTCCGTTTCAGTATTCGACGGAATTTTTCCTGACGGATTCTTTATTAACTCAGCCATTTGAGCTAGTTGCTGATCAATTTGGCGTTGATGCGTTTGCATATCCGCCACTTGGACCTGCAATGAGTTCAAAACACCCGAATTTGATAGCACACTCTGTGCTAACTGGTTGTTAATAGTGTCTTGCCATTTCAGGAAATCAAACAGTTGGCCGACCACATCCGATTGGCTAGAAACCTTGTCCTGTTCCTTAGTTGATCCTTGGTACTTGACTTGACCTTGGAAGTTACCTTTTCTCGCATGGAAGGGGGTATTTTTAGTGTACTAACTGGGTCCTCCCCTCTTCTAGAATGCTTGGGGCGACTTAGACGAGCCATGCAGTTGATGTGAATTCTCGGCTGCATCCATGTTGCCGTAGCTGAAACCAGGGTGGTCCAGCCTCTTAAAATTCACAAAAGAGACATTTTTAGTTTCTTCGGCCTTGGATTCAGAATCACTTGATGCTTCTGGTCGGGTGTAGATGCATTTATTGACTCCATGCCCTCCTTCTCTACATGTCACACACTTCATCACTTTTTCCACTTGCTTCTTCCCTTTTCCACTAGATTCCCTTAGCCGCTTAACATCTGTCGCTATCCTCTGTATCTGAGAAGTTATAGACTCTAGATCCTTGGATTCAAGAGAGGGTCCTTCACTTACCTTCTTAGCCTGCCCTCTGTCAGATCTATCATACTCAATGCCGGCTTGCAGCTTGGCCATGTTTTTGATGATCCTTTCAGACTTGCTCGACTTTTTCCCTAGGAAGTAACTTCCTGCTGCCGCATTCAGTAACACCCTTTCATCAGGAGTCAGACCATTGTAAGAGGTGGTGACTAGGAAACCTTTCTTATAATTATGGTGAGGGCAGTCCCTCTGATATTCCTGGTACCTTTCCCAGGCGTCGTGGAGATTCTCGGTGAGCCTTTGCATAAAGGAGGTTATCTTTTGCCTGTTCCTCACTGTCTTCTCAGTCAGATAGAATTTGTTTACGAAAGCGTCTGCTAGTGCTCCCCATTTGTTTAGAGATTGGTGGGGAAGTCTGAGATACCACGATAGAGCCTTGTCTTCCAGAGAGAAGATGAAGCCCTTGTAGTAGATGACTTCCTGGGGTACACCTCACATCTTAATAGTGTCGCAGATATTCTTGAAGGCGTCCAGGTGATGATAAGGGTTGTCATTCTTGGAGCTCCCTCTAAAACTCTTATTTTGGATCATGGAGATTACAGACGGCTTGAGATCAAAGTTGGTGGCGTTGAAACGTGGAACGATGACTGGGCACTGGGAATTGTTAGCCTTCGTGGAGGCTAACTCCCTCAGAGTTTTCTCTTCTTTGTCTGAACCTTCGCTATCACTGACTTCTTGGCATCATTCCTGATTATTGTTATTCCTCCTGTTCCTATGGTGGTGATGCCTATCATGACGATGGTTTTCCTTGAACTGGTCCATCTCTGGATCTTCAAGTTGATCATTTCCGTCGTATCGGTCGTTGACCTCAGGGGGAGGTGAATCAGGCCTAGCTCTCCCTTGGCGTTCTCCTTCAGAATGGGGCAGCTCAACGTGAGAGAGCATGATGGATGGTGCTGGTGCTCAGTGGAACGAATCACCGTTCTTCAGAGTACCAGGAGATAGCATGAAAAATCAAGTCAGAAAAATCTATTATTAGCGATTTGAGTTATTCATTTTAAGCAAAGAGTAATGATAATGATAATAAAAGAAAGAAAAGAGTGCTGTCAAGCTCATTTCTAAGATTGAGTCACGGGAGTGTAGTTAGTGGATTCAGATTTGTCAATAGTACCATTTTGCCTTGTCCTCGACAACGGCGCCAAAAAGTTGACCGACCTAAATCACGCGTCCTAACATTGGAGGTGGATTTGAAGTAGTTAGACTTTTACATTTATAACCCGAAACCTTCTAGGCCCCCACAACTTTGTTTACGGGGTTGAAGTAGATATACGGGGTTGAACACAGGGACAAGGGTGGTAGTGTTGAGAACACCGAATCGACACGTTACACTCCGGCAAGGGTAAAGAGAAGGCAAAGTTCCCCAAGGGAACAGCAGGATAAGACCGATAAAACTAAAGAAACCTATCTCCAAATGGAGTTACGAGGGAAAATTTAAGGTTTTAAGCATTTATCAATTTTAGGGGTTTTCATGCAACAGAAATAGAGAGATAATACTAAAGCTAAAGCAAGGTACGAAGGAGAAAAACTTTGGTAAAACAAGCGGCAGTAGGAACATCCTGTACCCCTCCTCTCAGAGTGGGTGCCTCTAACTAAGCATCGACACCACTCTCGAGGTTGCTGGACTTAAGTTAGAGTGGAAAGGTTGCTAAAGCAACTCCGATTCCAGGCACTCTCGTACTCCAGAATTAGACCAAACACTAGAGCCACAACAACTCTCTCGAGGCTGTTGCGACGGGAAAACACGATTTGGTAGCTAATCGAAATGCGATCCAAACATACAGGCTAGAGTTCAGATGTTAAACATAGAAATCACCCAACAAAGGTACCAAACATAAAGCAATAGATAATTAAACTCTTCTATTTCCATAAACAAATAAAGGTCTGATTACATTGCATAAGTAAAAGAAATAAATCATTGAAATAATAAAGATAGATGTCGCCTTCTTGATATAGAAGGGCGACAGACTACAACAGACCCTCCAACCCGATACCGGGTAGGAGCCTAGCCCGATACAATCGTGTCGGGCGGTACGCCCTCTCAGGCGACACGTCATGACGGGTGGATTGAATCATGCGAGGACCCTTTCCCGATACGATCATGTCGGGCGGCACCCTCTCAGGCAACACGCCACGACGGGGGATGCATATTGGGGTTCGATATCGTGCTGGGCTAGAGCGATGCTCCTAGTGTCGGTCTCCTATGTCAGGGATCCTTGTCGGCCGATATCGGCCAGCAGTGTTGCCCAGGACGACCCTAGGTGAACCATTCCCTCCCTCTCGGGATGGGGAAGTGCTCACCTAGAATCGCCTGACACAAGCACTGAGGCACGATACACTCGCTCTTCGCAGCTTTCCTGAGGTGACTTGCGCAGGGTTCCGACCTGTCTTTTCGGCTTCCTGTAGCTGCTACTTATAGGCAACAGTTGGGGAAGTGTTGGTGCTCAGGGCGCCATGTGTCCTTCTTAAGATCTTATTATCGCGGAGTCAGTGGACGACCGATATCAGTATCGGCCGACACAAGGATGTCGGCTGTCGGTGGACGTGACGAGCGGTGCCTGTCGGTGGGTGGCCTGTGTCACGCGACAAGCTTCGGTTGTCGTGGCGAGCCCAGCTCCCTATCGGGTAGATAGGTGTATCGTCCCCTAGTCCCTTCTCGCATGACATCCTCATGTCGCGCGTCTGTGTATTGCACTACCCTGCCGAGCAGGGTGCATATCGACCGGCTGGAAGGCCGATGCAGGTGGAATCATGTTTGTGGGCCGAAATGACCTTATTGATGATAAATGGGTTGAAATAGGAGGAAAACTCTGCAAAAGATGGAAATATTAAATTAAGAGCATAGTTTGGCCTGTTATTGCAAAAGTACATATAAAAGGAGAGGAAAACAGTTTAAAAGGGAAGTTTTGATAACGAAATAACAGTCTAAAACATCATAAAATTTGGCGTTATCACTAAAATGGTGTGTAGGTCCCTTGGAATCCAACTTGGTACTTCAAGAGGTGGAGGTGGAGGCGAGATGTAGCGGGTGTCTTCCTGTTGACCTATATATATAATTTTAGATCAATTGAATCATATATACACACTAACAAATTAACGTAACGTAAATTTACCATACAATATTAGTATAGACGACATCCACTTTAGGCTACATTATCACTCTGCCTTCTGCCTCACCAAGCATTTCAGAATCTAGGTGGACATATGGCAATGAAAGATCCCTCCAATTGAAGAGTACATGTATCGGGCTCACACGAACCGCACCAGCTGGTACTGGAGTCCCATGAAACATGTCCCCTGGAAGGGCTGGGTAAGCTTGTACCTCTGCAATGATATATTCTTGACTTTGTAGATGGAATCGCTTCAACCACTTCAAATTTACGTAAAGAATGTTATATACACATATACATAAACATATCATCTTGAAAAGAGTAGCTACTTCATATGTCATAAAAATAATTACAATGGACTGCCAATCATGGGATGATTGGTGGGATACATTAAGATTTATTTGATAAACATCAAAGGCAAGCTTCCAATTCTTTCTGGTTCAGTCATATGAGATAGTGATAGAACAGATTGAATGTCTAGAGAATGACAATACTCAATGACGTATGCCTTCAGGTTGAGGACCTAAACGATGAGATCATATGGATGCTAAGAGTTTGTACATTCTCATTATGTCCCTAGTCAGATGTCATTGTGGAAGGTAGATAGACAGCAATGACTACAAGACTAGATTGTGGTGTTGGTTGATGACAGATTGATTGGAGTATTGGATTGATTGAAATTGCAATTGACTGATTCTGCACAACCTGTACTCCCAACCAATCGGTTCATGTGATGAACCAATCGAATGAGCTAGGTGAACCGGTCGGCTCAAGTGTTGAGCCGATCGACTCAAGATCAGGGTGAACCGATTGCTTCAAGTGTTGAAATGATCGATTCAACTGGTGCAACTGAGCAACTTGGGAAAATAGGATTGGTGAGAATTTTCCTTTCATTTCAATTGCCCAATTTGATTGGGAAATAGGATTGGTATTCGATACCAATTAGAAACAAAAGAAGGAAAGTCAATCAGGAACGGACCAGGACCACCAACTGACCAGTTCACTTGTGAACCGACTGGTTGAAGTGTCCCAACCGATCGATTGAGGTGTCAACCGACTGGTTCAGGTTGTGAGTTGGTTGTTTTTGTGAAAATCTCGAACCCTTCTACTCCTGCTTTTAGTCCCATATTGCCAAGGACAGAGAACCCTGTCCCATGACCCGCCTATATATATAGGGGTATTGGGGGCTTCTCAAAGTACAACTCAGTGCAACCAGATGCTCTACAAAGTTGTCGTTCTCTCTGGTTTTGGTAACCGAGAGAGAGCCCGAGAAAGTGCTACCCACAAAGGGAGGTGCAGTAAGGGAAAGACAACTGCAGTTGCAACTGGAGGCAGGAGAGTGTGTTGGTGACTAGTACGTCAACAGGAGGGTGTGACTCCTTCCAATTCCTTGTGGGACAAGGAGATTGGAGTTCCAGGTGGTCCGTGTGGACTACTTCAGAGGCAGGAGGTTTCTGCCGCTCAGGAGGACAACTATCAACCCGACAGTCTGGTGAGACCAGGAGTCGTCACTCCCGGTGTGACCAGGAGCTGCACAGACACCGTCGAAGACCGGAGTTGAAGACCGTGCAAGGCACGAGGTATTGTCACCGAGCAAGCCTCGGGACAAGGTATGATTCCGCAAACCATCCTTTCCTATTATATAGATGTTGACACGTTTCCTTGTTTCGGGTTTGGGGGAGAATGTTTTTTGTTTCCGCTGCCTTCTCTGCCTCCCCTAAAACCCAACAGTGGTATCAGAGCCACATCAACTACTCTATATTTTAGGAATATCAATATGATCGATTTTGGTTTGTCGCCTTTATTTATTGTATACGATGCAAATAATATTGGCTTTATGCATGTCCAATCCTAAATCCACAAATGCCAATTACATATATGATATGTATTATTAATGCACTCGATACACGTCACCCTTAAACGAGTTTTGTGGTGGATGTATAACGTGGTTATGGCCAATAAACCCTATCTGTGTATGGTTGTATGTGGTTGCTTGCATCTCGGTCTGTGCACCAATCTTCCCTCTCCTATTCCTGATGTAACTCAAAATAATTCGAGATTCTTTCCTACCTTTGCTCCCCCAAATATAACTCGGGGTTTCCCTTTTAAGCAATGTAAAATTAGGATAGATTTGATTTCCTATTATGTCAAAGAACGGAGGACATCGAGACGACAGCTGAGACGATTAGGTTCAAGGCATGAACCGATCGGTTGACGTTCCAGACGATCGGTTCAAGGAGTGAATCGATCGGTTGATAACCAGTTCGAGGAGTGAGATGAGCGGGTGGCGGCCATGACGAGATGTATGACGACCAGGTGAACCGATCGGTTGGAGGAGCCAACCGATCGGCTGGTGGCATGCAGATGACCGGGCCGGGACGAGCAAACAATCATGTGATGAGTTGATATACTCCAAAGGCAAAACACATAGTTCATCTTGTACAGGTTGCATGTGATGTAGACCTAGATGACCGTGATTCCTCTTGGCTCGAGGAATCACATTAGGATGGCCATAATCATCTCTTTTATCATTTTGCATGTTTTCTGTGGGATAGAGCATGTATATGATACATACTATGTATTGTGGTGATTGGATATGTATATGTATATAAAAGCCAAATCTCTCATTAAATATTAAGTTTTATATGCCTTCCAAATGCGACACACGTGAAAAGCTTGATCGACCAAGTGTGGGCACGCCCTAGCATGGTGCACCGTCTATCTCGTGGAAGTGTGAAGGATGAATGTGTGGGTCTGCCCTAGCAGGGTGCATATTCATCATGTTTGCCTTGGGTTGGACTTAACAAGGTGACCTAGATAGGATCTAGCACCTTGAGGCATGGAGATGATCATGGCAAGGAGTTGCATATGACATCTTATCAAGAGTTGCATATGATGCAATTGGCAAGAGTTGCCTACCTGAGAGATCTATGTTGTGGGTGACAGCCCAAGGTGGTCTATGACTTAGAGGATTTCAGGATCTTGTCCACTAGAAGGTTGTATGCTGCAATCTTCCGAATTGATGGTGAGGGCTATCAATTTGAAGTAAAATAGTGGGAGCGATAATTAATTAAAGGCCTAATTATATCGTCAATTTTTCAAATCAATCAAACAAGTGAAAAGAGTTTTGGACTAAAATTGCATATATTTCCTTTTTGTTAAAATAAATGGTTAATCAACAAATCACTTAATTTGCGATCGGTCTTTGAGACCAACATATTAAATGGGAATAATTCCATGATTGGTTAGGACGATGAGAAGTGTTCTCAAAGAGCGAAAGCTCCAAGTCCTAGTTATACCAAGACCAGATAAACTCAATCCCACCACATCAATGGCTGAAAGTATGCTTCTGGAAGCATACCGAGGAAGACATTGATGAGGAGTGCTTGATGTTGTGTTCTCTGAACTATCAGTTGCAGAGACAACATGAGACATATGATGTCTCCAAGACACTGTCCTAGTATGTCATGACAGAAGGAGATCCAGTAAGGTATTCACACACTCAATGTGATTGGGTATGTGGAAAACCTGACTAAGAAGGATTCTCTCTGAGCCAAGGGTTGGCTATTGGTATGATACTACAAATGTTGTGAGAATCATACAATTCATGATAATCTACAACATGAACAACTTTGATAAGCGTTGACAGAGTTGTTGGACATGTTGAGGATAGTAGAGGCAAAGATGAAGAAAGACAAACCATAATCTTTGATGCGATCAAAGAAAAGGTAATTCTTAAGGGCAAGGACAAGGGCAAAGAAAAGAAGTGTTCTGATGCTAGCCAGCAATCCAAGCCATCTTCAGCCTCAAGGCACATGGGGAAAGGGTGTATGAGGGAATTGCCCTCTATATATGGAAGAAAAAAAGAAGATGAAGGAGGGGATGGAGATCTCCACCTAAGGTATAATGAAATGAACCGCTTCTTTATGTGAGGTATATGATACCAAGATATGAATATGTCATATATGACATGCAATATCCGCAAAGAAGTGATGACCTTTGTGAAAGGACCAAGAAATAAGTATCCATCATTGGAGCAACTGTTGCTGCCATAGATAGGAGTATCTTTCAGTTTATTTCAGCCTAAAGGGCACGAAATAGAGTTGAGAACTGCTATTTCATATATTGCCAATAGATAGAAACACTTTATTTTTTACATATTGTATGACAACTAATAAAGTTGATGTTTCAATCTTAAATATATGATCTTTGTGGCAATGCCTTGTTTATCTTGTGGTATTTGATATGCATAAGATAAAATGATACCTAAAAGTTATAGATAACTCAAACAATGAAATTAGCATCAATCATGAGAAATTCATTTCTAGTTTCCATGTGATGGATAAATCTAGACTCTTTTGGTTAGAAAACCATTAAGAGACATGAATCTCTTGTACGTGATTAATCAATCTTCACTAAAGGTAGTGGGAGAATGATTATCCTATTAGGTATGATACATGTGATGTATTTACATACCTATTGGAACAAGTTCTAATACTTCAAATGGTGTTTAGAGAAATACCAATATGAATATCTTGAAGTGTTCAAGATTATCATAGATGAAGTGCAAATTTGGTAAAGTGTTAATTCTTGATGAGATCAATGAATGAAATAGTTGGACCAAATGTTTGAGATCCTTATGAGTGATTATGATAGTGTATCATAGTGAACTCATGATTAAGGCATGATGATGTCTCAATCAAGAAGGAATCATACTCTAAGGAGTTAGAGAATGATTATCAAATAACTGAATTCTTCTTAATAAAAGAATACCCCTCACTAATAAAAGAAATTAAGAATCACAAGGGTTGTGAGTTCTTATATCTTTAACAGATACACCTCAATTATCTATGTGATAAGTTGTTCATGTGATGAGTCAACTATCTAGATGAATATGAGGAATCAAATTCTGAATTATGGTTTATAACCATTACATCCTAAATGACATCCATGTGAACCATAAGGTATGACCTTGATGGTAGCACCCATTGGACAAAATCCATAAGTGCAAATGAATCTTAAGTGTTAAGATACATGGATAACATTTTGAGAAGGATGATGCTTGTTGATTGCAACTTAATGACTAAGGCATTTGGCATATGGAAACTAAAACCGCATTCCTATGAGGAATAAAACAAGGATGTGTACGTGACACAACCTATAAGGTTTATGAATCCATTAATGCAAATGAAGTCTATAAGTTACAATGGACTAATCAATGTGATTGATTGAGTACAAGCAACTCAGAATTGGATCTTTACTTTGATGATATAGTCAAAGGGTTTGACTGATATGCCAAAGATAAAGAAGGGATCTGTGATTTAGTGGGAGCGTGTTCACATTCCACATGTTGATGTGAAATGGAAATGTTCTAGAATGGAAATCCAAAAGTGGAAATTATCTTTGAGGAAAATAGGTATGTTTCCTATGTGATAGGAATAGAGATATATAGAGATAGTTCTCGAAAATCTCTTGACCTTAAAAGAGAGAGCATACATTGGCAATCTGTACTGAAGTGTTCAATATGCACAGATTAAGTGGGAGAAAACTTTTCCATGCTGCATGGAGTTAGTATCCCAAGGCCAAGTGTCCAATTCTTATGAAGAATGGGAACACTAAGAATAGATATGGATCTATCATGTATGTAATCATCCCATTATCTTACATGGCAAGAACAAAATGCATTCATCATCTTGTATGTATGTCAAGACAATTTGATGTGCTCATCCTATTAACTCGTATGTGAGACATGACGAGTGGATGTCTGTCTGCTTCTGGTAAGGGTTACTGGAATACCATGAGAACTTGATAAGTACTTGTGAAGTACTAGTTCTATGGAGATAAGGAAGAGTTCAATGTAAAGAGTTACATTGATGCGAACTTCCGAAAGGACAGAAAATTAATCGCAAAATATATATAGGATATATAAAAGTGAAAGTTTGTTGATAATTGGAAGTGTTCCAATAAAGCCGTTTAAAAGGAAATGTCGAGTATCTATGTGTTAGAGAACAATAGTGGATACTATATGGATCTGGAAGTTCATGAGATGAACTTATATTCTTCTCATTGATGACAAGTATGGAATCCTTGATCATGCAATGTGGCTAAAGGTTAGCAAAGGTGACTTCTTCTTATGCAGACGAAGAAGAAGAAGAAAGAGAAGATGGATGGAGAACATGAAGAACATGCTGTTGAGAGTAGTGTTGTTACACTAGGTGGTGGTGCCAAGAGACAGGAGAGGGTTGATGGAGTGCCTGAGATGCCCCAGTTTGACCCAATTGTAGTGGTCAATCCTAATTTTTAGTCCATTTTTGGACATTTCATGGCCTCGATGACACATATGGCAGACATGATTCCCCCACCCCAAGCAAGAGCAACAGTCCCCAATGTGGAATCTTTAGGTTCTGAGAAGACCTTTGAAAGATTGAGGCATGTAGGGGCAGTAGAGTATGTGTGTATGGCGGATCATATGGATGTAGATATGTGGTTGATAGAGTTGGGGAAGGCCTTCAAGATTTTCAACATTCTCAGAGAGGATAAAGTGATGCACACAATGTATCCATTGAACGGGAGTGTTGGCCATTGGTGGGCCATAGAGGAGGATAAAAGGCCTGGTGTGGTGATCAATTGGGAAGAGTTCTGATGAGAGTTCCTGAGTCGGTACTTTTCGGAGACCTCTCTAGACAAAAAGATCACCTAGTTTGAAAAGATCTAGCAGGGATCTATGAAAGTTAACGGATATGAAGCTAAGTTCATGAAACTCTTGAGGTTTTTCCTATATATGCCAGCTATAGACAAGGGGAGGATCATATAGTTTGAGAAGGGTTTGAGCACAAAGTTGATGACTCCAGTGTCATATTTACATAACAGAGAGAAGTTTGCCATGTTTGTGGTGTCAGTCAGGAGGGTGGATTGATTAGTGGTGAAGAAGCATGAGACGAAGGCCAATAAGAGGCATGCACAGTGTCAAGGACAGTCATCTGGAGGATTTAAGAAGACTAGGTTTTTAGCACCACTGTCACAACAGAGATCAGTGAGTTAGACACAGTGGTCACCAAGAAAAGGTAGATGTCATACCTTTCCACCAGTAGGAGCCCATAGTATTGCATCAGTGTTAGTGACAGGGTCGTCCATGCCATGGTATGAGAGAAAGACATGTTTCAAGTGTGGACATGGTGGGCATACAAAGTGGTTTTGCCTAATGAAGGATGAAGAGGTTACCCAACAGCCACGACAGAGTCAACAAGGGTCACAACAACAATAGCAGTTCAATAGTACTTTATTTCTTTCTTAGGACACAACATTCAAGTGGATCTTATACCACTTGACATGCATGGATTCGATGTGATCCTTGGAATGGATACTTTGGAGAAGTATCAGGTGGTTTTGGACTGTAGTTCCAAAGTGGCGATGTTTGTCTATGGTGATGTGTCGTGGGTCTTCAAAAGAGATAGGAAGATTCTTCCAATCTATTTGGTGTCAGCGATGGTGGCAAAGAAGCTGATGAGGTAGGGTTGTGATGCATTCTTGGCGCATGTGGTAGATACCAAGGTAAGGAATCCAAGTATCCAGGAGGTGCCACTTGTTTGTAAGTTTTAATACATGTTTCTAGATGAGTTTTCAGGTGTTCCTCCAGTCAGAGAGATTGATTTTGAGATCAATTTAGTTTCTGGTATGCAGCCTATAGCGCAGACACCGTACAGGATGGCACCAGCTGAGATGTTAAAGTTAAATAACCAATTGAAAGAGCTGCTTGAGAAAGATTTTACCAGACCGAGCACTTCACCTTGAGGTGCTCCCATTTTGTTTGTAAATAAGAAGGATGGATCCATGAGGCTTTGCATTGACTACAAACAGACGGTCAAGAACAACTATCATTTTCCATAGATAGATGATCTATTCGATCATTTGTTTGGTGCCATAATGTTCTCAAAGATAGATCTAAGGCCAGGATATCATCAGTTGTAGATCAAGGAGGATGACATATCAAAGTCATCTTTTAGGATGAGTTATGTTCGCTATGAGTTCGTGGTTATGCCGTTCGGGATAACCAATGCACCAGTAGCATTCATGGACTTGATGAACAAGGTGTTTTGGCCTTATCTTGACTATTTCATGGTGGTGTTAATCAATGACATCCTGATTTACTCCTGTGATAGCTAGCCACATGAGCAGCATCTACGAAAGGCGTTGACCTTGTTGATACAATACTAGTTGTTTCCATAACAAGGGAAGGAATACATAATTTCTTGTGATACTTCAAGGAAGGGTTTGGGTTGCGTGTTGATGCAAGATAAGAACATGATTTCTTTTGCTTTGTGATGACTTAAGAAACACAAGGATAGATACCCAATGCATGATCTGGAGCATGCATCTGTGGTCCATGCCTTGAAGATATGGAGACACTACCTTTATGACAAGAAGTGTCAGATCTTCATCGACCACAAGAACCTTAAGTACATATTTTCATAGAAGGAGTTTCATGTGGTAGAGATGTTGGATGGAGTTGATCAAAGATTATGATTGCACCATAGACTACCATACAAGGAAGGTGAACATGGTGGAAGAAACTTTGAGCAGGAAGTCTTCTTCGTCATCATCAGTGGATAAAGGATTGTTACGCTCTTTGGTGTGCCATAAGAGAGACATGTTGGTCTCCTTGCGTCAGATGAATGTGAAGTTGGAAGTGTCCTTGTTACCATGACTATTGGCACAGTTACCGATGAAGCCCACATTGAGGAAACAAACCAAAGAGGCTCAAAGTGATGATATTATGATATAGTAGATTCGATCAGAGTTTGCCAGTGACAAGCGTGATGGATTCCATGAGTTAGATGATGGGACAGTGTGTTACCACAATAGAGAAGTAGTTCTAGATGTGGATCATTTGAGGAAGATGATCTTGGAAGAGGCTCACTCTTCCATGTCCACTATGCATCTAGGTAGCACCAAGATGTACCACAATCTGAAAGACTTGTATTAGTGGCCCAGTTTGAAGAGTGATGTGGCTAAGTTTGTTGTCAGATGTCATCTGCGTCAGTAGGTTAAGGCAGAGCATAAAAAACCTATAGGGACTTTGCAACTGTTACCTATATCATAGTGGAAATGGGATCATGTCATGATGGAGTTTGTGGTTGGTCTTCCTAGGACAGCCAAAGGTCATGACTCCATATGGGTGATTTTTTATAGGTTGACAAAGATAGTGCACTTTTTACCGGTGAAGATGATGTATACAACAAATAAGTTTGCATAGATATATGTTGATGAAATAGTGCATTTGCATGGTATCCCGCTACAATCATGTCAGATAGAGGTCCTCAATTCACTAGTCACTTTTGGGAACGTCTACATATAACGATGAGTACACAGTTGATGTTTAGTATGCCATTTCACTTGCAAACATATATACAATAAGAGAGGACAATCTAGATCTTAGAAGATCTATTGAGAGCTTTTGCTTTGTAGTTTTTGGGTAGTTGGGACGTACACCTAAGTCTAATAGAGTTTTCATATAATAACATTATCATAGGAGTACTGATATGGCAGGATTTATATAGGATACATTGTAGATCTTCTTTGTGTTGGTATGAGATTGGCCAATATTAACTTTTGGGCCCTAAACTTGTGTAGCATATGACAGAGAAGATAAATATGATACATCAACAGTTGAAGGCAACCCAAGATAGGCAAAAGTCGTATGTAGATAACTGGTGTAGGCTGTTGAAGTTCCAAGTGGGAGACAGAGTGTACCTCAAGGCCTCTCCTTGGAAAGGCATTTTGAGGTGTGGGAAGAAGGGTAATTAGGCTTTGAGATATATGGGACCTTACCAGTGGTGGCACGTGTTGGAAAGGTGGCCTATAAGTTGGAGTTGCCACATGAGTTGCATAGTTTGCATCCATTATGTCATGTTTTGATGTTGCAGAAGTGTCACCATGACACTGAGCAAGTTTTCTAGCCTATGGAGGTTGAGTTTGATGAGGGTGTGTCTTATGTGAAGGAACCTATTTGATCCTAGGTAGAAGGATCAAGAAAATGAAGAAGAAGGACATCATGTTGGTAAGGTTTTGTGGCATCATCATGGTGTTGAGGAAGCCATGTGGGAGCTTGAGGAAGAGATGCGTACGATGTACTCATCCCTTTTTGCATAGGATTTTGGGGGTGAAATCCTTGTTAGGGGTTTATGGTTGTAAGACCCCTGGCCTAGTTTAGTGCTTGAGTGTGCTTGCTTTGCTTAATAAGATGCTTAAACTTAATATAATCTCTTGATATATTTTAATATCATGTAACATTCTTATGTTTTTGGATTGGTCAGATTTGATTGATGTTTGAACTATCTTTTCTATATATGTGCTTGCTTGGACCGTCTTTCAATTTACCCATGTTGAAGGGTTATCCAGCAATTTGTCACATGTAGGTCGTGTGACACCCTTTTCCACACAAAGAGAGATTACTAAAAACAAAACACGACATTGTCATTAATAACAATATTACCATAAATAGGGTAAATTAAAACCATTCTCATCACAGTATGTCAATTGAAATATATTATGCACAATCCTTAAAAGCAAGTCATCTGTATTTCATATATACCAAGATATGTTACACATCAAGTTCAAAGGCTTGTCGATCCATCATTGTTACACATTACAACTTGTTTGTATGTACATGCCATTTCTATACACACATGCCACAAAGCCAAAATCTATGTGTTGATATACAAAACAACAAAATCTCCCCCAAGACCTGAGAGTACAGGGACAACACATATGACTCTACTACAAAACTCTTAGCAGCATATCCAACCTGTAACATTTACTGCTCTCCTTGTTGCTCAACACCTACACCATGATCTCTACCTCCTCATCCACGACCAACTAAAAAGTTGTAGAACCCACGGGGGGAGATCAAATGTCCCAACAAGAGATATAACTCTTTGCCAACGTCTATAATAAGCACAGTAATATAACAGGGTATTTAAGTAAAGCAATAAATATCGGTTATGCAGTTCAAGTAGGTACAACTGAGCAATAGAACTTCATATACTTGTAGAAGGAATTTGAAGAACATGTATAACTATTATAAACTAAATAGTATAAGAAATAAGGTATGGGGTTGGCTAATGTGATTCATACTTGACCCTAAGTAAATATACTGCACAACCTATATTAACACTTTTATTATGATGCCCTGAGGATTTGAGGCATACCACTCAGATCACTGACCACTATTAAGTTAAAATCAGTACCATACAAGATCTATGGAAGAGTCGGACTCCATGATCATCACCAACACTACTAGGTCATTTCAAGTCTGCAATGTAGTGACATAACAGTCAGACTGCTAAACAACAACTTATAGACAAAGCTATAGTCATGTAGATAACAACTCATAGTCAACGCTATGTTCCTATAAAACAACTAGCCTGCCCTGTTACATTGCACAACACTAGAGAATAGGCTCATGCATGGCCTTTCTTAACAAAGCATTAAACCACTATAACAACAATTTAAGGATAGAAGGAGATATCTCAATTGCACCCTGCATATTCAATAATATGTACTCTGAGTTTCCCATAGGAGTTACTCATTTCACCATCGAGGTAGATAATGATGTTGAAGATGGATCTATGGTATAGGGAACCTACATGATTAGGGTTTCATTTTATTAGATATTTCGATTGAGTATCTTTTAATGCATCAATCAAGTCACAACGTATAAACCCAAAAAATTCTACAAAATTAAGGATAAGTTACAACTCTAGAAGACATTAAACGTACAAGGTGAGAAGTTGTCTCATCATCACATGACACTTTTATTACTACCTCTCAAAATGTTATTAACAATATCACATCACTATGGGATATCAATCCCTCAATCACATCACTACAGGAGTTCACCTAAAGTTATGCACAACGCACTTACTACGTCATTAGACCCATTCACATAATTACTGCACATTCAATGTCACATTATATCTCGACAATGCTCATAATCACCACCCTATATTATACAAGGTTCACCATAGCACTCACATAACTATTCCATTCATCTCACCTACAAGTTTATGGTTACATAAATAGGAGAGAGAAAATACTATCATAGAATAACAATCTTCAAGTAGAATGAGCACATATATCACATTATCACATTTTCACAAGATTAGGGTTAGGGTCCATATATATCTGATTAGGGTTTCATAACATTATTCAACCACTAAACCCTAATTCCATCACCTCCTACGTGTTTGGAGAGCACTAGGGTTAAGCACTATTATTAATGATTAGCCATTCATAATCACATCAATTTATTTAGACCATTACACTATGTATTTACCACATCCATGCATATGTGTGTTGACCTTGCTCACCACACATGGTGTCACGATCGAGACACATGCAATGTTGTGTTGCAGTTGAGATGTGTTCAGCCCTGTGTTGTGGTCGAGATATTGGATAACGCCTCATCATGGTGTCGTACCCACTACATCACTAAGATGTATGTGTGTGTGTGGACCATACAACCAAACCAACTCGTGTACATCAACTATATACTCTTAAGGAGCCTTGTCACAACCACTACTAGGTCCTAAACAAGTGTTACGACCAACACACTTAACCATCATAATAGCAATGTCAACCATATGAATAAAAAATCTAAGCATTAATGTTGCATTGCGACCAGATAGTGAGTACCGACCCTCCCCTAGGGTTAGGGTTGTTTTAGTCGCAACCAACACCCATCCATAGTATCGACCATGAGGAAGACCAAGGGTTGTCACAACCCCAAGTTAGCCATATGCCCAACATATGAACAGGTCCAAACGAGGTCGAGAAAGATGATCAAATTATGAATACCAAGCATCAACAGGATGAACAACACCCTATACCAAGGTGTTCATTAAACCCTAAAACATGGACATAGAAGGTTACCAAAAGAGTTTTGTTTAGAGAGATAAAACCAAGATTCTTATTCATGTTAACATACTCAAACCTACTCTTATTCATGGTAGATGAACCATATATTAGGTATTAATGTTTCGTAGATGTTGATCCAAAGAAACACATTAATATTCAATCACAACCAAATCAGTTATAAATATTTAAGGTTTATAATAAGAGTAATCCTTTCAAGAATACTACAATATTAAACCCTAAAAATTATCATTCGTCCTACCATGAAGAACACATTTTTAAGATCTGAAACAATAACATATGATTAGGTTTAAGATGCAAATAATAGATGAGGGAAAAGTTATATAACCCGCATGATTTGGAGAGAATCAATCTCCCAAGATCAAGCTCCAAGAAATCCAACCAATATTCAACACTTCAACCAAAGGATCACCTTGAGAGAGAAGAAAACCTTGATCACAATAGAGATTAAGAAAGAGGGAAAACATCCCTTGGACAAACCAAGGAAGAAAGGAGAAAAAGAAGAAATCATCCTCTCACTCACATGCCACCATGCCAAGCATAGTCTAAGGCCCTTGTGATGAAGAGTTTCTCTCAAGAAAGCCACCATGGATGATCCACAGTCTATGGACAAGGAGGAAGAAGAAGTTGGAAATTTTAGAAGAGGGAAAATGTGATCAAGAGTTAAGACCACTTACCAAGAGAAAAATCTCCAAGAATCACCACCAAAAGAGTTGATTTAGCACAAATCCTTCCTCAAGCAAGGTTGATCGGCCACCAAGGCTTCAAGATTAGGCCTCCTTTACTCTTGAAGCTCTAAGAACGATCCAAAGGAAGAAGGAAGAGAGTGGGGCCAAAAATTTTCTTACAAGTGAAGAGAAGGGATTTTATACCCAAAGGAGGAAAGAAGTAAAGGTTTATGAGGTGTCAACATAATAGACTACCAAAGGATACATGCCCTCCAAGCAAACAACCTTATCTCCACTCACATGCATATTTTAGAGTGTTTGTGTTTATCCAGAAAAGTGTAGTGTCCTTCAAGATTGGCTACTACCTTGTTTTGGTCGAGACACTACATTATACTTGTATCGGCCAAAACCCTAGGTCACAATATGTACATGGTCGAGACACTAGAGGACAAAGTGTTTCGACCAACCCACCTCTAGATCATCACTGTCAAAACCACACTACATTGAGCATGTGTTGTGGTCATTACCCTCACCCAAAAGTGGTGTAGTGGTCACAACACTCAAACCCTAGCAGGGTCACCATATCAACAAGGACAACCCTAGAAACCCTAGAATCACCATGATATGTCACATCACCAAACATGATTCAAACAATGAGCCTCATATCATAATATTCTCTCTCATGGTTATGAAGAACAATAAACATTATTAACATGTGACAATTTGCAAGATAACCCTTACTCATGGGTAAATTGCAACCTTGTCCAAAACAAGCACACTTATAGCAAAGATAGCTTAAACTTCAATCAAGTTGGACCAAAATGATAATACATACATGTCACATGTTATTAAGACATCTCATAAGATTAAATTAAGGTTTAAACATCTCATTATACAAGTAACTAAAATTAAGCATAAAACTAGGTTAGGGGTCTTACAGGTCGTACCTTTTGATACCTTGGCATCATTAGAGAGAGCATGGTACCTTGATTTGATGAGGAGTGAAGTGGTGATATGTTGAGTTTTATTTCTAGGGTTTGCTTGGATGCCCTAGGTTGATTTTGACCTTGATTTGATTGTTTGATGTTCTTTGTCTTTCAACGACCATCCTTGTTAATCCTAGGTGTTTTGTCTATGGTCAAATGAGTTTTACTAGAGCTTTGAGATCCCTATTGTTGAATAGGTGTAGAGATCTTTCTTGAGTCACTTGACCTAGGGTTTTAGATGCCTTGGGTTTCTTGGTCTCTCTACGACCATGAGTCCTTGTGGCCATGTGTTTCCTTTGACCGATGGTCATGTAGGACCAAGTGAGGTTGGTGGCCTTTCTTGTTTTTCACAACCTTAGTGGTTTGCATAGTTTTAGTGTATGCATGTTTGTTCTTTAGTGGACAAGTGTCATGATGAACCCTAATATATTGATACCTAACTGATAACATCCCATTTTATTGACTTTTTGCATATGTTTTATGCTTCTCCTAAGTCACCTTTTATAGATTTTTTCTACTTATTTTAGTACTTTATAGTAAAAATCTCAATTGCACATCTCTTCCACCTTTGCAGGGTCATACCAAGACATGGTCACAGCTTCATCGACCACTAAGGACCCCCCACCACAGTCGAAGTCCTCATAATCATCTTTATGCCTTGCGACCACAATGCTTCTCTTCAGTCACGGCCTACAACTCACACACCATGATCGCAGTGGGAGCCTCGATCAAGATCAAGCTTCGACTGAGATCAGACCTTGACCGAGATCAGGCCTTGACCGTGGCATTACACCCCAGACATGACGGAGACCCTACCTTGACTCAGATCCTACTGCGACCACGACCCAGATGGTTAAGTTGGTGGGCATCACCTATAAATAGGCCACCCACCTCGACTTGTCACATCATCAAATCATCTAGGACCATGAAGTGCTGCCAAATTCTATAGACACTCACATCCATATGATTAGTATGGGATCTCTAAAGGTGGAAGATGGAAGAGAGAGAAGACTAACCACCCTCTTCCTAGAAAGAAGGAGAAGCCTCCACATCACCCATTCTAGATCTAGATTCGAAGGAGTATATTGGTGTATCACCATCTTCTCTCTCCATCTAGATTTATCATCTCTATTACGTTGTACCCCCCCTCTTCGTGGTTGTAATGTATCTATCATTCTGCAATGCCATTATGCTTCCCATTAACATGTGTGGCTAAACATTTAACTTGGGTTGGGAGTAGCCACTAAGGCTCTCCCAATATATACATTCTTTCTTCCCTTTGAATAAATATGCTCTTATCAAGGTTATCTCCTTACACTTGTTCTTAATGCTTTACTTGTATGCTTAGCTACCATCTTGTGATGTTTGATCGTTGGTACCTCGAAAGAGTAGTATCTTCTTTATCTAGTGTTATGGAGTAGTGTGAATGCATGAGAATGTTGGAATGCTAAAGCTTACGGTCATATGGTTTGTTTTGTGGTTGTAAGGTGGTTATCGCAAGAGAGAGGCCACCTTAGATCCTAGATCTATCCTTATTAGAGATTTTTATGACTGCTTGTAATCTTGATAGGAGTATAGGAAGGGGCGTGAGTTTTGCATGTTGGTGAGAGACCTTAGTAGGTGAAACTCGATCCAAGTTTCCTTCCATATCTTTGTTTCCTACCACTCGTAATCATTTTTCTCTTGTTGTTATTTTCTTTCCTTTAACTTTCTTTGTTTTGACTTAAGCACCATAGTTTCTTATGGAACAACCTCCTTAAAAACAATATGTTCATCTGGAGTGTGAGACCCCATGTACTTAACACTTGTGGACCTTGTCTCTGTGGTTTGACCCCAATTACTGCATTAGACACCATATAACAGTTACGAGGGCTTGAGTGTTGGGTTATAATCTTAAAAGTCTAACTTCTCTGGATCTGCTCCATTTTGGACACCCGATTTAGGGCGGTCAACTTTTTGGCACTGTTGTCGGGGACAAGGAAAAATGAAAATGTTAAGAACTTGAGTCCACCCACTATACTCCCGTGCCTCAAGCTTAGTGATAAGCTTGACTACATAGAAACCTTAAATATGCAACTCTGCGGTCACGTATAATAGTTCATTTTAACACATCCAGTTTCCTAACTCAACTGTGCGGTCTATTCAGGGAACCCATAGGGAAGTAGATCCATTTGATTTTTCACCTTAACCTCAAGTCACCATGTCACCTCGTGTGGACAATAGTCTTATTGGGGATGATCAGAATGCAAGAGTTCAACATGATCCCCCACCACATGAGATAGATGAAGATAGAGATGATTGTCACTCAGATGGTCGTCACTGTGAGGAAGAACGACACAAGGAATAATGACATCACCATCGCCATAGAAGGCACCATCACAATCACCGCAAGGATGAACATAAGTGTGATGACTAGAACAATAAGATAAAAGATGATGAAGAAGGAAAAACTCTTAGATAGTTGGATGCAACTAGAGCCAACAAATCCAGATGCCCGATTGTCATCTCGAATTCAATGGCGGACATGCAAGCTCACCAAAGGTAGATTGATCAACAACTTGGACTACTAGTTGAACTCATGAAAAACCCTTCGGGGAAGATCCCATCAAATACTGGGACTGCAAAAATAGCCACTATCCAATCTAGGAGAATGTTGGAAAATCTCAACACTAATAACACCAAAGAAGGAGGAAGCCATAGTAACCAACAATCTGAGAATGAGAAAGCAATGGAAGAATCAAAAGGGAAAGAACAAGTTGTAAGTAGCAAAGAAGAAGGAAGAAGAGGAAAAGAACTCGTATCCTATAGGAGAAGTCATTTCAAAGAAAAACCTCTATGCCACAAGAGTTCCTTTCCCCTACAAACTAATCAAGGCACACTTGAAGAAGAGGTACGAAAAGTTTATGGAAGATGTAAAGAAGCTACACTTGGATGTACCCTTTCTTGATGCAATCTGAGAAATGCCCACATATGCAAAATTATTTAAAGACCTGATCATGAAGAGAAGGAGAGGAGACCACATCGAGACTATTCAATTGGTGAAAATGTCAAGTGCCTTTGTTCAAGCTGAGTTACCAGCCAAGAAGAGGGACCCTGGGGCATTCAATATACCTTTCTGTGTTGGAGACAATGTGGAGAGAAAGGGGTTAGTTGACTTGGGAGTGAGAATCAGTTGAATGCCCTTGACTCTATCATAAAGGCTTGGGCTGATGGGCATGGTGAAGACGGGGATGAGAATCGAGTTGACCAATCACACCTTTATAAGACCTGTAGGAATAGTTGAAGATGTTTCGATACAGTTCAGGCGGTTCTTCATACATGTGATATAGTAGTGATAGACACATCAAGGACTCTAAATGGCCAATGATATTTGGGAGGCCTTTCCTCGCAATAGGGAGAGCCTTAATAGATGTAGTAGAAGGAGTCATCACCTTGCGAGTGGGGATGACCACCTCAATTTCTGGGTACAAGATGCCATGAGGGGATCTTCTCTCTCTGAGTCAGTCTACTTCATGGATATATACAATCAATATTGTGAAGAGGTACAAGAGGACAAGGAAATTGTATATCCCCTCATGTCAAGCTTGAATAGTCAGGACCCTACAATGGAAGGCCGAGAGGTTGTAGAGATCTTGGACTACTTGAATCAACTCGAAGAGGAATTCAATGATGATGAATAGATATTTGAGACCATGAAGTACACTTCACTAGAGAAAACACCTGAGGAGAAGAAAGTACCAAAGCTAAAACTAGAATTGAAACCACTTTTGGAGAGGCTAAAATATGAATTCTTGGACAAAGAAGAGAGGAATCTAGTGATCGTTAATGCCAACTTAACATATGACCAGCTGGAGAGGTTGCTAAAGGAGCTCATGCTGCATAGGAAGGCTATAGGGAATTCTATAGAAGACATCAGAGGCCTCAACCCGACCCTATGCATGCATAGAATTTGTCTCAAAGAAACAACTAAGCCTTTAGGAACCTAAACCAAATGCTGAAGGGAGTCGTAAAGTAGGAAGTTATAAAGTTGCAAGATGTTGAGATCATCTACCCGATAAGTGAAAACAACTAGGTTAGCCCCATCCACATGGTGCGTAAGAAGGGTGGGATGATAGTGATATGAGGAGAAGATGGAGATGAAGTAGCAATGAGGATAGTGACAAGATGGCATATGTGTATTGACTACCACAAGCTACATACCACTACAAAAAGGATCACTTCCCTCTACCCTTCATAGACCAGGTCCTAGAGAGACTGGCTCACCATGACTACTTTTGTTTTTTGGACAGATATTTGGGATTTTATCAAGTTTTGATTCATTTGATGATAAAGAAAAGACAACTTTCACTTGCATTTATGGTAGTTATGCCTTCAGAAGGACGTCGGTTGTTTTGTGTAACACACCAGTGACTTTCTGTTGTTGTATGATATCTATGTTTTTAGAATTTCTAGAAGACATAGTAGAAGTATTCACGGATGACTTCTCTATATATGGAATTTTTTTTAAACATGCCTAAGAAACCTATCTTTAGTGCTATAGCACTGTGAAGAAAAACACCTTGTCCTAAACTGGGAGAAATGCCACTTCGTGGTTCAAGATGGTATCGTTCTAGGCCATAAGGTTTACAAGAAAGGAAATGAAGTGGACTCAAGTAAGATTGAAGCCATATCCAAACTCCCGCCACCAAAGTTGGTCATAGGAGTATGAAGTTTCTTAGGACATGTAGGATATTATAGAAGATTCATAAAAGATTTATCTAAGATCACCAAACCACTTTTGAATCTCCTAATTAAAGATTATGAGTTTGAATTCACCATTGAATGTTTAGATGTTTTCAATACCCTTAAAAGAGCATTAATGACATCATCAATCCTACAAGCACCAGATTGGGAGCTACCTTTCAAAATCATGTGCGATGCCAGTGACTACGCCATCGGGTAGTGCTTGGACAAAAGAGAGATAAGAGACATCATGTGATTTGCTATGCAAGCAGAACCATGGACGAAACCCAAGTAAACTACTCTACAACTGAAAAAGAAATGTTGGCTATCGTGTTTGCTTTTGATAAGTTCATATCATACCTAGTAGGATCAAAGGTAAAAGTGTACACTGATCATGGAGCAATAAAATAACTTATGCAGAAAAAGGACACAAAGTTGAGACTTTTGCAATGGGCTTTGTTACTGCAAGAATTCGACCACGAGATCATTGACAAAAAAGGGAAAAGAAAAAGTGGTTGCGGACCACCAATCGGGAATAATTTTTGATGAAGAAAACCAATTGTTAGTGAATGAAAACTATACAGATGAAGCTCTTTTGATGGATCAATTGGAAGAGATGAGCCTGCCTTGGTTCGTAGACATTTGTAATTATCTAGCATGTGGAAAACTTCCATCAGACATAATGTATAATTAGAAGATGAAGTTATTCTCTGAGATGAAAAATTACTATTGGGATGACCCATTGTTGTTCAAGAGGTGCTCTGACAACTTATATCGTGATGCATACTAGAAGAACAAGTACCTTTAATCCTCAAGGAATGCCACTCCTCACCTTACGGGGGACACCATAGAGGAGAAAGGACAGCTGAAAAAGTTTTGCAATCAAGATTTTACTGGACAACTCTCTTCAAGGATGTTGCATTATTTATCAAAACATTAAAGGAATGTTAGCATATAGGAAATGTCAAAAGAAGGAATGAGATGCCAATGGCATATTGGGTTATAATCTTTGATGTATGGGGGATCGATTACATGGGACCTTTTCTATCGTCAAAGGGATCCAATATATACTTGTTGTTGTCGATTACATCTCCAAATGGGTTGAGGTTGTTGCCACCCAAACCTGTGACTCCGAGGTGGTCATTAAGCTATTCAAGAAAACTATCTTCCCACGCTTTATAGTACCACACACTATTATAAGCGACAGAGGGTCACACTTTGGTGAAAGGAAGTTTGAAGCTCTGTTGATAAAGTATGGGGTGAAACATAAGGTTGCAATGCCATATCACCCCCACACATTAGGGCAGGTTGAAGTTTCAAATAGGCGAATTAAACAAATACTTGAGAAAACTATCAGTCGTACAAGGAAGGACTGGTCCATGAAACTTGGCGACACACTTTGGACTTACCGCACAACATATAAGACACCTATAGGTATGACACCCTACATGTTAATTTATGGGAAGTCATGTCATCTACCTGTCGAACTCGAGCACAAAGCCATGTGGGCTATCAAATTTTTGAACATGGATCTCGATAAGGATGGATAGAGAAAATTCCTTCAACTCTAAGAGCTTGAAGAGTTGAGACTACATGCTTATGAGAACATAAGGATTTATAAGCAGAGAACAAAGGTCTGGCATGACGCCCATCTGAAGAAGAAAGATGATCATGAAGGAGACAAGGTCCTTCTATTCAACTCAAGTATCAAGTTATTTCCTGGGATGCTGAGAACAAGGTGGTCAAACCCTTTATATGTCATAAAGATATACCCATCAAGGGTGATGGAGATAGTAAGAGACATGATAGGAACCTTCAAAGAGAATGGGAAGAGGGTGAAAAGATATTATGAAGACAAAGCTTTTATAAGAAGGACATAACTCAGTTTGGGGAAAACCAGCCCAGTAACAAGTGGAACGAATGAGGAAATGACGACACCTGCTGAAGGAAAATGAAGATAGATGATAGAGGAAGTCAAGCTAAAGACTTTAAACAAGCGCTTCTTGGGAGGCAACCCAAGTTTTTACAACCTTCTTTAATTCATATTTTCCTTATCTCGTACTTTAGTATTATGACCTATGTACCTCTGATCTTTCAATATTTTAGGTTTTCGTGCCTAGTAGGGGTATAAATATAGTATGTATATTAATCTCTCTCTACCAAAAAAGGCTTTGTTGGGAAGTACAAGTTTTTGCTTTAGTTGATTTTTGTTAACTTGGTTTGGAAGGACAACAGTCGTGTCCTGAACCGTAGTCACAGTATGAGCCTCAGTCACGGGGTCTTCCGCAGTCACGGTACTCACTCTTTGCGCACTAGGCTGCGATCGCAGTGTATGTAAGAAAGAACCAGCCCGCGGTGGCGGCAATCATTCTACCACGGTCGTGGTGACCCAAGGGTATCATATATAGCTAAAACCGTCTGACACCAGGGTTCTTCTTTCACTCCTAGATTTTTGAGATTCCTAAATTATTGAACGATACTCCAAGACACGAGTGCATGAGACAACATACGATTTCAATTCATACCCTCGCCAACCGAATCTTCACCGTAGAAACACTCCTCTGTGTCTACCTCTTTCCCCATTGTTTCGAGCCATTAACCTAACCGAGGTACTCGTTAGATGCCTTCTCTCGACCCTTATTGTTGTGACTCCTTGTTTTTCTTAAGTTTCGTCATCTTTTTTTTTTCATGCATACAACATCCTATCGACTTGTGTGATGACACAATGACCGCCATGACCCTGCCTTCTGAGTTCGACAAAGCTCACCAGCATTTTCCCTCAGAATCACGATTTATCCAATGTCTTTTAACCTAGTATCGGGTTTAGCATTGTGATTCTACTCGTGCTATCCCATCACTTTGGCCTTTGGCCGATTAACCCTCAAATGGGGACCTAGACTGCAATCACCATGATTTCAATTGAGATAGTACTTCTCTGCCGCAGTCGCGACACCGTATCCTTGGTTGCGGGCATGGTACTCCTTAAGCGTAAAAATTAGTGGAACAACGACCCCAGTCGCAACACTCGCCATGGTCATGGTGTTTCTTTTCCACGGTCATGACACGATTTTGTTTGATTATCACTCGTCGCAGTCATGGTGCCTCTATTCCGCGGTCATGGCATACCCTTTTGTTGGTTTGATACATAGGTTCTATAATGTCATGGTCGTGGCACCTTCCTCGAATGCAACACAACTTCATGTTTAAGGTTGTAGTCATGACACTTTGAGCGTTACAAGAAAATATATATATATATATATATATATATATATATATATATATATATATTAATAAAATAAAATAAATGATGATGAATTAAAAGCTAATACAATTATGCTAACAACAAAATTAATGTTGAAACTTTCAAAATGTCAAATTTTACTGAAGATACGTTGATGAAGAAGGCAACCTCATTAAAAGGAGTAGAGGAAATCTTAGAGAAGATAACAAATACATTGAAGGATAACCTGAACCTCTCCCCAAAGAAAAGAGTTCAATTGCAGCTAATGAAGAAGAAGTATGACTACATTTTGGCCAACAAAACACCTGAAGAGTCTGAGGAGTCCCCAGAGACATCACATATAGAGACTTCTGAATACCAAGCTCCTGAGACTGAACTAAGGAAGCTAGAGAAGAAAAAAGCTGAAGCCAAGGAAGTGAAAAGTGGCAAAAAGAGGAAGGTGACTACCGTAGAAAAGTTAAATGGGTAGGATAAAGAAGCAACTATTGAGGAAGTCGAAGAGACAGAGTAGATGACTTTCAACCAGTAGAGGCCAACATTCATGTCAAGAGATCCAACACACCAGTCGCATTTTGACTGGATACTGCAGACAAAGGGGTTCAAGCTGACAAGATACTTGGACGTCGAGGACTTCAAGAAGATGGGAGTCCATAATAGGGTAATCCGTTTCATAGAAGGTGCAAATATACGCACCCTATGCACCTCAAAAGCCCCCTCCCTAAAAAAATTGATGATAGAGTTCATGTCCTCATTAGAGAAGTTCCATGTCAGTGATAGTGAATGCAAGAAAGGTGGCAGTGACTTCAAACTGGAAGTGAGACTAGGAGGAAAGTCTCACATGATCACAGAGGCTATGATCAACACAATATTCACTAGAACATCTAAAGAAGCACATGCTTGCTCCACCGTGCATGGAGAAAAAGACACCATCAGGTACAACAGCCACAGGATGTAGGAGAAGTTGACCAAAGAACAAGAACACAATTTCAATAACTCGAAGGCTACTCTCATCACCTCATGCTTTATCAGGGTGGTGCAGAAGATAACAACCAACATTATCTTTATAAGATTAGAAACTGGCAGTGTAACCAAGGGAGACATATTCATAATATGGTCAATTCTAAATAATAAGTCTGTGCACATAGAAATGATTCTGATCGAAAGGTTGTCAGCAGCAGTAGGAGGGGAGGCAAAACAAACAAAGGAGTTCTGTATGGGAAGTCAGATTACAAAAATAGCATACCACTTCATGGATGCATACTTGTTTATGAAGTACAAGAAAACCAAGGGACATACAAAGATTGATATAAAGTCCCTCATCAACATTGGGATCCTGGTGCAGAAAGGAAATAAACTCTTTTACAAACAAAGCTGCTCCAACATTCTTCCCCCTCCCAGAAATGGCATATAATGATGCCCAAAAGTTGCGGCCCACCCAAGAAGACATCGATAAGATGTACTCAGGGGCCATTCGTACTACTGCAGACCAATCATATACAACTGGAAAGAAGGAAGCGAGAGCTAAAACTCCAAAAATAGAGATGAGGAAACTAGGGGAAAGAAAAAAACTAGCAATAAGAAAGGAAAAGAAAAAAAAATCAAACAAGCCCATCGCCTCAAACCCGCCCACACCATGCATTCCAACAAAGATGGTAGCGAGTGAAGGATGACAGCCTAAAATGAAAATCGCATAAGGAGGTGACCAGGAACGTCTTGAAGCCACAATGAAGGAACAATATGTTGATATCGAGCAAGAAACAAACTAGGTGTGCAAGGACCCCGAGGTTGTACCTGGCTCCATGATACCGAAGGTGATCCTATAAGTGCCATGGCAACCAAAGGCAAGCACTTCCAGTCCAACAATGCACGCCGAACCAAAAAGAAGCAAGCCAGCTCCACGACCGAAGGAGCCCATAAAATCTATAACACCAGTACAACAACAACAACACCACCCGCAAACATTCAGTGATGTATTGTGAAATAAGTTTGATGTCATGTGGCAATACATGTAGCAAACTTTTGAACTTAATTTAAATATTACCTCTAGCTTGTGTACACTAACTACACAGGTACAAATTTTAAATGGGAGAACTAAGGGACTCCTCCAGTTCATGCAAGGGGTAATCAACACATAGAATGTGTTGATGGGAGATCTAAAGACTCTAACCGAGGAGATGGCAGACCTCAGGATGGAGCAAGATGCCATGAGAGCGGGCAAAGAGCTAATGCAGAAGGGGTACGAGGAAGTGTCAGATGACCTAAAGAAGGAACGTCAATGCCTAGATGAAGAATGTCGATAGCTAGATGCTGAATGCCAAGAAAAAGATGGTTGGCGACATAGAAAGAAGATAAAGCATCTAACATGCCCTTCAACATCTCATGCTTCCTCGAGCCTAGACAAAGATGATGATGATGTGGGGGGAACTGGGGTAGGAGTAGCCTCAAAAGGTGAAATTTCCAATGTGAAGACTTCTCCAAGGGCAGAACCATAGGCAAAGGAAGCACTGCCGCAGTCAGAAACTCATTAGGACAACGAAACAAAGAAAACAAATGTGTTATCAAGGGCTTTTGACTTAAACAGTAGACCAGAAGAAGATAAGGTTGTGCCAGAAGACCCCAAATAGGTTGTCATAACCAGAGAAGAAAGCATTATGACATAAGATCTCACATCACAAAATGTAAGAGATCTCAACAAATTCCTAGATGACCTGACATTCAGGATGGATATCTGTAATGACTTCCTCAAAGATCCAGAGCAGTATGAATAGGGCGATTCCTTTTATGATGGAAAAATAGCCACGATGTTAGACGCACACAATGTTGCAGAACTAGAGCAATTGTCAGAAGCAAATCAGAAAATAAAAGACATAAATGCTAAGATATCCACGAAGGATGAAGGCAAGGCAACAACCCAAACACTAAAAAAAAACAAGGGTTTAGCCTAAAATCATAGAAGCGCCACCCACAACAACACAGACAGAAGGAGACGACACCTCAAAAGTTGAGGAAGGTGGGCTCGACTCTTTCTTCACAAATGAGTCGGTCAGAAAGCAGAGCATGCCAGTCAATGAAGTACAATTAGGTGTGGCTCCTCTTCTACCCAGCAAGATGGCAGGTATGGACATGACCACATTATCAAGAATCACATGCAGCATATCCTGGCAGACATACTAGTTGACAACCTCCCCAGAACTGATATTGTCTATCACAACAAGGGTAGTTCACTTAACAGAGGTCACTTTAGAGGAATTTTCCTGAAATGAGCATGCGTACATAAGAAGATATTCATAGTACTGTGTGATACTCTGCTTGAAGAGTTCTTACATCATAACAAAGTGAAACCAGTATTCAACGACACCACGCATCTAGTAGGACTCCTATTTGCTAAAAATTACAAAGCTACTGATTTGATAGAGCTATAACGTGTAGTGAGAAGGGAAGAAATGAAATTCATGGTTCTTCCCATAAGGACTGTAAATCACTGGGTATTGATTATTGTCAACTTATACGAGAGACAGAAAACAGTGTTCAACTACTGTGTAGTTGAATTGGATAGCACCTCCCTGGTCTACAAAAACAAGGAAGCAAGGGATATCTTAAAGGTGCCATTGTGTCTGCAATGAGCTATACAAATGGCAGACAACAACCATAAGGGGATGTGGAAGAAAATCTCCATATGCAAAAAGGTCCCCCAAGAAAAGGATGGAACATGGGACTATGCCTTTATAGTTCTTCAAATGATGGAAGCCATCAATAAGGGAGTCCCGTTGGAAGACCTCTACATGGAAGATCTACATGGATTGTGTGGTATCTATCCAATGGATGTTATATATGATTTCTGCTTCTTTAATGACCCGACGATGCCTTCAGACGCACTACCGTGGTGGCTTCACCAAGAAATCCCTATCCCTAAAAAGAAAACATGGGGAGAGGAATGTAAGACCATGTGGATTGATCCTATAGAACCCGCTAGAGTGACAACTTGGAAGGAGGGATGGGAAGCTGACACACACGACAGAATAGAAAGAAAACTCGAAAATGAGCCAGAGAAACCTCCAATGGTAGAGGATAAGAATGAACAACCTCTAATGAGCCAACTAGAAGAAGGAGAAATAATGGAAGAGGATTGTGGCATCCAACTCACAAAAACAAGATTTACTTAAGCGGAAGTGAATAATTTGTAGCGGATTACTGGAAATCACTAAAAATTAAAACTTTTTTGCAAAGAGATCCACACATAAGAAACCTCTTTCATAAAGAACCAAAGTATACATTTACATCATGTCTCATAAGTACATAACTTGTATAATCTCTTCTCGAGGATTACAACATCAGTTGCCCTATTAACATTATATATAGACAACATAAGAACTTTGAGGCATCAAGCCAAAATCTCATATTGATTCATTACAAACACTAACTATAAACTCCGAGGACCTGAGAGTACAGAGAAGACACATAGGACTACTATCTATACAAAACTTGGCAGCCAGTGCCTCCACCTGAGTTATCACAGTTGTCCCTGTTGCCGTTGCTGCTTTTCCCTTGCTATAGGGTTCCTACTTTTTCTTCTACGTTTACCTAAACATTTGGATCCCACGGGGTGAGACAATTATAAATTACCCCAGCGGGAGATATAACTCTCTGCCAAAACATTGTTATAGCAATTTATTATAATAAAACTGAGCAGGAGTTCTTATATATTAACAACAGTATTAATCATTGAATGAACAGAGTAACATAATCTCCTTTCCTAAGGAGAACATTGTATCTACCCATGGTAGAATCATAGTTCATCCATCTCACTTGCAATGAGTATAAAGAGATATGAATAACATTTATCAACTAGAGATGCATAAAAGAAATGTAACATCATCCAATGAATTTATGTATTCAATCCTTAAGCAAACATGCTATACGGCTGATTACATTTTACAATCACACTTATGCCATGAGGAGATGAGGTATACCGCTCATACTCCAACCGACCATTGTGAAGTCGAAATTGGTGCCATGCAAGGTCAATGGTAGAGCCAGCTACCTTGACCTCCCTTATCTCGGTCAGTACGAGATCGAATGCATGACATCTTATGTCTCTGCTAAATAGCTTTCCAGGGTATACTGGCAACTTTTCTATTAGAGTTACAGTGGCGTGCTGCACTCTCTTCGCAATCGTGAGATTTCTTGATTATCTCCATCGATCCCACATTAATATTATTGGGAGATGTGTACTGCATCTATCCCAATCATCAGGAGATTTGTGGTACATCCATCCCGGTACAATAATGAAGGATTGAGAAGTTTAATGTTTACCTTTCCTCAATTCCCTCATTAGGATGTCATGATACATTCGCCCATTACCACCACATATTCAAAATATGCATTCTGGGTTTTGCCGCAGAGCACCCATTTCACCATCCAGCAAGTTCTGACATTGATGGTTATATGGCCAGGGCTCTACATGATATGATTTCACTTGATTAATTAAGTACATTAGCATATTATTTTAGCATCAGTCAAGTTCTCAAACATAACTTATTCAGACAAATGCTACAAAGAAACATGTACTATTTTCATGAATCATTTCTTAGTCTTTATAAGACATTGGGATCTCAGTCCCTCATTTTAATATAGGGAATTCGCATCCCTCAACCCCATCATTACATGCTTATCAAAACTAGGTATTTAAACCCTTAGTTCATCACTCAACATTATTACCATTTGTTAGGTAACTATTACCTCTAGATCCTCAGACCCAGATATACATGATACTTGTTACACAAGCATCTCACATGGCTCACAAGGCCCATTAAGTGTCTTGTCACCTTTCACTAGGCAACAACTTACTCATGTGACTCATAAATTCTATGCACACTTTTGTTACTTTTACTAAGCAACCACAACATTAAGGCACACAAGGCCAATCAACATTTTTTTAATATAAAAGTCATAGCTCAAATATGGCTATGTTCATCATCTCATGATATCTGCATGGTTAATAGACAGGATAACAATCATATAAATCATTTATCATATCAGGTGATACAATAGTAACACCACCATTCCTTTATCAGGATTAGGGTTCACTATCAAATAGGCTTTTCCATTCTATTACCCAATTTAGGGTTAGGATCTCCCATTTCTCATTAGTTAGGGTTTCATGTTTACATCATTAGTTCAACCCTAATATATTGCTCCACCCCTCTAGGAGCATTCAATAACTATCATAAGTATTTACTCATGATGATTACTTTCATCATATATCATTTATGAATATCAATTCAAGGTATGAGTTCACCTCTCAACCTTACCATGGTATGTTTATATCATACCCATTATTTTGTCTTAACCCCTTTCTCATAGTGTTTAGCCAACACTTATCAAAGTGCATTGAATTCATTACATCTTCATTGTAATAATTTACATAACACATACTTCTTTTGTTTCTTATCCAAGTATGTTGGATTGAGATGCATCAAGGTATAGGTATAACAACCCTGAAATGCTAAATGTGATATCTATCATGTCTTGATGTATCACTTTTCTCCTCATTCCATCTTACTTAAGATAATCAACTGACCTTGTACTAAGATATTTCCCTCTTAATACTTTTAACCACTCACCTATCACTTTCATTATATAGTGCATAGGTTACACATTATATTTGTCCAACTATCTTTAATGATATGGACTTATCTTAATGGTTTAGCATTGCTGATATAAAATAAACTATTATCAACCACTTTATGTATTCCAACTCTTAGGATGTTATCCACATCATTATTTAGTGTTGCATACATCATTCCTAAGAATTTCATGTTCTCATCTTTGTAAGGTATATAGGGTTGTTACACATGCATGGAGTTAGATATATAATGATCTAGGCATCATCTTGTCCCTTATACCCTTACTCATTAGAGTATCAATATTACCATTCATATGGTTTATGAATTTCACCCATCATGGGTATAACATCCTCATCTTACTTGATTATATTATCCACACCCTACTTTAGGGTATTGTCTAACTTACCATCACTAGAGTTTCACTTATCGTTACATGGCATCACCCTGGATTTGAGTCTCACATCACATCATTTAGCAGGGTTCCACATAACATCATTCTAATTTAGGGTTTCACATGACATTACCTTAGATTAGGATTTCCCATGGTATCACCCTTAACTAGGGTTTCACATGACATCATCCTCATTTAGGGTTTCACATGGAATCAACTTTAACTAGGGTTTCTTATGGAATCACCCTTAATTAGGGTTCTGAATTATATTACCCTGAATTAGGGTCTCACCTGTCCTCACCCTTAATTAGGGTTACATCCTTACCATAGATCAGTATTATACCTAGCATTTCCCTAATTAGGGTTAAGGTTCATCAATCTTCTTGGTTAGGGTTTCATGATCTCTTTATCATGGATCATTCCCTAAAATTCATTGTTTATATATATTGAAAGCATTGAGGCTTATCCATTACATGATTATTTTTCATGTATGGATTTCTCTCTCACTCATCCTCTCTAGAATATTGACTATGTCAAACTTGGTTAGATTAGGTCATTCAACCCTTCAATTAAGTTTATTCAATTAGGGTTGACATAGCATATTGAAGTATTGCTTATCTAAGCTTCAAGGATTAACTCATCTAATATTACCAATCACTTGGTACCCTAAAGGTACAACCCTAGTGATTTTCTTTAAGATAAATTAGTAACAAATATAGGGTCAATTGATCTTTCATCTCATTAAGTTATCAATTGATTTGATCACTCTAAATCACCAAACGATCTTGACCCTTTGATCTCTAAACGGTTTGAAACCGTTTAAGCAAATTGCCTTTGAAACCGAATGGGCTTGGGTCTCCAAACGGTTTGAGACCATTTGGTCCCAAATGGTCTTGAGACCATTTGGACCCAAACAGTCTTGAGACCGTTTGGGCTCAAACGGTTTTAAGACCGTTTGGTCCAAACCATCTCAAAACTGAATGGACCAAAAAGTCCTTTCAACACTTACACGATTCATGATTTCAATGGATGAACCGATTATCATTTGAGTCCTTGATTTATTTACCATTTGAACTATTGATTCAACCTTCAATTAGACCATCCATTAGGGTTTTGAACCCAATTGATCTAGGATTTCAACTCAAGGAACCTTCAATTAGGGCTTGGAATCGAATAGCCATTAATGATCAACATTGTGGAATTGATTCCATTGCAACTAATGACTCATTATAAAATTTTGGATATGACCAGACCCCAAAACGGTCTTGAGGTCATTTGGACGACTTCCAAATGGTCTTGAGACCGTTTGCCCCATCCTATCATTGGATTTTGTGAAATTCCATTAGGGTTTAGATCATTAGATTGATCATGAAATCAACACTTAATTACTTTTCAATTTGGTACCTCTGGACCTTCAATTACTCAACCATACTGAACCTTACACCTCCAAACAATCTTGGGTGACTTTATTTAAGATAAATTAGTAACAAATATAGGGTCAATTGATCCTTCATCTCATTAAGTTATCAATTGATTTGATCACTCTAACACCAAACGATCTAGACCCTTTGATCTCTAAACGGTTTGAAACTGTTTAAGCAAATTGCCTTCAAAACCGAATGGGATTGGGTCTCCAAATGGTTTGAGACCATTTGGTCCCAAACGGTCTTGAGATCGTTTGGACTCAAACAGTCTTAAGATTGTTTGGTCCAAACCATCTCAAAACTGAATGGACCAAAAAGTCCTTTCAACACTTACAAGATTCATGATTTTAATGGATGAACCGATTATCATTTGAGCCCTTGATTTATTTACCATTTGAACTATTGAATCAACCTTCAATTAGACCATCAATTAGGTTTTTTAACCCAATTGATCTAGGATTTCAAATCAAGGAACCTTCAATTAGGGCTTGGAATCGAATAGCCATCAATGATCTACATTGTGGAATTGATTCCATTGCAACTAGTGATTCATTATCAAATTTTTGATATGACCAGACCCCAAATGGTCTTGAGGTCATTTGGACGACCTCCAAATGGTCTTGAGTGCGTTTGCCTCATCCTATCCTTGGATTTTGTGAAATTCCATTAGGGTTTAGATCATTAGATTGATCATCAAATCAACACTTAATTGCATTTCAATTTGGTACTTATGGACCTTCAATTACTCAACCATATTTAACCCTAGACTTCCATACGGTCTTGGGTGACCCCCAAACGGTCTTGAGACTGTTTGGGTGACCTCCAAACGGTCTTGAGACCATTTGGGCTCAATCACCCAAATTCTAAGTTAACCAAAATGAATTTCAGCAGTTAACCCAATTAGGGCTTACTAATTAATTAACCTTCAACTGATGATCCCTTTGGAATTAATCAATAAAATTTGGTGGGTCATCAATCATCAATATTAGAATCAATTTTTCCAAACGGTCAACCCTGGTCAACTCTTCCAAATGGTTTGAAATCATTTAGCTTCAAATGGTTTGATGAAACCGTTTGCTTTCAAACAGTTTTGTTGAAACCGAATGAGCAAGCTTGTTGAAACCGAATGAAATACAATTTCTTTGGAGAATGTGTCCAACATGATTTCATCATCATCTACCTTCGTCCCTGTAATTCTTAGTACTTCTGATTTCATGGAATTATCAATTTCAACCAACAATTAATCAAGAAGATGAAGGAGTCAACGAAGTTGCAAGATTGATAGTTGAATAAAAAATGTAAAAGGGTTCAAGTTATAAAACCCGCCTCCAATTGAGCTCCAAAGCTTCAAGCTCATGTCAACAATGGTGGATGCAACTCCTTCCACTATCCCAAGGCTCGTCATCAAGATTTGAGTGAAAAGGAATGATTAGAATTGAAGAGGGAATCGAGTTAAGAAGAAATCATGCATTGATTTGTGATTTCCACCATGGATTCAAGGTGAACCAAGGTCAAGAAGCTAACCAAAAGGTTGGGGGTCGTACTCCTGATCCTCCAAAGCTCCCGTGGTCGTTTTCCAAGCATGGAGAAGAAAGGGATTTGGAAAAGCCTTTGATTTGGCTTGTAAAGGGTGTTTTTATAAGAAAATCAATGAGAGAGAAAATGCCTTGTTAAAAGTCTTTTAATTTCAAAATTAGTGCCGCCTCTTCCCCCTCCATTCCTTGGATACGAGTCTATCCCATTTTCCTCTTATTCCTCTCACTTATCCATGATTTAAAGAAAAGCAAATTAAGCACCTTAAATCATTTTATAATAATATCCATAAGTGAGTGGATATTTCTTTTTCTTATAATAATGTGAGTGAGTTATCCACTTCCTTTGGATATTTTCGTGCCTTTGCAAGGCACAAGCTCGTCCAACCTCTTTGAAAATTCATCCCTCAACTTTTGGTTGAAGGGCTCTCTAATTAATATATTTATTTTTGCATTAAATTGAATTAGGGTTTCAATTATGTATAAATCTTGATTATTTTAATATCAAGATTCTCTCTCCTACAAATTAATTCAAATGAGGTGCCCCTCTCATTTTCTTTGCTCTACATGATGCCAAGAAACATAAGGGACCTTATTTAAGTGGTAATTTGCATATTGAACCCTAGGTTTTTGGGTAAATTGCACGTTACACCAAAACTGGGTTTTAATGCACAAACATTGCTCAACAAGCTCTATCTTAGTACTCCAGCTTGTGGAAGCCATACCACTGCATCATACTCACTCTTATGATGTCTCAACATCTGAGGAACATTTTATGATGTACAATTTGCAAGTTAACCCCTCAACTTGGGTAATTTGCACTTTAGTCCAAAATTAACAAAACAATGTTTCAACATTATTCAAAATAGACCAAAACTGAAACATAAGTTCCTGTTGGCCTTAATTACTTTTCAAGAATTAAGAGCAAGCATATAATCAACTTTATTAGGAAAAACACCTAGGGTTAGAACATAACCTAGGTCAGGGATGTTACAAATTATAAACCCCTAACAAGGATTTCATCCCCGAAATCCCAGATAAAGGAAAACAAATATTATTTATTAATCATACTATCTAGTCTCCACATAACATTTCATTGTTATGGAGACACCATAAATCTTTAATTAACATAAAATTATTCCACACAATTGTATCATAGAAGGGTTCACACGGGACACATACTCCACTGTCCTTTTTATTATTGATTGTGGAGTTGATTCTGTGTCAGGTAACACTTTCCTTATTTTACCATTTCATGTGACAAATTCTTGTTTTTGAGGAGTCTTCCATGCTCTTTAGTTAATTCAGCATTTCATCTTCAAGATCACAATTATGTTTTGTCACCCATTTGAGACTATAAGCCTTTTCATACCTCGATTGTGCCATCTCACGTGGTGACACAATACTAGATCTCCTTATTATTTGTACTAACTATCTCATTAGTTTTACATTTAATCATCATAAGGAGAAGTTACTTATCAATTAAGAATTTATCTTAAATATATCTTTAATTATTATGTTTATGCAAAGCATAAACCCCTAACATGTGATGTTCATACTATTTTACATGATTAATCTGATTTCATGGTTGACCATTTCAGATATTCAACATAAACCATCTGATATTTCTTAGATACCAACATCTCTTACCTTGGTATCTGTCACATGTGTTGAAAACACATCACATATTTATCTTCCTTTCAACTTGGGACATTACTTATCACATATATCTTCACCTTGGAACCAAAGTCCAAGATAAATTGATACTTTTCTAACTATCCATCACATGAACATTTTTATGTTATGCAAATCAAGTGTACTAAGACCCACTTGATTGCCATGTACCTGAAAGGGGAGAAAACAAGGAATCATATTCCTCTTATTATTTCATGTATTTTCAACTATTCAAGAATCATTTATTCTCCCTCACATCCTAGGTTCCTTGCCCTTAGCATAGGAAATTATAAGGATGTTTACATAACATTATTCCTTTCTTTGTCATTATCTAACATGTTCATGAGTATCTTGTGATCTTCATCACATTTCCCTTTTCCACACTATGGGAAAAGATCTTTATTAACTTTATTGGACACAGATCATTTCCCTTGTTCTCGGTCTTATCTTATGAGGAGTATGCTTTTCATTCCTCATATACACTTACTCATCTAAGATTAGCTCAAATTTTTTCTTTCTTGTACTTAGGATATGATGTATTTATTCATTCCATATTTCTAATTTCATGATACTCATTATATTGTCTCATAATGAGTACTTGATCAGAGCAATCAAAATGATACCAATCTTTAGAGTTTCCATACTCACTTTATCATCAATAGTTGTATACCTGGACAAGGTATATAAATACTGAGATTAAGTAGTATGCACTTTGAATACTATTATTTTCCTTCCTTTTCATATTATCACAAGTATAAAATTTAACATTCCTGAATTTTATTTAGGTTCCTCTTCTATACCTCATCCTTTTTCATAGAGGTAAGAACAATATAAAACATTTATATTATTTACTATGCAAAATGTAAGTCCTCTTAGGACTAATCAAGGAAAGCTCAATCAATTTCTTTCTCAATTAAACTCAGGAAACCATAAAATGACATATTAGAATGACATTATTTTGTCAAACCTATCATAAATCATGGATGGTTCACTGCCTCAGGCTGATTCTGCCTTAGAGGTTGATTCACCATAACATTTCTGGCTGAACAATCTCTTGCCAGATGTCCTACTTGTCTGCATTGGTAGCAAATTCTGGGTGCTAGATATGGTCTAGAGGGTTCTTTACCCTTTTTGGATAGCCATTGCCTCGGTGCACTAGGCCCTGGTTGCACTGGTGGTACCAAAAACTTCTTCTTTTTGTAACTACCAGGCCTCTGTTCATGGATTTGGATAGGCCTTTTCTTAATTCTTCCTTTATATTCCTTTTCTGGACATTTAGGTCTGATATGTCCAGGCTTCCTACACCTATGGAATATCTTGGTTTCAGATTGTATCCTATTCCTTTCATCATTATTCATTGCTCCAACAGGCTAATGTTGAGCAGGAAACCTATTGGAGTTCAACATTTCATCATTGGGGGCTGGTAGTCTAGGTTGCATTGCTAATGCACGATCTACTATGTGTATCATAGTTGTAATAAATTGCTCAAGAAGAGCAGGGAAAGCTGGGCTCTCTATCATAGCTAAGTAAGAGTGGGGATGTGCAGGTGTATGTTCTTCTCTGCTCTGATCCCCTGCATCCCTTCTTGGTGCAACATTATTGTTTTCTACAGCAAACTCCTCATGAGACCCAGTCATCTTCAAGTTCTTCTTCTCCTATATGAGAAGAAGACACTATCAGATACAATGGAAGACACTAGAACAAACTCTACTACCTTATTCCTATGTCTCTATAGACTCAGCGAACCTAGAGCTCTGATACCACTAAATTGTGGCATCCAACTCACAAAAACAAGATTTACTTAAGCGGAAGTGAATCATTTGCAGCGGATTACTGAAAATCACTAAAACTTGAAACTTTTTGCAAAGATATCCAAACATAGGAAACCTCTTTTATAAAGAACCAAAGTATACATTTACATCATGGCTCATAAGTACATAACTTGTATCATCTCTTCTCAAGGATTACAACATCAGCTGCCCTATTAACATTATATACAGACAGCATAAGAACTTCGAGGCATCAAGCCAAAATCTCAGATCGATTCATTAAAAACACTAACTATAAACTCCGAGGAACTGAGAGTATAGAGACGACACATAGGACTACTATCTATACAAAACTTGGCAGCCAGTGCCTCCACCTGAGTTGTCACTATTGTCCCTGTTGCTGCTGCTACTTTTCCCTTGCTATAGGGTTCCTGCTTTTTCTTCTGCTTTTACCTAAAAAGTTGGATCCCACGAAGGTGAGACAATTGTAAATTGCCCTAGCGGGAGATATAAATCTCCGCCAAGACATTGTTATATCAGTTTATTATAATAAAACTGAGCAGGAGTTCTTATATATTAACAAAAATATTAATCATTGTGTGAACAGAGTAGCGTAATCTCCTTTCCTAAGGAGAACATTGTATCTACCCGTGGTAGAATCATAGTTCATCCATCTCACTTGCAATGCGTATAAAGAGATATGAATAACATCTATCAACTAAAGATGCATAAAAGAAATGTAACATCAGCCAATGAATTTCTGTATTCAATCCTTAAGCAAACATACTATATGGCTGATTATATTTTACAATCACACTTATGCCCTAAGGAGATGAGGTACACTGCTTATACTCCAACCGACCATTGCGAAGTCGAAATCGGTGCCGTACAAGGTCAATGGTAGAGCCGGCTACCTTGACCTCCCTTATCTTGGTCAGTACGAGATCAAATGCAGGACATCTTGTGTCTCTACTAAATAGCTTTATAGGGTATACTGGCAACTTCACTATTAGAGTTACAGTGGCGTGCTGCACTCTCTTTGCAATCGTGAGATTTCTTTATTATCTCCATCGACCCAGCATTAATATTATTGGGAGATGTATACTGGATCTATCCCAATCATTGGGAGATTTGTGGTACATCCATCCCGGTACAATAATGAAGGATTGAGAGGTTCAATGTTTACCTTTCCTCAATTCCCTCATTAGGACGTCAGGATACATTCGCCCATTGCCCCCACATATTCAAAATATGTGTTCTGGGTTTTTCCGCAGAGCACCCGTTTCACCATCCAGAAAGTTCTGACACTGATGGTTATATGGCCAGGGCTCTACATGATATGATTTCACTTGATTAATTAAGTACATTAGCATATTCTTTTAGCATCAGTCAAGTTCTCAAACATAACTTATTCACACAAATGCTACAAAGAAACATGTACTATTTTCATCAATCATTTCTTAGTCTTTATAAGACATTGGAATCTCAGTCCCTCAATTTAATACAGGGAATTCTCATCCCTCAACCCCATCAGTACATGCTTATCCAAACTAGGTATTTAAACCCTTAGTTCATCACTGAACACTGTTACCACTTGTTAGGTAACTATTACCTCTAGATCCTCAGACCCAGATATACATGAGACTTGTTACATAAGCATATCACATGGCTCACAAGGCCCATTAAATGTCTTGTCACCTTTCACTAGGCAACAACTTACTCATGTGACTCATAAATTCCATGCACATTTTTGTTAATTTTACTAAGCAACCACAACATTAAGGCACACAAGGCCAATCAACATTTTGTTATATGAAAGTCATAGATCAAATCTGGCTTTGTTCATCATCTCATGATATCTGCATGGTTAATAGACAGGATAACAGTCATATAAGTCATTTATCACATCAGGTGATACAATAGTAACACCACCATTCCTTTATCAAGATTAGGGTTCACTATCAAATAGGTTTTTCCATTCCATTACCCAATTTAGGGTTAGGATCTCCCAATTCTCATTAGTTAGGGTTTCATGTTTACATCATTAGTTCAACCCTAATATATTGCTCCACCCCTCTAGGAGCATTCAATAACTATCATAAGTATTTACTCATGATCATTACTTTCATCATATATCATTTATGAATATCAATTCAAGGTATGAGTTCACCTCTCAACCTTACCATGGTATGTTTATATCATACCCATTATTTTGGCTTAACCCCTTTCTTATAGTGTTTAGCCAACACTTATCAAAGTGCATTGAATTCATTACATCTTCATTGTAATAATTTACATAACACATACTTCTTGTGTTTCTTATCCATGTATGTTGGATTGAGATGCATCAAGGTATAGGTATAACAACCCTAAAATGCTATATGTGATATCTATCATGTCTTGATGTATCACTTTTCTTCTCATTCCATCTTACTTAAGATAATTAACTGACCTTGTATTAAGATATTTCCCTCTTAATACTTTTAACCACTCACCTATCACTTTCATTATATAGTGCATAGGTTACACATTAGATTTGTACAACTATCTTTAATGATGTGGACTTATCTTAATGGTTTAGCATTGCTGATATAAAATAAACTATTATCAACCACTATATGTATTTCAACTCTTAGGATGTTATCCACATCATTATTTAGTGTTGCATACATCATTCCTAAGAATTTCATGTTCTCATCTTTGTAAGGTATATAGGGTTGTTACACATGCATGGAGTTAGATATATAATGATCTAGGCATCATCTTGTCCCTTATACCCTTACTCATTATAGTATCAATATTACCATTCATATGGTTTATCAATTTTACCCATCATGGGTATAACATCCTCATCTTACTTGATTATATTATCCACACCCTACTTTAGGGTATTGTCTAATATACCATCACTAGAGTTTCACATATCGTTACATGGCATCACCCTGGATTTGAGTCTCACATCACATCATTCATCGGGGTTCCACATATATAACATCATTCTACTTCAGGGTTTCACATGACATTACCCTAGATTAGGATTTCCCATGGTATCACCCTCAACTAGGGTTTCACATTGCATCATCCTCATTTAGGGTTTCACATGGAATCAACTTCAACTAGGGTTTCTTATGGAATCACCCTTAATTAGGGTTTCACATTCAAATACCCACAATTAGGGTTTACTATTCATCCCAATTAGGGTTTTGAATTATATTACCCTGAATTAGGGTCTCACCTGTCCTCACCCTTAATTAGGGTTACATCCTTACCATAGATCAGGATTATACCTAGCATTTCCCTAATTAGGGTTAAGGTTCATCAATCTTCTTGGTTAGGGTTTCATGATCTCTTTATCATGGATCATTCACTGAAATTCATAGTTTATTTATATTGAAAGCATTAAGGCTTATCCATTACATGATTATTCTTCATGTATGGATTTCTCTCTCACTCATCCTCTCTAGAATATTGACTATGTCAAACTTGGTTAGATTAGGTCATTCAACCCTTCAATTAAGTTTATTCAATTAGGGTTGACATAGCATATTGAAGTATTGCTTATCTAAGCTTCAAGGATTAACTCATCTAATATTACCAATCACTTGGTACCCTAAAGGTACAACCCTAGTGATTTTCTTTAAGATAAATTAGTAACAAATATAGGGTCAATTGATCCTTCATCTCATTAAGTTATCAATTGATTTGATCACTCTAAATCACCAAACGATCTTGACCCTTTGATCTCTAAACGGTTTGAAACTGTTTAAGCAAATTGCCTTTGAAACTGAATGGGCTTGGGTCTCCAAACGGTTTGAGACCGTTTGGTCCCAAATGGTCTTGAGACCATTTGGACCCAAACAGTCTTGAGACCATTTGGGCTCAAACGGTCTTAAGACCGTTTGGTCCAAACCATCTCAAAACTGAATGGACCAAAAAGTCCTTTCAACACTTACATGATTCATGATTTCAATGGATGAACCGATTATCATTTGAGTCCTTGATTTATTTACCATTTGAACTATTGAATCAAACTTCAATTAGACCATCCATTAGGGTTTTGAACCCAATTGATCTAGGATTTCAACTCAAGGAACCTTCAATTAGGGCTTGGAATCGAATAACCATTAATGATCAACATTGTGGAATTTATTCCATTGCAACTAATGACTCATTATAAAATTTTGGATATGACCAGACCCCAAAACGGTCTTGAGGTCGTTTGGACGACTTCCAAATGGTCTTGAGACCGTTTGCCCCATCCTATCATTGGATTTTGTGAAATTCCATTAGTGTTTAGATCATTAGATTGATCATGAAATCAACACTTAATTACTTTTCAATTTGGTACCTCTGGACCTTCAATTACTTATCCATGATTTAAAGAAAAGCAAATTAAGCACCTTAAATCATTTTATAATAATATCCATAAGTGAGTGGATATTTCTTTTTCTTATAATAATGTGAGTGAGTTATCCACTTCCTTTGGATATTTTCATAACTTTGCAAGGCACAAGCTCGTCCAACCTCTTTGCAAATACATCCCTCAACTTTTGGTTGAAGGGCTCTCTAATTAATATATTTATTTTTGCATTAAATTGAATTAGGGTTTCAATTATGCATAAATCTTGATATCAAGATTCTCTCTCCTACAAATTAATTCAAATGAGGTGCCCCTCTCATTTTTTTTGCTCTACATGATTCCAAGAAACATTAGGGACCTTATTGGAGTGGTAATTTGCATATTGAACCCTAGGTTTTTGGGTAAATTGCACTTTACACCAAAATTGGGTTTTAATGCAGAAACATTGCTCAACAAGCTCTATCTTAGTGCTCCAGCTTGTGAAAGCCATACCACTTCATCATACTCACTCTTATGATGTCTCAACATCTGAGAAACATTTTCTAATGTACAATTTACAAGTTAATCCCTCAACTTGGGTAATTTTCACTTTAGTCCAAAATTAACAAAACAATGTTTCAACATGATTCAAAAAGACCTAAATTGAAACATAAGTTCCTCTTGGCCTTAATTACTTTTAAAGAATTAAGAGCAACCATCTAATCAAATTTATTAGGAAAAACACCTAAGGTTAGAACATAACCCAGGTCAGGGATGTTACAAGGATCTTCCAGAGATTAAACCAGAGGGGTCAGCTGGATAAATAGTGCCAACCTTCTAAGATTTCAACAGGTGGAGCTGCGAGAGCCTACCACTAGAATCCCTACATTTAATAATGAAATCTTTGAAAAAAGATGACACGTCGACAGAGGCAATCTTTGAAAGGGATGGCATTTGTGTGTTGAAAGATGAGTTCTGGGATACGTTGAAAATAGGAGGGTACCTCTCTGTCATCACCATGTTGGCTTACCAAGCTCTTCTAAATGACAACATGTCGAATGTACACATGGCCTACTTCCTTCTGGTGGATGACATCCTGAAAGATAAAAGGTTAGGGGAAAAGGAATGCCTACAACAACGCCTGGAGACATATCTTATATATTACATATTCATGCCTGTTCTACATGATAGTCATTAGACTTTGTTAGTAGTCAGTGTTATAACAAGGACTACAATACTTTACAACATCTCAGATGCAGCCTTCACGCTGAACAAAAGAATGAATATGACTACTGCAAAGACACCTACAGAAGAAAAGATAATCAAATACACTGAGGCAATTTTAGGGATGCTCAAGAGTCACAAAAAAGGGTACAAGCATAAAGAAGAAAAAGACTTCAAGAAGACACAATTCTTCCATAGAAGCCCTCAGCAGGTACCTCTGTCAAATGACTGTGGCTTCTATTGTCTAGCATGGATGATGGCCCTATCTATGTTGAACACGAAGGTGGAGGATATGCAATATGAGAAATACCACCCACTATGCGGAGCGTATGCCACCATGCTCCTCGAGTCAAAGTGGGCCACCAAAACCAATTATAAGAAGTAAAGAAAGCCTGTTTATACATCTAACTCCAATTTTGACACCCCGAGCTGGGGTGAATGATAAGTTTGGGGGAGGAGTCATAAATGGGTGTAAGAGGTACAATTTCATCCCAAATTTTCAAAAAATTACTTGTACATATTCTCGTTCCTGCCAAATTAATTTTGCAAACATTTATACTTTAAGGAAATGTTTTTATAAGTCACAATTTTGCTTAGCTGCCCCCCCCACTTGAATTTGTCTATTCGTGTGCTAAATGTTGTAGTACTACTATTTTTAGAGAGTAATAAATGTGTAACTAACACATATAACGGTAAAAGAGAAGCATAACAATATAGTTTTATCTCATTCTTACAATAAAACGTTGTGTGTATAACAATCCTAAGCTTATGCAACCCCTGGAAACTGGAGGACTTCACCGAGCCATACTCCCGACCAACCACCCTAACCTGACAATTCCAACCAGAAAATCCTCACTTCCCTAGAGAAGGAAACAACTACTGCTTTCGAGTTTGATTATCCCCACTTTTGGGATGAAAAGAGGCTTGGCCACCCTAAAGACCGTACAAAAACCCCCTCACCCAAACCTGAGAGGAGATATGAAAATCCAAAAGAAATAATATATGTATATATATATATAATGAGAGTTGTGCCCAAAAGATGTCGAAGGGTTCCACACAGATGGTGTATTGCTACACTCATGAATGTAGATATGTCGTATCCGTAAGTGGAATCTTGAAGCCAAATTCATCCACCTACAATACTAAATGACCCTCACACAACCACTTGACTTAACGTTAAGAGCCCTTGGGGCAACACTATCCTTACGATAGCTTATGGGTGAGGGAAATTTAGGAGAAGAGGAAAACACTTAAATCCTGAAGCCTACCCAGGCACACCAACATAGGGCCAACAAAATAAAGTAAAGGTGCGAAAGGTACCCCTCAAGGAGATGTTGTACTAGTATGGATAGAAACCTAACGCAGAAAGGGTTAAGTCATTGAGACGGAGAGACCTTTTCTACCAAAAGGCAGTGGAAAGAATTTGAAGTCATGCAACTCTAGTTATGAAGGGGGATAAATGGGATTTTAGGATTGAATAAACGTACCACAAGAGTTTTGATGTAAGAATGAGATAACTCAGTAGTGTTAAGTTTTTTTTTGCAAAATGTTGTCGCACTTTGCTCATTTCTCTATGATTTTGGACCTACCCTTAGCCTGAGGACATGCTCGATCCTAATTTTGAGGGAGTTGATAACGTCCTATTTTATGTACTTTTTGCATATGTTTTATGATTCTCCTAACATACCTTTTATAGACTTTTTCCATTTATTTTAGTACTTTATACCAAAAATCTCAATTGCACGCCTCTTCCACCTTTGTTGGGCAATACCAAGACAAGGTTGTGGCTAGTACCTGTACCATAGCTTCATCGACCACTAAGGATCCCCCCACTATGGTCGAAGCCCTCATAATCATCTATATGCCCTGTGATCGCGATGCTTCTCTTCAGTCGTGGCCTACAACTTGCATACCACAATCATAGTGGGAGACTCGACCGAGATCAGGCCTTGACCGAGATCAAACCTCGATCGAGATCAGGCCTCAACTATGGCATTACACCCCAGCCATGACAAAGACCCTACCTTGATCGAGATCCTATCATGATCGCGGCCCAGATGGTTAAGTCGGTGGGCAACACCTATAAATGGGCCACCCACCTTGACTTTTCACATCATTAGATCATCAAGGACCACAAAGTGCTGCCAAATTCCATAACCACTCACATGCATACGATCAGTATGGGATCTCTAAAGGCAGAAGTTGGAGGAGAGAGAAGATTGACCACCCTCTTCCTCAAAATAAGGAGAAGCCTATGCATCGCCCATTTCGGATCTAGATTCAAAGGATTATATTAGTGTATCTCCATCTTCTCTCTCCATCTAGATTTATCATCTTTGTTACATTGTACTCCCCCTCTTTGTGGTTGTGATGTATCTATCATTGTCTAACGCCATTATGTTGTTTGTTAACATGTGTGGCTAAATTGTTAACTTGGGTTGGGAGTAGCCACTGAGGCTCTCCCAATATGTACATTCTTGCTTCCCTTTGAATATATATGCTCTTAGCAAGGTTATCTCATTATACTTGTTCTTAATGCTTCACTTGTATGCTTAGCTACCATCTTGTAATGTTTGATCATTGGTACCTCAAAAGAGTAGTATCTTCTTTATCTAATGTTATGGAGTAGTGTGAATGCATGATAATGTTGAAATGCTAAAGCTTACGGTCATATGGTTAATTTTGTGGTTGTAAGGTGGTTATCTCGAGAAAGAGGCCACCTTAGATCCTAGATCTATCCTTATCTTGAGAGAGGAGGGAATAGAAATTTTTATGACTACTTGTAATCTTGATAGGAGTATACAAAGGGGAGTGAGTTTTGCATGTTGGTGAGAGACTTAGTAGGTGAAACCCGATCCAAGTTTCCTTCCATATCTTTGTTTCCACCTTCGTAATCATTTTTCTCTTGTTGTTATTTTCTTTCCTTTAACTTTCTTTGTTTTGACTAAATCACCATAGTTCCTTAGGGAACAACCTCCTAAAATACCATCTATTCTCTAGAGTGTTTGAGTGTGAGACCCCACATACTTAACACCTTCCGACCTTGTCCATGTGGTTTGACCCCGATTACTACATCAGACCCCGAATAACAGTTGTAGGGGTTGAGTGTTGGGTTATAATCTTAAAAGTATGAGTACTCTGGATCTACTCCATTTTGGATGTGCGATTTAAGCTGGTCACTAACCCCTTTCATCTCCCTCCTACTCTTAAGTATATAACCTCTCTCCTATACATGCAAGTATCTCTTTTAGTCATCCTCCTTCTCCCTTCTTCCTTGAGTTTGGCCTTGTGTGCTTGGTGGAGAAGAAGTTCATACTTGGGCTTGGTGACCGAAATCCTTTCCATGTGGTGATCCAAGCTTGCAGCTACTCTTCCTTGGTGATCTTTAGTGATTCTTTGATTCTTGGTAAGTAATCCATCTCTTGATTTTATATTCTTGCAATCCCTACCTCTTTCTCATTCTCTTAGCCGAATCCATGGTTTTCCATGGTGGTCTTCAGAAACTTCTCTCCACAGAGGTTGAATCCATGGTTCTCTATGGTATTGCCTGAGTGATATGAAGATCTTTTCCCTTTATCCTTCTTTTGATCTTTTCGGCCTCTTGAGGTTTTGGGTTCTCTTTCTTTCCCTTTAACCTAGGATATTCTCTTTTATTTTGAGGTGATGACTAGCTTGATCTTGGAGGATTTCAAAGTTAGGTTTTTCTCTTGTCTTTGGAGCTTCTTGCTTGGAGGTGGTGCAACCATTATCTAAGGCGGGTGATATAACTCTCTTCCCCTACTATTATTGCACTTTAATCTTACATGCAACTCTTTCAAAAACGTGATTCCTTGTTGTTGATAATGATACTTTGATTAGGTAATGTTCCTTTTATGATATTGCATGTATTTGCTTCTTTATCTAAACCCAAATTCATGTGGCCAAAATCTAGATGATGGAGATGATGGTGGTTTTGCATGCATCTCCACTTTTGTGTTGTTATCTTGGTTCTTGGTCTGGGTACCTTGCATGAGGTGGATTTTGGTTCTATTTTCATGTTCTTAATTTTGGGTCTTCACCCTTCATCTCATGGATTCCATGTTGATCACAAGTGTTCTTGATTCTAGGGTTTTGAGAAAGTTTATGCCCTATTGTTTTTTTTCCTTAAATTTCTATTTTAGGTTGATAACTACCTATTTTGATTCTATTTTGTGAGTAGTTTTTCCTCACTAAGATGACCTTCATGCTATGTTCTAACTTGTTGAAGGCTTAGATATGGAGTTTGGTCGGTTGGATGGTCATCTTGGTTTTGGGTCGCATAGACTGGTTTCTCTTCGGTCGAATATGTGTTTCCTTTGGTCGCTTAGATGGTTGAGTCTCTTCGATCGCTGAATAGGTTTTTTTTCCCTTCGACCATTAGATGTGATGGATTCCCTAGACCATTTAGTTTAGGTGGTGTTTTGGTCATTGAATGGGATGAGTTCCTTTGACCATTTGACATGTTTTATAGGTTTGGTCGCTAGTCTTGGTCGTTGATCTTGGGAGATGTCTTCGACCGTTTATGGGTTGAGTTGTTCTCTTCTTATGATTGGATTTTGTGACCTGATGTTTTCTTCAATGGAAGGTGATCCTTGAATACATAGTGCTCTTGTGTGGTTACCGAGTATGGTGATGGTTGACCCACATGTTATAAGAATGTGAGAAGGTGAGATGCCTAGGGTTTGTTGATAGTGTTGTGATGTAAAACCCTAATCGGATGTGTTGTTGAAACCCTAAACCTAATGTGGGGTTATAATGTAGTTGTCTACCTTATGCAATGTGATAGTATGTACTGATGATGCATTTTTTCTCTCTCCTACTTTTATGATCATAACCATGCAGGTGATTGAAAGTCATATCTAGTAATTGCTATGGTGATGCTTATGTGATACAGAGAAATGATTGTGAGCCTTTATGAGGCATGCTGAGATATGTTGACATAATGATGTGATACAAGAATTATGTGATGGGTCTTATGGCATGGAAGAGGCTCAATGCCTAGTGTGAGGTGTTATCCTCCAGTGATGTGATTAGGGATTGATATCCCATACTGATGTGATAGTGTTGATGGCATTGTAAGACACTGGTATCATGTGATGATGTGACGAGTTAATACCTCATTCATTTTGTATCTTCTAGAGTTGTAACATACCCCTATATTTGTAGAATCTATTTAGAGTTCATACATTGTAACTTGATTGATGCTAAAAGATACCCAATTGGCCTAACTAATCAAGTGAAACCCTAATCATGTAGGTGCCTTGTGCCATAGATCCATCTTCAATGTTAGTACTTTGTTGGATGGTAAAATGGGTATTCCCAAGGGAAACTCGGAGTGCATATTTTCGAGTATGAGAGGTTCAAGTGACTACATGTCCTTGACATCTTGATCCCAAGTGTTTTGAGAACGATTGTGGTCGAGTCTCAGTGATGAGCATGTGATATGTTGTGATAAGAATACAGTTGTGGTTGTACCTCAGTGATCGGGTTATATATTGTGACACTCATTGTCACACAAAATGAGATTACTCAAAACAAAACTACGGAAGAGAGAGATGAACAGACTTATTAGTATAAAACACTAAGAACTAAAACCACAAGCAGACAGAAAACTTTGCACATAAATCCTTTCATGCCTCAAAGCATACTCAAGGCATATCATCAACCTGTTATCAAAGCGACTGTTCCAAAAATCACATATACATATGTCCACAAAAATTGTTCATCACATGTATACAAACCAACCACATAAGAAAAGCACGATAACAAAACATCTTCAAAATGATTCCCTAACACCTGAGTATACAGGGAAAACTTTAGGACTCTATTAGCAAAAGTCATCCAACAACACTGCCAACCTTGTCAGCTATTGGCCCTCCTACTGCTCCTCAACCTCCATTGCACGATCTCTACTCCTTTATGCATGGCCACCTAAAAAGGATGAGGTAAACCCACAGGGTGAGACTCCAAATATCAGCGGGAGATATAACTCACCACCAACTCTATTATCATCACAGATAGATAAAATAGCATACTGAGTAGGTTGGGTAAGATTAAATAAAAATCATATATCTCAAGGATAAATCAATTTGATTAACATTATGCACTTGCCATAACTTAATAGCATATTTATCAATTTTAAGAAGGAATATGAAGACCATGTATCACTATTAATAACTAAACAATATAAAATCAAAGAAAGGCCTCAACCAATGTTTCTATGTTTGATCCTAAACAATTATACTACACGGTTTTTTACATATTTTTTATGCCCTGAGGATTTGAGTCGTACCACCCAAATCCAATCGACCACTATATCTATATAGTCAAAATCACTGCCATACAAGGTCTAATGGAAGAGCCAAAATCCATGACCTCACCTTCCCCAGTCAGTACAAGGGAATACACTATAGAGACATATTAGTCAAATGCAATAATGACGTAGTCAATCTCAGGGATTGGCTCACGCATGGCCATCCGCATATATAAAATCATGCCTAGCCCACCTTGGTACAGGTACAACGCTAGAAGAACAGGCTCATGCATGGCCATTCTAAGAAGGAGTGGCTCACACATGGTCATCCATATAATAATGTGATCGACTCACACATGGTTGTCTCCACATCATCTAAGGTTAAGGATACAAGGAAATTACTCAACTTGTACCCTACATATTCAAAAATATGCACTCTGAGTTAAACTCATTTCACCATCCAGCTATTGCTGACACTAAATGAGTCTATGACACAGGGCAAACTACATTATTAGATTCCACTTGATTAATTAGACCAATTAAGATGACATGTACATCAATCAAGTTATAATGTACAAACCAGAAACAAATTCTAAAAATTAGGGTTTGAGGTATCACTAAAACGTATCAAAACATATATAAGGACCACATCATCACTTTATGCTAGTTATTCATCACATGTCCATCACAAGGACCAATGTCCATCACTAGGACAAATGTCCATCACAAGGACCAGTGACCATCACTAAGACTACATATCTTAGGGCATCAACCCCTCATCTCATCTTTGAGAGAAACTGACAATTTCACATAAGGCAAGTAGCCATCACTAGGTCATAAGACCATTAACTCTTTTCTTGGGGTTATCATAACACACTTGCCTCTCAAGGCTTATTCCAACATATAATAAACATCATAGCTCATACATGGCTATGCATAATATTGTTTACCTGATTGGTTAGAAACATATAACAAGGGAACCAATGCATCATTTATACTATCAACTTGTAGAATCCATGTCCTACAAAGCACATCACATCTTTTAGGGTTAGAGTTTCCTCTTTTAGTCGATTAGGGTTTGCAAGGTTGGATCAACAACCATCTTTAGATCATCACTTCCTTCATCGTTATGAAGTATATTTAGAAGTTGTTGAAACATATTTATATCATTATAATGAGACATGTAAAGAGAGAGTTAGCTTTCAACATCATATACATGATTACACCATAGGGTATCATAGCACACCATGTGACCCTAGCATCAACAAAATTCATCACTACACATCACACATGGTATCAGTTAGGGTTAGGGTATCGGTTAACCCTAGATATCGGGAAACCAACCTAAGTAGGTTATCGACCGACCAACCTCAAGGTGAGTATCAGTTTATCATCATTTGGTATCGGGCACCACAAATGATATCGATTAGAGGTACATAACAGAGTGTATCGACCATACTATCTCAATGGGTATTGCCTTATGTATCTCTTTAGATATCGACCACCTTCAGCATCATGAGATATCGGCCATACCAACAACTAGGGTATCGACCTCAAAGATCATCAAGGAATATCAGCCACATTCACCATCATGGGATATCGGCCAAAGCCTCAAGGGAAGGTACTCCTCACTTCTACTCTAGGTTTATCGGGCTAGGGTGTATCGGATTGCATGTGTGTCAGATTAGGGTTATCCATGTTGACTTCCATACTCAACTAAAAGCCTCATGATCCAAAACTCTTCCTTACTCGTCACCACTACGTCATAAAAAGAGACATCATGATATTTGTACCAGTTTAGCAAAAAGCATATCAGTTTAGCATGCGATTTACATAGCATATATGTTTAGCCATCTTCTACCTCAAGATGACGTTACTAACAAGGAAAGGAAAAAGGGGTACAACTTATGGAAGCAACTTCACAAAGTTCTATTCTCAAAATAGAACACAAGGCTACCAAATAAAGCTACTAACAAGCAAGAAATAATGAGCTAAGAACAACTATCAAAGGTAACAAGTAGAAAGGTGATAATAACAAAGTAGGTTTAGAGTTATATAACCTTCCTCAAGAACAACCACGAAGCTCTAAGCTCCAAGGTCGAGCTCCAAGCTCATGAACTCAAGGTAGGGGAAGAATATCATCCAAGCACAACACATCCAAGAGATAAGATAGCTACATGGTTTAGAAAGCAAAAGAGAGGAAAGAAGATACCAAGGCCCATGGCTGAGAAGAAGAGAGGAGAGAAAGAAAGCTAGAAAATCATAGCTTACCAAGGAAGAAGATGAAAGAGAGCACCACAAGCTTTTGGCTCACCCACCAAGCTCCAAGGGAGAGTGCTCTTCAAGCTCAAGGTTGGCCACCAATGAGAGAAAGCAAGGATCATTAAAAGGGTTCTCTTGCATGGGAAGAAATGGGTATATATACATGGCCAATGAGAGAGAGAGCAAGGGGAAGGTGTCACCACCTTATAACCCTAGAAGACACATGTCCAAGAAGAAAGACCACATGTAGCACCATGCAATAAGGTTATAGGATCTATGTCTTGCTCACTTGGTCACTAAGGAAGGTCAAGGTCGATACACTCATCCATCCCCTTCACAAACTAAAAGGGATGAAACCCTACGTCACAAACCGATATGGCACATCTCTAGAGTCTCCACAAAATGATATGGTGATCCTTAAGGTACCACCAAACTGATAGTATGTCCCTCAAGACACCCTCAACTGATATCAAGCCTCCTCAAGGCAACCACAAACTGATATCGGGTCTCCTCAAGGCTCTCAAGACTGAGACAACACTCTTATGAGCAAGACACCTAGAACATGTGCCAAAAACATCACAAAGGATGTCACCACTTAAACTAAGCCAAAACAAGGTTCCCAACACGTCCTCTCTCCTCTAGATGATGCCAAGAGAGAGAATAAACACTCTAGAGGTGGAAAACTTGCACATCAACCCTATAATGACCCCGCCTCCCAGTAACCCCCTATTAAAGGAGACCAAGAGGTTAGAGTCGTTATCCCAATTTTCATATCAAAGGTTCAAAAAATAATCAATAATAATTATCAAATTCTACTAAACTAAATTGAAGGGTTTTAATAAAAATTAACTTTAAATACCTTTTTCGAAAACTGGGATACCTACTTTTATCCACATCTAGAGTCTATGCTAACTAATCCTCCTTTGTACTTTAATTCTCATTTAATTCCACATATGCCACTTTACCGTTTGTTCTTTTCACTTGAACCTAAAACACCGACAAACAAAATGTCGATCAGCATAAATGAATTATGCTGGTATGTGGGGGAAACAATAATCATGCAATTAACCATAACAACATATTGCAGTCAATTTCAGTTTAACAAACAACTTTAACTTTTAAATATAACTGCACGATCCATACATACCCTATCCTCTGCGTTGTCCCTACAGTGGACCTGGATGCTACCTTCCTTATCGTAGATCCCCATTAAAGCCCTCATGATCCTACCTAATAGGTGAATCAATTTCTAGGGTTGAGTCACATGGCAGTACCCGTAGGTAGCCCACTCCTTAACTCATGGTGCACTAAAGAGTTGCATGGCACTACACGTAGGTAGTCCAATCCCTAACTCTTGATAACCTAGACCTTGCTCTAGGTTACCCTTTTTTTAGCCTTTGCAAATCCACAGAGGAGGACCTGGATCTAAGACAATTATATATATATATATATATATATAGTGATAATCATAGTCACTTTATAGTTGTATGAAATAAAAATCATCCAAGCAGTTATTTTCAGGCAACCGATAAAAACGTTCGGGAAATGCTGTGAAACTAAAGCGATTATCTATACGCATAACCACATACCTGTCAGGCTGATTTGAGATAGAATAATCCAATCAAGAAATCCAAATAGGCAAGCAAGCACATTATGAGATCTTGAAATATGCATACAATTTCCTATTATTAATAATACCATCAAGATCTATTAAACTTAGCTCGCTTCCTAGGGTTTCTAATCCACTTTTAGGGTTTCCATTGCAATTAGGGTTTCACTTCATTTTTACTACTTTAAACCCAAAATTTTATACAATTATTCTCAAACCCAAATTATCTCATCTATTCTTCACAAAAGATATTAAGGTTATCCTTTAACAACATATAACCTTATTTTTGAATTAAAGGCACAATTAGCCATCAATTAAGTCGATTAAGTCTCTTTTACATCAAAGCTGCCATTTTTATCCTTTTAATCCATGACAAGATCATTATGCTCATTTATCATCAATTCATAGTTTATTATGGTCTAATTCACACATGAACTCTTTTTATCATTAATTCACCCTATTTTGGGTGAATTGTGTGTTGCACCAAAACCTCTCCACAAAACACTAGCATCAAACAACAAGGTCAAATAACGAATTTAAACCTCCAACATGACCTAATTACAACTTAGATGATTAGATCAATGTTCCAAGTAGCACACTTAAGCAAAACAAACATGGTTAGCCCAAAACGTGGGTCAGGGTCCTTACAAGCCATAAACCCCTAACAGGCATTTCTCCCTCAAAATCCTAAGAGAAAAGAGAAGGGTACTTCCTCCTCATCTCCTCTTTGAGCTCCCTCATGGCTTCCTCAACATTACGATGATGCCAAAGAACCTTCACAAGCACAAAGTCCTTCCTCTTCAACTTATTCACACTTCGATCAAGGATCAACACTGGACCCTCCACATATATCATATCCTCATCAAGATTCACCTCCATAGGTTGTAACACTGACTCTATATCCACATGGCACTTCCTTAGTATACTGCCATGGAACACTGGATGCAACCTATGCAACTCAGGTGGCAACTCCAACTTGTAGGCCACCTTCCCAACTCGTGCCACAATGGGGCAAGGTCCCATAAACCTGGGAGCCAACTTACCCTTCTTCCCAAACCTCAAAACACCTTTCTAGGAAGAGACCTTCAGATATACTTTGTCTCCCACTTGGAAATCTAAGGGTTTGTGATGATTGTCTGCATACAACTTTTATATGTCATGTGATGCTTTCAACTGTTGTTGTATCACTTTGATCTTCTTTGCCGTTTGTTGCACAAGCTCATGACTCAGAAGATGATACTCACTTGTCTCATTCCAACACAACGGAGACCTACAATGTCTCCCATACAACACCTCATATGGTGCCATGACAATACTTCTCTAATAGCTACTTTTGTAGGTGAACTCTATCAGACTGAGGTGTATATTCCAACATCCTATAAACTAAAGAAAACAAGCCCTCAACAGATATTCCAAGATCTGAATGGTCCTTTCAGATTGACCACCTGTTTGTTGATGGAAAGTAGTGATGAACTTCAACTACATAACCAAATCTAGGGATGGCAATAGCAACCATTTCCCAGCACCCAAACTGCCACTGAACTGTACCATCCCACTATGAGCAGATTTGTAGAGTCCATCTAGTCTGTGGGGCCCCGACAATGGGCAACCAAATTCATGGTTTGGTTGGTGGGTACCTGAATCATGCCAGTCTCCCAATTTTCTACTTTTCTATATCCTCCTCTATGGCTCTTCTAGACGTGATGCAGAGAAGGAATAGTGAACCTTACCTCTGTGGCACTGACCAGCTCCTGACATCTATTTTAAATCCACCATGTTGTAAAAATGCTTCAGCAACATGGTGATTTGAGTACATCAACCTACTGAACTTCCTAGCTAGCTAGCCTCCAACCCATCGTCACCATAAGCCTTTGAATTACACACAACAACATGACTTGCGACACCTTCCTCTAGACCCAATTTGTAGGTTTCATTGTCCTCCTCATCGACCTTGTCGGATACGTCACTTGCGTCAGCGTCACATGGGAGCTCTGGCTCTACCTGCCACCATGCTCTCGATGTGGTGTCTCGTGTTGTTAAGATTAAGAACAAATAGAGGTCATGTCGACATGAATTAAAGTAGATGCTACAATTTGGTTGGCACTCTACCTAGATGACCTCTACCTGATACTGAAAGAGGGTGGGAGAGTGGGGCAAGCGGATGGTTTGCGACGACAATCTGTCTTGGGGGAGAGCTCCTGGGGTTACCGGGTCTTGCCAAAGGCAATGAATGATCTTAGATCACTGAGTGGGAAATCAAATCATTCCATTTTCATTACTGGAAGGGAAATATATATACACAAGTGCCTGCTATATGGTTACACCTTGGTAGTGTGATTGCTAAGGGCTCGCAGGCCAATGGAATCCTCTGCTATCATTGCTGGTCATTCCACCTTGTCTAGAATCTGTTAGTGAAGCTTCTGGGGCAGCAGGTGTGGTGGAGCAGGTTGTCGTTATAGTGGGGCCAGCTTCCAGCTGGACCGTGCGTGTATCACTACCAGAGTCAATGCTCTTGTGGATCAGCATACAGGGACCAAGGTGGTGGTGGCCTTAGATGTAGGGTATGACTACAGCGATGATGCGTGTTTGGTGGCAAAGGTGAGTTCATGGCAACAACAGTATGAGTGCATGGCGGTGGTGAATGCATGGCAGCAACCAATATGACTGCATGTTGGTCGCAGCAGTGAGCACAGGCGTTAGTCACGGTAGTAGTGGCAATGAGACTCACTAATGGATTCTCATTGTATGCTCTGGTGGTGGGTGGACGGATTCCCATGGTTACCCTGTCACCGGGGGTAGAAAATTGTGGGGAAATGGTGTGGGTGCTCGCCCGAATTGATTTTTCTATGGTATGGTATATTATGGTATGGGGCAGTTTATAGAAAAATTACACCATTGCCATCTCTACCCAAAGCTGTATGTAGTCGCTCCCAAAAGTGACTTGTAAATTGAGGACCTCTATCATATACGATAGCAGCTGGAACACCACGTAAACACACTATCTCGTCAACATAAACTTGAGCAAGTTTCTCTGATGTGAACGTTGTCTTCACGGGAAGGAAATGTGTTGACTTGGTCAACTAGTCAAAGATAACCCAAATGGAATCATAACCTTTGGCTATCCTAGGTAGACCAACCACATAGTCCATAGTCACATGATCCCATTTCCACTGAGGTATAGGCAATGGTTGCAACATCCCTATAGGCTTATGATGCTCAACTTTGACTTGCTGACACACATCACATCTTGCAATGAACTCAACTACATCTTTCTTCAAGATGGGCCACCAATACATATCCTTCAGGTTGTGGTACATCTTGGTACCACCTGGATGCATAGCATACATACATGAATGAGATTCTTCTAACACCATCTTCCTCAGATCATCAGCATCAGGAACCACTATCATGTCATGGTAACAAACTATCCCATCATTCAAATCATGGAAGCCATCATGATTCTCATAGTGGAACTCTGATCTGATCTATTGTATCACAATATCCATCTATTGTGCCTCTCTGATCTGTTGTCTCAGCGTAGGATTCACTTATAATTGTGCCAACAAACTGGCTAACAAAGAGACTTCCAACTTGACATTCATCTGATGGAAAGAGACCAACATGTCTCACTTGTGGCACATTAAAGAACTCAAATGACCTATATCCATAGATGAAGACTTCCTTCTCAAAGTGTCTGCCATGACATTCACATTTCCCAGGTGATAATCAATCGTGAAGTCGTAGTCTTTAATCACCTCCATCCAACGTTGTTGCCTCATGTTCAGCTCCGGTTGTGAGAAGAAGTACTTCAGATTCTTGTGATCTGTGAAGATCTGAAACTTCTCCCCATACAAATAGTGTCTCCAAATCTTCAGGGTAGGAACCACTACAGCAAACTCTAGATCATGGGTTGGATATTTCTCCTCATGTTTCTTATGTTGTCAGGAAGCAAAAGAAATCACTTTCTTGTCTTGCATCAACACACAACCCAGACCAATTTTGGATGCATAACAAAAGACTATGTATCCTTTTCCCTGCTCATGCAGGACCAAAACTGGTGCACTTGTCAACTTATCCTTCAAAAACTGAAAAGCACATTGATATCTATCATCCCAGACAAATGGCACATCCTTGGGTAAGGCGACAACACTAAAGTCCTTGATGCACCTCTGGTAGTAGCCTGCCAAACCTAGGAAATTGTGCACTTCTGTCAACGTATTCAGTTGCTCCCATTCTATCACAAACTCCACTTTCTTAGGATCCATGTGTACTCCTTGTACAGATATAATGTGCCCAAAGAAAGCTACCTCCCTCAACCAAAACTCACACTTGCTGAACTTAACATAGAGCTAGTGTTGTCTCAACACTATCAATGCTTGACACAGATGTTGTTCATGTTGTTGAGTGTCTCGACTATATATCAAAATGTCATCTATGAAGACAATCACAAACCGATCAAGGAATGGTTAGAACACCTTGTTAATCAAATCCATGAACACTTTTGGTGCATTGGTCAACCCGAACGACATAACCACAAACTCATAGTTACCATACCTCGTCCTAAAAGTTGAGGTTGGTATGTCATCCTCCTTGATCCTCAACTGATGATAGCCTAACTACAGTTCTATCTTTGAGAACATTGTTGCATCACGCAACTGATCAAACAAGTCATCTATCCTCGATAAGGGATACCTATTCTTTATCATGACTTTGTTCAACTGTCTATAATATATGCACAACCTCATAGACCCATCCTTCATCTTTACAAACAGCATTGAGGCATCCCACAGTGATGTACTCAACTTGATGAAACCTTTGTCAAGCAGTTCTTGTAACTATTTCTTCAATTATTCCATCTCTGTCGGTGCCATCCTGTACGATGTCTGAGCTATCGTCTATGTGTCAGGAACCAGATTGATCTCAAAATCAATCTCTCAGGGTAGGGGAACACCAGGAAACTCTTCAAGGAACACATCTTCAAACTCCCTAACCACTGACACTTCCTAAATACTAGGACTCCTCACCTTAGTATCCAGCACGTGTGCCAAAAATGCTTCACAACCTTGTCTCAGAAGCTTCCCCACCACCATGGTTGAAACAAGACATGTCGAAAGAATCTTCATGTCTACTTAGAAGATCCATGTCTCTCTACTATCCATAAATGTTGCTTTCTTGGAACCACAATCCAAGAGTACTAAATACTTCTCTAAGATATCTATTCCAAGGATCACATCAAATCCATGCATGTCAAGTGGTATGAGATCCACTTGAATGATGTGTCCTGAAAAAGAGAGAACACAAGAAGGACACACATTTTGTAACACCATAGAACTGACCAACAGGGTTCTTAGCAACAAGCTACTCTTCCTACGACTAATAGGAAAAGAGCAACTACTAAGAACTTCATGTGCGATAAAAGAGTGTGTAGCACCCAGGTCAACCAAAATAGATATAAAGCAAGAAGAAGACAAATTAGAATGAAATAACTCCATATGACATGTCACAACTCATGGGTTGACCACTACCTCTAGATGACTCATGGTGTAGAATCTAGTTGTTGCATGTTGTCACCCCCGCCCTCTGCTTCCAGCTTGTGACGATCTAGCTTGGCCTAGAATCTGAGCAGATGATCCATCTTATGATGCTTGGCCACATCCTCGTCCTCCTATGTTGCTATTGCTCTACTATCTCTATGAGCCCTACTGGCTCTGCCTCAGCTGTTGAGTCACTTCGTCAGCTCTCATCGAGCAAAATGCATGGGTATGTCCAACTTACCCACACTTGTAACACATCTTGCTCTCATACCAGGGCTTAGATGGCCCAATCACTGATACTGAAGTTGTACTCTGAGCTCCTACTGGTGGAAAACTACATCCTCACCCCTTACTGGGTGACCACTGTGTCGAAACGCCAAACCTTTGTGGCACTGGCAGTGTAGAAAACCTCAACTTTTTAAAGCCACCAGAAGACTGTCCTAGAAACTATGCAGACTGTTTCTTGGCACTCATCTCCCACTTCTCCTTCACAAATCGTTCTGTTTTCCAAACTGACTCCACAAACATGGCAAACCGTTCTCTATTCTCTAAAGAAGTTGTTGGGGTCGACAACTCATCACTCAACCCCTTCTCGAAATAATGAATCTACTTGTAATCTTTCGCCGTCATATGAGGACAGAACCTCAACAACTCCATGAACCTTGCCTCATACTCGTTGATCGTCATGGATCCCTAACAGATCATCTCAAAATGGTTGATCTTCTCATCAAGATACGTTCATGGGAAGTACCGACTAACGAACTCCCATCAGAACTCCTCCCACCCAACCACCACTTTGGGTCTCTTCTCCTCCTCTATGGCCCACCAATGTCCAGCACTCCCCTTCAGGAGGTACACCGCATGCTTCACCTTGTCTGCCTCGGGGATACTTAGGATCTTGAAAGCCTTTTCAAGCTCTGTCAGCCACAAATCCGCATCTGTTGGGTCAGATGTCCTTGCATACTCAACCGCTCCAACTCGACGAAGACGCTTGAAAGTCTTCCCAGTGCTTGATGATTCCACATTAGGGGTTGGTGCCTTAGGCTAAGGTGCAAACATCCTATCTTCCATATGCATCATTGTTGCCATAAACTATTCGAAAAGTGACCTGAAGGTAGGATTTTCTATCATGGAAGGGTCAACCTGGGGGACTTCAGGCACCTGATCTTCATGTGCATGGTTCCTTGCACCACCACCTAGTGCTACAATGTTGCTCTCGACAACATGTTCTTCATGTTCTCCAGACATCTTTCATATTTACTTCTTCTTCTGCATAGGCAGAAGTGACTATAAGAAGGACTGGAGGATACTAGAATAGACACAAACCCTAGTCCTAGGTCTCTGTAGACTCAGCAAACCTTAAGCTCTGATACCACCAAATGTGACACCCATTGTCACACAAAACAAGATTACTCAAAAGAAAACTGTGGAACAGAGATATTAACAAACTTATTAGTAGAAAACACTAAGAAATAAAACCATTTTCATAAAACCACAAGTAGTTAGAAAACTTTGCACATAAGTCCTTTCATGCCTCAAAGCATACTTAAGGAATGTCATCAACCTATTATTGAAGGGATTGTTCCAAAAGCACATATACATATGTCCACCAGAACTGTTCATCACAGGTATACAAACCACCCACATGAGAAAAGCACGATCACAAAATGTCTACAAATTGATCTGAGTGTACATGGACGACTCTAGGAATCTATCAGCAAAAGACATCCAGTAGCACTACCAACCTCATCAGCTACTGGCTCTCCTACTGCTCCTTAACCTCCATCACACAATCTCTTCTCCTTCATGCATGGCCACCTAAAAAGGATGTGGGAAACCCATGGGGTGAGATTCCAAATATCAGTGGGAGATATAACTCACCACCGACTCTATTATCATCACAGATAGATAAAACAGCATACTGAGCATGTTGACCAAGATTAACTAAAAAGTATATATCTCAAGTATAAAGCAATTAGATCAACACTATGCACTTGCCATCACTTAATAAAATATTTATCAATTTTAAGAAGGAATATGAAGAACAAGTGTCATTGTTAATAACTAAACAATATAAAATCAAATCAAGGCCTCAACCAATGTTTTCATGTTTGATCCTAAATAATTATACTACACAGCTATTTACATATTCGTTATGCCCTAAGGATTTGAATCGTACCACCCCAAATACAACTGACCACTATATGTATATAGTCAAAATTAGTTCCATACAAGGTCTAATGGAAGAGCTAAAATCCATGACCTCACCTTCCTTGATCAGTATGAGGGAACACACTACAGAGACGTATTAGTCAACTACAATAATGACATATAGACAAGCTCATGGATTGGATCAAACATGGTCATCCGCATATATAAAATCATGTCTAGCCCACCTTAGTACATGTATAGTGCTAGAAGAATAGGATCACGCATGGCCGTTCTAAGAAAGAGTGTCTCACACATGGCCATCCATATAATAATGAGATCAAATCATGCATGGTCATTAGTACATCATATAGGGTTAAGGATAGAAGGAAATTAATCAACTTGTACCTCGCATATTCAAAAATATGTGCTCTGAGTTAAACTCATTTCACCATCCAGTTATTGCTGACATTGAATGGGTCTACGACACAGGGAAAACTACACTATTAGATTCTACTTGATTAATTAGACCAATTAAGATGACATGTAGCATCAATCAAGTTATAATGTACAAACCAGAAACAAATTCTACAAAATTAGGGTTTGAGGTATCACTAAAACATATATAAGGACCACATCATCTTTTTATGCCAGTTATTCATCATATTTCCATTACAAGGACCAATGTCCATCACCATGACCAATGTCCATCATTGAGACTACATATCTTAGGGTATCAACCCCTCATCTCATCTTTGAGAGAAACTATCAATTTCACATAAGGCAAGTAGCCATCACCAGGTCATGAGACCATTAACTCTTCTCTTGGGGTTATCATAACACATTCGCTTCTCAAGGCTTATTACAACATATAATAAACACCATATCTCATACTGGCTATGCATAACATTCTTTACCTGCATGGTTAGAAACATATAACAATGGAAGCAATGCATCATTGATATTATCAACTTGTAGAATCCATGTCTTACAACACACATCACATCTTTTAGGGTTAGGGTTTCCTCTTTTAATTGATTAGGGTTTGCAAGATTGGATCAACAACCATATTTAGATCATCACTTCCTTCATTGTTATGAAGTATATTTAGAAGATGTGGAAACATATTTCTATCATTAATATGAAACATGTAAAGAGAGAGTTAGCTTTCAACATCATACACATGATTACACCATAGGGTATCACAACACACCATGTGACCCTAACATCAAAAAAATGCATCACTACTCATCACATAGGGTATCGGTTAGGGTTAGTGTATCGGTTAACCCTAGATATAGGGCAACCAACATAAGTAGGGTATCGACCTACCAACCTCTAGGTGAGTATCAATTTATCATCATTTAGTATCGGGCACCACTAATGATATCGTTTAGAGGTATATAAGAGAATGTATCGGCCATACTATCTCAAAGGGTATCATCCTATGTATCTCTTTAGATATCGACCACCATCGCCATCATGAGATATTGGCCATACCAACAACTAGGGTATCGGCCTCAAAGATTACCAAGGAATATCGACCACATTCACCATAATGGGATATTGGCCAAAGCCTTAAGGGAAGGTACTCCTCACTTCTACTCTAGGTGTACCGGGCTAGGGTGTATCAGATTGCATGTATCTCGGAATAGGTTTATCCATGTCGACTTTCATACTCAACTAGAAGCCTCGTGATCCAACACTCTTCCTCACTAGTCACCACTAGGTCATAACAAGCCACATTATGATAGGTATATTGGTTTAACAAAAAGCATATTGGTTTAGCAAAAAGCATACATGCTAGTTTACATAGCATATCAGTTTAGTCATCTTCTACCTCAAGATGACATTACTAACAAGGCAAAGGAAGAACGGGTGTAACTTATGGAAGCAACTTCACAAAGTTCTATTCTTAAAACAAAACACAAGGCTACCAAATAAAGCTACTAAAAAGTAAGAAATAACAAGCTAAGAACAACTAGCAAGGTAACAAGTAGAAAGGTGATAATAATAAAGCATGTTTAGAGTTATATAACCTGCCTCAAGAACAACCACCAAGCTCTAATATCCAAGGTCAAGCTCCAAGCTCATGAACTCAAGGTAGAGGAAGAAGATCCTCCAAGAACAACACCTCCAAGAGATAAGATAGGACCATGGTTAAGAAAGCAAAAGAGAGGAAAGAAGATACCAAGGTCCATGGTCGAGAAGAAGAAAGAAGGAGAGAAAGAAATCTAGAAAACCATGGCTTACAAAGGAAGAATATGAAAGAGCGCACCACAAGCTTTTGGCTCACCCACCAAGATCCAAGGGAGAGTGTTCTTCAAGCTCAAGATCAACCACCAAGGAGAGAAAACAAGGATCACTAAAAGGGTTCTCTTGCATGGGAAGAAAGGGGTATATATACATGGTCGATGAGAGAGAGAAAGGGGAAGGTGTCACCACCTTAGAACCCTAGAAGACACATGTCCAAGAAGAAAGGCCACATGTAACACCATGCAACAAGGTAATAGGATCTAGGTCTTGCTCACTTGGTCATTAAGGAAGGTCAAGGTCAATACACTCATCCATCCCCTTCACAAACTGAAAGGGATGAAACCTTAGGTCACAAACTGATATGGCACATCTCTAGAGTTACCACAAAATGATATGGTGATCCTCCAAGTACCACCAAACCGATAGGATGTCCCTTGAGACACCCTCAACCGATATCAAGCCTCCTCAAGGCAACCACAAACTGATACCAGGTCTCCTCAAGGCTCTCAAGCATGATACAACACTCTTATGAGCAAAGCACACCTTGAACATGTGCCCAAAACATCACCAAGGATGTCACCACTCAACTAAGGCTAAAAAAAGGTGCCCAACACTTCCTCTCTCCTCTAGATGATTCCAATAGAGAGAAGAAACCTCTAGAGGTGGCAAACTTGCACATTAACCCCTATTCTGGGTGAATTGTGTGTTGCAGCAAAACCTCTCCACAAAACACTAGCATCAAACAACAAGATCAAACAAGGAACACAAACCTCAAACATGCCCTAATTACATCTTATATTATTAGAGCAAGGAGCTAAGCAACACACTTAAGAAAAACAAATAGGGTTAGCCCAAAACATCGGTCAGGGTCCTTACATATACCATGTTTTCTAGTGTTGTGACCTATACCATGGAGGGCTAGGTGTTTTAAAACACTATAGCTTTAACTATGAGTTGTTGTCATTATAGGACTATTGCTTTGACTATAATTTTCTAACTTTGTAGTTTGACTATATGTCACTACGGTGTAGGCTCAAACTGACTGAGTAATTTAGGAGAAGATCATGTATTCTGGCTCTTCCATTGATCTTTTATGGCACTAGTTTTTACTTTGAAATGGTCAGTGGATCTTGGGTGGTACAACTCAAATCCTCAGGCAAAAAAAAATGTAATACAACCGTGTATTATATTTGCTTAGGACTAAATATGATTCACATTGGATGACCCTTTGCCTTACCCTTGTACTGATTTCTTGAATTATAATACGGTAAGAGAAATCAACTGGTATACATGTTTTTCATATTCCTTCTTAAAATATAAGATGTTCTACTGCTTAGTTGGAGATGCCTAAATTGCTTAAATATTTTATTTGTTTTATTCATATCATTGATCTGAATATGCTTATAATGGTTAAATTGCTATGTATAATCTACCTATGTTTATAATAGTTGTGGCTGAGAGTTATATCTCTTTCTCAGATGTTTGGTCTCACCCAATGGGTTTCCACATCTTTTAGGTGGTCGTGCATGATGAAATAGAGATTGTGCGGTTGAGGCTGAGCAGCAAGATGAGCAGTAGTTGTTAAAGGTTTGTTATGTTGCTAGTGTTTTGTAGTAGAGTCATAGGTGTCGTTCCTGTACTATGAGGTCCTTGGAGAGGTTTTGGGGGTTTTGTATATCGACACAAGGTTTTGGTAGTAGGCCATTATTCTATAGATATGGCATATATATATATATATAAACATGTTACCTCTTGTAACATGTTGTGGCAAGTTAGTCAGTGAATAGATATATGTGTACATCTTTTGGCATGAGAAATGTAATACATGTGGCTTCATGTGGACTCAGATGTGATAAGTTTCTGCTTTTATGCCTATGTGAAATCATTTTTAATTTCATGTGTTATATGGTGACCTGGTTGATTAGTATTAGTTCCACGTTTTGTTTTGAATAATCTTTCTCTCATGACGTCATAGGGGTGTCACATTTATAGATCCATTGTCTAAAAGAATCATCAAGGAGATGATCTAGGGCATCATGTCGGCACTTGGTGGCTAAGAATCTGCCACTGGACCCTGGAGTGTCGCCGCATGTAGATCAGGTAGGGAGGATGTGATACAGAGTGAATGAGGACAGACGAGATTACAAAAATCAATCTACTGAGTTGTATGAGGATTTTAGGATATAAATACATTCGTCGAAGAGCCTAAAGAGGTGAGGAGAAGAAAAGGAAGGCGAGACAGGGAGAAAATAGAGGATTGGGTAAAGCCCCTTGCTGACCCAAGAGTTGTGTCATCCAAACCTAGGAGAAATAGGGTTTAGCATATTCTTCTTTGTGCAAGGATCATGATGAGAAAGGAAACCATGAATGGGGGAGAGATGAGAGGATATAGTGAACAATGGGAAGGAAAGTCAAATTTACTATTCATACTAACACTACAAAAGCAGAAAGAAGAAGACATTAGATCTGATGTGCAATCCAATATAATGGACCAGATTAGGCGTGTGTTTTGGAAAGGAAGGAAAATTCACATGATAGCAAAACTTTAGGAAAATATGATGCATTGATTAAATACATTGATTATTGAGTATTTAAAATACATCTTTCTTTCCTAAAGTTACCTGGGGGATCAAACAAGGTTGAAATAATACCAAACTTGCCACATAGACTAATTAGGACATGAAGAATCCTTTTTGGAATTAGTTTCCACTTTTGAAGTCATTAACCATATTTTTTAATGTTTTTTCTTTCCAAAAAAATCAAGGCATCTAGGATTATTATATTAATGTGAAAATGGGTACCAAAGCTAATTGGGACCTAAGGATCATGATTTAGCCATTAGACTTAGGATTCTAGATTGCCTTTGTGAAAAGAGTACTTATCTTATATTATCAAGCATGATTTTACATATTTTACCTATTTAACATATTTAGTCCATTAATTTAATATTTATTTACTATTCATATTAAGGACATGGAAATTGACATTGTTATTCTAATTCATAATTTAAGCACATATACCTCTCACTAGACATGCCTTATCCATTATGTGAATATTAGTTAGCAAGGAAGAATATGTGACAAATTTCATAAATGTACTTACATGTTAACAAACATATAAGTTTTCATGTTAATACGAGTGTATCATGACATGTGATGTTATTTATAGATCTGATGTGCATGTTTTCAAAACTTTTCTTGTTAAGATGAATTATTCATGTTACATGCATTAACTATATTCATTAGAGTATAACTTCATCCTTGTTTGATCAAATATAAAGTACTAAGCATACCAACCTTATCCATGTGATAAGGATTTCTATAGTCAAGATGCTTGGTTTTGGTATATTACATTGTACTCCCAATTTCACGGTCTACTAGCTTAAGGATCAAGGACATGTATTCAGCTTGGTGTGAATGATCACCATTGTTGTAGGGTGTGTGTCTCACAATGCCATCTTCACTAAAAGGAGTGAGAATTGAGAGGGGATCCACTCCATACTCAATCAAATTATAGGAACAATCCCCAATGCCAAAGACAAACATAAAAAATTACATGAAAATGCAATCCAATTAAGTCTTAATTTGTTTAAAACACAAAAGATAGTAGTGACAAAAATGTCTCTAACTATCCAATTTTATAATATTACATTATTATAAAAACATGGGTGAATAAATGAGCAAAAAGATATAACACTAATCCTAAATGAAGAGGGTAATATAATTATTCCAACTCTATCTTCCAAGGATCATTGTCTACCATGTCCAGGTCCTAGTCAACTTAGTGATCCTCCTAGTGTTATCCCTACCTAAGGGGTTGGAATAAAACCCCATAAAAGAAGAAATAGTGGAATATGTCAGCTAAATTTGGTATGTGCATATAATAGGATTAGGAAATATTAAGGAATAGAAAAATAATAACTTCTCTAGGCTCCCAATCCATAAAAGTTATGAAATCGTACAAATGTATGCCCATGGAAAATATCACAAAAAGGTGACTAATCAAGAGATAAGGCATCATTTCAAATGTAAACTTGCCACCTACTTGCATATCAAACATAGAAAAAGCATCATTTTGTTTTGCAAGTGACAATACTAGAACACTATAAAACATGTAGGTAAGAAATAACAAATTTACTATAAATATGAGGTGGGAAGAAAAATACACATTTAATTTATAACATGCAGTGAGTAGGAACAGAAACAAATTTTCTCTGAGAAGGTCAGGACACACATCTACTATTTTAAATATGTTTGCTGAAGTTATTACCGCTGCACATTTATAAAGGTGTGGGAATTTATCACATCCACACAAAAGCATGCATATTGCATTATTTTATTAAGACACCACACATGATGCATTATAAAAGGACAATAAATTTCAATTCAAGTATGGGGGATGAAAATATTCATGATATCATAAGTGGGGTCATGGGACCATAAATAAATATCCAACAATTTCAATGCTTGTTGTAGAGAGACAAAATAACAAAAGGGGTATTTCAATAAGATATATTCAAGGAATAAGATTCATTAAGAATACTAGGATTTCAAGTCCAAAATAGATCAAGAGAGAGCAAAATTAGGTGATGTCTCAATTATGAATGAAATAATGCAACACAACCAACAGCTTATCTAAAAATATCTAAGGTCTACCCTAGATTCACATCAGGGCCTCAAGCCAGGCTATTAATAAGTACATAAAATTTGGGGTAATTTTCATTATATGCATAAACCTTGAAATCCTAGTATATTGGGATTATACTATGAGAATTGGACCGAATAATATGGTTTATTTTTCTGATTATGAATAAAATATTTGTCCATCTCTTTTGTTATATAAATAAAATTATTTTTGAATTATCTAAGTTTAATGAATTTACTCAAATCTTGAAATCAAATAAAGGTAAAAGACTATATTACCCATTATCACACATCAAATATTGACGTGTGACAAGGAATTTTCTATCATATAACCATGACCAAAACAACAAGCAATTAATCATTTGGTTAACACAAAAATACAAAAAAAGCCCATGAAATTTGTAACAACATGAAATCTAAATGAAGGTAAAATATGAAAATCACCAAAGAAGATCATATCTTCTCATGCAATGTAATCATGTGAAATAACAGATCTTAACAAACCTCGAACTTAATGATCAAATCCTCCCAAGAATAAAGAATGGAGCATAATGTTGCCCACCATCTCTGACTCTACAACTTTTAGGTCTCAATGATCCTAGACAAGGTATCAAGGTATATAGACCTCTAAGGGACCATTATCGTCATGCATTATCATTGGGCCTCCTTTATCAAATAATATGTTACATATGCTCACATAAAGTGAGTAGGTTTCATTATGCAAAGTGTCCAAATATGATTTATTCAGTAATATAAGTCTTCTAAACAATAGGTATCACCATTCTATCGAAGTCCATCAATACATAAATTAAATTGTGTAAGGGGATGCCTCCTAAACAAATCCCAAAGGCATACAAACAATGGAAAAGGGTTCTCATGGTTAGGAAGTAAAGTTTTATTATGTTACAAAGCCCCACTTCTTAAAGATATCAATATGCACTAAATCCAAAATTCTAGAATTCCTATCCATAAAATCGAAAGCCTTTCTAGGCATATTAGCTTGCACAAATATTTCATATCTACTATTATTGATTTCAAATTAGGGATCAGATCCAGATTCATAACATGTTTCATAGACCAGCATTCACATGTTCCAAATGGCAAAAATCAGATGAAACAACATTAAAGCAAACTAAATTATCATTCATATTAAAAGTAGAATTAGAAACAATATGTTTACATGAATCTTAAACAAATTTTACAGATCAGGCAAGTTCCCCTTGCCAAAAAAGAAGCAATCTCAAACACAAGTAATAATTGCTTATTACATTTGCAATCTATTCTTAAACCATCTCTAATTAGTATTGCACCAATAATTACATTGTGATGAGTAGATGGAACATATCTAACTCTGTGAAGTATCATAACCTTTCTAGAAGGAAACTATAGATCCAACTATCCTTAGCCATTGATTCTATAGAGATTACATTACCCAAAGTTAAGGATCGGACTAAATAGGTCAAGTACTAGACAAAAACAAGGATTTAACAACACAAATATGTACATTGGTTGAGTGTCTATAATCCAGTATAGCAGTTCAAATATAGAAAGAACTTTAGGTATAACAAAAACATACCTATAATTGAGGTACAAGAAATTACTCATCATGTTGACCACGACCTCCTCAACTATATATACTGTAGATTTATTCATCTTCATGGTAGGTCAAACCTTATTCCGATGGCCAACATTTCAACAAGTCTAACAAGGTTTGTTTTGTGGTTTCTTATGAATCTTAACCTTATAAGACTTACAGGAGGGTTGCCATCAACTGGTACATTGACCAGTTCCTCTTTCATGTGTTCCTCCCTTATTGTGTATCTAGTATAGGTTCACTTAGGGTAATGTCACCCTCCTTGCACTTGATATTTAGGTCAAAATCCTCCCAAAACTTAGTAACTTTTCAATAATAGGAATAACAATGAATTATCAGGTAATTTCATACCCGCTTCAGAGAGGTTATGACATAAGATTTGGAAAACGTGCACTTGATCAGAAACCAATTTACCATCTACCATCCAAAATATAAGAAATTTGGAGGTAGAATAGTTTTCAAAACCCTATTTACATATTTTATTTTTCTTATCTAAAACATCCCATATAACCTTTCTAGTTGTGATAGGAGGTTTAGAGTATAAATCATGCAATTTATTTGTCGGTGCTAAGAGAATACATCCTCTACGCAACAGACCAACCTCCTTCCAAATAGAAATTTTTATAGTGTTCTCAAGATCTTTTTCATCAAGTTTAGGTTCATCTTTTAAAGTATATTCAAGCAACCATATCATCCTAAGCCAAATTTTCACCCAGATATGCTAATGTGCAAAGTTGTCAAACATCACGGTCAACCAAGTTGGTACATTCAAGAAACTCTATTATCCTAACCCCAATTTTTCATAAGAAGTGTCGATCTTTAGATGGTAAAAATCATGGTCAGTCATGTCAACTAATGATAGAATATGATTTCTTGAAGACAATGGATTTTATAATGATGTTACAAGAAATGTAGGAAACTACAACTCAAATTAACATGTTTACATACCAAGTTTAAGATTCAGACAATAAGCATAAGAACAAACAGAGTAGGAGAAATAAATAATAAAGTTAGAAACTAAAATCCGATCACTCTCTTAAAGAACAAAGACGTCACTTAAAGAAATTATCACTCCCTTATATTTCAAATATGCATTGTTCTTCTAGTCTTATTTCAGTCATGAACCTATTGTGTAAGGTCATCTCCCTCACACATAGAGATGAATAGAAACACCACTTGTGCAAGTCAATAGTCATTAGGTACCACCACCCAACATATCTCTTCAATGGAAGAAGGGACATATAGGGGTCTCTCATTCAGGAGATGAACTCCATAAGAGATCTGCATAGAGAACATCTATGTAAGATAATGGTGATAGGGTATGCAAAACACAACAACAAACTTGGTTGTCTTAGATCTATGTTTAACCCTACACCTAGGACCTTATTTATAGTACTTATGTATACAATCTTATTCCCAGTTTGATACAATCATATGACCATTCATGTGTACATAAAAGGAATATGAGGAGTCCATTTCTTAATAGAAAATCATTAATTAAATAATTAATTAAGTAGTTAACTAATTATAAAAAACATGGAAGACAATTCCTACAATCCACGTGTGTGAGCTTGACGTTGGGAGGCTAGCATGAATGTGTGCATGTGTGCATGTGTGTGTTGGGATCACCATAACTATGATAAAGATGAACATACCCTACCTAAATATTTTAGACATTGGTGCCAGATGCACCCTGTGACAACCCGATTACAAATCAAGCAAACACCAGTAAAATGTGGAATTATCACAATTAACAGAGTTAACAAAAACCACTAGAAATTAAAACCATTTTGCACATAGATTCCTCTCCAGTAAATTTTTACACCAAGAGCCAAAGCTTTACATACACATAGTTCATGTCATATAGTCGGTATGTTGTTTCTTCTCGAGGGTAACAAGTATCAAATGCTTTACTCTGATATATATACAACAACATAAAAAATCCTCAAGATAAGCAAACCAGAATCTCAAATTGTTCGTTAAAACCACTAAGAACTACCTCCCAAGGACCTGAGAGTACAGAGATGACACATAAACATCTATCTACAAAACCTTGACAGACAGCGTGCTCAACCTGAAGATACTACTATTGTTCTTACTGTCACAATCCTTCTTCTGCATCTTGGTTCCTAGTCCCTCATTCATGACCACCTAAAAAAAATTTGAATCCCACGAGGTGATACTATTGTCCCAGCTAGAGATATAACTCTCTGCCAGCAATATTAATATCACAAAAAAAAACTAAACTGCAGGTATTCTATTTGTTTGATAGATATATCTTCAAGTGCCTAGCAAGGATATTAATAACATATCTATAATTCATCTTTTGCTTGGAAAGAAATATGAAGAACATGTATAAAATCTATCTAACAAGATGTATAAAAGTAATGAGGCATCAACCAATGTTTTCATATTTGGTCCTTAAATGGATATACTACACGGCTGATTACATGTCCACATTCATACTTATGCCTAGAGGAGATGAGATATACCACTCATACTCCAACCGAACATTAGTAAGTCGAAATCGGTACCATACAAGGTCAATAGTAGAATCAACTTTCAAGGCCTTTCCTTTATCGGTCAGCATGAGAACACTTAGGATTAGCATAACATCTTATGTCTATTGTAATTAGCTATGTCGGGGTATAGCGACATCCTTGCTATAGAGTTACTATCATAGTAAGTACTCCCTTCGAGAGAAGACAACTTAGCTTTCCCAAATTATCAGGATGACCACTGAGCGATCATGTTATAATTTTATCAGGAAGTACACTGAGTAACCTGATGTATTTAGGGAGTCCACTGAGCACTTCTTACTGAGAACCCTTATATTATCACATATTCAAAAATATACATTCCGAGTGAAAACTCGTTTCGCCATTCAGCAAATGCTGACATTTAATGGGTCTATGGTCTGGGCAACTACATGATAATATTCATCTTGCTTAATTAAGTGTGTTATTGTACCTTTTAACATCGACCAAACTATAGGCAAGGATTATAATGAATTCTACAAAGAAAAAGCATAATTCTATCAGATACTTTTATATCACTGAGTCACATAGATCACATAGAAATCACATTGTCTTATCATCATCATACTTGGGTATTCAACCTTTAACTCATAATTGAGTACTAACACCACTTAGTAGATGATCATTACCTCTGGGTCAGCAGACCCAGGTATTTACTCATATAATTCACATAGCTTATTAAATATGTATCCTATAGCAACTAACTCTTTCTTGGCCATGCTCATTATCTTAAGTTAAAATGCATGATGATTATGTATTTTACTCAACTGCTTCAAACACATGTCTATGAGAATACTAAGAAACATATCCTCTCCAAGGAGTTAAGGTTATACTTAATCAATTAAAGGTTTCATTATCATCATGATTACTGGGTTTAGGTATTCAAACCCATGGACCCCCACATAGTATTAACACCTCTGTAACAAGTAACTAATATCTCCAGGTTCTATGATCCATGTATCCTCTTTTACTTACTGTATAAGCATTTCACATAGCTCACATAGTTCATAAAACATCTCGTCACCTCATTCTAGGCAACAACTTATCCTTTAAGACATTAGACTACTTGTTATACATGTATTCTACACAGCTTACAAGACTTATTTAAGCCTGCCACTTTAGAATGTCTTAGCTCATATCTTACGATATTCATCATTTCATGATTCAGGTATAGTGTACACTTTAGGATGAAAGACTTCTTATAATATCATTGTTCAATCTTAGTGAGAAGTACATTCTACCCATGCTTAGGGTTAGTATTATCTACATCATCTCTCTGGGATATAAGAAAGTTCATCCTTCCCATTATTAGGGGTAGGATCATCTCAATTTAACTGATTATTATCATACAAGCATATCATCACCCATCATTAGGGTTGAATTTCCCTTTCATTACCAATTAGGGATTTTAAGATCATAAAGTCTAGAATAAAACCCCTAATTCATACCCCACTCATCACAGGAGCATCAGTATATATTTCTCCACATATTTACCACCCATGTTAAAGTCTTTCTCTCTTATACTTAATAGGATATTGATTGCATATTATTTAATTCACCTCTTAAGGTATGTTACCTGGACATCATTAACTTATATTAATCTCATTATAACTCAATAATAATCACACAGCATACACCACTTAAACATTTTTAATGGATTAGAGCATGCCTACCATATCAGGTAGCATGATCAATAATACTATTCTATTAAGCTTGAGAATGCATATATCATCATAACAAATAATTATTTCATTGTGTGGAGAAATCACACCATTATACTGGGCTTAGGGCATATCCCTTATCATCAAATCATGTAGTCATGTTGAGTTAAGGTATGCTAAATACATACTCATCTTTCAAGTCTTAGTTTCTCTCTCATCTTTACTAGGATGTAAATTATTTAGTTCATATCTTTAAGGTCTACAACATTATCAATATCAAATAAGTTAAGCTCATTGTGTCTCACTATTACATTATTCATATTCATCACTTAGTCAATCTTAATAATTGAGGACATGCCTACCATATCAAGTAGCATGATTGATAATGTCATGCCTATATCGTCTTGTCAAATATTCAATTTGGTCATGTGGTATAACCACATTCTCATATTGGGTATAGGGCATATCCCCTATTACCATATTGTGCACCATCTTAGGTTACCATATCGTGCACCATCTTAGGTTACCATATCATGCACCATCTTAGGTTATCATATCGTGTACCCACTTAGGTTACCATATCGTGTACCCACTTTGGACTTGCCATATGTTGGAGATCATATCGTGCACTCTTGTTGGGCATCATATTGGTTTATCTCATGGTTCACCATATTGGGTAAGTATATTGGGCAGCATATCAGGCATGGTGTTGGGTAGCATATTGGGCATCATATCAGGTGATGCATTGAGCATCATATCGGGCATCACCTTGCTTTTCCCATAGTGACCATTCATATCATGTCCCCACCATTGATAAGAACTTGGACTCAAATCATAACAAAGTGGATATCAATTTGTTCTTTCATCCCATCACAAAGTAAGGATTGAAGGAACATATCGAGTTTCCAAGGTCAAAAGCATATCGGGTTCCTAGGGTTTGACTCATATTGGGTAAACATGTGGTTCTACCCTTGTGTCTTATTCAAAGTGATAGATGGGGACCTTCCGTATCATTCATAGGACTTCATATAACCTACCTTCATATTGGTCAAGACACCCATATCGGTTTCCAAAAGTTTCTACCCATATTGGGTATAGGATCATCAACCCATATCGGGTTGTTTCAAGAATGATCAACTCATATCGGGCATCCAATGATGATGTCATCATCATCAACCTCAAGATTATCAATTGATTCATAACTATGGAAAATAGTCATAATTACATTTTGGAACTCATAATTATATCAATTGATCAGAGGAAATCCTAATTCACAAATATTCAACAAATTGAATTATATAGAAGAAAGGATAATAATATTGAAGGGTTTGAGTTATATAACCCGCCTCTTGAAGATCGTCCAAGCTTCAAGCTTTGCTCTACACGTTCCAAGGTTGAAGATGAGCCATCTCCAAGCTCCAAGACTTGGACTCCAAGCTTCTGCACGATATCTCCAATCACCTTGGGCGATATCACCTTAATTGGTTGCTTCAACCCTCTTTGACCGATACCTCTCCTCCTTGGCCGATACCACTCAACTCTCTTTCACTATGGGAAACACAAGAGAGGTTTCTTGCACGATACAAGAGTAAGGGCACTAGCTAGATCTGAAAATCTTGCCAACAAATGAAGGTCAATGTATTTATACTTGAGGTTTATAGAAAAGAGTGTAATAGGTGTCATCATCCCAAGGTACTTCATGCCACCCAGCCATGCAAGGTCGACACATGCTCTTGCATGCATGCCACTATTATTTTTCCATGAAAAAAGAATAAGGGGCGGCTCTTGAGTTGTCTCCTAGGGCAAGCCTTCTTCGATTATCTTATTATTATATTCAACTTCACCATATCCAAGGCAAAGGCAAATCGATGCTTCAACATTTCCTTGAAGTGCCTTGCCTATCATGGGTAGGTCAAAAACTGATAGGGGCCTCTTCTCATGTCTCTATGACCGATAGGGACTTCCTCCTAAGTCCACAACTTGATATGTCTCATGTACATGGCTTTCAACTTATGCATTTCTTGGTTTCTTTATTATTAAGAGTGCTAACACTTCAAGATGCTTCAAACATATTGTCTCCTTGTTTCTCTCTCCTCTAGCTGACACTAGATAAGAGTAGAAACAATTTATAGATGGTAAATTACACATTAACCCTACATTTTGTATATATATTGCAAATTGTACCACAATTGATGCACTAAGCACTTAACATTATTTTCACAAGTTTCCATTTAGAATTAGGCTTTGCACAAGCCACCACTTAGCATCATATTTTCTTTCATGATATACAAAACACTTAGAATACATTTTACATGTAGCATTTGCAACATAACCCCTTGGCTTGGGTAATTTGCACTTTTCACTTAGATTATCATATAATGCACACATAGGTTTGCATATGAGTCCAAATTTGAAATTAAACTTTCACAAAGGGCTTTAATTACTTTTCAAAAGATAAGAACTAGTTTGTAAGCATCTTACTTAAGAAAAACATCTAGGGTTAGGTCATAACCCAGGTTAGGGGTGTTACACAACCCTCCAATAAGGAGTAGAAAAACTTTAGAAGTGGACACTATTGGGAGTAAAATGTTGTATTTCCAGCCCTACGTTTGCTATATTCCAATACCTCTCAGTCTTCTTTAGTCCTATGTTGCTCACTTTAGAAGTTAGGAATCCACTAAGTGAGATTAGAGACCAAATTCTTGTGGGCCTTTCTTATAGATTTTGAATTTAAGGTCGATTGTGCTTGTATGTGATTTAGGATTGGATGGAATTAAAACACACATGTACGTGCATGCCATGCCATGCCATGCCATACCATGTCCTTCCCGACTAGGTTCAATTTGGTACATGCATGTGATTTAATGTTTTTATGAAGTAAAATTCTTTTATTTTTCTTATTTAAATGGAGTTTTAGTTGTTTTTGTTTGGCGTCTCAAAGATGTACAATTTTTTATTCCTTATATTCCTTGGAAAAACAATTTCCTTCAGCCACCCTAACATTTATTGTCTTTAAACAAATCTCCTAACCTATTTCCATCCAAGTTTGTTAATATTAGATTGGTTGGTTTGAGTCCTTTTGGTTCTTGTTTGGGTTCCTCCAACAAACCATACATTTGGAAACTTCTATCATAGGTATGAAAAAGGGAAAAATGGCTAGTTGGGTGCATATTTTAATGGTTTCTTCCATCTATAAAATGGACATATTTGAGCCACTCCTAACACATCCAGAAACACAGTTGTCTAGTGCATATACCTAAGTGTGCGAGAAACATTGTGTGTGAGGTTTATTCTCTTCTTGTTGTTGTATGTGGCCTCCACCACCTTGACATCATCTCACTACATCACCTTGTTCCATCTCATCTTCTTCCTTCTTCTTCATCTGTTGTTACCCTTTGTTGTGTATCTAAGAGTGATTCTTATGAAGTGATTTTCTACCAACATACGAGGTTCAATAGAGTGCTTGACACTGACCTCTTTCTAGCATAGGGTGGCAGTGATTGAATCTAAGATGCAAGCCACTGGATGAGCTCAGGCATTGGAGCGGCAGATTTTGCCTTTACGATAATGATCTTTGTGACTTGTCTTCACCCACAAGATCTTTTAAACTCAATATTATATGTTATTTATTTTTCATCGCATTATTGTCCGCCAACATACGAGGATCAACATAGTGCTTGACACTGCCTCTTTCTAGCATAGGGTGGTAGTGATTAAATCTAAGATGCAATTGCCAAATAGTAACTAGAAAATTAGAAATATATCCTACATTAATGAAGATAAAATCACATTTCTATTTATTTGTTATATTTTTTAATCATATTCCTTTATAGTTTACATAATATGGACCCTGGAACCATGAGACATTGCTAGTCTTAGGCCTGAAAAAAGTATGGGGTTATATTTTTGTTTTTGGTAATAAAAAATATAAAATTTGGCTCACTTTCTTAGGTTAATTTTATGAAATCACTTCACTTAAGGAATGTGAACTATCAGTCAATTTCATTCCTAGTGCTTTTGATACCCAAACTATGTACTATAGTGATCCCTCTTCTTCATCTTCTCCTGCCAAGATACCCAAATAATCAAATTATCTTTTTTCATGGTAGGATCTTGTCTGCTCTTTCTCCTGAGATTTATGATATCTATCACAACCAACCTTCTAGATTTTAGCTTTGGCGATTTGGATGACAAGTTTAGATTGCAATACGATGGGCTAGAACAATATGTTTTTGTTAAATGGTATGAATACAATATGGTGGATAATAATCCTATTCCTATCCAATACTTTAGTAGAAAAATCTCATCCTAAAACCTATTCCCAATGGTTATAATATTGAGGAGACTTTGCCAAGTCTCTTCATCATAGGCAGGATGGTTTAATAATGTCCTCCTTGGTGAAATCCCTTCAAACTTAATTACATCATAGGAAAAGGATGGTAACGTCAATACATCTGTCAACCTAGCAGATGATGTCAAACCCAAGAAGAAATCAAACAAGTTCAATCCTATGTTCAAACAATATTTTAAGAAAGGCAAGTAGCCCAGTCATAATAAGAACTCTGATGTTAGGGCCAGTACATTTGTTATGCATGTGGCAAGCATGGTCATCTTGTCAGGATATGCAAGGACCATAAGGGTCAACTGAATAAAAGTAACTAGGCCCTTAAGAATGCATTAAGTAAAAATGATCAATGTGGGGGTTCATGCATCCTATTTTTAAAGCTTACATACCACAAATTATCTTGTTCTTAGTATTACACTTACTTCTAGTGATAATTGGTGGATGGACTCTGGAGCAGTTTCTCACATCTGCTATGATTGTACTACTTTTTCTACCTATCAAGAAGACAACAATCATGTGATCTCTTGGGTGATGATGTGTCTATGAAGCATATCGTAGGATATGGACATGTGGGTCTGAATCTCACATTTAAGAAAGTGCTTAGACAGAAAAATGTTTCACATATTCCTAGTTTTTAAAAAACATAGTTAGTGAAGTCTTAGTTATGTCGTCTAGTTTTACTCTTTTGTTTTAAGGGACAAATATTGTGATTTGTATATTTGATTCTTACATAGGTTTTGAGTACACCTATAGGGGTTTAATTAAGCTTGGTGTCTCTTCCTATAATGATACTTTTCATATTAGTAATTATTTCTTGATTACCCTTTTTACTTTCATTTCTTGTAATATTTGGCATACTCGTTTAGGGCATGTGAACAAGACCACTACGAAACACATGGTTCACATTGTAAAGAGGTGAAATCAATCCACCTCTCTACTAATAACAATGGTAAACAAAACTCAATTTGGATAGCAGCGGAAGATAAAATTTTGACTATATTCAATTTCAAATAAAGTGTACATAAAAATTTTCTCCCAATATGGGTGTACATGTTTTATACAAAAAGAGGATCTAAGTAGAGGGAAACTAGACTACTCTACTTTTGTCTCAAGCAACATATCCATCAGCTAGGTCCATGCCAAAGCCAAGATCTTCAAATCATATTCATCACCTTGCTCCGCATCTGGGTGGTTGGGAAGGCACCCGGCAAAAAGGGAAGGAAAATAAAAAGTATGTGTTACAAGATTATTCTAAGATGGCAAGATAAGAAAAGCATGTGAAAGTAGGCTAGGGTTCATCATAAGATGAGACATCAAAAGAATGAGGCCATTTATATAAAAGAATATTTCAATATATGCTTGCCATAAACAAAGTAAAATAACAACATTGCATGTATGATTAATATTGACTATCTTAACTATGTAGGGTTGAGGCACCTACCGGACCTTCAACCAAAAGGGTGAGGGTAGAGTATCACATTCCCAGTCACCTACACACATTTTGTGTGCGGGGGAGAGTATCACATTCCCAGGGGAGAAATAACACATTCCCCAACTATGGGTGGTTGTACATACAAGTACCACTACACTAGTTAATTAGTCTAATAAAATCAACATGCTAGAATAGATGGCAAGGAACAGCAATATCAAATAGAACAAAGTGGTGGGGTACCAAAACCCAAGAATAATATTCCAAATTGATCATGAGGCAAGTATAGTAAGAGAATCATGAAGATAGGATATAAGGTGCAAATAAGCCTCATTATGGAAACATAGGTAATGGAACAAATAATTCCCAACTGATGTGTATTATGCACATACCTTAGCCTCAGGTGTTCTAGAACCCTCTTTCCAACCCTTCACATGAAATCAGAACCCACTTTCCCTAATTCATCATTAGATCTATGAATTAGAATTATATATACTCATTAAAGATTGAAAACCCTAAAATTACTAACTTTTTGTGCAAACCAGCGAATTAGACTCCAAAAACATCACCACCATCTTAGTTAGGGTTTTCTGTTAAAAATAAAATATAACATTGTATATTTTGAAGATATGGTCTTTTAGGGCTATTTTTGGTGATTTTTAGTTAATTAAATCGACTCTAAAAATACTTTTTCGCAAACATCAAAATCAAAACTCAAAATTATTTTTAATGGATAGATCTCGTCTTCTTGATTTCAAAACACTATTTATTTTCTATTTTTGACATCAGGAATAATTTATAGAAATCATTCTATTTCGACCAATCAGAGAGTGCCACGTAGGCATGGTGTGAGAGACCGAGTGGGGCCCGCGTCTCTGTGGCCGGGACCCACTGCTGCTGTTGCGTGGGCCGCGGTCAGAGCAGGGTCAAAGGTGGCAAAGAACAAAAATACGAAGGTGTCCATCGTGCGAAACCGAGAAAATGACCAAACATGAGGATAAAAAGGTAAAATCACGGGGAGTCATCTTCCTCCCATCGCTCGCGACGGCTGAAGCAAGCAGCAAGCTGCTTCTTGTGAGAATTTGGGCGATTTTGCAATACACCATGAAATCTTGCGTTTAGGTACTCAAAAGAAAGAGGAAGGAGAGTCGAAGTTGTTGGTACCTTTCGATTGAACGGAGATGAAGCAATGCGAGGAGGAGGAGCACCACAAGCCTGGTGGTCCTCGGTGGCTCGCAGCAGGGTCAAACGTCAATGAAACATAAAATTGAAAGCGAGGTTGAGTTGCTAAGGTGATGATGGTCCTAGGTATATATATAGGCAAGGGACCCCGAGTTAGGATTAGACTAGGTGGAGGTAGAGGGTGGTGGCGCCCATGTTGGGTGTTTCCCTAATACTCGATTAAAACATGTGATCTTGTGCTAGATGGATGCAGAATTGAATTTGTAATCCAAAACAACTTGTTTCGCGAAGTTTCGTTGAGAAATGAGGGAGATATGGTCATCCAAAAAATAAAAAATTTCGAAATTTACTGTTCATGCATTTTCAAGGTAGGAGATGAAATGATCATTTAATACAACTTGCTAAACTTTGTTCTTTTGGTGTATTTAATGTGTAAACATTTCTATAATTATTTAAAGGTGCAAATAATGTCCAAATAAACTCAAATTTGGTAGGTTTATTTATTTTGTAGTGGCGAATCCAAATATAAAATTAGATTTGACTTTTGAGAAAGTTAGATTATTTAATAAAGCCAATTACTATTTTCTCTTTCCTCTCTCATTAATGACTATTAGATTCTCCAAAAATTACGAAACTTCACCCATAACTCATATTAAGTATGTTGGATACGAATTTATTATTATTTCCATTTGTTGAAGTTGTTTGTTATTTTAAATAATGAGTTGAAAGTTTTGTACACTTTCTCTCTCCTTAATTTATCTTCTCATCAAATATTTTCCAAATCGATTCAAAATTCATCAAAAGGTCTATTTTAACATGTAGAACACGAGTTTGTCATTATTATATTTGTTTGAAGAATTTTATTATTTTATTTAATTTATTTAAAATTTATCACTTATTTAACCTTTTAATTTATTAGAGGCATCTAGAAACTTCCTAAAAATATGAAACTTGGTATACAAGTAATAATAAACGTTAGGAACACTTTTTCGAGATTAATTAATTTTTATCAACATATATTTAATATTTTTGGTCTTTAAGTCATTTTCTCTCTCATGAATAAAATAAAATATTTACCATTGACCAAATTAAATGCAAATTTGCCCAATGACTTATTTTCATATTTAGATTATGAATCTAGAGTTATTTTTCTAATTTGAGTATATTAGATATTTTATTTCACCTTATTGGCTTATTTCCCATTATCTTATAATAAAAGCTTTAATATATTTATTTATTATCCAAATTAGATGATACTTGGCCATTAAGCAACTTTTAAGTCAAGAAAACGAAATTAATATCCAAATTATCTTAATGGGTTTCAAGTTATGATTTTTGGAACAATATATTCCTCATTATCTTTTTTTATCCAAAATATTCCATATTATCCCCAATTATTACATTTATCATCTCCTTTATTTATATTTCGGGTTTTTCCTTCTTTTACATATTCTAAAAAGCACTAGAAAGTTCTAGGACGAATTTATTTATTCTTTTTATCACTTAAGTGGATATTTTGCATATTTGACCCATTACTAAGCTTCCACTGAGGTATTTGTGCATAAACTCAAATATTGGAATAAAAGGTGAACAAATGTTCATTAGACCATTATATTCTCTACAAATAAAATAGAAAGGCCAAAGAGGATAGAAATAGAAGGAAAAGATGGAAAAGAGGACCAAAAGACAAAATACCAAGAACTCAGTATGTTACAACACTCCACCCCTTAAAGAGGATTTCATCCCCGAAATCACTAGCAATTAGGGAAGGGTGAGTGTGCAAACTCACATCACAAAACTTCAAGTTGTTTGTCCAACCATAAAACTTCCACCATAGCTTATACTTCAACTACACCTAAGGGTTTAGAACTTCACATACATCTCATCATAGGTTGGGTTCTCAAGGATCACTTAGGGTTGTTCCACTATTAAGATATTCTTTTTAAGATATTTAACTTTATTATATTCAGTATGATAACACATTGTCATTATTATTTTAATTATGTCATGTCGCATTCACTTAGTTGCCAAAAAGAATTATATTTCATTATTATGCACAATTAGAGGTTACTCAATTATCTCAACATTCATTATTATATTTGATCATTGTCCTTAATAATTTAGATTTATACTTCCTTATCCTCATATTTTCACTTTATTAATTATAACAAATTATTTTACATGAAATAAGACATTCTATCCAATTTGTCGTCACATTAGTTACTTATATTCATATTAACGTTGTCACAATGTCACATTATCTTTATTGCTCACATTAATGTCATCATTAATCATTATTCATATTTATTCATTTATATTATTGATTTTGCACATTTATGTGAATTCCAATCATCTCATATTTGTATTGAATCCATTATACGTATTTTAATGATCAAGGTGGAACATATGTCATATTAATGATTTGATTCACATTAAGTGACTAATAACATGTATATTAGTTAACAAGGTAACATGCATTCATATTAATGACTTAATTAATATGCGATTAGATGATCATATATATCATTTATGTGTATCAATGTAAGTTAACTAATTATGACACTTAACATCATTAATGTATCATGAAGGGAATTAAGGATGTATAGATTAGGGTTAGATATTACAACTTAGGGTTTAGGTCAACATGACCATTATATTGCACTTATTCATTTCTTTGCATGCATTAAGTTATGAATTATAACCTTACTCGTCATATCATTAGGGTTTATTAGTTCATGACATTATTAACATCTTACTTATTGACAATTAGCATTGATATTCATATTATGTGCATTGGTTATCCATTAGGATTTGAACATATGAATTATTCCTCATATGATCATTATATGATTGTTATATATAATAAAACATGTTAGGGTTACCATTATTACTTGTTTGGAGAACACTAAGTACAACAACCTCCTAAGCATGGAGTTAGGGTTTCTAAAGATAGATCAAGATGTTATAGGGCTCCATCCCCCTAAATAGGATTTTGTCCTCGAAATCTAACTACTCAAAAATCGTCAAATAACCATACTCCACCCCTTAAAGGGTTTGACCTACTATTCTAGGGTTAAAGGATAAGTCTAACTAAACCATTATCAAGATCCATCACACTTTCATTGCACATTCTGATATCTTTCCAAACACCCAAACTCTAAGGTCTAGGTTCTAGGGACAGACGGAAACTATCTTGGTATCCATCCTCAAACACATCATCATACATATGAAACTTAGGGTTCTCAAATATATCCAACATATATGTCTAAGGTTACTATTGCCTAAAAGAAAACTATTTTGGACAATTCGTATCAGCACAGGCCAGGCCGGTATCATATGGGCATGAGAGTCCTTGTATACCAAGCTAGTGGCGCGGAGGAAAATTTTGCCAGCCCCTGAAACCCTGATCCTGTCTAGACACCCTTGCTTCAATTGCATGCCCTAATAGTTGCCTAAAGACAAACCTAAACAACATTAAGTTATGCATATTTTAATTATAAGTATTTTAGAGTTTTATTCATCATGACTCTAAGGTGAAACTATAGGGTCCTATATCAACCTATCATCAGCATAGAACAAATCTAGGGTAACCATGTCACTTAAAGAAACTATGTAAGTCTAGGGTTCTAATTAGGGAAACAATCTGAAATAGTCAAAAATCCGACTACCATTGGCTCTGATACCATGCTGTAAAGAGGTGAAATCAATCCACCTCTCTACTAATAACAATGGTAAACAAAACTCAATTTGGATAGCAGTGGAAGATAAAATTTTGACTATATTCAATTTCAAATAAAATGTACATAAATTTTTTCTCCCAATATGGGTGTACATGCTTTATACAAAAAGAGGATCTAAGTAGAGGGAAACTAGACTACTCCACTTTTGTCTCCAAGCAACATATCCATCAGCTAGGTCCATACCAAAGCCAAGATCTTCAAATCATATTCATCACCTTGCTCCGCATCTGGGTGGTTGGGAAGGCACCCAACAAAAAGGGAAGGAAAATAAAAAGTATGTGTTACAAGATTATTCTAAGATGGCAAGATAAGAAAAGCATGTGAAAGTAGGCTAGGGTTCATCATAAGATGAGACATCAAAAAAATGAGGCCATTTACATAAAAGAATATTTCAATATATGCTTGCCATAAACAAAGTAAAATAACAACATTGCATGTATGATTAATATTGACTATCTTAACTATGTAGGGTTGAGGCACCTACCGGACTTTCAACCAAAAGGGTGAGGGGAGAGTATCACATTCCCAGTCACCTACACACATTTTGTGTGCGGGGGAGAGTATCACATTCCCAGGGGAGAAATAACACATTCCCCAACTATGGGTGGTTGTACATACAAGTACCACTACACTAGTTAATTAGTCTAATAAAATCAACATGCTAGAATAGATGGCAAGTAACAGCAATATCAAATAGAACAAAGCAGTGGGGTACCAAGACCCAAGAATAATATTCCAAACTGATCATGAGGCAAGTATAGCAAGAGAATCATGAAGATAGGATATAAGGTGCAAATAAGCCTCATTATGGAAACATAGGTAATGGAACAAATAATTCCCAACTGATGTGTATTATGCACATACCTTAGCCTCAGGTGTTCTAGAACCCTCTTTCCAACCATTCACATGAAATCAGAACCCACTTTCCCTAATTCATCATTAGATCTATGAATTAGAATTATATATACTCATTAAAGATTGAAAACCCTAATATTACTAACATTTTGTGCAAACCATCGAATTAGACTCCAAAAACATCACCATCGTCTTATTTAGGGTTTTCTGATAAAAATAACATATAACATTGTATATTTTAAAGATATGGTCTTTTAGGGTTATTTTTGGTGATTTTTAGTTAATTAAACCGACTCTAAAAATACTTTTCTGCAAACATCAAAGTCAAAATTCAAAATTATTTTTAATGGATAGATCTCATCTTCCTGATTTCAAAACACTATTTATTTTTTATTTTTGACATCTGGAATAATTTATAGAAATCATTCTATTTCGACCAATCAGAGAGTGCCACGTTGGCACAGCGTGAGAGACCGAGTGGGGCCCGCGTCTCTGTGGCCGGGACCCACTGCCGTTGTTGCGTGGGACGCGGTTAGAGCAGGGTCAAAGGTGGCAAAGAACAAAACGACGAAGGTGTCCATCGCGCGAAACCGAGAAAACGACCAAACAGGAGGATAAAAAGGTAAAATCGCGGGGAGTCATCTTCCTCCCATCGCTCGCGATGGCTGAAGCAAGCAGCAAGCTGCTTCTTGCGAGAATTTGGGCAATTTTGCAATACACCATGAAATCTTACGTTTAGGTACTCGAAAGAAAGAGGAAGGAGAGTCGAAGTTGTTGGTACCTTTCGATTGAACGGAGATGAAGCAAGGCGAGGAGGAGGAGCGCCGCAAGCCTGGTGGTCCTCGGTGGCTCACATCAGGGTCAAACGTCAACGAAACATAAAATTGAAAGTGCGGTTGAGTTGGTAAGGTGATGATGGTCCTAGGCATATATATAGGCAAGGGATCCCGAGTTAGGATTGGACTAGGTGGAGGTAGAGGGTGGCGGCTCCCATGTTGGGTGTTTCCCTAATACTCGATTAAAACATGTGATCTTGTGCTAGATGGATGCGGAATTGCATTTGCAATCCAAAACAACTTGTTTCGCAAAGTTTCATTGAAAAACGAGGGAGATATGGCCATCTGAAAAATAAAAAATTTTGAAATTTTCTGTTCATGCATTTTCAAGGTAGGAGATGAAATGATCATTTCATACAACTTGCTAAACTTTGTTCTTTTGGTGCATTTAATGTATAAACATTTCTATAATTATTTAAAGGTGCAAATAGAGTCCAAATAATCTCAACTTTGGTAGGTTTGTTTATTTTGGGGTGAGGAATCCGAATATAAAATTAGATTTGACTTTTGAGAAAGTTAGATTATTTAATTAAGCCAATTACTATTTTCTCTTTCCTCTCTCATTAATGTCTATTAGATTATCCAAAAATTACAAAACTTTACCCATAACTCATATTAAGTATGTTGGATACGAATTTATTATTATTTCCATTTGTTGAAGTTGTTTGTTATTTTAAATAATGAGTTAAAAGTTTTGTACACTTTCTCTCTCCTTAATTTATCTTCTCATCAACTATTTTCCAAATTGATTCCAAATTCATACAAAGGTCTATTTTAACATGTAGAACACGAGTTTGTCATTATTATATTTTTTTGAAGAATTTATTATTTATTAAATTTATTTAAAGTTTATCACTTATTTAACCTTTTAATTTATTAGAGGCATCTAGAAACTTCCTAAAAATATGAAACTTGTCATACAAGTAATAATAAACGTTAGAAATACGTTTTTGAGATTAATTAATTTTTATCAACATATATTTAATATGTTTGGTCTTTAAGTCATTTTCTCTCTCCTGTATAAAATAAAATATTAAACATTCACCAAATTAAATGCAAATTTTTCCAATGGCTTATTTTCATGTTTAGATTACGAATCTGGAGTTATTTTTCTAATTTGAGGATACTAGATATTTTATTTCACCTTATTGCTTATTTCCCATTATCTTATAATAAAAGCTTTAATATATTTATTTATTATCCAAATTAGATGATACTTGGCCATTAAGCAACTTTTAAGTCAAGAAAACAAAATTAATATCCAAATTATCTTCATGGGTTTCAAGTTATGATTTTTGGAACAATATATTTCTCATTATCTTTTTTTATCCAAAATATTCCATATTATCCCCAATTATTACATTTATCATCTCCTTTATTTATATTTCGGGATTTTCCTTCTTTTACATATTCTAAAAAGCACTAGAAAGTTATAGGACGAATTTATTTATTATTTTTATCACTTAAGTGGATATTTTGTATATTTGACCCATTACTAAGCTTCCACTAAGGTATTTGTGCATAAACCCAAATATTGGAATAAAAGGTGAACAAATGTTCATTAGACCATTATTTTCTCCACAAATAAAATAGAAAGGCTAAAGAGGATAGAAATAGAAGGAAAAGATGGAAAAGAGGACCAAAAGGAAAAATACCCAGAACTCAGTATGTTACACACATGGACTGGATTCCCAAGACTCCTATCTTCAATGATGTTAGATGCCAAATATGTGTTCAAGATATATTACCTAAGAAACCATTTAGATGTGTAGAAAGAATGACATATTTGCTTGAGCTTGTTCATAGCGATGTATGTGATCTAAATAGTATTCTTACTTGTGATGGCATGCACTACTTTGTGACATTTTTAGACTGTCATTCTCTAGACATTCAATCTGTTCTATCACTATCTCATATGACTGAACCAGAAAGAATTGGAAGCTTGCGTTTGATGTTTATCAAATCAATCTTAATGTATCTCACCAATCATCCCATGATTAGCTCTTAGGGCATAAATACCAACACACTCCCACTTGCACTGCGAGCCAATCACCCTTGAATCATATTCATAGTGATCTTCAAACATGTCCCACATGTTACTGTGCTCTAGTGCGAACATAGTGAGTAATGGAAACACCTTGCCAAAGTCAGTATTAATTGCATGTCTCTCATCTCTTCGATGTACGTCACACGTATGAGAAGGAGTTGTCGTAATATGCGACTAATGTTCCTTTGTTAACCTTTAGCCACATTGCATGATCAAGGATTCCAAACTTGTCATCAATGAGCGGAATATCTATAAGTTCATCTTATGAACTTCTAGATCCATATAGTATCCATTGTTGTTCTCTAACACATAGATACTCGGCATTTCCGTTTATATGGTTTTATTGGAATACTTCCAGTTATCAACAAACTTTCACTTTTATATATCTTATATATATATTACGATTCATTTTCTATCCTTTCAGAAGTTCGCATCAATGTAACTCTTTACATCGAACTCTTCCTTATCTCCATAGAACTAGTACTTATCAAGTTCTTATGGTTTCCAATAACCCTTACTGAAAGCAGACAGACATCCACTCGTCATGTCTCACATACGAGTTATAATGATGAGCACATCATATTGCCATGTCATACATACAAGATGATGAATGCATTTTGTTCTTTCCATGCAAGATAATGGGATGATTACATACATGATAGATCCATATCTATTCTTAGTGTTCCCATTCTTCATAAGAATTGGACACTTGGCCTTGGGATACTAACTCCATGTATCATGGACAAGTTTTCTCCCACTGAATCTGTGTACACTGAACCCTTTAGTACAGATTGCCAATGTATGCTCTCTCTTTTCAGGTCAAGAGATTTTTCGAGAACTATCTCTATAGATATCTATTCCTATCACACAGGAAACATCTCTATCTTCCTTAAAGATAATTTCCACTTTTGGATTTCTATTCTAGAACATTTCCATTTCACATCAACATGTGGAATGTGAACACGCTCCCACTAAATCACAGATCCCTTCTTTATCTTTGACATATCAGTCAAACCCTTTGACTATATCATCAAAGTGAAGATCCAATTCTGAGTTGCTTGTACTCAATCAATCACATTGATTAGTCCATTGTCACTTATAGACTTCATTTGCATTAGTGGATTCATAAACCTTATAGGTTGTGTCACGTACACATCCTTGTTTTATTCCTCATAGGAATGCGGTTTTAGTATCCATATGCCAAATGTCTTAGTCATTAAGTTGCAATCAACAAGCATCATCCTTCTCAAAATGTTATCCATGTGTCTTAACACTTAAGACTCATTTGCACTTATGGATTTCATCCAGTGGGTGCTACCATCAAGGTCATACCTTATGGTTCACATGGATATCATTTAGGATGTAATGGTCATAAACCATAATTCAGAATTCGATTCCTCATATTCATCTAGATAGTTGACTCATCACATGAACAACTTATCACATAGATAATTGAGTTGTATCTGTTAAAGATATAAGAACTCACAACCCTTGTGATTCTTAATTTCTTTTATTAGCGAGGGGTATTCTTTTATTAAGAAGAATTCAGTTATTTGATAATCATTCTCTAACTCCTTAGAGTATGATTCCTTTCTTGATTTAGACATCACATGCCTTAATCATGAGTTCACTATGATACACTATCATAATCACTCATAAGGATCTCAAATATTTGGTCCAAGTATTTCATTCATTGATCTCACCAAGAATTAACACTTTACAAAATTTGCACTTCATCTATGATAATCTTAAACACTTCAAGATATTCATATTGGTATTTCTCTAAACACCATTTGAAGTATTAGCATTTGTTCCAATAGGTATGTAAATACATCACATGTATCATGCCTAATAGGATAATCATTCTCCCACTACCATTAGTGAAGATTGATTAATCATGTTCAAGATATTCATGTCTCTTGCTGGTTCTCTAACCAAAAGAGTCTAGATTTATCCATCACATGGAAACTAGAAATGAATTTCTTATTATTTATGCTAATTTGATTGTTTGAGTTATCTATAACTTTTAGGTATCATTTTATCTTATGCATATCAAATACCACAAGATAAGCAAGGCATTGCCACAAAGATCACATTTTTAAAAGATTGAAACATCAACTTTATTGATTGCCATCATTGTCATACAATATGCAAAAATAAAGTGTTTCTATCTATTGGCAAATATGAAATAGCAGTTCATAACTGTATTACATGCCTTGTAGGCTGAAAATAAACTAAAGTACTCCTATCTATGGTGGCAACACTTGCCCCAATTATGAGTGCTTTACACTTTACATCTTGGTATCATATACCTCAAAAAGTGTTACAAGTTTACTTTCATGACACCTTTAAGTAGAGACGTTTGTTGCCTCCTTCTTCTTTTGTTCTTCCAGATAGAGAGGACAATTCCTTTTCCAATGTCTTGGTTTTTGACAATGGTGGCAATTACCTTTCTTGGTCACGCCTCCCTTGGCCTTGAGAGCTGAAGTCGTCTTGGGCTCCTGGATAGCATCAGAACCTTTCTTAGCTTTGCCCTTGCCCTTGCGCTTGGACTTGCCTTTCTTGCTCATGATCACCATCACAGACTTAGGCTTGTCCTTCTTCATCTGTGTCTCAGCTGTCCTCAACATGCCCAACAACTCTGACAGTGGCCTATCAAAGTTGTTCGTGTTGTAGTTCATCACAAACTGACTGTAAGATTCTGGCAACGATTGCAGTATCAGGTCAGTAGCCAACTCTTGGCTCAGTGGAAATCCCAGTCTTTGTAGGTTCTCCACATACCAAATCATCTTAAGTGTGTGAGGACCAACTGGATCTCCTTCTGTCATGACACACTTGAACAGTTCCCTTAAGACATCGTATCTCTCTTGTCGTGCTTGATCTTCATACAGGTTCCTGAGATGTTGAATCATCTCAATGACACCCATATTCTCATGTTGTCTCTGCAACTCATGGTTCATGGAGCACAACATCAAGCACTTTGCATCAATGGCATCATCAGAATGCTTCTTGTAAGCATCCCTTTCTGCCTTTGGTGCATTAGGATCCGATTCCTCTGGAATTAAAGTATCCAGGACATAGAGCTTTCGCTCTTGAGTGAGAACAATTCTCAATGTCCTATACCAGTCGTGGAAGTTTGTCCCATTTAGTCTGTCCTTTTCAAGGACCGATCGCAAAGAGAAGTGATTGTTGTTTGTTGCCATTTGTACTACAAAAGGAAATATGCACTTTTAGTCCAAAAACTCATTTTTGACTTATTTGATTGATTTGAAAAGTGACGATAAAATTAGGCCTTTAATTAATTATCGCTCCCACTATTTTAGTTCAAATTGATAGCCCTCACTATCAATTCGGAAGATTGCAGCGTACAACCTTCTAGTGGGCAAGATCCTGAAATCCTCTAAGCCATGGACTAGCTAGGGCTATCACCCACAACTTAGATCTCTCAAGTAGGCAACTCTTGCCAATTGCATCATATGAAACTCTTGATAAGATGTCATATGCAACTCCTTGCCATGATCATCTCCATGCCTCAAGGTGCTAGATCCTATCTAGGTCACCTTGTTAAGTCCGACCCAAAGCAAACACGATGAATATGCACCCTGCTTGGGCAGACCCACACATTCATCCTTCACGCTTCCACGAGATAGACGGTGCACCACGCTTGGGCGTGCCCACACTTGGTCGATCAAGCTTTTCACATGTGTCGCATTTGGAAGACATCTAAAACTTAATATTTAATGAGGGATTTGGTTTTATATACATATACATATCCAATCACCACAATATATAGTATGTATCATATACATGCTATATCCCACAGAAAACATGCACAAACAATAAAAGCGATGATTATGGCCATCCTATTGTGATTCCTCGAGCCAAGAGGAATCACGGTCATCTAGGTCTACATCACATGCAACCTGTGCAAGATGAACTATGTGCTTTGCCTTCGGAGTAGATCAACTCATCACATGATTGAATACTCATCTCGACCCAGTCGTCTACGTGCTACCAGCCGATCGGTTGGCTCCTCCAACTGATCGGTTCGCCTGGTCATCGTGCATCTCATCATGGCCGCCACCCGCTCGTCTCGCTCCTCAAACCGATCATCAACCGATCGGTTCACTCCTTGAACCGATCATCTGGAACATCAACCGATTGGTTCACGCCTTGAACTGATCGTCTCAGCTGTCGTCTCGATGTCCTCCGTTCTTTGACATAACAGGAAATAAAATCTATCCTAATTTTATATTGCTTAAAAGGGAGACCCCGAGTTACATTCGGGGGGAGCAAAGGTAGGAAAGAATCTCGAATTATTTCAAGTTACATCAGGAATAGGAGAGGGAAGATCGGTGTGCAGACCGAGATGCAAGCAACCACATACAACCATACACAGATAGGGTTTATTGGCCATAACCACGCTATACATCCACCACAAAACTCGTTTAAGGGCGACGCGTATCGAGTGCATTAATAATACATATCATATATGTAATTTTGGGATTTGTGGATTTAGGATTGGACATGCATAAAGCCAATATTATTCGCATCACATGCAATAAATAAAGGCGACAAACCAAAATCGATCATATCAATATTCCTAAAATATAGAGCAGTTGACGTGGATTAGATACCATTGTTGGGTTTTAGGGGAGGCAGAGAAGGCAGCAGAAAAAAAATTCTCCCCCAAACCCCGAACAAGGAAACGCGTCAACGTCTATACAATAGGAAAGGATGGTTTGTGGAATCATACCTTGTCCCGAGGCTTGCTCAGCGATAATACCTCGCGGCTTGCACGGTCTTCACCTCCGGTCTTGGACGGTGTCTGTGCAGCTCCTGGTTACACTGGGACTCACGACTCCTCCTCTCATCGGGACTGTCAGGATTGACAGTTGTCCTCCTGAGCGACAGAAACCTCCTGCCTCTGAAGTAGTCCACACGGACCACCTAGAACTCCAATCTCCTTGTCCCACAAGGAATTAGAAGGAGTCGCACCCTCCTGTTGACGTACTAGTCGCCAACACACTCTCCTGCCTCCAGTTGCAACTGCAGTTGTCTTTCCCTTGCTGCACCTCCCTTTGTGGGTAGCACTTGCTCGGGCTCTCTCTCGGTTACCCAAACCAGAGAGAAGGACAACTTTATAGAGCAACTGGTTGCACTGAGTTGTACTTTGAGAAGCCCCAAATACCCCTATATATAGGAGGGTCATGGGATAGGGTTCTCCATCCCGGGCAATGCGGGACTAAAAGCAGGAGTAGAAGGGTTCGAGATTTTCCACAAAAGCAACCAACTCACAACCTGAACTGGTCGTTTCACAACTAAAACGGTCGGTTGGGGACCTGAACCGGTCGGTTCACAAGTGAACCGGTCGGTTCATTTCTGAACTAGTCGGTTCGTGGTCCTGATCAGTTCCCGATTGACTTTCCTTCTTTTGTTTCTAATTGGTATCGAATACCAATCCTTGTTCTAATCAAATTGGGCAAGTGAAATGCAAGGAAAATTCTCACCAATCCTACTTTCCCAACTTGCTCAGTTGCACCAGTTGAATCGATCATTTCAACACTTGAAGCAATCATTTCACCCTGACATTGAGCCGATCGAATCAACACTTGAGCCGATTGGTTCACCCAGCTCAGCCGATCGGTTCATCACATGAGCCGATCGGTTGGGAGTGCAGATCGTGCAGAATCAGTCAATTGCAATTTCAATCAATCTGATACTCCAATCAATATGTCCAACACCTTGAACATTATGATATTGAGCTATCAATTGATTGAGTGTTTAATTGAACTACTAAACTCCTTTAGCAATCAATCTAAACATTGCTTGTGGACAAAAACCCTCTTCTAGGTTAAATCCTATGTGTGTGACCCTGCAGGTCCATTTCACGTTGGCAGTGAAAGTCCATAACACTTATGATTTCACAAGCAAAGAGCGGTGCCTAGTCACACATCAGTGCTACCCAAGTGAAAGTAGAAATTTGGAGAACAACTTTCAATCCTACAATTCTTGAATGGTGTTACAGTGAATGTATAATTCCTTTGTCACTGATATCCCGAATGAACTCGAGGCATGGAACAGTCATCCTGTCAACGTTCATTCACTTTCTTGATCTCATAGTAGATTGGAAGAGATATGTTATGACATCAGTATCACATACTGACTCACACATGCGTGCACGCCTTTCTCAATCCTACTCATCAAGTGCCCATGGATATCAAACTCCCTCAGGAGGGACAAATCCCATATCTATCACTCACCCCTCAAAAGCCCCATGTGTCAAAGCCACCCAATCATCACCTTTATAACAATCCATGTTTCAGGACTACGTTTGATGATGTCAAAGTGTGCCCAACGACATGTGTTGAGTGCAGTGATTTCAGGTCTAAGAATCACACTCACCACCATCACTATGAGTATTGATTGTGACTACCATGTCATGGTTCCATGTGTCAAACTCACGGTGGGTCTGTCCGGTACACTTGTTCTCTAACAAGTACCTATGTGTTTGGTTTGATATCTCTATATCATGACTAATGAGATTCTGTCATCAACCAACACCACAATCTAGTCTTGTGTGTCATTGTTGTCTATCTACCTTCCACAATGACATCCGAATAGGGACAAAACAAGAATGTACAAACTCTTGGCATCTGTATGATCTCATCGTTCAGGTCCTCAACCTAAAGGCATGTCATTGCATACTGTCATTCTCTAGACATTCAATTTATTCTATCACTATCTCATACGACTGAACCAGAAAGAATTGGAAGCTTGCCTTTGATGTTTATCAAATCAATCTTAATGTATCCCACCAATCATCCCTTGATTGGCTCTCAGGGCATACATACCAACAAATATCACCTCTATAAGTGTCTTTGTTGCCTTGGTCATGATCTATAGTCGTGGTATCAATCAAATGGATGTAAAGACTACCTTCCTCAATGGAAAATTTCAGGAAGAGAACTATATGGATCAACATGAGGGGTTTGTGGTCCAAGAGTAAGAAAACAAAGTTTTTAGAATTGTAAAATCCTTATATGGTATAAAACAAGCACCGAGTGGAATAAAAAGTTTGATAAAGATATTTTATCTTATGTCTTTACTGCAAATGAATCTTGATAGATGCATTTATTATAAGATTTTTTTATAATATTTGTGGTTATGTGCTTGTGTGTTGATGATATATTAATCTTTGGATCCAATGTTTCTATAATTGTTGATATTAAATCTTTTCTTTCCAAGAATTTTGATATGAAAAGTTTAGGAATTGTTGATTTTGTTGTTGGAATTAAATTGAGTAGATCTACTTCTAGATATTCTTTAAATTAGTATCGCTATGTAGAAAAAGTTTAACATATATTTGATATGTACTCGTATGTTCCTGTTAGTACTCCTTATGATCCCTCTTTACATCTTAAGACACATTAAGATAATCATGTGGATCAAAGTAGATATGCTCAAGTTATAGGAAGCTTGATGTACTTAGCCAATGGTTCTAGACCAGATATTACTTATGATGTAACTAGGATAAGTAGGTACACTATCTGTCCTAATGTTGTTCACTAGAAGTATATGGTTAGAGTTTTTAGGTATCTTGTAGGTACAATGAGTTATAGTTTTCATTACATTGGTTTTCCAAAGATTTTAGAAGTCTATACAGTTGAAATTGGATTGTTGACTCTGATGAAACCAAGTCAACTAGTGGTTATGTGTTTTGACCATGTGGTGTTGTGGTTTCTTAGAGATCATCCAAGCAAATTACAAGGTCTATATCTACTATGGAGGTTGAGTTTATAGTCTTGGATTTAGCTTGTTGTCAGGTTGATTGGTTTAGAAATCTTTTACTCAATTTACTTATAGCTTCAAAGTCATTTCCTCTTATCTCATTTGTCGTGATAGTAGGTCATCTGTAAACAAACATAAACATTCTAAGGGTAACTCGGAAATGAACTTTATGAGATTGAGGTATGAAGAGGTTAGAGACTTCATTATCGATGGTGTTATATCTCTACAGTTTGTTATGTCTATAGAGAATATTGTTGATCCTCTCACAAAAGGTCTAGCTCAAAATCTAGTGCTTAGTGCGTCAAGGGGGTTGGGTCTTCTACCCATGAGTTGAACGCCTATGTGGTGATTATATTGTTCCAAAAGTGGAGATCTTGTGGGAATGGTTCAAAGGGACAACTAAGTTGTGTATGTGTTTTTAGAATCACACCTTTTGGAGTTTCACTCTAAACCCCTCCCTATGATGTTTGTGCTTCAGTGTTGTCTTAGTAGAGGAAGATTTTTGTCCTGAATGGGGTCGAGGTCATATATTTGGCAAGGTGTGGTATTGGAAAATACACTCTCGGTAGATCCCTACTATGTAAGTGTAAACTTTGACTGAGGTTTATGTGAGTTTGGCATACTCACTAGAGCGCTCATGAAACAGATTCTTGTCAAGGGCATAATGTGCATATTTATATGAACATATCATCATGCCCTCACTATGTTTGTACAATTTATTGAAATCTGAATCAGAGAGTCTAGTTCAATATGTAGTTAACAACATCTCTTCGAATGTAGATGAATCATTACTAGACAAGGTTCAAAGCCACAAGCTACCTATACTAGAAAATATAGTTTTATTTGCCTTCGTTCTCGCCATTTATATTTTTTTGGTTTATGGAATATGTTGGAAAATGTTGTTTCCCAGCCCTTGGTTTGTTGTATTTCAATACCTATTATCCTTCTTTAGTCCCACATTTCTCACTTTATAAGTGAGAGGGATCCACATAAAGTGGGAGTGGAGACTAAAGGTTGTGGGCTTTTCTAGGGGCTTTTTAAAATAGGGTTGATTGAACTTTTATGTGCTTTAGGCTTTGACATAAGTAAAACACACACCAGCACACCTCACCTCATCTTGCCTAGCCACACCACATCTGGCACAGTTTCGTCTGGTGTGTGTGTACGATTTGATATTTTTATAAACTAAAATTCTTAGATTTATTTTGTTTAAACATCAATTTTGTATTCCTTAATGGACTTAGAAAAGCAATTGCCTTGATCTGTCCAAACCTTTATTGTCTTTGGATAAACCTCTTAGTCTATTTTTCATCCAGGTTCATAAACCCTTTGATTGGCTGGCCTGAATCCCTTCGGTTCTTGATTGGGTGTGCCCAACGAACTATGCATTTGAATACTCATAAATCAATTATGACTAGAGGAAAAAAATGGCTAGTTGTATGCCTATTCTATGGGTTTCTTCAATCTATAAAATAGACATCTTTGATCTATTTCTAACACATTTAGAAAGATAGTTGTCTATTGTAAATACATGAGTGCAAGAGAACTATTGCGTGTAAGATTTGTTCTCTGCTTGCTGATGTGTGCAGCCTCCACCACCTTGTTATCAGCCCACTACACCACCTTGTTCCAGTTAATCTTCTTCATTCTTCTTCACATGTTGTTATCCACTATTGTACATTTGAGTGTGATTCCTACAATGTGATTTTTCCACCAAGGTACGAGGGGAAAAGGACTGTTTGATGTTGACCTCTTGCTAGCAGTGAGAGGCAATATTAAGAGTTGGGGGTGATTGAATCTGGGAGGCAAACATTGGACAAGCTCGAGCACATGAGTAATGTGTTCACGATGGTGATTTTTGTGGCGTTCATTCACCCAGCTCTTCTAAACTCAATAGTCTATGTTTTTTTATTTTTGATGGGATTATTTGCAGCCTTAATTAGTGAAAATTTTCTAAACAGTGAGTGAAAATTTAGAAATATATCCAACATAAAACACATTCTCATTTGCACAATAGACCAGAATCTTTTTCCTCCACATCCCATTTGTGCTAGATACACCTGCGTTGGGCTTAATCCATACTTAATAATACTAACTAGGCTAATATGGCTAATATTATACAAATGTAGCACTTGACTAACGCAAGAATAGTTGGATATAGGATTTTTTAAAACGTTGTAATTGTAGACACATAAAATCATGATGTGATGGCATTGGTTACTTGTGCGGTTTAGAATACATATTATGTTTTATAAATACACAACCAATGTATGTCCACACAGAGAAAATGTATACTTATTATGTAACAAGTCAAAACAATGGTGTGTGTGACGAAATTGATTAAATGTTTCATTAAAAATAAATCTCGTAGTTTATATACATACAACCATTGTTGCGATCAATGACGGAGTCAGCATTTTTTGGTGTGGAGGTATACTAAGTCACACCAAAAATATTACATACACATATTAAAAATATTGACTAATACTCATTTTTAAGAAGTATTACATCTACGAAATAGGAACATATTATAACAATGACAAGAAATCATTATAAACCACCTCTAACAAAACAGATAGGCACATTTTTGACTAAAATAATGTCTTTTATAGCACTCCCAGGAAAATTGTTTCCATGATAGCATACTATATGGTGTAAAAACGCTACATAAAATGACATTTTTCAAATCCAGATACCGAAAGGGTATTTCCACTGACGGTCCCATTAAAGATAAAAAATTAAAAATAAGAAACTCCATGAAAAGTGGTGCCGCTCTTTGTGGCGCATTTTTCATTTTTCTAAAAAAAAAATAGAACAGCCAACCGCAGTGGTGTTTTCAGTATCCAAATCCAAAAAATGCTACTTTATATTGCGAGTTCAATAGAAAATGTCATATCTGATTTAAAAAAAAAGGTATTAAAATTTTATTTTATTCAAATGTGGTATATTGGTTTTTTGTCGTAAATAAATTGTGCGCTTACACTGGGCACAATCAGATCGCACTAGTTCATCAGGAGAAGTTTAATATGCATTGAATATAATAATTATTATGTTGGTGATAGAAAATGACTCAGGAACCACGGTCATGCTAGCCCTATATTCTCATCTCAATATATTTACTTGGTGCCTTGTAAATAGGTGGTACAAGTAAATGTCTGGATTATTTGTAATATCTTTATGGCTCAGACCGTTATTTACATAATTGGTTTGGACCATTTTTTCAGATTGATACTTTTGTTTCGGTATTCTCACAAACTGGTACTGCATCACCATAAAATATCAAAAAGGTTTCATCCATCAATTACAAAAATACTTTAACAGAAGCATGGGCAACAAATTGCGCTGCCATCTGAATGGCAAAACTTATAGGTCTAAAAATAAAATTATAGGACATAGATGGAGAAATCATAAGATTCATATTTATTATATTTTGAAAATATCGAAGAAGGGAAAATGATTCATCAACAAGCACCCCAAAACTATCAAAAGAGAAAGGCAGAAAATGGTGATGATTTGCTTCACATGTTGCACCATGCTTGTGGACTTTTTGTATCGCAGCGTTAGAAGTTGTCTGGCCTGCTCTAAAATTGTTTGAAAGGATTTATGTCGGGAGAGAAACTCCAGTGAAATTCATGCATGTATATTGTTATATATCTAATCAAATAATAAGATATCAGCAAGACGTTGTGGTTGAAGACTGTTAGTACGTGATCCGAGGAAGGCCACAGGAGCTTCCTTTAGTGCTTTTAACCCAGCCCAAGAGACAAGGCCAAAAGGAGCATCACGAATAACATCATGACAGAACTTATATCCTGATCGTGAACAATAAGGACGACATGATAGGCATCAAGGTCTGCAGTGTTGTAAAGAGGGCAACGTTCATCACCAGTATACAAGGGGATCATGAGTCGGTACCGAAGGATAGATCGATACTCAACATGAGACATGGACAAGCCAAAGCCTTCAATAGGAATGGTAAGCAGGAAATCTTATGCGTGGTCGGTCTGTAGAGAAGAGAGAATTAAGGTTGAAAATGGTGCGGGTACGGTGCGGCTATGACCATACCCAATTAATTTAGTGGGTACGGGTACGGATCTAGACCCGCATTACTCAAAATCCAAACCCACACCATACCCGGACCCGTATAAAAATGTGGGTACCGGTGCAAGTCCATGGGTACACGGTTATATATATTCTTTTTTTTAAGTACCAGAAGTAAATTCTGGACACATTTTGTAATGCCCAGCCCCATTGCTTTATGCTTTAGTAGAGTTTCAGCAATGATGATTGGCCCAAATGTCTCATGTACACCCAGTTCCCGATCACGACTACCAACGTAAGGGCGGCTCCATCAACTCGTATAGCCCCTTCCAATATGCATGGACACTACTAATGCATGGTGATGTGCGTCGTTGTACACGCAACAATCACTAGGAAAAGTCCTAGAGTTTAACCTTCTAACCCGGTTGTCAACTTATTGTGAACAACAAGTCAACCTAGTATAGATAGGTATCGATCCAAGGGACGGCGGAAAAGAAAAGTTGAAATCCAAATCCGATTGCAAAAATAAGAAAATAAATTCTGATGAGAAGGTTGTTTAAAACTAAGAACAAAAAAATAAAAGTGTTGAAATAAAGTTTAACTAATCAAAAAATAAAGATCTGGGGTCCAGAAGATTACCGCCAAAACCATGTTCCTATTCAACTAATCAAATTATAAACTCCAAGGATCAAATCAAGACCTTGTGGTTACATGTCCTTATGGACAAACTCACAAGGGTCAGACTTCCCGTGAACCTGTTGGTCCCGGCGTTCACAGATCATTGCCCAACCGTCCAACATGTCATTATCCACGGTCATATCAAAAAACATGTGAATTCAAACCGACGTTCAAACCCAAGGCTCAGGTAGTCGCGTCACCAAGGATTATAACAAGAATAAGATTAAATAGATGAAAAGATGATAATCGCAATTAAGGGACTATTGTTTCATTTTTACAAAGATCCACGGTCATATCACTCCATAAGAATATATCAGATCATCCAAATAACCACAAAGAAACAGAGAGAAGACATTTGTTCGATGGAGGAATATAATTGATTATATTGAATAGAACTGGGCTAAGGGGCTACTTCCATTCCCCAGAGAGATTTACTCAGACATAACAAGACCAGAAGAAATGCAAACTAAAATGAGATACAACATTATACAAGATGTGGTCTACAACTAAAAATTAGATGAAATAGAATGAAGAATGGAATGCTTTTACAAGTGAAGAGTCCCTCCTTTTATAGGAGGGGGAGGGGGTAGGATCCCCTCAAAAGAGGGGGAAAAAAGAGAGGGAGACCAAATTTTGAATTTTCTGGATCTGGTCAAATCGAAAGTTGATTGTCTTTAATTATCTTGACCATGTAACTCCCTTTAATGTAGATTCTCGCAGCAGCGATTTTGAACGTATTTCTCTCCCATTAAAAGTACAAACGCCGTCCAAATAATAGGATTTTATTTTAGGAAATTAAATTCCTTTTCTAATGAATACTTGTGCACTCAATTTGGAGTTCGAATGCAAGAGTTATGTCACTTTTGGTGGAGGGTATATATGAATTTCAGGACTGCTGCAAATTGTATAATTTTCCTACAAAATCCAAGAAAATAGAATTAAAACTCCAATTAAAGATAAAAAATTTAAAATAAAATAATTAATTATGAAACTAAGAGAATAATTAACAAAATAAACCTAAACAAGTATCAAAAATATATAAATAAAAGAGATAAATATACATTTATCAAAATACCCTGGACTTGAATCTTTGTTTGTCCTCAAACAATTAAAATCACAAATTATTCCAATTTATACTAACAACATATCTATCCTCACCCTTGTAACATCACTTTATTCCTTACCTCCTAATTTGGCCAAGCAACCCAATCTCCTAAAACCACAAAACACAAAATTCTATATTCCCTATTAAAAATAAATATCATATCTTGGTTCTAAATCAAGATTTTGTAGAAAAAACATGCTTCATATTACTTTTGCTTTGACACTCTCATTTTTATAAATGTATTTTTTTTGTGAGTTATTGCACAAGAACAAGATGAAATTAGGGGGTGTAAAAATAAAGAAGGAAGTGATGAATTTTTTTTTATCCCTCCTCTATTCGACTTGGGATTTAAATTTGTGGAGTTGTGGCTACATTGGTCACAATTTTTTTAATGTGCACTTTTGGCATCTTTTGATGCTACGCCCCTTTGTGGGGTATGGAATTTTTTATATGGGAAGCATGCCACCCCGGAATTTATTTTTGTCTGGTGGTGATTCTTTGCTTCTCTTTTTTTTAGAAAGAAAATAAGGGGGGAACAAAAGGTGTCATTGTGCTTATAACTTCATACATTTATTTTCTCTTTTTTTTTTGAAAGTGTCATTACATCAGAAAAAACATTAATGTCAATCACATTATACAAAATTTATATCAAGTTAATCAATAGTTTCAAAATAGAGAAAAATTGTGTTTGGTTTTGATTGATTCTATACGGCTTGCCAACTTTTCCAAGGAGTGATGCTATTTTGGGATCCTAGGTGACATGGTGGTTTCAGACATGGCAATTTGTAACAATTTTTACAAAAGATTTACTAAATTCAAAGGGGTACAATGATAAACATTTATTCATATTGGCCGACTAGATAAAGGCCATTTTTCAACAAAAGAAATAAAAACATGGCCGACTAGATAATGGTCATGAACAAAGTAACTATATGCAAAACAAAAAAAGGGTAGAAATAATGCAAGAATAATAAAAAAAAAGATAAGGGGGTGGAATAGAAATATACCACCCACCTCCACCCCGGACTTAGATTGTTGCTCGTGCCGAGCAAAATCAAAACCCGAGATGGAGGGAAGAGAAGAGCAAGGATTTCCAGGTGGCCCAGGTAGCTCAAAAAATGTCCAGCTGAAGGGGATGTGTATGAGGGCTGGGACCTTTATCTGAGGAGCTTCATAATGTACCCTATGATAGGGTAATTGTAGAAGCTCAGTGGGGTAATCATATTTTCTTTCACCTCGCATTCCCTCCAATAATATCCATAGATCTTCCTTTGATAGCAAGGGAAGTGTTGAAGATGGATGTGGATAAGGGGAGGTTGGCGGGTACCCGACTAGTAATGCCAGTAGAGCATGATGAACTGAGTCGGGTGGAGGATATGGTTCAGGTTTTCCACCATCATGATGACCTGCATATGGGAGAATTGATGCTAATACAAAAAAATTAAAATCATTTACAAAAGTGTTTTGTTTCTCCTTAAAATTAATGCCATCAACATTGGGTTTGGTAAGTTTTATTGTTGATGTAACATATGTCTCTAATTTTTTTGTATAAGGGTTTCCCAAGTATTTAGGAGGGATGATGATGTCTTCCTTGCAAACAATAGAAGGGGTGTATGGGCTTCTTCTAATGGTGGTATCTCCCCTTCTAGATCAGCCATGTGTGGGATGGAAATTGGATGTGACGGCTCGGGAAGAATCAAAAAGGGGGTTAGATTCTCATTATCCAAAATAGACTCAAATGAAGGGTATTGGTCTATGGTATCATTCAGATTTATGTTGAGGATGGGAGGAGTTGTTGGATCTTCAGAATGACTCTCCTGCTTTGACATTTCATATTCAAGTAATAGAGTCTCTAAAGGAAAGATAGGGATACCAACGTCCTCATCACACACAAAATATGTCTCCATGGTTTGTTCTATTTCTTCAGGATCTGACATATATGACACAAAATAAGGATCATCATCGTCATCGTCAGGAAGAACCATCTTGGGTTGCTCAAGCTCTATAGGGGGAGTTTGTGATTGATCCTCTAGAAAGGTAGCGAACATGGCTTGATTGGATTCAAATTTTGCTTGTGCTTCTGCTACCATCTTTTCTAGGGCCTTAAGTCTCTCTTCTGGTTCAAGATCAATTTGCATTTCACCATAGGATTTATACACCCCAAAATTTTGGTCATCCTCGCCACACTCCCCATAGTGTCCTTGGCCATAGTACTCCTCATATTGTTTTGGGTGGAATTGCTCCTCATAATAATCTTCAGAAGATGGTGGATTGTAATTTCCATTGCGTCCATCTTGGTAGGAAGATTCAATATTATAAGGTGTCACCAATTCATGAGGAAACATATTTGAACAATCTATATTTTGGGTTTGGGCTTCTAGTAAGGTGGCCAATAAGGTTTGGCTAGTTAGGAGTTTTGCTGCCATATTCTCTAGGGACTTAAGTTTCTCTTCTTGTTGAGGATTACATTGGGTTTCATAAACATGTTCATAACCCCCAAGGTTTTGTTGGTTACACCCCACAAAATTTTGTTGATCATATCCCCCATTAGAATATGGATAGCAAGGTTCCCCATAATGGTTCTCAGAAAAATGTGGATTCACATTGTATCCACCAGGATGAACGGGCTCGCAATTAAAAGGGGTGCTATTATAATCATGGGGTAGAGTCGGACAGGCAAGAGATGCATGGTGGTAAAAATCACAATAATAACATTGTGGGAGATATTGGGATGTCCACTCCATTTGAAAAGAAAGGTTCTTGAAAGATATGTCAATCAATGAATAAGAGAAGAAAGATTACGAGGTAAGAGGTTAGTAAAAAATTACAAAGAGAACTAAAAATTATGTTAAAAAAATTATGAAATAACTAAAATTACAAAAAAAGTAACTAGAAAGGAGTACTGCTGGAATGGAAACTCAGCAGAAAGAGGAGATACACTTCCGGAATTGTGCTCGGAAGGTAAAAAAAAATTACAAAAATCTAAAAGAAATTATAAAAAAAAAACTAAAGTTATGAAAGTAAGAGAATACGAACAAGGATTATATAAGTTATACAAGCAACAAGATCTAAAAAACAACTGTGCCATCCCCGGCAACGGCGCCAAATTGATGCGCGTCATTGTACACGCAACAATCACTAGGAAAAGTCCTAGAGTTTAACCTTCTAACCCGGTTGTCAACTTGTTGTGAACAACAAGTCAACTTAGTATAGATAGGTATCGATCCAAGGGACGGCGGAAAAGAAAAGTTGAAATCCAAATCCGATTGGAAAAATAAGAAAATAAATTCTGATGAGAAGGTTGTTTAAAACTAAGAACAAAAAAATAAAAGTGCTGAAATAAAGTTTAACTAATCAAAAAATAAAGATCTGGGGTCCAGAAGATTACCGCCAAAACTATGTTCCTATTCAACTAATCAAATTCTAAACTCCAAGGATCAAATCAGGACCTTGTGGTTACATGTCCTTACGGACAAACTCACAAGGGTTAGACTTCCTGTGAACCCGTTGGTCCCGGCATTCACGGATCATTGCCCAACCGTCCAACATGTCATTATCCACAGTCATATCAAAAAACATGTGAATTCAAACCGACGTTCAAACCCAAGGCTCAGGTGGTTGTGTCACCAAGGATTATAATAAGAATAAGATTAAATAGACGAAAATATAATAATCACAATTAAGGGACTATTGTTTCATTCTTACAAAGATCCACGGTCATATCACTCTATAAGAATATATCAGATCATCCAAACACCTACAAAGAAACAGAGAGAATACATTTGTTCGATGGAGGAATATAATTGGTTATATTGAATAGAACTGGGCTAAGGGTCTACTTCCATTCCTCAGAGAGATTTACTCAGACATAACAAGACCAGAAGAAATGCAAACTAAAATGAGATTTAACATTATACAAGATGTGGTCTACAACTAAAAATTGGATGAAATAGAATGAAGAATGGAATGCTTTTACAAGTGAAGAGTCCCTCCTTTTATAGGAGGGGGAGGGGGTAGGATGCCCTCAAAAGAGGGGGAAAAAAGAGAGGGAGACTAAATTTTGAATTTTTTGGATCTGGTCAAATCGAAAGTTGATTGTCTTTAATTATCTTGACCATGTAACTCCTTTTAATGTAGATTCTCGCAGCAGAGGTTTCGAACGTATTTCTCTCCCATTAAAAGCACAAACTCCGTCCAAATAATAGGATTTTTTTTAGGAAATTAAATTCCCTTTCCAATGAATACTTGTGCACTCAATTTGGAGTTCGAATGCAAGAGTTATGTCACTTTTGGTGGAGGGTATATATGAATTTCAGGATTGCTGCAAATTGTATAATTTTCCTACAAAACCCAAGAAAATAGAATTAAAACTCCAATTAAAGATAAAAAAATTTAAAATAAAACAATTAATTATGAAACTAAGAGAACAAATAACAAAATAAACCTAAACAAGTATCAAAAATATATAAATAAAAGGGATAAATATACATTTATCACATGGGTGGCTCCATAACTTGGATAGCCCTTTCCAACATGCATGGACCGTACAACTCAAAGATAAAGAATTAAGGTTGTAAATGGTGTGGGTACGGTGCGGGTATGACCATACCCAATTAATTTAGTGGGTACATGTACAGGTCCAGACCCGCACCATACCCGGACTCATATACAAATGTGAGTACCGGTGCGAGTCTATGGGTATACGGTTATATATATTCTTCTTTTTTAAATATCAGAAGTAAATTCTGGACACATTTTGTAATGCTCGGGCCCATTGCTCTAGGTTTTAGTAGAATTTCAGCAATGATGATGGGTCCAAATGTCCCATGTACACCTAGTTCCCGATCATGGCTACCAACGCAAGGGCGGCTCCATCAACTCGTATAGCCCTTTCCAACATACATGGACACTACTAATGCATGGGCGGCTCCATCAACTTGGATAGCCCTTTCCAACATGCGTGGACCATACGGCTCAAAGACTAGCATGCCACAGGTAGATTTAACTGCACATTTTGTGCTCACTCACGCGCAATTCGGGTTCAACTTCCCGACTGGTCACCCATCCTAGTAATATTCCAAGCTGAGCACGCTTAACTATAGAGTTCTTTAGTGATGGGCTCCCAGAAAAGGAGGTGCACCTTGGTGATATTGGTAGTCCAATCATTTCTTTTAAGATCATTTTATCCAAGACCTCAAATCCTGGGACGTTACGCATTGTTAGGCCTAAAGTGATTACAACTGTCCTAAAAAAGATACAAATTGACTACATTTTAGAATTATAAGCGCGTTGAAATTTGGTTTTTGTAGAGCTTTCTGGACTTAAAATCCAATCAAGTACCAATCTTTGACACAAAATTTTACTATAACAATTTAGACAAAGACATCGTTACGAGATACTAAAATTTGAAATATAGATGTGGAGAAGTAAATATTATAAAAACAAATAGCACAGAGACCGTAAGGAACTAATGGATCAAACAGCAACTCAGCAATACAAGGCAGCAAGCAGGATAATGAATCAAATGAGTAGCTTGTAGTTTCATACCTATTCCCAAAGAAACGGATCAACATACATAGATGTGAAGAAGAAGATCATCAGTTTGGAGGAACTAGAGCAAGAGCAGCTGAGCAGAGGCATTGGGCAGATTTTGGGTGTTAGATCATACAGGAGTTGGGCCTTTGGCATCGGCGACAGAAGGCTTCTCCTAGACTTGGCGCCGGCCAGACTTGGGTGCCATCTTGGAGTTCTGATGGCCTGGAGTTGGGCGGCGATGGGAGTTTGGGCGCAACTGGGGTTGGCAACTGGCTGCTATTGGCGGACTGGTCACCTAAGCGTCGTCGTCCACGGGTTGTGATCGCTACCTGCGGGAGTGATGGAAGTAGAAAGACAGAGAAGCGTAGTCGTGGTCGACCAGATCAAGGGAAGGCATGGTAGATGCTAGATGGATAGAGGAGTATAGGAGCAAGAGAAAGAGGCAGTTGAGGAGGCAAGGACTTCGTCCATACTCAGTCGTGGCCCTCATGGAGAGTGGGAGGTTGGGGAGCGGTTGCCCGACCTAGCACTAAGCGGCTACCCTAGCGGGTTCTGCCTTTGTGAACTGTGACTGTTATGACCCACTCCTTGCTTAGTCAATAAATACCTCAAATTATGTAAAACACCTCAATTAGTGTTGAGTATCAAATTAAATATCATGGTTAATCAAATAAGTTAATATGTGAAGCAATAGTTGAGTTTGAATCACCTGAGACAATTAATGGTGTCAATGTTGATTATTTAGTACATTATGTTGAGCTGAGTACTCACTGTTGCAATTAGCGATTTGACCTGTTGTGACAAACTAGTTAACATAATTTTATGCTTTGAGGTTATAGAGAATTCCGAGCTTAAACCGTTGCAAGAAAAATCACTCGAAACAGACTTCCGAGTTAAAAGATACGGACATTTGAGTGTTCAGGGACCTAGTTGTAAATTTTGATCTTTGCTGGGTAATTTATAATCCGCCCCCTAGCCCTTTCTCGCTTATCTTCGTTCTTTCCCACCCGATAGAACAGGGGAGGCGGCACTTAGTGCTGACAGAACAGAAGGAAGGGGGGAGGGGGGGAAGCCGCGAGAGGGCGATTGAGGGGCGATTTTCTCGGCCCTTCAGCTCCGACCAGCCTCGCACCCTTCTTCTTCTCCTTTCCCCGCCCTCCATCCTTCCTCTACCTCACCCTACCCGCAGCCCGACCTGTTGCACGGAGCAGCGCCGGCCAGCAGCCGCAACAGCGGCCAGGGGCAGCTGGGCGCGAGTTAGCAGCACCAAAACTGTCGCCCCGACTTCGGCCAAGAGCCTAGTGCACGAATCCGTAGCCCTCTCAGCCACGAGCAGCAACTAGCTGCGTTCCTAATTCATTTCTTCCACCTGTGCGTGAAGCAGGTTCATGGCTGGGAAGTTTCAAGGAGGAAGGTGACCCAACGACACATGAAGCAGGTCCTTTTGGGCACGACTAATACCTCGAATCCACCTTGAGGTTCAGACCACAAATCCGCAACCAATAGCCAAGTATTAGCACCAGTTGAGCTTGATCCCAACCTAGACGTGTGTGCGTGCACTGTTCCATTGCAACAGGTTCGTTTTAGTTTTTGGTCTGTACACTGTTCGGCCGAATTGCGTATGATTCGGCCGAATTCCTTTATTAGAATTGACGATCAGTGTTTTGATCGGCCGAATTGGGCATGATTCGGCCGAGTTTCCCCTTTGTAGGAAATCGACCAGGGTTTGGATCGGCCGAGTTGCGGGTGGATCGGCCGAGTTGTCATCCGATCGGCCGAGTTCCCAGTTTGGTCGGTCGAGTTCCAGAAAGTGAGTAGTAGTTCATTTAGAAATCAATATTTAACTCAATTAAACACAGTTTCGGGTCTACATTAATACAAAGGAAACAAACATTAAACAATTCACTTCATGACGCAACAATATAAAAGAATTATGTTTACTTTACAAACTGGAAATTTCATTTCATGCATATAAAAGCATTTCTAGTGATCTTTAAATCAGATAAACAATAATAGACAAGAGTTGAATCGCATCTTATATGTAATCTCTTTATTCCTTTATTAATTTCTGATCTCTTAACCCTAAGATTTCTAGGGTTTTCTCTCTAGCCTATCCTTCCTCTGCATACCTGGCCAGGGCATCCAGAGAAGAACAGACAGAGTAGCTTGATACTGGTCAATCTAAGTATTCGGACACCTGGCCAGGGTATCTAAACACTCAGACCTTCCAGAGCTAAAACTCATCATTTATTATTCGCCTTACTTATAACTTTATCTTTTGACCTTAATGATTCTTAATGACTCAACTTAAGCTCATTACTTGATTCTCGTGACCACATCCTCTTCCTGCTATCTGCAATAGTATAACAGAACACTTCCTGTTAGAAAATTACAGATAGAAGAAAGACACCTAAACCTTAATCCTATTGGTCTCTTATCGTCCCCTGATCTTGAGTAACTAAGTACTCAAACCAAAGCTCTGATACCAAAGTTGTCATGCCCCAATCTCACATTAACAACAAACCACGAGATTAGGACGCGACAGGATGGGATTTACACATAAGCCAACCACTCTTCACTTTTTTAAACATTTTAAAGAGATTTAAAAGATAATCTGATTTATGCAGTAAAATGAAATTAAACAAACTACGGAAGCACCTTTATAATCTGACTAGCAATATAAACTGAGTCTACAGCATATTACATTGTTCGACATAACATAAATCATAACAGATAATTTACATCTTTATACACATTCAATCTCTCACTCACACCTTGTCCCAAGAACCGAGGGGAAAGGACTAAGAGACCTCTAACTTCTAACTACGAACCTTCTATTGACTAGGCGTTAGGATGAAACGATTCTTCAGATTTCCTGCTGCTGATGATAACCTGAAAATGTTTTGAGTAGAGGTATGAGCCTACTCGCTCAGTGAATAGCATTTCACTTAGCTATCACTAAACAACTCATCAGGTTTATAAATTGAAATTAACATAAATGCAGAACTAAGCAAGGCAGTTCTAATAACATAACAAACATACAGATAATAATCACATTCTAAATCATCAACAGGTAATTCAGGTATATAAACAGTTATATAAATTGACTGTGAACCTACATGATTATTTATTCATTTTATTATTATGCCCTAAATATATGCAGTGTACTCTGCATATAAAGATCCGCAGCAAGTTCATGCTACGGTCCCACCGTACAAGACTTAGCGACACACCCGGGAAAAGCTAAGTCTGACGCCAGCCCTGCTCTGCTACAGGACCCCTGGCTCTCCGGCCAGAAACATAGGCTCTACGGCCTCAAAGCACTACTCTGAGTGCACCCGACTCCTCCTTTAACCGGAGTACACCGGCGGAGGGTCACAGGGTTACCTTCGTGACACACGCACGAATGATGTTAGATAACCAAGTTTTCTTTTTCTGTTCCCCAGTGCCATCGTGACACACGCACGATTGTTGTTAGACACTGCCTCTCTTTCTATCCTCGTGCCACCAGAATTACTCAACTGGTTGATGTTGGACACGAGTTTCACCCCTAAGAAACAGACCTTCATTTAGGGGTTCTACGGTGTTAGGGCATCTAGGTCTATACTTGATTAACAAATAAACATTTAAACAGTAATAACACATTTCATGCATTTTGCACAATCTAAACATCACAAAAGCACATATATATATTTATCATAAATAAACAGGATTCAGAATCATTCATCCAGTTTCAATGCTAAACATCAATATTTGAAATCAGCTAATACATTGTAACAATAATACAGGAAATTTCATCATTTTCATTAAGCATATCACGTAGTTCAATTCTAATGAGTCTAACATACTCTATTGTATGAACTATACTGTTTAGAAGTTATATCAATTGATACAGAAGCAATTAAATATTTAAATTGAGTTAAATGTTGATTTCTAAATGAACTACTACTCACTTTCTGGAACTCGGCCGACCAAACTGGGAACTCGGCCGATCGGCTGACAACTCGGCCGATCCACCCGCAACTCGGCCGATCCAAACCCTGGTCGATTTCCTATAAAGGGGAAACTCGGCCGAATCATGCCCAATTCGGCCGATCAAAACACTGATCGTCAATTCTAATACAGGAATTCGGCCGAATCATACGCAATTCGGCCGAACAGTGTACAGACCAAAAACTAAAACAAACCTGTTGCAATGGAACAGTGCACGCACACACGTCTAGGTTGGGATCAAGCTTAACTGGTGCTAATACTTGGCTATTGGTTGCGAATTTGTGGTCTGAACCTCAAGGTGGATTCGAGGTATTAGTCGTGCCCAAAAGGACCTGCTTCATGTGTCGTTGGGTCACCTTCCTCCTTGAAACTTCCCAGCCATGAACCTACTTCGTGCACAGGTGGAAGAAATGAATTAGGAACGCAGCTAGTTGCTGCTCGTGGCTGAGAGGGCTACGGATTCGTGCACTAGGCTCTTGGCCGAAGTCGGGGCGACAGTTTTGGTGCTGCTAACTCGCGCCCAGCTGCCCCTGGCCGCTGTTGCGGCTGCTGGCCGGCGCTGCTCCGTGCAGCAGGTCGGGCTGCGGGTAGGGTGAGGTAGAGGAAGGATGGAGGGTGGGGAAAGGAGAAGAAGAAGGGTGCGAGGCTGGTCGGAGCTGAAGGGCCGAGAAAATCGCCCCTCAATCGCCCTCTCGCGGCTTCCCCCCCCTCCCCCCTTCCTTCTGTTCTGTCGGCACTAAGTGCCGCCTCCCCTGTTCTATCGGGTGGGAAAGAACGAAGATAAGCGAGAAAGGGCTAGGGGGCGGATTATAAATTACCCAGCAAAGATCAAAATTTACAACTAGGTCCCTGAACACTCAAATGTCCGTATCTTTTAACTCGGAAGTCTGTTTCGAGTGATTTTTCTTGCAACGGTTTAAGCTCGGAATTCTCTATAACCTCAAAGCATAAAATTATGTTAACTAGTTTGTCACAACAGGTCAAATCGCTAATTGCAACAGTGAGTACTCAGCTCAACATAATGTACTAAATAATCAACATTGACACCATTAATTGTCTCAGGTGATTCAAACTCAACTATTGCTTCACATATTAACTTATTTGATTAACCATGATATTTAATTTGATACTCAACACTAATTGAGGTGTTTTACGTAATTTGAGGTATTTATTGACTAAGCAAGGAGTGGGTCATAACAGTGACTTAGAAAGAGATGAGAGTAGTGAGAACTGAATACTCATGTTGTTGAGTCGTGAGAAGAACGGATAAGTAGAAACGTTGAACTGAAAAAAATAGGCATCGATGGTTTTCACTTGAATTAGCTTATAGATATTGACCTTTAGATCATGTGTATGTGATCTTTCAACTACTAGATTCTGACAATATATATATATATATATATAATTTATATTTACATATTTATTAATGCGGGTACACTGGTATAGAGGGTACGGGTATGACTATATGGGTAAGCGGTTACATGGGTATGCAGGTCTAGAAATCTGGTATCGTGACAGGTTTTGGTGGGTAAGGAATTGCGGGTACACGGGTAGACCCGTACCCATCTACAGCCCTAGAGAGAATAGCATGTTGTCGTGAGGATAGACTTTCAAAAAATTATTGCATGATTGTCTTGTAGTAAGTGTCTGCCAAAATATTCTAGGTCTTTGGGATGGCAGAAGCAGTACATGACAATTTGGACCAACAAAAAGATGGAAGAGTATTATAAATGGAGGTATGTGCAGAGTCAAAGGAAATTCCTACAAGCACAGGGTCGACCTCCCACAAAATATGATCTTGGAGCTCTTGAGTGTGGATTAGAGAAGCAACATAAGTAAAGTTGTAGACATCATGAGATGAATAGATGCCCAGTTCCCTAAGATGCATTGGCAGTGTGGCCAAGCTCCATTGTAGATCATCAAATCATGGGCCATCACCAACCACAATTCCTTCTAGACAGCGGTGAAGGTTATGATAAAAAACATCCAAAATAGATGTGATAGAAGTTGGCGGTGTTGTTCTGAGACCAAATATCAAATTGGGCATCCCAATACAAGATCGTAGAAGAAGAAGCTCGCATTAAGGGTCCTGAAGTAAGGCCAAGCGATCCATAAAGGAAATAGTTTTTATCACACATTTCTTGAGAAGCTCCATGCACAAATATGAATATGCGGAAATATGAACGCCTAGAATCTTCACTCCACACTCTGGCTGAGAAATGTCAGTAGAAAATAACCTTGAATCGGGCTCTCGTTTAGGGTCAATTGTAGGCCAAAACATTTTTGTCTTCTTAGTGTCGAGATGAAGACCAAAAATTGGGCATCGCTCTTAGATGAGATAAAGAGATCTAGAAACTTCCACAGTGTCTGTAATAAGAGTTCCATCATCAAGGTAGAAAGAAAGAAGGTCAATGTGACATTCCTCCTTCACCTCTAAAATAAGAGAATGTAGTGCTAGAGAAAAAAGAAGCGGTCCAACAGATCACCTTGTTGGACACCATCTGCAGAAAAAAGAGGATCCTTTTGATCTATGTACAGGGGAGCTGGAGAACTATAGCAGAACTCAACCTATCATGCAATAGAAGGACAATGGAGATGAACCTCTCAAATTATAGTAGATCTATCAACCATATTGAAGGTGTTGTTGAAGTCAACAAGAGCCATTGTGACATTGATCAGATATTGTTGGTCATTGACTAGGTAGTGAAAGTGTGTAAAAGGGCCTCAACGCCACCAGAAATGCCAACACCAAATTGATGATCCCTAAGGTAGGAGACTGCATCTGGTAAGACACATTTTGAAGCAATTTTGGAGACAAGACAACGCCAAATCATGCCCACAGCAATAGGTCGAATACCATTGTCTCGCTTGAGTAGAGGTGTCAGAGGAGTACTATCAATGTAGGGTGCTAGAGAGGCAGGACAATGACCAGCAACTCAAAGATTGATTACAGTTGAAATTGCATTTAATAACTCATCTTTCACTGCAGCACCTTCCCCACGTATGGCGTCAATAAGATGTTGTGTACGGAGACCATCACGAGCACAAGCAGTCCTTTTATTGAAAGACAAAATAGCATCTTCAAACATAGCACCAGAAGTGACAAGAGGAGAGCAAGAGATGTTAGAAGAAGATTGCACAACAAGTGGGAGAAGTTGTGGATGCTTAGCTTCAAGCTCCATACGGGTAGCAACATTGGCGGGAGCAAATACTCAAATAAAAAACTCAAATAATGAAATATTTCCATATTCCATATTTTCAGTTTTTCATTAATGAAAAGAAATATAAAAAAGTGTCATTAATGAATGGATAAAGGTAGGGCACAATAGTGAATTAGTTCGAACAAACTGACTTTATTGCTAAAAAAATTGACGGTATCTTTGGAAACGGGTAGGACATATGCCTACCTTTGTATGTGAATGGCTTCGCCACTGGTTGTGATGCTATTAATTAGTAATGTCGTTTAGGAAACACGCACAACGATTACTATCTCCATTCAACAAAAATACGCACTCAATAGAATCCCATATATATTTAATCATCAAATAACATATGCAAATTAAATACTCTAAAAATAGCATACATTACTTTGACTAATCACATAGTATTTAACAATATTACACAAATATTGGCAATATCATACAATACAGACTAACTTATTATTATACTAAAATCACACTATATATAACAGTATGACCTAATACTCTGACAAAACTACACAGCTTATTGAAACAAACATGCATATAAACGCAAGAAGAGAAACTTAAAGTTCGAATAGAAGAAGACGAAGAAAAGAAGCAGTCAATTGTACTGCAATTGGGGGTGATGTTATGTGTGAGCACGAGACTTCCGGTGAACAGCATGGAGAGAGAACGAGAAACAAAGAGAAAGGGGAGGGGTGAGACGTCGTTGTTGTGACAGCACTGTCTCATGGCCTATGCTCCGATAGCAGCAAGATAGTGGAAGCAATTAGAGTAATGATCAGTTGCCGCCACATGTCCGAGTACACATACGTGTATGTAGAATTTTATACATAAAACGAAACTCTAATAAAATAATGCTTTGTTTTCAGGCTGCTTACAATTTACAACAGTGATCTGCTACATTTTTGTTATAATATAAGAAATTGTCTTCGTCTAACGCATTCCACGAACGCTGACCGCACATAGGCGGCCAGCCACTATGTAAACTCTATCTAGTAAAAAACTTAAGCAGTAGATGGTAGATGACCGCAATATTCAATTAAAAAGTTAGAAATAGCCCGTTGACAATCGTCACTCAATCGTGTGTTTCAGAATGAAAAATTTGGATTTCTCGTCTTTGAATTCTGTCTTCCACAGCTGCTTGATCGGCACTGAACGTGTTATCAAGCGGTAGTCATATTGAACGCGTTTACAGTCGTGGCTTTTGATTATCGTTTTGGCACTGTTTGGTTCATCAGAAAGGATTAGTGTGGGTTGTAAAAAGACATGAATTAGAAGGTACATGAATAGGATGTACTTATTTCAAGATGCAACTAAACACAAGATTAACAAGTTCGGCCGCCAACCATCATCCACAGAACTCTGCTACAACAAATCAGAGATCACCGGAGAATACACTGTCACAACCACCAGCCGGGGAAACCTCGAGTACAAGTACGATGGATGCCACCGGAACCATCACAGATCAAGATGAATTGTGACGCTGCGGTGGGAGTACACGGCTCCGACGGCGCTGGACTGGTGTGGAGGGATAGCCACGGTTCTGTCCTCTTTGCAGCTGGTCGAAGCAACCCCTCCCTGCAGGATGTCAACTGCGCTGAAGCATGGGCGGTCCGAGAAGGCCTCAAACTAGCGAAGGCAAAGCAGCTGGATAATCTGCTCGTCGAGTCTGATTCTGAAACAGTCATCCGACACATCCGAAACAAAACCAAAAGAATGGATTTGCTGGGAACTTTTCTCCATGATATTGCAGCCTTGATTCCGTCTTTTAATAGAATAGACTTTAGTTCATGTAAAAGGCAAGCCAACGAACTAGCACACCAGCTAGCAAGGACGGCGGCCATTAGTAGTAGCTGTTTTTTCTACGATAGTTCTTTTCCTGCTGATGTTTTAAACTTTGCTGATGCCGATTTGAGAGGCAACTAATATATAGAAGTCCTTACACCTTCAAAAAAAACAAGTCTAGTTAGCATTTTTTTTGTCAATATATTTTAATGATTATTTGTAGAATACATATTATTCTCTACTGTGTGAACAATCCGAATAATGTCCACAAAATTAGTTAACATCTCTTATAAATCATTGTACATAGTAAAGTTTGTAAAAAATACAACTTAAAGCTGAGGAAGTAGAAGATAACAAAGAGAAGAATTGGGAGAAAGCAGAAGAACAGACAAGCAAAGACTTATAACTTATTTCAAATCACATTTTATAAGTCATCACGTCCATTATTTATGTGCACAAAAAATAATATTGACTAATGTTCTGATTATCACGGCTGCATACGGAATTGAATAGAACAAGGCAAGGGGAGGAAAAAACAGAAGAGAAGAAGGGAGAGGGGAGCAGAACGGGGGCAGAGAATTGCTGAAGATTCAAGGACGTGAATGAGGGGAGAAAAACAAATAGAGGAGAAGGAAGCAGCTGGGAGAAGAAATGGAGAGGAAAAGGAACGTGCATGAAGAAGCGTGGACACGCAGGGAGAAAAAGGAAGAGAGATGACGGAGGGAGAAGATGGAAAAGAGCAGAAGAACGGAAACTGAGAACTAAAAATCAAGAAAAATTCTACCCATAACCCTCCACGTCCCCAGGAGCCTACCCGGTCCTCGGGATTGGGCTCATGTTGCACCAAATGTGCATGTCAGCAGTAATTAAAATAATGAGGGAAGTAGAAGAGAGAGAAAATGTTTTTATCTATAACTTTCAATCCGGAGTATATTTTGAAATAAAATAAATTGCATTAGAATCCTTGTAAAAAATATTTTTCAACGAGACTACTGTTGACATATTTTGAAATAATGATAATACGCGAGAAACATACTACTATATATTAGGATACCATACACATGTTCCGGATACAGACGTACAGTACTCGTGAGTAATGTACTTTTGATTTATGTTTGATATATAATTTGTTAGGTACCGTACTTATGCGTCAGTAACTGAGTTGAAATTAACATGTGGGTACAATACTTATGGTTGCATTTTATAGGTGATTTTTGACCTGATGTGCATTGTACTTTTGAGATCATTAACAAGTAGGTACTCAACTTATGTCTGCATTATGTAAAAGAAATTGTCCAGATGACTAATGTTGCTATGCGATTCCAAAGGTACTGTACTTATACTTCTACATCATTTATACGATTATGCTTGGTTTTATAATTTGGTAAGTACTGTACTTATGCTTGAGTATTAACAAGTGGTTGCAGTACATATGAATCCATAAGTACAGTACTCACGAGTATTGTTGATCCTCCTTCATTCAAAAGTACAGTACTCACGAGTACTGTACGTCTGTACCCAGAACATATATATGGTATCCTAATATATGGTACTATATTTTTCGCGTAATATCATTATTTCAAAATATGTCAACACTAGTCTCGTTGGAAAGTATTTTCTACAAGGATTCTAATACAATTTATTTCGTCGAAAAATACGTTTCGGATTAAAAGTTATGGACAAAATCATTTTCTCTCTCTTCTCCTTCTCTCACCCTTTATTGCTTTAATTGATGTTAAATACTATTACTGTTGGTATATGTATGCCCGTAGAGCCATCCCAAGCAATTGCATGGAGTCGGATATTAATTAATCAATTAATGTGATTATTTGGTTAATTAATGAATTCCAGAATATTCTAATTAATCCACGAGCGTTTTAATTATCGCAACGTTTCTGCTTACTGATGGGTTTAGGAAACCCTACTTCCCTTCGTATCATATTTAAAGGAGGATCGACGGCCCATATCTATATAAGATAGAGAGAGGTTTTTTCGTTTACGCTCACGTACGTAAACCTTGTCGTCGTCGTCCTTAGGAGAGAAAGGAGAGCAACGCGCCGCTAGCATGCCGCCGTAGAGACACGCTCCTTCCCGCCGGCTTGAGAAGCACGACGTGGAGTTTCGTCCATCCGCGTGGACGAAGTAGAGACGCAGACGCCTTGACGTCTGCATTCGGAGGACGTCGACGACCTCATGTACACGCTACGAGCGGCGGACATCACTGCCGTAAAGGAGCGCCGCCGGATCAACCTGCAACAACGAACGGGAGAGAAGTTCCGTCCGTGTTTGACAAGCAGCGTTGCACCATCGTGCAGCGGGACATCGCCGGACTTGCTCCGCGATAAGGTATATCCCGCAAACCTATTTCCGAATACGCTATTATCGACGAGATCCTGTTTCGGGTTGCGTGGATTTTAGTTGCTTCCGCCGCGCATGTTTTCTCCACAAAACCCAACAGTAGTATCAGAGCAGCGTCGATCTTTGGCGTATTTGGATTAGTTTCGATATGATCGAATCACTGTATACTATTTTTAAGTTGCATACGATGCGAATTCCACATACGCCGCAGGCTACTGTTTTTGACGTTTTGGATGGGGTCGACTATGGAAAATATAGATTTTCCTAAGTGCACGGAAGTGAAATTCCGTAGACCGGCGCTGCCCCTGTGTACCCCGCATTGTCTGCGTGGAAGTCAAAAATTATTTAATAGAGAATGTCCCGTATTAAAAGTACTGCAATTTTAAATATGTATATATGTATATGTAGATATACCTATGATAGTATACACGTCGCCTTTAAAATATGTTTTATGTGGTGAATGCATACACGGTTATGGCCAAGTATCCCCTTTTGTGAATGTTGTGAATGAATGTAGATGTCGATCTTGTGGATATGTTTGTTTGTGAATTCTATGGATGTATAATGGTTACATATGGATCCTTTGTATAAAGTATTCGGCTTGCATGCTGAGCCTCATCTCTTACTTCAAAGTGTAATTAATTCTTTCCTTTTATGTTTGTACTCATATGATGTAATAGAGATAGGATTAGTTTTAGCCTTTGTAAACTTGATGTAAGGAGGCCACTTGAAGATCCAACTCCAAGGAGTGTCCATGGAGAAGCACCATGAAGATCTAATTCCAAGAAGCAACCTGAAGATCCAACTCCAAGGAGCGTCCATGGAGAAGCAACAAGAAGATCTCATTCCAAGAAGCAACTTGAAGTTCCAACCTCACGAAGCATCCATGAAGTTGTTCATTGTAATGTTGATCATTACATACTTACAGGTTGATTCACAGGTGTTGCATGAGATGCATAAGACCATAGGTGGACCATAATCCTTTGTTGCTCCAAAGGATTACAATAGTATGGCCATAACCGATGTATTTGTGTTTGTGATTGCATGTCTATCGTTTGTAGTTGTGGATATAGTAGTATATGATATGTACTATAAGTATGTGGTGTTTGGATATGTATATGTATTAATAAAACCCCTCAATTAATAATATTAAGTTTTAGTTGCCTTCTATAAAGCAACACACATGAAAAGCTTGATCGATTATGTGTGGGCACGCCTCCGCGTGGTACACTGTCTATCTCGTGGAAGTGTGATGGTGGGTGTGTGGGTCTGCCTCCGCAGGGTGCACACTCATCGTGTTGGCTTATGGGTTGGACTTGACTAGGGAACCTTGATAGGATCAAGTACCTAGAGGCACACATATGCATCATGGCAAGGAGTTGTACATGATCATCTATCCAAGAGTTGCATATGATGCAATTGGCAAAAGTTGCCTACCTTAGTATTTGGTCTTTGACGCCGGCGTTGGCTGGGCATTGATCCATTTATTTTGGGTCTTGGCTCACTAGAAGGTTGTGCGTTGCAATCTTCCGAGTTGATAGTGAGGGCTATCAATTTGAATAAAATAGTGGGAGCGTAATTAATTAAAGGCCTAATTAATCTCGTTTATCAAATCTTTACAAGTCAAAATGTTTTGGACTAAATGCAAAATTTTCTTTTGTAGCAATCAAATGGCAACCAACACCCACACTTTCTCGTTGCGATCGGTCCTTGAGAAGGACAAACTTACCGGAACCAACTTTCAAAACTGGTTTAGGACGCTGAGAATTGTTCTCACACATGAGCGTAAGCTCTATGTCCTTGAAACACCAGAGCCAGAGGAGCCCGCCGTAAATGCGCCCAAGGCTGAAAAGGATGCTTACAAGAAGAACCTTGATGATGCCGTGGATGTCAAGTGCCTAATGTTGTGCTCAATGAACTATGAGTTGCAAGAGCAACATGAGAACATGAATGTCATGGAGATGGTAACACATCTCAAGAACATGTATCAACATCAAGCAAGACAGGAGAGATATGATGTCTCAAAGGCGTTGTTCAAAAGCAAGATGAAAGAGGGAGACTCAGTTGGCACCCATATACTCACCTTGATTGGGTACGTGGAAAGCCTATCCAAGCTGGGATTTCCTCTAGGTCAAGAATTGGCCACTGATGTGATTCTACAATCGTTGCCTGAATCATATAGTCATTTTGTCATGAACTACAACATGAACAATTTTGATAAGCCGTTGTCAGAATTGTTGGGCATGTTGAGGACAGCTGAAGCACAGATGAAGAAAGACAAGCCCAAGTCTGTGATGGTGATCAGCAAGGCAAAGGGAAAGTCAAAAGGCAAAAGCAAGGCTAAGAAAAGTTCTAAAGTCGGGCAGAAGCCAAAGTCATCCGCGCTCAAAGCTAAAGGTGGGATCTCCAAAGAAGGAAGTTGTCACCATTGTCACCAGCCTGGACTTTGGAAAAGAAACTGTCCTCTCTACCTGGAAGAACTGAGGAAGAAGAAGCAGGGGATAGAGATCTCCACTTCAGGTATATATGTTATTGAGATAAACTTAAATACTTCTTCATCATGGGTACTGGATACCGGATGTGGATCTCACATATGTTCTAATATGCAGGATCTGATAAGAAGTAAGCCTTTACGAAAGGGCCAAGTCGAGCTGCGGGTTGCTAATGGAGCAAGAGTTGCTGCCACCGCAGTTGGAGTTATAAGTTTATCTTTGCCTATGGGCCTTGTAATAGAATTAGAGAATTGCTATTACGTACCTGCCATTAATAGAAATATTATTTCTGTATCTTGTATGGACAAGAGTGGATTTGAATTTCACATTAAGAATGGAATTATTTCTATATCTAAAGATGAGATCTTTTATGGCAATGCCCCTATGTCTTATGGTATCTACTTATTAGAACTTGAGACTAGCATATATAACGTAAATACTAAAAGATTAAAACTTGACAACTCAAACAAAACATTCTTATGGCATTGTCGTCTTGGGCACATAAACGAGAAGCGCATATCTAGACTCCATAAGGATGGTTATCTAGACTCTTTTGATTTTGAATCATTAGAGACATGTGAGGCATGTTTATTAGGGAAGATGACCAAAACTCCTTTCACTGGACACAGTGAGAGAGCCAGTGATCTGCTAGGGCTCATACATACTGATGTATGTGGACCTTTTAGATCAAATGCTAAGGAGGCTATCAATACTTCATTACCTTCACTGATGACCTCCGTAGGTATGGCTATGTATATCTTATGAAACACAAGTCAGAAACTCTTGAAATGTTCAAGACTTTCATGAATGAAGTAGAGAAGCAACTTGGTAAGAGTATTAAAGCACTCTGTTCAGATCGAGGTGGCGAATACTTAAGCCAAGAGTTTGAGGACCTTCTGAGAGACTGTGGTATTGTATCACAATGGACTCCACCTGGTACACCACAACATAATGGTGTGTCAGAAAGAAGGAATCGTACATTATTAGACATGGTACGATCAATGATGAGTTCAGCCGAACTTCCAATGTCGTTCTGGGGATATGCTCTTAAAACTGCAGCGTTTACACTTAACCGTGTACCTTCCAAATCGGTTCAAAAGACACCATATGAGATATGGAATGGGAATCGTCCCAATTTGTCTATGTTAAAGATTTGGGGATGTGAAGCTTATGTTAGGAAACAATTTCCTGAAAAGCTTGGACCCAAATTGGAAAAATGCTATTTTGTTGGATACCCCAAGGAAACTCGGGGATACTACTTCTACACACCAACTGACAACAAAGTGTTTGTTGCTAGGACTGCTGTATTTCTTGAAAAGGAATTTATTTCCAAAGGAATTAGTGGGAGGAATGTAGAGCTCGAAGAAGTTCGAGACCAACAAGAAAGCAGAGAACCTGAGGAGGTACATAAGGAACATGAAGACTCACAAGTTGTTGTGGAATTTCAAGTTCCAAATGTAACACAGGAACCTCGTAGGTCTAGTAGGACACGACTTGAGCCTGAGAGATTTGGATTTCTCGTGACTCAAGATAGTGACGAATTGGGCATAGCAGATGAGCCAACTTCCTATCTAGAAGCTACTAAGGGACCAGAATCTGAGAAATGGCTCGAAGCCATGAGATCTGAGATGGAATCCATGTACACCAACAAGGTATGGACCTTGGTGGATCCACCCGAAGGGGTAAGACCCATAGGGTGCAAGTGGGTCTTTAAGAAGAAGACTGACATGGATGGAAATGTTCAAACCTATAAAGGTAGATTGGTTGCTAAAGGATTCCATCAAATTCAAGGTGTTGATTATGACGAGACCTTCTCACCAGTTGACATGGTTAAATCCATCAGAATCATGCTTGCCATTGCAGCTTATCATGACTATGAGATTTGGCATATGGATGTTAAAATAGCATTCCTTAATGGGAATTTACTCGAGGATGTGTACATGACACAACCTGAGGGTTTTATCGATCCAAAGGAAGCCAATAAAGTATGTAAGCTACAAAGTTCAATCTATGGATTGAAGCAAGCATCTCGGAGTTGGAATCTACATTTTGATGAAGTAGTCAAAAGGTTTGGCTTTAGTCAAAATGAAGATGAACCTTGTGTTTACAAAAGGGTTAGTGGGAGCACAGTCGTATTTCTCATATTGTATGTGGATGACATACTATTGATGGGAAATGACATCCCTACTCTTCAGACAGTAAAAGATTGGCTAGGGAAGACTTTCTCTATGAAGGATTTAGGCGAAGCATCCTATATACTTGGGATTAAGATCTATAGAGATAGATCTAGAAGGCTTATAGGCCTAAGCCAGAGCACATACATTGACAAGGTGCTAAAGAGGTTTAGCATGGAGGGTTCTAAGAGAGGTAACTTTCCCATGTCCCATGGGGTTACAATCTCTAAAGCCCAATGTCCTAGTTCATGTGATGAACAGGCACGCATGAATAAGATTCCATATGCATCAGCAATTGGATCTATCATGTACGCAATGTTATGTACTCGTCCTGATGTGTCGTATGCTTTGAGCATGACGAGCCAGTATCAGTCAGATCCAGGTGAATGTCACTGGACAGCCGTAAAGAACATCCTAAAGTACTTGAGAAGGACTAAGGATCAATTCTTGGTATACGGTGGTGAGGAAGAGCTCGTGGTAAAGGGTTACACCGATGCTAGCTTCCAAACTGACAAAGATAACTACAGATCGCAATCTGGATTTGTGTTTTGCCTGAACAACGGAGTTGTGAGCTGGAAGAGTTCCAAGCAAGAGATGGTTGTGGATTCTACAACAGAGGCTGAATATATTTCCGCATCTAATGCTGTAAAGGAAGCTGTGTGGATCAAGAAGTTCATTTCTGAACTTGGAGTGGTTCCAAGCGCTGGTGATGCAATTGAGTTGTTTTGCGACAACAATGGAGCAATTGCACAGGCTAAAGAACCAAGATCGCACCAACGTTCCAAACATATTCTACGGAGGTTCCATCTCATACGAGAGATCGTACAACGAGGAGATGTGAAGATTTGCAGAGTACCTACAGAAAGCAATGTGGCTGACCCGCTCACAAAAGCACTTTCACAGCAGAAACATGACAGACATGTTCGATCACTTGGATTGAGATTCATGAGTGATTGGGTATAAGTGTAAGTGGGAATCTGTTGGTATGTATGTCCATAGAGACTATCATTCGATGATTGTAATGGGATACTATGTAAACGATTTGTAATACTACTTTGATCATATCAATAAAGGCAAGTTTCCAATCTATATGTTTGTGTTTTGTATTGTGAGATGACCATAAAACTTATAGATGTCTATAGAATAATATACTCAATGACATATGTCTTTGGGTTGATGACCTGAACAGTGAGATCATATGTATGCTAAGAGTATGTATTCTTGTTTTGTCCCTCATCGGTTGTTATTGTGGAAATATCCATAGACATCAATAACACATAAGATTAGAATGTATGTTGGTTGATGGAAGAATCTCATTATCCATGATATGGAGATATCAAACCAAATACATAGATACTTGTTAGAGAACAGTGTATCGGACAGACCCACCTTGAGAGTGACACATGGATACCATGATTGGTAGTTAGAGTCACATCTCATAATGATGGTGGTGATTGTGGTTCTTAGACCTGAAGTCACTACACTTATCACATGTCGTTCGGTGTACTTTAACATCATCCACCGTGGTCCTGAATAAGGATTGATATAAAGATGGTGCTTGGGTGCACTGTGATGCATGGGGATGACTGTGAGTGATGTAGATGGAATTTGTCCTTCCTACTGGAGTTTGATATTCCGGCCACTTAATAAGCGAGACTGAGAAATACATGGCCATGCTAATGTGAGTCAATATGTGATATTGAGCTTACATATATCTCAGACAGTCTGCTCTAGTTCAAGGAACATGGATTGAATGTTGAAAAGGATAACATTTCCATGAATTGAGTTCAATCCATATATCAGTGACAAAGGAACTATACAATCACTATAACACCAATCATGAATGATAGGTTAAGTTGTTCTCCAACTTCTCCAATTACTTGGGTAGCAATGAAGTCTTGCTAGATACCAATCATTGCTTGTGAAATCATAATATGATTATAGATATCACTGCCAACATAATTTGGAGCCTACCGGGTCACACGCATAGGATGTATTGGAATAGGAGTATAATTTTGGATTTGATTGGAATTGCTCCGAATCACATTGATTACTAAAATGTTTCTGTAATGGATTAGAATAATATTGGAGTGACTGGCTCTAAGTGCAAGTGGGAGTCTGTTGGTATATGTATGCCCGTAGAGCCATCCCAAGCAATTGCATGGAGTCGGATATTAATTAATCAATTAATGTGATTATTTGGTTAATTAATGAATTCTGGAATATTCTAATTAATCCACGAGTATTTTAATTAACGCAACGTTTCTGTTTACTGATGGGTTTAGGAAACCCTACTTCTCTTTATATCCTATTTAAAGGAGGATCGACGGCCCATATCTATATAAGATAGAGAGAGGTTTTTTCGTTTACGCTCACGTACGTAAACCTTGCCGTCGCCGTCCTTAGGAGAGAAAGGAGAGCAACGTGCCGCTAGCACGCCGCCGTAGAGACACGCTCCTTCCCGCTGGCTTGAGAAGCACGACGTGGAGTTCCTTCCATCCGTGTGGACGAAGTAGAGACGCATGCGTTCGGAGGACGTCGACGACCTCCTGTACACGCTACGAGCGGCGGACATCACTGCCACAAAGGAGCGCCGCCGGATCAACCTACGACAGCGAACGGGAGAGACGTTCCATCCGTGTTTGACAAGCACCGTTGCACCATCGTGCAACGGGACATCGCCGGACTTGCTCCGCGATAAGGTATATCCCGCAAACCTGTTTCCGAATATGCTATTATCGACGAGATCTTGTTTCGGGTTGCGTGGATTTTAGTTGCTTCCGCCGCGCATGTTTTCTCCACAAAACCCAACAATTACAACAATTAGTTGGCACAACAACCAGTCCCGAGGACCGGGTATGCCAGCGGGTGGCTGGCCGGTTGTGTGTAGCGTAGCTCAAAATCAACTGGCGTGAAAAAGTAAGGATGCGGCGGCAAATGGCGGCAGACGAAATCGCGTTCACCATGCGGCTTTGTGGAAGCGAGGAGATTTAAGAACGGGTATCGAAAGGTGTCATCCTGGTTTTTGTATCGTACAATCCCTTATGCTATCGAATGTGGTGAATAGGGTTGTCAATGGGTAAGGATAAACTCGTTTATTTTTTACCCGTACCTTGTAGGAGAAGGGTAAATATAAAAGATTTTCTTACTTTTGTCCCTCTACCTGCTACTCGTCAATATTTATGTATAATATTATTAAATGTATGGTCATTGTATTGTTTGAGTCTATAGAATATTTAATATTATGTGGTCATGATTGTATACTATATATGATATTCTTATCTACTTCGTATATAGTTAACTTGGTTGTGTATGCAACATCATTTTAGAGGTGCAAGACACGTGTATAAAAATAGTCTATTGTCTATTAAATATTTGTGTGGTGTATGACAATCATTAACAAGATTTAATCTTTAATGTACCATTTGATGTATATATGAGGAAGTGTTATCTATTTTATCTGTGTTTTACTTTTTTGGTTGTAACAATATTTTAGAGGGTATAAGATATGTATGTTACCAACAATAACTCTTAATGATGTATTGTCATCTAATATCATTTTAATTTAGCAATCTTTATCGTTATTTGTTCATACACTAATATTAGGGTATGACCATTTGTATATGCATTCAATACAACACAAATCATTTATATATAGAATGTTACTTAGAATCATTTTGTAAATTAAAAAGTCTTTCTGGAGCATCTTGATATTTGACTCAAATATATAAATGCATTAGTCATGCCATTATTGTTAATATTAGCACGAATTTGAAGGAGACATATAAATTCCCCTCTTAACTCTTGCCTCTGTGTTTACCCTATAGGTAGGAGGGTAAGGTTATTGGTGGAGTGGTGAATTTATCATACCTTTACCCACCACACTTGGTGAGTAAGGATAAGGATAACGTCTTCTTACCCTCCTCATACCCTTTCTATTGACTGGTGAAAAATGGGGAGGGAAATGATGGTGAAATATAAAATATTGTTTGTTTACCATAATGATAGGGAGTTACGGTGAATTTATAGTGAATCTATGTTGAAATTCAATCTATTGTACCCATGGAGAAGCATGGTTAATCATGGTGAAAAGAGTTTCTTTCAAGACTCCATTACTTATTAATTAAACGCATGTAAAAAACATTCTAAAAATATGATTCTTACTTGTGTAGGGTATTTTTTATTTAAAATATTCTCTCCATCCGCATAACTATGTAACATATAATATTTTTTTAGTTTTTCTATCCTATCAGCGAGAACATGTTACCAAACATCATATTTTAACAATTTCCCCACCATTGTCCCCTTCCATCACCGTCCATGTCTCTATTGTTGGGTTTTAGGAGAGACAGAGAAGGCAGCGGAAATAAAAAAACTTCTCCCAAACCCAGAATAAAGGAATCACGTCAACATCTATACAATAGGAAAGATGGTTTGTAGAGACATACCTTATCCCGAGGCTTGCTCGGCGACGTTACCACGCGACTTGTGCGGTCTTCACCTTTGGTCTTGGACGGTGTCTGTGCAGCTCCTGGTCTCATCGGGATTGTAGGGATTGACAACTATCCTCCGAGCGGAAGAAGACTCTCACCCCTGAAGTAGTCCACATGGACCACCTGAAACTACGATCTCCTTGTCCCATAAGGAATCGGAAGGATTCGCACCCTCCTGTCAGTGCACTAGCCACCAACACACTCTCCTGTAATCAGTCGCTTTTCTATAGTTGTCTTTCCCTTGTTGTGCCTACCTTATCGGGTAGCACTTGCTCGGGCTCTCTCGGTTATCACAACCAGAGAGAACGACAACTTTGTAGAGCAACTGGTGTTCTGAGTTGTTGTTCCTGAGAAGCCCCCACTACCCCTATATATATAGGAGGGTCATGGGACAGAGTTCTCTACCCCGGGTAATGAGGAATTAAAGCAGGAGTAGAAGGATTCGAGATTTTCCACAAAACAACTAACTGTGTCAGTTGAACCGATTGTTTCATGCATGAAACGGTCATTTGGGGACCTGAGTAGATCGGTTCACACCTCAACCGATCGGTTCGTGGTCCTGGTTCAACTCAAATTGACTTTCATATTTTTTCCAACTAATCAAATATTAATCTTTATCCAAATCGAATTTGTACAAGTGAAACAAATTGTATTTGCAAAATAGTCTTCTGACTTTCCAAACAATCTCGATTGGTCAACGAATCGACCGATTCAACAATTGGGCCAATCATTTCATGACACATGAGTTGATCGTCTCATTACTTTGAGTTGACCGGTTCACTAACCTGAGTCGATCGGTTGGTGCAGCAGACTGTGCAAATCAGTCAATTACAGTTTCAACCAATTTGATACTCTAATCAATCGGTCCAACACCTTGAACACTATGATACTGAGCTATCAATTGATTGAGTGTTTAATTGAACTACTAAACTCCTTTAGTAATCAATCTAAGAATCATTTGTGGATAAACTCCTCTTCCATGTTAAATCCTATGTGTGTGACCCTACAGGTTCATTTCACATTGGCAGTGAAAGTCCATAACACTTATGACTTCACAAGCAAAGAGCGGTGCCTAGTCACACATCAGTGCTACCCAAGTAAAAAAGAAAGTTGGAGAATAACTCTCAATCCTACAATCTGTGAATGGTGTTATAGTGAATGTATAATTCCTTTGTCACTGATATCCTGAATGAACTCGAGGCATGGAACAGTCATCCTGTCAAAGTTCATTCAGTTTCTTGATCTCAGAGTAGATTGGAGGAGATATGTATAACATCAATATCACAAATTGATTGATACATGTGTGCACTCCTATCTCAATCATACTCATCAAGTGGCCATGGATATCAAACTCCCTCAGGAGGGACAAATCCCATATCTATCACTCACCCCTCAAAAGCCCCATGTGTCAAAGCCACCTAATCATCACCTTTATAACAACCCATGTTTCAGGACTGTGTTTGATGATGTCAAAGTGTACCCGACGACATGTGTTGAGTGTAGTGATTTTAGGTCAAAGAGTCACACTCACCACCATCACTGTGAGAACTGACTGTGACTACCATGTCATTGTGGCATACAACTTATGAAAACATAATTAACTAATGCAGAAGCGTTCACTAAACAGCAGATTACCAAAAATCACTAAAAATTAAAAACTTTTTATCAATAAATCCATCAAAGGAAAACTTTCTCACATAGAACCAAAGTAACACATTTACATTCTTGTTCGAAGGTACATATTCTGTATCATCTCTTTCTGAGAGTTAGCATTAATTGTCCTGTCAAGCTAAACACAGGCAGTATAAAATCTCGAGGCACTGAGTCAGAATCACGAAAGCACTAACTACTACCCCGAGGACCTGAGAGTACAGAGATGACACATAGGACTCTATCTATATCTATACAAGGCATAACAGCCAGTGTCTCCACCTGAGACTTCACTATTGTCCCTACTGTTGTTGTTGTTGTCCTTCACCTACTGAAGGATTCTTGCCTCCTCGTCTGCGTCCACCTAAAAATGTGATTCACACGGGGGTGAGACAATTGTAAATTGCCCCAGTGAGAGATATAACTCTCCGCCAGAAACATTATTATTGCAGCTTAAGAAGCTAAATATGCACATAGGAATCATATTTGATTGACGACAGCTAATTCAATGTCTAACTGATTAGAATATTGTTCTTATCTAAAAACATTGTAGATATAACTTGAAAGAACAACATGTAACTTATCCTTTAAGGAATATAAAGAACATGTATAACATTTATCCACTATAGAATCATCACCACAACATTAACTCTCTTCAGGATTAGATCATATATCTAATGCCTAGTATTGTCATAGTGGAGTCATGTCCTATAGCCATACTCTCCTCACAAAGTATTGGGATCTTAATCCCTCAACTCATCAAGCACAATTCCATTTCTTAACAAGTTCATCATTATGATTATAGAATCTGGATGTTTGAACCCTCATCTCATCATAGAACACTTCTTACCATTTATTAGATAACTTCCTACCTTTAGGTCATCTGACCAAGAACATTATAATTCTTGCTACACAAAGTATTGCACATAGTTCACAAAGCTCATACCACCTCTCATTACCCCTTATTGGGCAACAAGATATATTATGACTTATAAAGCTCATAAAATAATCTAAAATAATTATCACATCATGTGACACACATAACTCATTAATTATGGGTTACCTCTCACTAAGCAACAAGGCATATGAAAACTTATAAGGCCTATAGAACATTTTCAATATAAATAACATCATAGCTCATACCTGGCTATGCTCATCATTTCAACATATATGCATGATTAGTAATCATGATACAATTACATATCAGTGCCATGTAATACAAGGGTTATCTTATTACATTCATAACCCATTAGTCTGTATGTGAGCTTCACATAGGATTATCTTGTATTAGAATTTCACATAGTAATACTCCATATTAGGGTTTACATAGCATTAACTTGTCATAGGATTTCACATAGCATTACCTTGTATTAGGGATCACATAGCATTGACTTGTATTAAAGTTTCACACAGCATTACTATGTATCGGGGTTCACATAGCCAGGAATCAATATGAATAATCATAAGTATTCAATCATATTCTTTATTCTCATCATTCATCATTAAATGAATTATCAACACATAGCTTGAGTTTCTCTCTCTTCTTTACCAGAATATGATTACATCATAGTTTATAGGTATATATTAACCTTTTCATAAGGCATGTTCGCCTACATTCAACAAAGTACATTACATATCAATGTAACCATTGATATGACACATCTCATGTGTCATTCATCCAATTATATTGGACTTATAACACATCAAGGTATACCAGTATTTGGGTGTTGGATGTGATATCTATCATACCTTGATGTATCACTTCCCTCAACACCTTCATCTTACTTGAGTTTATTCACTTAGCTTGTATTAGGGTATTCTTCATCCTAAAAGTTATGCACTAGATCATCACATTCATCATGCAAGGTAGTGGTCATTAGTCACTTCACTTAGAATATACAACCATTGACAAAACTATGGACTCATCCTTAAGTTAGGAACTAACGAAACGGCCATACTAGGTCACTTGCAAATCAACTTAAAGTCGAGCATAGAGCACCACGGTCGTCTAGTCAAGAACGGCCGTATAAGGGAAAGCCACCACAGCCGTGCTACCTTGCACGGTCGTGCTACAGAAGATAACCACGACCGTTTTACATCACCACGGATTCCATCATCCAATCCCTTTAGCTTAATTAAGAATAGTATTCTCCATATTTATAATTTGAGGATTCACATAGAATATTCCATACATTTGTGGATTTCACCTAATATTATTCTCCAATAGAGTTTTACATAATCATGCTTCTATATCAAGGATTCACCTAGTATTCTGTGAATTTAAAATTTCACAACACATAACCCAGTGGAAGGACTTCACATAGAATTAGTAGCACAACCCTATATTAGGGTTTCATATACCTTTATCCCATTTTAGGGATTAGGGTTTATCATTCACATCCAAGTGGGGTTTCTCTTTCCTCTTACCCAAATTAGGGTTAGGATATACAATTCCCATTAAATTAGGGTTTCCTTCATAGTTACACTAAGTTAGGATTACATCATCACCCTGAATTTATGATAACACTCAGCTTTGCCCTAGATTAGGGTTTCACACATAGCTTTGTTCTAATTAGAGTCTCACACATAGCATTGCTCTAATTAGGGTTTCACACATAGCATTGCTCTAATTAGGCTTTCACACATAGCATTGCTCTAATTAGGGTTAAGGCTCATTGATTAGGGTTTCATGATCTCATTATTATGGATCAACCATTATCACATAGTTTACTCATAATGAGAGAATTAGGGCTAAATTATATAAGAATTCATCTCTCTCATTCTCTCTCATCCTATTTAGGATGTTAAATACTCCAGGATTAATCTAAGTTAACTCTTCACTTGAGTACACATAGTTAGGGTTAACCTTCACAATCATCATGGGTCTACATCTTTATTAATCACATAGCCTATCGACCTTTGATCATATTAGATGTCCAAATGGTCTAATCAATTAAACCATCAATTATATAATGAATTCAAAAGAATTGACCAATTAAACTTTGAATTCCACAAAGTGATCAATTGGGTTAACCATTTAAATCTTTGACCGGCCTAAATCGCGCGTCCTAAAATTGGAGGCGGATTTGAGGTAGTCGAGCTTTTACATTTATAAACCTGAATCCTTCTAGGCCCCCGCAACTTTGTTTACGGGGTCGAAGTAGAAATACGGGGTCGAACACAGGGACAAGGGGTAGTGTTGAGAACACGAAATCGGCACGCTACACTCCGACAGGTATAAAGAGAGATAAATTCCCAAAAAGGGAAGCAGTAAGATGTCACAAATAAAACAAAGAAAACTATCTCCAAGTGGAGTTACAAGAGAGATTTAAGATTTTAGTCTTTTAGCAATTTTAGGGGTTTTCATGCAACGGAAACAGAAAGATACTGCTCGAGCTAAGGCGAGGTACGAAGGATAAAACTACGGTAAAACAAGTGGAGGTAGAACCAGTCCTGTACCCCTCCTCTCGAAGTGGGTACCTCTAATAAGGCATCAGCGCCCCTCTCGAGGTCACTGGACTAAAATTAGAGTGGAAAGGTCACTAAGGCAACTCCATTCCAGGCACTCTCGTACTCCAGAATCAGACCAAACACTAGAGCCACAACACAACTCTCGAAGTTGTTTCGACGGGAAAAACACGATTCGTTAGCTAAGCGAAACGCGATCCAAACATGCAAGCTAGAGTTCGGATATCATACATAGCAATCATCCATCAGATTGTACCAAGCACAGAGCAGCAAGTAAATAAGCATCTTCTATTTTCATAGACAAATAAAGGGTCTTAATTACAATGCATAAGTAAGGAATTAAATGAAAGAAAGTAAAGATAGGTATCTCCTCCTTGATGTAGAAGGACAACAGGATGCAGTAGCTCTCCTGCCCGATATCGATCAGAGGCCTAGCCCGATACAGAGGTGTCGGGCGGCACACCCTCTCGGGCGGCACGCACCGGCTGTCGATCGTATCGTTCAAGGACCCTGCCGATACGCTCATGTCGGGCGGCACACCCTCTCGGGTGGCACGCTCGACAATCTAAGCGTATCGGGTTGATATCGTGTCGGGCTAAAAGCTACACATTGTTGTTGTCGGGCACTTGCGTCGCTCATCTACGTCAGTCGATATCGGCCCGCAGTGTCACCCAGGACGGTCCTAAGTGAACTGTCCTCTCCCTCTCGAGATGAGGAGAAGCTCGCCTAGTGTCACCCGAGACAAGCACTGGGGCACGACATGTATGCTCTCACAGTCTCCTCGGAAGATGGCTCAACTCCCAACTGTCCGAATTCTAGAACTCCGAATTCTGAACTGTGGACTGTCTTTTCGGCTCCCTGTAGTTGCTATTTATAGTCAGCTGGTTGGGGAGAAGACATGGTGCTCGAAGCGCCACATGGCTCCCTTATGTGCCAGTCGTTAGACGCGCCGATACAGAGGTGTCGCTCGACGTAAATGGTGTCAGCTATCGGTCATGACGGGCGGCACGCCTGCCAGTGGGTGGCTGTGTCGCCCGACAAACTGGGTTGTCGGGGCGAGCCGGGCTCCCTGTCGGGTAGAAGGCGTGTCGTCCGTCAGCTTCTTCTCACGCGGCCCCTCTCTTTGTCGAGCGTCTTTGTGTCGCCCAGCCCTGTCGGGCAGGGGTTGTATCGGTCGTCAGGGAGGCCGAGACAGACTTGGACTTATTCATGGGCCGGAGCGGCCTTATTGCCCAAAAATGAGGAAAACTCTGTAAAAGATAGGAAAATTGTATTAAGAGCATTGCTTGGCCAATTATTGCGAAAGTGCATATAAAAGAGAGGAAAATAGCAGAAAAGGGCAGTTTTGATAACAGAAAAATAGTCTAAAATATCACAAAATTTGGTGTTATCAACTCCCCCAAACTTAGTGTTTTGATTGTCCTCAATCAATATTTAAACTATATTTTGTGATGCTTCTTCTTGCTTGGTATAACTTCCTGTTCAAAAAGTGAAACGAAGATTGTAATGCCTTAAGGATAATGATGTCTCAATACGAACAAAAGACTTAGTTTTCCCTACCTTATTGTTAAGTAAGATTTTTCTCTACAGCTTTGGCGAGACTTAGTTGTATGATTCCGAAGTTAGCTTACACACCAAACAGCTTTATTTTTGGGGCAGAAAGTTGTGTATAGGGTAGGCTAAGGCTTTTTGGGTTTTTCATTCTTGTCTCCCATCAGTCCATCCAGGTAAGGGTCCGTTAATGGGCAAGTGGTCCCTGCAGTCCAAGCCAGTTCGTTTAGAGCAGTGATTTCACATCCTACGTACCACTGTCCCGGATCTACCATGCCTAAAGATGGGTACTTTTGGAAAAACAAGTGGTATATATATATATATATATATATATATATATATATATATATATATATATATATATATATATTCTTTTATTGGGCACAACTCTCATGCTTTTATTCACGCTCATAAGGCTTTTCTCTCTTTTTGGGATTTTTGTTGGGTAAGGGGGAACAAAGAGATTCCTGCTATTTGGGCAGCTTTTTCCTTCTCCATACTTGTCTCTTAGTTGTTTGCGAGATTATTATATATATATTTTTTTTTTTTTTTTTTGACATGGCAAAACATATTCTTTTGTTCGTTTGAAGCAGCATTATCAAAAAGATATAACAGGACTTGTGTCACAGTCAGTACAAAGAAAATAAACTTGGCAAGCAGTTGCATCAGGTTTTTACTAATATAGCGACTTTGTACATATGCATGGGAACAAAATAAGCAAAAAAAATTTGGTATAAACATATATATGTACACATGATATAGGAAAGAACAGAAGGATAGAGAACAAAAGAATAAGGATTTTAAGTCAGAGAGGTCAGAAGATTTTTGTACCTCCCTCACTGGTACATGGTACCCCCCCCCAAACTTACTCCACACTCTGTCCCCAGAGTTGTGAAGTAAATAAGGTGAGGTAATGTTTAATCCAGTGAGGTTGTGCCTGCATTAGATAGGAGTTCCCACATGTATTCTCCTCGTTTGTTGTGATATCCTGTGTGGTGGAGCTGGTCAGGCGTCGCTTCGCTTGCCATCCATTCCAGGACGAAGATGCCGCAGTCATTGGATAAAGGAATTTGCTGCGGACTGCGGTGGCAGAACTGGAGGTCGTGCCATTTGCCTCCCTGTATATCCAGGAATGGTTCAATCATCTTTTACACTTCGTCATAATATTTTCGAACTAAGCATTCGACGGGTGTCAAAGGTTCTGATGTACACGGCACGGGATGGTTCTTGTTGCTGTCCGAGTTGTTGTAAAAAAAGCCTGCTCATTGCCGAGCATACATCGCTAGGAGTGTCCAATGATTGTAATGCACAATAGGCAGGAAGATAGTGCTTGTGACGCCATCCTTCAATTCTTGCAGGAACATTTTCTTCGCTCCTGTTTCGTCGGCGAGGCAGATGTCGTTGAAAAGCAAAGGATGGGTTATATATGCATGTTCTAGCTTTGGTTGTATAAATTGGATGTAAGTGGCTGCAACTGTTATAGTCAAGCACCCTCCTTCCTTCACCATGTCCCTTAGTTCATCGGCCAGGACTACGATATCTCCTGTCTGAAAAGCAACATCAGATGGGGTTGAGTCGGCAAGCTTCTTCTGGATGATGTTAACCTGCTCCTGTGTGAGAGTTGAACACGAAAAGTGGTCGAAATTTTTGATCTGCCCTTCAGAAACTTCGGGCAAAGCAGTGTCTTCCTCCCCATGCACTTTCTTCAGAATTGCTAGTTGCTTGCCCACCCCATGAATCTCAGTTTCTACTTCTTCTTCTTCTTCTGCGGGGCTGTTGGATCTAGAAGAATCTTCTTCTACATCACTTTCCAACAGCTGCTCCGGTACTCCTTCGTCCCGGAAATAGCACTTGTCCTTGATCAGCAACATGGCGTAGATGACTCTGCGTTGATAGAAGGACGTGTTTCTGAGGATTCCTAAGTTTCCGATTGAGTTGAGCGCTTCAATGGCACACAAGATGGCGATACTGCTGTTTCCACTCCCCTCTTCTGCTTGTTCGGGGAGGTTTCTGATAGAGAAGTAGTTCCAAGGTCCTTGAAGACGTTGGATCCCTTGCTTCAAAGCTCGTACCAGGCATATTGGTAGGCGTTTCAACAGTCCATCCTTCGGGCGGTAGAAAATACCCCCGGAACGTGGAACTTCATCATTGCTGCAACACAGCAGCCTGACGTCCCGGTTTCTGATGTCCGCCACACATAGAAACAACATGTTGCGATGCTTGTATGGGGCCCACACCAGATTTGGTCTATGCTTTTCAACGTATTGTAGCATGTCGACCACCGCATGGGAGTCTTGATCTCCCTTCATCAGACTTCTTGCCAAGGCCGGGGTGGCTGTGTATATTTGTCTCCGACCTGTCCTGTTGTCGATCTTCTCTATTATTGCGTTCTCCAGGACCCTGAACAATCTCTTGCCGACGAAAGCCGGCGTGCGGAACATCTTCTGAAGATCTCCCCATCGTAGGGAGAGGTAGCAGTCGCTCCAGACGACGTCTTCTTCATTGTCCTGCGATCTCAAGACCTTATTCAGCAGCTTCTGGTCTCTGATCGTCAGGTTCCCGATGGCTCTTCTATCGAAGTCGGCCATGTCGAAGGATGGTATTTCGGACGGCTCGCGGAATTTGTCCGCTAACGAGCGCTTTCCTCGGGGTGGATGTCTATTATTCACAGTGTAGACATCCCCCACCTCTCCTTCGGACTCATCCGACGAGTCTTCCCCGATGTTGATGTCTGCGTCATCTTCTTCCACTTTATCTAGGGGGATGGAGATGTTAGCGTTTCCCAAGCCCAAAGAGCTCTCCTGTCTGCTGGGAGACCCTTCGGCAGATCCTTGTTGTGTCCCGTCCTTGGGCGTTGATGATCGCCCGCTATAGGAGGAGGATGGGGACGCCGTTCCTGAAGGGGAGCCTGAAGAAGAGGGACTAGGGCTCCGACTGGGAGGTGACGGCGACCGTCTCGGCTGCCTTCAGCACGGATGGTCGTCACTTCTATCCATCCTCTCCTCGAGCCTGTCAATCCATTAGAGAACTTGCTGCATTGTTGCATTTAAGGCCTCTAGTCCGCCAGGTATGCTTGCTAGAGCCAGCAGCTTGCTCTCTTGGATGTTCAGCCTGACCTCGTGGTTGTCCTGCTTGCCTTGAAAAGATGCAAGTTTGCGGGTCAGGGAAGTACAAGTAGCAGAGATGATGGTTGTTGCCTCCCGTAGATCGTCGAGTTCGTTTCCGAGCATCTTTCCGAGTGATGGAAGGGGTCTGGTAGATCTCCCTTCCGTCCTCGCGACATCTAGCCCACGTGAAGGTCCACCCGGAGAGGTAGAATCTATGAAAATCGTTCGCGAACCAGATGTCGCCAGGTGGGGAGTCGGCACTTTTTCAAGTGTTGCCGCCTTGCCTTCTCTTCTGATTGGGCATGGCCGCGGTGAGGGCGGAATTTGCCCCACCTCTGCACTATCGGTGATCTCCTCGACTGCTGCAGGCGGGGACTTTGGCGGCAGGGATGGTGTTCTTTCGAGTTCCCTCATGATCTCATCGAACATCACGTTGTCGTTGCCCTGCTGAAGCTCCTCTCCCGCCTCTGCAGTTTTAGAAACACGGATGGGAATTGCGGCCGTCTCTTCCGCGGCAGATCCCGAAGTTTCCATCCCGGTGACCTCAACAATCACCGGCTCTTTCTCAGCCACCACTGTCATTGTTGGTGCGGTGGCTGGTATGGTCGGAGCGACGACAGCGTGATCAGCAGTTGTCGCCGGCAGTTCTGAGGCTGGCCTCTCTGTGGCCCTGATCGTGTTGGCGGTAGTCGTATTATTAGCTATAGCTTCGATCTCGGCGGTGGTGAAGACCAACTTTTCCTTGTCGTAGTTGGCGCAGCGAGGAAGGGGAAGGAGTATGTCCGTCCTTGAAAACTTGTAGAAGAAACTTCCCCTCTCCTTCCTGATGATGTTGGTTCTCATCAGATATTTGGTGTCAAACACCTCATCGCCTTGCGTCCTAGTATGGCTGCGCGGCTCGAATGGGTACCCGAGTCCTTCTGCGATGAGGTTGATAATACCGCCCATGCAGTACTCCTTAGTGGCCTCCTTAATTGGATGCAACCAGTTCAGCAAGAACCGACCGAGGTTGATCACTCGGCCCTCCATAATATGCCACATGACATGGAGCTCCTCCGTGTAGATGTTGCTAAATTCGTTCTTGCTGAACAGAAAGCATGCCACCAGCTTGTGTACGATCCTCCAGAAGCAGGAGTGCACTGCCACGACCTTTGCTCCCGGCTTAAACAAAGATTCGCCGGTAAGCCTGCCCCAAAATTCCACGGGATTGAACCCGTCTTCCTCGGTGATCCTTTCACCGTTGTCCATCTGATTCTTCTCTTCCTCACTGGAGGAGAAGATCTCGTTTAAGAGCTTTTCAGAGATGGCGTGCTCCGAATTGTATAGCCGGACCTATAGTCTGTCTGGCCCGCCGAATTTTTCTTTCTCTGCTGTCGAATTCCTCACACGGCGGAGAGAGGACATGAACTCCATGGTCAGCTTGGTGTACGAAGAAGTCCGGCTGAAGCAGATCTTCTTTAGTCCTGCCGCCGCCAGGACGCTCTTCAGCCTCTTCACAATCCCAAGCTCATCAAACGAGGCTCTATGGCAGAACATGCTTGGCTTGTAATCTTGGGTACCAGCTCAGCATAGCGGCGAGCATGCTCGTCGTCTCTTGGCTCGAAACTCCCCGAAAAGGATTTCGGGAGTTCTGTTGCTGGTGTTGGCACTGCTGCAAGTGGTGTTGGTGTTGTCACTGGAGTCGCAGCTTCTCCAACCCTTGCCTTCTTCCTAGTCCCCGATGTCCCAGCCGGTCCTGGGTTCGGGTGCTTGGGTCTGGCAGCTTGCCCTTCGGCAATAGTCTCAGGGTAGACCCTCCTGCCTTGCTCGTCGACTGGGACAGCGGTCATCTTGACGCAGGTCATCTCTGTAAGTCAACAGATGAAAGATCTTGATTAAATATGTTGGCTTTTGAAAGAAATATAATAAAGAATAGACGTGTGACTCTGTATTATCATGTACAAAAACTACCCGACAATCTTGTATCGGGCGACACACTGGTTTCAGCAGCGAAGCCCTATGCCCGATACGAGAGATTGGTACCGCCCGATACATCAAAAGATTCAATCGCGCGATAAAGATAGGTCAGAAAGGTGGTGGACGTGCGTCAGGTCTGTCGCCCAAAAAGAAAGGTGTGTCGGGCGATACGAGGGCGATAAGAAAAGATGTCTGATACGGTTCTTATTAGAGAAAAGCAGCGTGTCGCCCGATAACAAAAATAGGAGATGAGATGCAACATCAGGTGACACGGCTATCGCCCGACATTGGGTATCAGGCAACGCAAATCAAAGATACACTACTCGACACGCATATCGGGCGATACAGCAGCTCAGCGAAGGAGACTCGAGACCGATAAACTGCATGCAACAAAAAGAGGCGTGTCGGTCGATACGATATGTCGGGCGATAAGGTTCTGTCTGGCTGTACCTCGCTGTGGTCTGAACTATTGGGCGACACAAGAGAATCGTAGTCTCACGCGACACGGAAGCAGAAGCACAAGCTCTCTCGCTCGACACGAGAGGAAAAAACAGCAAGGTAAGGAACCCGACATGGTAAAACTCGCTTTCCTTTTATAGCTACTAAATAGTAACACCCGGGCGCGCGTCGACCGTTAGTCCAACGCGTAAGCCAGCAAGCCCAACCATTGATATGACTATTGCGCTCCACGGAGCCCCACCGCCTGATAAGGGTGCACTCAAAGCGCCAGTTGGGTTGCCTCTCCTGAATCGTGAAAACAAAACTGGTTAAGCTGCGACTGATGAGTAAAACATCATTGACCTAGGCGGTATTACCCATCCCGGTTAATAAAACTAAGGCGGTGGCCCACAAAACATAAGATTCAATGCATGTGCCGCATGCACTGCCTCGGGCCTTATTACATACCAAATGTTCGTAATGTTTGTTCTGCAGGAAAGTAAATTGCAATCCTATTCTAAGAAATAAAATAAAGCTCGGGTTGCCTCCCGAGAAGCACTGCAGTTATCATCTCCAGCTTTACGGCTCTAGCTATTTATCTGCCAGCTTCGTCCTTTCTTGGCAACTCGATCTCAGCCATGTATCTGTCACAGTCTCGGTCTCTTCGCAGGTTCGGTGTTTGACGGTATCTTTCCTGAGGGGTTCTTCATCAGTTCGGCCATTTGAGCTAATTGTTGGTCAATCTGGCGTTGATGCGTCTGCATATCCGCCAGCTGGACCTGCAATGAGTTCAACACCCCCAAATTTGATAGCGCACTCTGCGCCAATTGGTTGTTGATAGTGTCCTGCTTTTTCGCAAAATCAAACAACTGTCCCACCACATCTGCTTGGTTCGAAGCCTGGTTTTGTCCTTGTTCTTTAGCTGATCCCTGGTACTTGCCTTGACTTTGGAAATTACCCTTGTTCTGCTGGAAGGGGGCATTTCTAGCATACTGACTGGTTCCTCCCCTCTTTTCGAAAGCTTGGGGTGGCTTAGTGGAGTTGTGCAGCTGATGAGAATTTTCAGCTGCATCCTTGTTCCCATAGTTGAAGCCAGGATGGTCCGGTCTTCTAAAGTTTACAAAAGAGACATTTTCAGTCTCTTGTGCCTCAGACTCGGTATCGCTTGATGCTTCTGGCCCGATGTAGATGCAGTTATCTACCCCATGGCCGCCTTCTCTGCATGTTACACATTTCATTATTTTTTCTACCTGCTTCTTCCCCTTACCACCTACTTCCCGCAACTGTTTTACATCTATAGCGATCCTCTGGATCTGCGAGGTGATTGCCTCCAGTGCCTTAGATTCAAGGGTGGACCCTTCTCCTACCTTCTTTATCTGTCATCTATCGGACCGGTCGAACTCAGCACCTGCCATCAACTCGGCCATATTCTTGATAATCTTTTTGGACTTCTTCGCCTTTTTCCCCAAGAAGTCAGTGCCCGCGGCCGCATTCAGCGACACCCTGTCTTCGGGAGTCAAGCCATTATAGAAGGTGGTGATGAGGAAGCCCTTCTTGTAATTGTGATGGGGGCAATCCCTCAGATACTCCTGGAACCGCTCCCAGGCGTCATGGAGGCTTTCATTCGGCTTTTGCATGAAGGATGTTATCTTCTGTCGATTCCTGATTGTTCATTCGATGGGGTAGAACTTGTTTACGAACGCATCGGCCAAAGCTCCCCATCCGTTCAAAGACTGGTGGGGTAACCCAAGATACCAGGACAGGGCCTTGTCTTCTAGGGAGAAGATGAAGCCCTTACAGTATATCACTTCCTGGGGAACACCTCTCATCTTAATCGTGTCACAGATATTCTTAAAAGCATCCAGGTGATGATAGGGATTGTCATTCTTGGAGCTCCCTCTAAAACTCTTATTTTGGATCATAGAAATGACAGAAGGCTTAAGCTCAAAGTTGGCCGCATTGAACCGCGGAGTGACGACAGGACACCTGGAGTTATTGGCTTTTGAGGATGCCAACTCCCTAAGCATCTTTTCCTCCTCTTCCGAGTCGTCGTTGTCGCTCTCTCCTCGGCATTGTTCCTTATCGTTCTAATTTCTTCTTTGCCTCTGACGGTGACGGCGTTTGTGTCGGTGATGGCCCTCTTCATACTCCCCTAAGTCTGGATCTTCTTGTTGATGGTCACCGTTATACCTGTCATTTTCTTCAGGTGGGGGCGAATCAGGCCTCCTCCCTTGGCGTTCGCCTTCAGAATGGGGTGGCTCAATGCAAGGTGGCATGACGGTTGGAGTTGGTGCTCAATGGAACATATCATCGTTCTTACGAGTACCTATTAGTGGCACGAGGAATCAAGTTTAGAAGAAAGATCTATTAATTTCAAATAGAGAATAATAGTAAAGAAAAAAGAAAAAGAAAAAGAGTGTTGTCAAACTCATTGCTAAGCTTGAGGCACAAGAGTGTAGTTAGTGGATTCGGGTTCGTCTACAGTACCGCTTTTGCCTTGTCCCCAGCAACGGCGCCAAAAAGTTGACCAGCCTAAATCGTGCGTCCTAAAATTGGAGGCGGATTTGAGGTAGTCGAGCTTTTACATTTATAAACCCAAATCCTTCTAGACCCCCACAACTTTGTTTACGGGGTCGAAGTAGAAATACGAGGTCGAACACAGGGACAAGGGGGTAGTGTTGAGAACACGGAATCGGCACACTACACTCTGACAGGTATAAAGAGAGATAAATTCCCAAAAAGGGAAGCAGTAAGATGTCACAAATAAAACAAAGCAAACTATCTCCAAGTGGAGTTACAAGAGAGATTTAAGATTTTAGTCTTTTAGCAGTTTTTAGGGGTTTTCATGCAACAGAAATAGAAAGATACTGCTCGAGCTAAGGCGAGGTACGAAGGATAAAACTGCGGTAAAACAAGCAGCGGTAGAACCAGTCTTGTACCCCTCCTCTCGAAGCGGGTACCTCTAACAAGGCATCAGCGCCCCTCTCGAGGTCACTGGACTAAAATTAGAGTGGAAAGGTCACTAAGGCAACTTCGTTCCAGGCACTCTCATACTCCATAATCGGACCAAACACTAGAGCCACAACACAACTCTCGAAGTTGTTGTGACGGGAAAAACATGATTCGTTAGCTAAGCGAAACGCGATCCAAACATGCAAGCTAGAGTTCAGATATCATACATAGCAATCATCCAACAGATTGTACCAAGCACAGAGCAGCAAGTAAATAAGCATCTTCTATTTCCATAGACAAATAAAGGGTCTTAATTATAATGCGTAAGTAAGGAATTAAATGACAGAAAGTAAAGATAGGTATCGCCTCCTTGATGTAGAAGGACGACAGGATGCAGTAGCTCTCCTGCCCGATATCGGTCATAGGCCTAGCCCGATACAGAGGTGTCGGGCGGCACACCCTCTCGGGCGGCACGCACCGGCTGTCGACCGTATCGTTCAAGGACCCTGCCGATACACTCATGTCGGGCAGCACACCCTCTCGGGCGGCACGCTCGACAAGCTAAGTGTATCGGGTTGATATCGTGTCGGGCTAAGAGCTACGCATTGTTGTTGTCAGGCACTTGCGTCGCTCATCTACGTCGGTCGATATCGGCCCGCAGTGTCGCCCGGGACGGTCCTAAGTGAACTATCCTCTCCCTCTCGGGATGAGGAGAAGCTCACCTAGTGTCGCCAGAGACAAGCACTGAGGCACGACACGTATGCTCTCGCAGTCTCCTCAGAAGATGGCTCAACTCCCAACAGTCTGAATTCTAGAACTCCGAATTCCAAACTGTGGACTATCTTTTCAGCTCCTTGTAGCTGCTGTTTATAGTCAGTTGGTTGGGGAGTAGACATGGTGCTCGAAGAGCCACATGGCTCCCTTATGCACCAGTCGTTGGATGGGCCGATACAGAGGTGTCGCTCGACGTAAATGGTGTCGGCTATCGGTCGTGATGGGCGACACGCCTGTCGGTGGGTGGTTGTGTCGCTCGACAAGCTGGGTTGTCGGGGTGAGCCGGGCTCCCTGTCGGGTAGAAGGCGTGTCGTCCGTCAGCTTCTTCTCGCGCGGCCCCTCTCTTTGTCGAGCGTCTTTGTGTCGCCCAGCCCTGTCGGGTAGGGGTTGTATCGGTCGTCAGAGAGGCCGAGATAGACTTGGACTTATTCATGGGCCGGAGCGGCCTTATTGCCCAAAAACGAGGAAAACTCTGTAAAAGATAAGAAAATTGTATTAAGAGCATTGCTTGGTCAATTATTGCGAAAGTGCATATAAAAGAGAGGAAAATAGCAGAAAAGGGCAGTTTTGATAACAGAAAAACAGTCTAAAATATCACAAAATTTGGTGTTATCAATCTTCAAATGCATTAAGTATCTAAATAGGTTCACCATATTGGACCTTCAATTATATGAGGTATTCAAATGGATTAACAATGTTGATCTTCACAAAGTTAATTACTTAGACCCTCAATGATCTTGGTTCTCATACATCAATTGGTTGAAAACCATTTGAACAAGTTGTACTTGAATCCAATTGGACAAAGTAGGTATTGAAATCGTTTGCACTTTGGGCCTCCAAACGGTTTGAGATCATTTGGTCCCAAACGGTCTTGAGACTATTTTGTACCAAATGGTCTTGAGACCGTTGGGACTCAAAAGGTCTTGTCTCAAAAGGTCTTGAGACCGTTTGGACCATCCAAACCTTCTCAAAACCGCATGGACCAAAAAGGTACTTCAACACTCAATCGACTCAATGTTTCAATCCATGAACCAAATATAAATTGAACCACTAAAGCATTCATCAATTGGATCACTGAATCACCATTCAATTAGACCTTTAATTTATGGTTTTGAACCTAATTTAAATAGGTTTGATAATCAAGAAACCATCACTTAGGGTTTGAAATTGAGGATCCATCAATGGTTGACATTGTGGAATAAAATCAGTTGAAATCAATGAACTATCATCATCACATGATGTGACCTGACCTCAAACGGTCTTGGATGACCACCAAACGGTCTTGAGACCATTTGGTTGATCTACAAAAGGTCTTGAGACCGTTTTCCCATTTCATCATCAAAATCCATGACATCCAATTAGGGTTTTAGACCATTGGATTGATTATCAAATCAGCACTTAGTTGCAATTCAATTTGGTACCTTTGGACCTTCAAACACATATCCATACTTAACCCTAGACCTCCAAACGGTCTTGGGTGACTCCTAAATGGTCTTGAGACCGTTTGGGTGATCCCCAAATGGTTTTGAAACCGTTTGGGTCAATCAACCCAAATCATCATCTCAATTAATTTCAAAATCAGCACTTAGCCGATTAGGGTTTGCAATTAAGGAATCATTCACAATTGAAATATTAAAGATCAACCAATTGAAACCATTGGATCAATATCCAAGTACCACAGCATATATCTTCAAACAGTCAACCATTTCAAACGGTCAACCTCCCAAACGGTTTGGAACCCAAACCACCAAACGGTTTGGTGAAACCGTTTGGTCCCAACATTGAAACTGTTTGCCCTAGATATTTGGGGAGGTGTGTGCTTATGATGATGTCATCATAATAAAGCTTCAAACTCATGAAATCTACTGTGATTTCCATGGAGATTGCATCAATCAACCAAACTTAATTTCAGAAATGTAGAAATGATCACCAATTGATAAGGAATTGATTGCAATAATAAAATTAAGGGTTCAAGTTATAAAACCCGCCTCCAATTGAGATCCAAAGCTCCAAGCTCACGGCAATAATGGTGGATGCAACTCTTTTCACTATTACAAGGGTCGTCCTCAAGCTTTGAGTGAAAAGAATTGGTTAGAATTGAAGAGGGGATCGAGATATGAAGAATTCATGAATTGATTTTCGATTTTCACCATGGATTCAAGGTGAAAGGAGGTCAAGAACCTTACCAACAGGTTGGGGGTCGTCCTCCTGATCCTCCATAGATCCTTAGTCGTTTTCCAAGCAAGGGGAAAGAAAGCAATCCGAAAAATCCTTTGTTTTAGCTTGGAAAAGGTACTTTTATAAGAAAATTGATGAGAGAGAAAATACTTTATAAAAGTCTTTTAATTCCAAAATTGTTGCCACCACTTCCCCCTTGGTTTCTTGCATGCAAGGGTATCTCTATCCCCACCGAGATCCCTTCCATTATCCATGAATTAAGGGAAAAGAAATTAAGCAACTTAACCCTTATAATAAGAATATCCATATGTGAGTGGAAATTCTTTTCCTTATAATAATAGTGAGTTGAATTTCACCTCCTTAGGATATGCTCATCCTTTGCAAGGCTTTAAACTCATCCACACACATCTGAATCCAACCATTTTACTTTTTTTTGAAGGCCCTTTAATTAATACATTCATTTTTGCCCTAAATTAAATTAGGGTTTCACTTAGGATTAAATCTTGATTATTTTAATATCAAGATTCTCTCTCCTCCAACTTAATCCAAATGAGGTGCCCCTATCATTTTATTTGCTCTACAATATTCCAAGAAACATTAGGGACCTTGGTGAAGTGGTAATTTGCATATTGAACCCTAGGTTTTGGGTAAATTGCACATTACACCAAAACTAGGTTTTAATGTACAAGGATTGCTTTACAAGCTTAATTTTGGTGCCCAAGCTTGTGAAAATCATACCACTACATCATATTCATTCTTATGATGTCTCAACATCATAGGAACATCTTATCATGCAACATTTGCAATTTAACCCCTCAACTTGGGTGATTTGCACTTTAGTCCAAAATAAGCAAATATTGCTTCAACATTGTTCAAACATGACCAAACTTGAAACATAAGTTTCTCATGAGCCCTAATTACTTTTCCCAAGATTAGATTAAGTATCTACTCAACCTTATTAGGAAAAACATCTAGGGTTAACACATAACCTAGGTCGGGGATGTTATAAATTATAAACCCCTAACAAGGATTTCGTCCCCGAAATCCCAGAAAAAGGAGGGACAGATGTGACGTCCCCGGATTTTCACCTTCTCAAAACCCCATGGAGATGAGAAGATAAAATCCAAAAACGTTAGCAATTGTATCAGATAGCGATGCGGAAGCATAATACGCATACATGAACATACAACCATAACATTTCTCAACAATAACATGTATATTAATTATAACATGGACTATTACAGATTACATTTACACATTGAATAGAAAAGTTTACATAAGTCCATGAACATGTATGCTAACCAGGATCCTAGACAATAGGTAAACTTGTACAACTGCTCACATCCCATCCTTTTATCCCACGCTATCTTTGAACCTAAAACATACGTGAAACAGCGAATCAACATAAAGTTGGTACGTAGTTGAAAGATACTATACTATGCTGGCATATTTAAAATAGTTGAAAAAGAAGAAAGAAAAATGAAAGCATTATTTAATGCAGAAAAATCAGGTAAACCCAAGTTATTAACCATATTTCAATGGACATGTATTACTATGGTGGACTTAGCACAAACATATATTATTGGGCCCTATCCCCGCGTACCTTGTACCATTAGGGATCTCCCTGCATACCTTGTACCATTAGGGAGGTGCTAGTCAACATTAATACTTTCCCTCTCTAATAGGGAGATTAATGAACCATCAGTAACTACATTCCATTTTCTTTTCTTAGTGATCTTAGTGTTCAAGGTGGAAACAACAATACATATAGATGTACATCCAATAAGATATTCAAATACATGCAAGCAATTACTCATAATTATCATCCAACAAAAACTAGTCATATACTTATATCCACATACCTGAGTTCAGAGAATTCCTAACAGATCTATGATCATCTAGAACTTATCCATGACCTGATTAAATATAATTCAGCATCATTAATATATGATCATCATTATACTTAACATTTTTAGGTCCAACATAGGGTTTAGGCCAAGGCTAGGTTTTACTGACCTAAAGTGTATCTCTGGTATTTTTCTACTAATCAGAAGGTCATTATAAGGGTTCGTTCCAAATTTCATATTTTTCTGATGATTGCGTTATTTTCTATAATTAAAAGGAGGGTAAAAGTATCTAATTAGTCTTTAATAGAAAAGGACCTATTATTTAGATACATTAATCATATCATAGTCTAAATATGGATGTATATCATCATAAGGGTCCTAGGACAATTTTATGAGAAGTAATCTCAACTGGATATTATATATTCCATTCAATAAACTGTTAAAAGGAGCATTATAAACTAATTTAAATAGCACCAACCAATATGTCATAAAAGTATGTTCTAGAGGTTTCATAAGAAAGAGCACATTTTTCTGAGTCTGGGGATATTTTTGGGGAATTTATTGGCTAAGAGAGCAATTTATTATGCATTTTCTAAGGTAGTGCTATCTTCTGAAATTTTAAGATAATTTACCTGATTGGGAATTTCCAGGGTTGTTCGATCTTGATCCCAAGGCTAGGATGCGTCCAGGGTGAGCCTAGCTGGTTAGGCTATCAAAGTGAGTGGCCCTCCCAAAAACTTGATTGAACCGGTCTGGTTCAGGGAGTAAACGGACTGGATCTACATATTCACTGGGTTTCTTCTCGCAGAATCGACCCTTCTCCTTCAGTTCTTGCGTTCTCCATCTCTTGAGTGTGCGAGCGTCATCACACTAGAAGAACTCCAATCGGAAAGCATCCTCTGCCTCTGCCCGAAGGTGGTGCCACAAGGACGGACTCCTGAATTCTCCTCAAAATCTCAAATAGGGCTTCTAGACAGGAACGTGGTATCTGCCCCTAGTGCCTTGCGAAAGAATCCAAGAACCTTGGCAGTAGCAGGTGTCCTCTTCTTGTGCCTGTCATCCCTCCTGCAGTTCAACGGGAAACGGAAGGCAGCTGTGGTTGTTGGCACGACAGTGGAGCTCTGCTTGGAGCATAGGAAGAAGTTGCGGGAGCCGAGCTTGATGAGCTTATCGTCGGAGTCCAGACTTTTGAGGTTGAACTGCGAGTAGTGCAACTCGTACCACACTGGATCCACCGCGGGGAGCAGCGGCCTCCTCCCTTCCTTAGCATAAGCCGCGACGGTGGCCTTGATTAAGTCGGTGATGGTGGAATCTGGGGAGATGATGACGTGCACGGGGCCGAGACTACGCTGGACTGTGACGTTGAGGAGGAGCTTGGCTGGGACCCTACTTGCTGGTTGAGCCTGCTTAGTGGCGGCAGCAACCATCCATTCCCTCTCGCCTCCGCGGTACAGCGGGAGGTGCGGGGCACTTTCTGAGCAGCGGGACAGAGGCAGCATAGTATTGCGGAAAGACGATGAGGGATTGTAGAGACTGAGGCCTCTGGAAGGAGGAGGAAAGTCGAACTGGGGTTGCGGTCGTGGATCATGGGATAAAAAAATAAATGGCGATGTGAGGTATGACGTGCCTCAGTTGTGTCCTCTCACAGGTCATCGACGTTGTAGCAGAGGCTGAGAGCGGCAAGGCAGAGCCTGAGGCTGAGCGTCGGGTCGGGGACTAGCATATAGTCGAGAGAAGGGGGGAGAGAGGGTGAGTCAGCTTATGAGAAGAGAAGAGAAGATTACCAGCGGAGTATCCTTTCTCTTTCCTGGCGGTGCTTAGTGAGAATCCTCCTCGTCAAGTGAGAGTCTATTAAACGACCTATTTTGACGCATCTAGCCTCCCTCTTAGAGTCATAGGTTGAGGTAGTCAAAGTCCAACGCCACATATGGCCAACAACTCTGAAAGATGTGGGGTTGAAGACGGAGCCTAATACACTAGATCATTCTCGAGTGAATCTACAGCATACTTGAGCAGGCTACGACTACATGATGGGACATTTATTGAGACCTCCATCCTAAGTTCAACCATATTCCAAAAATCCACATTGTTAACTAAAATCTAAATCATCTTTTTGACTTATAACTTCCATATCTCATAGTAGGAAACTTTAAATAATATAGAATTCTAAACCTAGGTCCAATACCATTAAATGGAGTTTCTTACCATTTTTTGAGATCAAACAAACATTAGTAACATATCAATTTAATTCCTCAAATAGTCTCATATAACTCTATAAACCTCATTAATCATCAAACATTGTTGTAACATCTTCACTCTCATTATCCCGATCATTATACATCCCAATATTCATAAGTCAACCATCTAAATTCATGTATTCTCTAATTCATAGAAGAAGTAATGAGTACTCTAAAGTGGTACATATATAAAGATGTTTAACTTATGCTACACATCAATTATCATCTAAAATCAAACTCACATCCCGGCATATTTAATTTGATTCTATAATACTTCATAATCCATTAATATCTATTTTATTTTTTGGTTTGTCTTCAAGAACTATATTGGGTATGAAAACCCTAAAATCCAGGGTCATCACATTCACCCAACCTTAATTAGAATTTCGTCCTCAAAATTCAATGAATATCATACTTGAGTTGATATCAAAGAGTCCAACTTCATATATGTCACCAGTTCTAGGTGCCAGGGATATCAATATGAACCCTAAGTTATTATGTTAGATTTCAAAGTATCTAGGGTGTACTCACCTTACCTTAAATAAGTCGAAACACCATATCATGTCTTAGTCATAATAGGGCATTCTTTTGAGTTAAGAAGTACATAGCCTATCTCCTTAAGAAATAGATTTTTATCCATATATTAGAAGTTGAGAAGGTATTATTTAAGGTTTCATCATTCACCCTACTCACCTATGTAAGGTGCTACAAGTCTCCACATCATTTACTAGTGAAATTTTCACACTTAAAATCCTTCTTTTGGTTTGATATCAACATTGTATTAGGATTTCATCATTAGAGGGGATTTATCTTCATCTTTGATTTCATTACTTGAGAATGGCTTACTTAACATGCTTAAATATTAGGGTTTCACCCTATTGTGTGAGAGTGATCATTAACTAGAAGCATAGATCCAGAATATTTGGGGTTAGGATCTTTATTTTATGGTCATCTCATATATGATGCAAACATATCTTTACTTCAAGCTCGAGTCTCAAATTGATATATTTCATGCATAATATGAAGGGTGAGAGAACATACCAAATTAAATTTATAACGATTTCAAACTTATATCTTTCATGTATGGTAGGGGGATATAGAATAGGTCAAGCTTATCTAAGTGACTTTTCATGCTTAATCATCGCTATAGCTCAAGTGAGGTTTCTATCATCATATTTTAAGAAAAAGAAGAGGTGGGATCAACATATGTAAGTATCTTATGCACAAGGCATTTTACTCCAAGAACTAGCATTTCATATGTCACCTCACTTGCAGCTAATGATGAGATTCACAAACATATGTAACTCAAGCTAAGACCTAACTCAATCAAAAGGATTGTTTTCTCATTATGAGTTACCTAGCCATCATTTTTATCTAACTCTCACATATAGGGTTGAATCATGCAAAAGACTCAACTCAACACTCAAGAGTAATCTAGTGTAGGACATTTTTTAATACATATCTCATATATTGGAGGCTAGGTCCTATGACCTTCTCCATGTGGGTCTTACTCTCTCTAGAGTTCACCACATATCTCATCCTACCACTAGACATCCTCCTTATATAAGATCTTGAGGCTCATGCAAACTCATCTCTATCTTAACTTAGCTTATCTTAAGTAGGAAAAGGGAATGTACTTTCATCATCACCACTTAGCATAGATCCCCAAGAGTGGATTCAACTCATATACAAATCAAATCTCAATAAGGAACTTATACCATCATAGATCAACTTAGAAAAGATTCTATATACTTATTTCCTTCATCTTTCTTTTGTCTATCTATCTATCACATAACCTTATGAGGCTCTAAACATCTAATCTAGATCTACTCTCTCTTCTAGACTGATGTCACTCCCTTTCACTTAGGTTACATGAACACTAACTACTCTCTAGTGTGAGGGACACATTTTCATATTTACATATATATAATAAAATATTATATAGTTTTTCTCCGAGAAAGAAGGCGTTAGAGAAAGTTGTCGAGGTGCGAGCCGATTGGGAAACAAAACCAAACTAGCAAACTCGAGTGTCCAACACACAGAAGATAGTCTGGTGCCATGTAACCTAGTGAAATGGTGAGAACATGGTGTAGACTAGTGTAGCTACCAAATACATATGAGCTCTATATGGAAAGGGTTTCTCAAACTTGTCTAAACATAGTTCTCGAACATCTATGTTCTAACTTAGAGGATAAGTCAAACCTTATTCCTATAGAACAACTTACTAAGTTTCTAGAATTTAATATGAAAGGTGAAATTTAGTTTTTTTTTATTTTTAATGGTGAGCAATTGTCAGGTGTAGCTATTGTTCATGCTCTGATACCAACTGTGACGTCCCCGGACTTTCACCTTCTCAAAACCTCATGGAGATGAGAAGATAAAATCTGAAAACGTTAGCAATTAAATCAGATAGCGATGTGGAAGCATAATACGTATACATTAACATAAAACCATAACATTTCTCAACAATAACATGTATATTAATTATAACATGGACTATTACAGATTACATTTACACATTGAATAGAAAAGTTTACATAAGTCCATGAACATGTATGCTAACCAGGATCCTAGACAATAGGTAAACCTATACAACTGCTCACATCCCATCCTTTTATCCCACGCTATCTTTGAACCTAAAACATACGTGAAACAGCGAATCGACATAAAGTTGGTACGTGGTTGAAAGATACTATACTATGGTAGCATATTTAAAATACTTGAAAAAGAAGAAAGAAAAATGAAAGCATTATTTAAGGCAGAAAAATTAGGTAAACCCAAGTTATTAACCATATTTCAATGGACATGTATTACTATGGTGGACTTAGCACAAACATATATTATTGGGCCCTATCCCTACGTACCTTGTACCATTAGGGATCTCCCTACGTACCTTGTACCATTAGGGAGGTGCTAGTCAACATTAATACTTCCCTCTCTAATAGGGAGATTAATGAACCATCAGTAAGTACATTCCATTTTCTTTTCTTAGTGATCTTAGTGTTCAAGGCGGAAACAACAATACATATAGATGTACATCAAACAAGATATTCAAATACATGCAAGAAATTACTCATAATTATCATCCAGCAAAAACCAGTCATATACTTATATCTACGTACCTGAGTTCAGAGAATTCCTAACATATCCGTGATCATCTAGAACTTGTCCATGACCTGATTAAATATAATTGAGCATCATTAATATAAGATCATCAGTATACTTAACATTTTTAGGTCCAACATAGGGTTTAGGCCAAGGCTAGGTTTTACTGACCTAAAGTGTATCTCTAGTATTTTTCTACTAATCAAAAGGTCATTATAAGGGTTTGTTCCAAATTTCATATTTTTCTGATGATTGCGCTATTTTCTAGAATTAAAAGGAGAGTAAAGTATCTAATTAGTCTTTAATAGAAAAGGACCTATTATTTAGATACATTACTCAGATCATAGTATAAATATGGATGTATATCATCATAAGGGTTCTAGGACAATTTTATGAGAATTAATCTCAACTGGATATTATTTATTTCATTCAATAAACTATTAAAAGGAGCATTATAAACTAATTTAAATAGCACCAACCAATATGTCATAAAAGTATGTTCTATAGGTTTCATAAGAAAGAGCACATTTTTCTGAGTCTGGGGATATTTTTGGGGAATTTATTGGCTAAGAGAGAAATTTATTATGCATTTTCTAAGGTAGTGCTATCTTCTGAAATTTGAAGATAATTTACCTGATTGGGAATTTCCAGGGTTGTTCGATCTTGATCCCAATGCTAGGATGCATCCAGGGTGAGCCCAGATGGTTAGGCTATCAAAGTGAGCGGCCCTCCCAAAAACTTGATTGAACCGGTCTGGTTCAGGGAGTAAACGGACTGGATCTACTTATTCACTGGGTTTCTTCTCACAGAATCGACCCTTCTCCTTCAGTTCTCGCGTTCTCCATCTCTTGAGTGTGTGAGCGTCATCACACTGGAAGAACACCGATCGGTGAGCATCCTCTGCCTCCGCCTGAAGGTGGTTCCACAAGGACGGACTCCTGACTTCTCCTCAAAATCTCAAATAGGGCTTCTAGACAGGAACGTGGTATCTGCCCCTAGTGCCTTGCAAAAGAATCCAAGAACCTTGGCAGTAGCAGGTGTCCTCTTCTTGTGCTTGTCATCCATCCTGCAGTCCGACGGGAAACGGAAGGCAATTGCGTCTGTTGGCACGACAGTGGAGCTCTTCTTGGAGCATAGGAAGAAGTTACGGGAGCCGAGCTTGATGATCTTTTCGTCGGAGTCCAAACTTTCGAGGCTGAACTGTGAGTAGTGCAACTCGTACCACACTGGATCCACCGTGGGGAGCAGCGGCCTCCTCCCTTCCTTGGCATAAGTCGTGACGGCGGCCTTGATTAGGTCGGTGATGGTGGAATCTGGGGAGATGATGACGTGCACAGGGTCGATACTACGTTGGACTATGATGTTGAGGAGGAGCTTGGTTGGGACCCTGCTTGCTGGTTGAGCCTGCTTAGCGGCGGCAGCAACCATCCATTCCCTCTCGCCTCCGCGGTACAGCGGCAGGTGCGGGGCACTTTCCGAGCAGCAGGACAGAGGTGGCATAGTATTACGGAAAGATGATGAGGGATTGCAGAGACTGAGGCCTCTAGAGGAGGAGGGAAGCCGAACTGGGGTTGCGGTCATGGATCATGGGATAAAAAAATGAATGGTGATGCGAGGTCTTACGTGCCTCAGTTGTGTCCTCTCACGGGTCACCGGCATTGTAGCGGAGGCCGAGAGCGACAAGGCATAGCCTGAGGCTGAGCGTCGGGTCGGGGACTAGCATATAGTCGAGAGAAGGGGGAAGAGAGGGTGAGTTAGCTGATGAGAAGAGAAGAGAAGATCACCATCGGAGTATTCTTTTGCTTTCCTGGCGGCGCTTAGTGAGAATCCTCCTTGTCAAGTGAGAGTCTGTTAAATGACCTATTTTGGCAGATCTAGCCTCCCTCTTAGAGTCACAGGTTGAGGTAGTCAAAGCCCAATGCCACATATGGCCAACAACTCCAAAAGATGTGGGGTTGAAGACGGAGCCTAATACATTAGATCATTCTCGAGTGAATCTATAGCATACTTGAGCAGGCTGCGACTACATGATGGGACATTTATTGAGACCTCCATCCTAAGTTCAACCATATTCCAAAAATCCACATTGTTAACTAAAATCGAAATCATCTTTTTGACTTATAACTTCCATATCTCATAGTAGGGAACTTTAAATAATATGGAATTCTAAACCTAGGTCCAATACCATTAAATGGAGTTTCTGACCATTTTTTGAGATCAAACAAACATTAGTAACATCTCAATTTAATTCCTCAAATAGTCTCATATAACTCTATAAACCTCATTAATCATCAAACATTGTTGTAACATCTTCACTCTCATTATCCCGATCATTATACATCCCAATATTCATAAGTCAACCATCTAAATTCATGTATTCTCTAATTCATAGAAGAAGTCATGAGTACTCTAAAGTGGTACATATATAAAGATGTTGAACTTATGCTACACATCAATTATCATCTAAAATCAACATCACAAGCCCGACTTATTTAATTTGATTCTATAATACTTCATAATCCATCAATATCTATTTTATTTTTAGGTTTGTCTTCAAGAACTATAATGGGTATGAAAATCCTAAAATCCAGGGTCATCACAACAGATTTATTCAGTTATCATACCGTCAAGTCTCCACAGAATATATTAATATTATGGAGATGTCATGGATCCTGTAATCCACACAAAGTTCCTTTCATTAATTCAACCTTATCAATGTTTATATTTATGCAAAGCATAAACCCCTAACATATGATGTCCATTTTGTTGAAAGAAAGAAGCATAAAAGAACATATTTCAGTCATTACTCAAGAATATTTACCAAAAGAAAAACATATATATCTAACAGAGATAATTCACTCAGAAATCCTTTATTCATGAGGTTCACTTAGCAAACTCTATGTAATTGGGAATGTTCACTTAGCTTTTCCTTTTTGTCAGGAATGTTCACATAGCTTTTCCTTTTAGTTGGGAATGTTCACATAGCTTTTCCTTTTAGTTGGGAATGTTCACATAGCTTTTCCTTTTAGTTGGGAATGTTCACATAGCTCTTCTTTTTTAGTTGGGAATGTTCACATAGCTTTTCCTTTTATTTGGGAATGTTCACATAGCTCTTCCTTTTTGTTGGGAATGTTCACATAGCTTTTCCTTTTAGTTGGGAATGATCACATAGCTCTTCCTTTTTAGTTGGGAATGTTCACATAGCTTTTCCTTTTAGTTGGGAATGTTCACATAGCTCTTCCTTTTTAGTTGGGAATGTTCACATAGCTCTTCCTTTTAGTTGGGAATGTTCACATAGCTCTTCCTTTTAGTTGGGAATGTTCACATAGCTCTTCCTTTTAGTTGGGAATGTTCACATAGCTATTCCTTTTAGTTGGGAATGTTCACATAGCTCTTCCTTTTAGTTGGGAATGTTCACATAGATCTTCCTTTTAGTTGGGAATGTTCACATAGCTTTTCCTTTTTAGTTGGGAATGTCCACATAGCTTTTCCTTTTACTTTCATTATACTCACTAGATTGTTTCAGAATGACTACTTGATCAGAGTAATCAAAAAGATAACAATCTAAGAGTCTCATACTTGCCTTATCTTCAATAATCATATACCTGGCTAGGGTATATAAGTATTGATATTAGGTAGTATGCACTTTATTTACTATCATAGTCCTCACTTTTCATATCATTATACACACAGGATTTTCCATTCTTAAATTTTCTTCAGGCATCACTTCTATATCTCATCTTTCAACACATAGGTAAGGGAGATTATTAAAACATTTTAAGGAACACTGAGTAAGATATAAATTCTCATCTCCCATGTGTCTTTATGGGACTAGTAAAAGGAAGTTCAAAAACAACTACTTTTATATCTTTGACACATAGAATTAGAAAATGAAATATCAGAATGACTTTATTTCATCTGACCTGTCTGGGACGTTTGTCCACGTCCTCTATTGTTACTAGGAAATTGCCTTCTTTCTGATCCTTTCTGACTCTGCCCCTGAGGTTGAGTCATCATTGGATTCCCGCCTGGACAATCATTTACTAGATGTCCCGATTGTCTACATTGATTACAGATCCTAGGTGCAAAATAGGGTCTGTGAGGTCCAGATACCGATGTTGATGCTATGTTAGAGGCTCTATTTGGAACATTACTACGATCCCTATCCCTACTTGATATCCATTGTGTATGGGTATGGAATCTCGATGATGTTGCCGATGCGGAAAATCTCAGCTTCTTAAAACTTTTGGACCTTTGTTTTTTAGTCTGAGTGTACACTTTCTTGCCACTAGTATGTCGTTTCTCGATTTCAGACCTCTCTATCCTCCTTACTGATTCCACAAAGGTGGAAAACCTCTCCTTGTTCTCTAAAGCAGACACAGGAGTGATCAGTTCAGCGTTCAACCCTTTCTCAAAATGCTGAATACTTTCCTCATCATTAACTGCCATTTGCGGACAAAACCGCAACAACTCCATTAACTTAGCTTCATACTCACTAACGTTCATCTGTACTTGTTTGATCCTTTTAAATTGAGAAATCTTCTCATCTAGATACATCTTAGGGAAGTATCTACTGACGAATTCTCATCAGAATACCTCCCATCCAATTTCTTCACTTGGTCTCTTATCTTCCTCTATCATCCACCAATGACCAGCACTCTCTTTTAGGAGGTACACAGCATGTCTTACATGTTTAGCTTCAGGGATATCAAGAATCCTGAAAGCCTTTTCCAGTTCTGTCAGCCACAAATCAGCATCTGTTGGATCAGATGTACCAGCATAATCTATGGCTCCAACCCGGTGAAGTCTCTCAAATGTCTTGCCGGCTCCATAGCCCTCATGGTGAGCTGATGCCCTAGGTGCAGGTACTTGCATCCTATCTGTCATGTGAGTCATGGCAGCCATAAACTACCCAAACATGGCTTGGAGAGCTGGTTTCCCCATGTCAGTTTGATTGAACTGGGGTTGTTCAGGTACGGGCTCCTCTCTATTATTGTCTCTTACACCTCCTCCTGGTGTAGCAGTGCTGCCCTCTGCAGCATGTTCTTCATGTGGTCCAGACATCTTCAAGTTCTTCTTCTCCTATGTGAGCAGAAGATACTATCAGACTAATTGGAAGACACTTAGAACAGACTCTACAACCTTATCCTATGTCTTTGTAGACTCAGAGAACCTAGAGCTCTGATACCACTTAATTGTGGCATACAACTCATGAAAATATAATTAACTAATGCGGAAGCATTCACTAAACAACGGTTACCAAAAATCACTAAAAATTAAAACCTTTTTATCAAGAAATCCATAAAAGGAAAACTTTCTCACATAGAACCAAAGTAACACATTTACATTCTTGTTCGAAGGTACATATTCTGTATCATCTCTTTCTGAGAGTTACAAGCATTAACTATCCTATCAAGCTAAACAAAGGCAGTATAAAATCTTGAGGCACGAAGTCAAAATCTCGAAAGCACTAACTACTACTCCAAGGACCTGAGAGTACAGAGACGACACATAGGACTCTATCTACATCTATACAAGGCATAACAGGTAGTGTCTCCACCTGAGACTTCACTGCTATCCCTACTGTTGCAGTTGTTGTCCTTCACCTACTGAAGGATTCCTGCCTCCTCGTCTGCATCCACCTAAAAATGTGATTCCCATGGGGGTGAGACAATTGTAAATTGCCCCAGAGAGAGATATAACTCTCTGCCAGAAACATTATTATTGCAGCTTAAGAAGCTAAATATGCACATACGAATCATATTTGATTGACAGAAGCTAATTCAATGTCTAACTGATTAGAATATTATTCTTATCTAAAAACATTGCAGATATAACTTGAAAGAACAACATGTCACTTATCCTTTAAGGAATATGAAGAACATTTATAACATTTATCCACTATAGAATCATCACCACAGCATTAACTCTCTTCAGGCTTAGATCATATATCTAATGCCTAGTATTGTCATAGTGGAGTCATGGCCTGTAGCCATACTCTTCTCACAAAGTATTGGGATCTTAATCCCTCAACTCATCAAGTACAATTCCATTTCTTAACAAGATCATCATTATGATTATAGAATCTAGATGTTTGAACCCTCATCTCATCATAGAATACTTGTTACCATTTATTAGATAACTTCCTACCTTTAGGTCATCTGACCAAGAACATTATAATTCTTGCTACACAAAGTATTGCACATAGTTCACAAAGCTCATACCACCTCTCATTACCCCTTATTGGGCAACAAGGCATATTATGACTTATAAATCTCATAAAATAATCTAAGATAATTATCACATCATGTGACACACATAACTCATTAATTATGGGTTACCTCTCACTAAGAAACAAGGCATATGAAAACTTATAAGGCCTATAGAACATTTTCAATATAAAGAACATCATAGCTCATAGATGGATATGCTCATCATTTCAACATATATGCATGATTAGTAATCATGATACAATTACATATCAGTACCATGCAATATAAGGGTTATCTTATTACATTCATAACCCATTAGTCTGTATGTGAGCTTCACATAGGATTATCTTGTATTAGAATTTCACATAGTAATACTCCGTATTAGGGTTTACATAGCATTACTTGTCATAGGATTTCACATAGCATTACCTTATATTAGGGATCACATAGCATTGACTTGTATTAAAGTTTCACATAGCATTACTCTATATCAGGGTTCACATAGCAAGGAATCAATATGAATAATCATAAGTATTCAATCATATTCTTTATTCTCATCATTCATCATTAAATGAATTATCAACACATAGCTTGAGTTTCTCTCTCTTCTTTACCAAAATATGATTACATCATAGTTTATAGGTTTAGATTAACCTTTTCATAAGGCATGTTATCCTACATTCAACAAATTACATTACATATCAATGTAACCATTGATATGACACATCTCATGTGTCATTCATCCAATTATATTAGACTTATAACACATCAAGGTATACCAGTATTCGGGTGTTGGATGTGATATCTATCATACCTTGATGTATCACTTCCCTCAACACCTTCATCTTACTTGAGTTTATTCACTTAGCTTGTATTAGGGTATTCTTCATCCTAATACTTATGCACTAGATCATCACATTCATCATGCAAGGTAGTGGTCATTAGTCACTTCACTTAAAATATACAACCATTGTCAAAACTATGGACTCATCCTTAAGTTAGGAACTAACAAAATGGCCATACTATGTCACTTGCAAATCAACTTCAAGTCGAGCATAGAGCACCACGGCCGTGTAGTCAAGAACGGTCGTGCAAAGGGAAGCCACCACAGTCGTGCTACCTTGCACGGTCGTGCTATAGAAGATCACCACGACCGTTTTGCATCACCACAGCTTCCATCATCCAACCCCTTTAGCTTAATTAAGAATAGTATTCTCCATATTTATAATTTGAGGATTCACATAGAACATTCCATACATTTGTAGATTTCACCTAGTATTATTCTCCAATAGAGTGTTACATAATCATCCTTCTATATCAAGGATTCACCTAGTATTATGTGAATTTAAATTTCACAACACATCACCCAGTGGAAGGACTTCACATAGAATTAGTAGCACAACCCTATATTAGGGTTTCATATACCTTTATCCCATTTTAGGGATTAGGGTTTATCATTCACATCCAAGTGGGGTTTCTCTTTCCACTTACCCAAATTAGGGTTAGGATATACAATTCCCATTAAATTAAGGTTTCCTTCATTGTTACACTAAGTTAGGATTACATCATCACCCTGGATTTATGATAACACTCATCTTTGCCCTAGATTAGGGTTTCACATATAGATTTGTTCTAATTAGAGTCTCACACATAGCATTGCTCTAATAAGGGTTTCACAAATAGCATTGCTCTAATTAGGGTTTCACACATAGCATTTCTCTAATTAGGGTTTCACACATAGCATTGCTCTAATTAGGGTTAAGGCTCATTGATTACGGTTTCATGATCTCATTATTATGGATCAACCATTATCACATAGTTTACTCATAATGAGAGAATTAGGGCTTAATTATATAAGCATTCATCTCTCCCATTCTCTCTCTCATCCTCTTTAGGATGTTAACTACTCCAAGATTAATCTAGATTAACTCTTCACTTGAGTACACATAGCTAGGGTTAAGCTTCACAATCATCATGGGTCTACATCTTTATTCATCACATAGCTGATCGACCTTTGATCATATTAGATGTCCAAATGGTCTAATCAATTAAACCATAAATTATATAATGAATTCAAAAGAATTGACCAATTAAACCTTCAATTCCATAGAGTGATCAATTGGGTTAACCATTGAAATCTTCAAATGCATTAAGTATCTAAATAGGTTCACCATATTGGACCTTCAATTACATGAGGTATTCAAATGGATTAACCATGTTGATCTTCACAAAGTTAATTACTTAGACCCTCAATGATCTTGGTTCTCATACATCAATTGGTTGAAAACCATTTGAACAAGTTGTACTTGAAACCAATTGGATAAAGTAGGTATTGAAATCGTTTGCACTTTGGGCCTCCAAACGGTCTTGAGACCGTTTGGTCCCAAAAGGTCTTGAGACCGTTTGGTCCTAAAAGGTCTTGAGACCATTTGGACTCAAACGGTCTTGAGACCATTTGGACCCAAACGTTCTTAAGACTATTTGGTCCAAACCTTCTCATAACCGCATGGACCAGAAAGGTACTTCAACAATCAATCGACTCAATGTTTCAATCCATGAACCAATTATAAATTGAACCACTAAAGCATTCATCAATTGGATCACTGAATCACCATTCAATTAGACCGTTAATTTATGGTTTTGAACCCAATTGAACTAGGTTTGATAATCAAGAAACCATCACTTAGGGTTTGAAATCGAGGATCCATCAATGGTTGACATTGTGGAATCAAATCAATTGAAATCAATGAACTATCATCATCACATGATGTGACCTGACCTCAAACGGTCTTGGATGACCACCAAACGGTCTTGAGAGAATTTTGTTGATCTCCAAATGGTATTGATACCGTTTTCCCATTCCATCATCAAAATCCATGACATCCAATTAGGGTTTTGGACTATTGGATTGATTATCAAATCGGCACTTAGTTGCAATTCAATTTGGTACTTTTAGACCTTCAAACACATAGTGATACTTAACCCTAGACCTACAAACGGTCTTGGGTGACTCCCAAACGGTCTTGAGACTGTTTGGGTGATCCCCAAATGGTTTTGAAACCGTTTGGGTCAATCAACCCAAAACATCATCTGAATTAATTTCAAAATCAGCACTTAGCCGATTAGGGTTTGCAATTAAGGAATCATTCACAATTGAAACCTTCAAGATCAACCAATTGAAACCATTGGATCAATATCCAAGTACCACAGCATATATATTCAAATGGTCAACCATTTCAAACGGTCAACCATCCCAAACGGTTTGGAACCCAAACCACCAAACGGTTTGCAAACCGTTTGGTCACCAAACGGTTTGCTGAAACCGTTTGGTCCCAACATTGAAACTGTTTGCCCTAGATATTTGGGGAGGTGTGTGCTTATGATGATGTCATCATCATCAAGATTCAAACTCATGAAATCTACTGTGATTTCCATGGAGATTGCATCAATCAACCAAACTTAATTTTAGAAATGTAGAAATGATCACCAATTGATAAGGAATTGATTGCAATAATAAAATTAAGGGTTCAAGTTATAAAACCCACCTCCAATTGAGCTCCAAAGCTCCAAGCTCACGGAAACAATGGTGGATGCAACTCTTTTCACTATTCCAAGGGTCGTCCTCAAGATTTGAGTGAAAATAATTGGTTAGAATTGAAGAGGGGATCGAGATATGAAGAATTCATGCATTGATTTTCGATTTTCACCATAAATTCAAGGTGAAAGGAGGTCAACAACCTTACCAACAGGTTGGGGGTCTTCCTCCTGATCCTCCACAGATCCTTAGTCGTTTTCCAAGCAAGTGGAAAGAAAGTAATCCGAAAAAGCCTTTGTTTTGGCTTGAAAAAGGTACTTTTATAAGAAAATTGATGAGAGAGAAAATACTTTATAAAAGTCTTTTAATTCCAAAATTGTTGCCACCACTTCCCCCTTGGTTTCTTGCATGAAAGGGCATCTCTAACCCCACCGAGCTCCCTTCCATTATCCATGAATTAAGGGAAAAGAAATTAAGCACCTTAACCCTTATAATAAGAATATCCATATGTGAGTGGAAATGCTTTTCCTTATAATAATAGTGAGTGGAATTTCACCTCCTTAGGATATGCTCGTGCCTTTGCAAGGCTTTAAACTCATCCACACACATCTGAATCCAACCATTTTAATTTTTGTTGAAGGCCCTTTAATTAATACATTCATTTTTGCCCTAAATTAAATTAGGGTTTCACTTAGGATTAAATCTTGATTATTTTAATATCAAGATTCTCTCTCCTCCAACTTAATCCAAATGAGGCGCCCCTCTCATTTTATTTGCTCTACAAGATTCCAAGAAACATCAGGGACCTTATTGAAGTGGTAATTTGCATATTGAACCCTAGGTTTTGGGTAAGTTGCACATTACACCAAAACTAGGTTTTAATGTACAAGGATTGCTTTACAAGCTTAATCTTGGTGTCCAAGCTTGTGAAAACCATACCACTACATCATATTCATTCTTATGATGTCTCAACATCAGAGGAACATTTTATCATGCAACATTTGCATTTAACCCCTCAACTTGGGTAATTTGCACTTTAGTCCAAAATAAGCAAACATTGCTTCAACATTGTTCAAACATGACCAAAATTGAAACATAAGTTTCTCATGAGCCCTAATTAGTTTTCCCAAGATTAGATTAAGTATCTACTCAACCTTATTAGGCAAAACATATAGGTTTAACACATAACCCAGGTCAGGGATGTTACAGTCATGGTTCCACGTGTCAAACTCACGGTGGTCTGTCTGGTACACTTGTTCTCTAACAAGTACCTATGTATTTGGTTTGATATCTCCATATCATGACTAATGAGATTCTATCATCAACCAACACCACAATCTAGTCTTGTGTGTCATTGTTGTCTTTCTACCTTCCACAATGACATTCGACTTGGGACATAATAAGAACGTACAAACTCTTAGCATTCGTATGATCTCATCGTTCAGGTCCTCAAAATGAAAGCATATGTCATTGAGTACTATCATTCTTTAGACATTCAATATATTCTATCATTATCTCATATGACTGAACCAGGAGGAATTAGAAGCTTTCCTTTGATGTTTATCAAATCAATCTTAATGTATCCCACCAATCATCCCATGATTCGCTCTCAGGGCATACATACCAATAGACTCCCACTTGCACTGTGAGCCAATCACCCTTGAATCATATTCTTAGTGATCTTAAAACATGTCCCACATGTTACTGTGCTTTAGTGCTAACATAGCACGTTATGGCAACACCTTTCCAAAGTCGGTATTAACTGCATGTCTCTCATCTCTTCGTTGTACGTCACACATATGAGATGGAGTTGCCATAATATGTGATCTAGTATTCCTTTGCTAACCTTTAGCTACATTGCATGACCAAGTACTCCTTACTTGTCTTCAATGACCGGAATAACTATAAGTTCATCTCTATGAACTCCTAGATCCATATAGTATCCATTGTTGTTCTCTAAAACATAGATACTTGGCATTTCCTTTTAAAATGGCTTTATTGGAACGTTTCCATTTACCAACAAACATTCACTTTTATATATCCCATTTATATTTTGCGATTATTTTTTCTATCCTTTTTGGAAGTTCGCATCAGTGTAACTCTTTACAGTGAACCCTTCCTTATTTCCATAGAACTAGTACTTCTCAAGTACTTATCAAGTTCTTATGGTATTCCAGTAACCCTTACTGGAACTAGACAGACATCCACTCGTCATGTCCCACATACGAGTTATTAGAATGAGCATATCATATTGTCATGTCCTATATACAAGATGATGAATGTATTTTATTCTTTCTATGTCCATACATGCAAGATAATGGGATGATTACATACATGATAGATCCATATCTATTCTTAGTGTTCCCATTCTTCATAAGAGTTGGACACTTGGCCTTGGGATACTAACTCCATGTAATATGGATAAGTTTTCTCCCACTGAATTTCTGCACACTGAACCCTTCAGTATAGATTGCCAATGTATGCTCTATCTTTTCATGTCAAGAGGTTTTCGAGAACTATCTCTATATATCTTTATTCCTATCACATAGGAAACGTCTCTATCTTCCCTAAAGATAATTTCCATTCTAGAACATCTCATTTCTCATCAACATGTGGAATGCAAATACGCTCCTGTTGGGTTTTAGGGGAGGCAGAGAAGGCAGTGGAAATAAAAAATTTCTCCCCCAAACCCAGAACAAGGAAACGTGTAACGCTCGGGCCCACTGCCCAAGGCTCTAGCAAAGTTTCAGAAATGACGTTTTAGGGGAGGCAGAGAAGGCAGCGGAAATAAAAAATTTCTCCCCCAAACCCAGAACAAGGAAATGTGTAACGCTCGGGCCCACTGCCCAAGGCTCTAGCAAAGTTTCAGAAATGATGACTGGCCCCATAGACCACCACTAGCCTTAACTGCACGCTTTTTTTCCACTCACGCGCAAGCCAGGATCAACTTCCCGACTGGTCACCCATCCTAGTACTACTCCAAGCTGAGCACGCTTAACTATGGAGTTCTTTAGAGATGGGCTCCCGGAAAAGGAGGTGCACCTTGGTGATATGGGTAGTCCAATCATTCCTTTTAAGATCATGTTATCCGAGGCCTCAAATCCTGGGATGTTACAATCTCCCCCACTTAGACTCTTGACGTCCTCATCAAGGCTCAACTATATGGCCTCATAATCTGACCCCGTTTCAGTGCAGACCCACAATGGCCCATGGACACCCAGCTCCCATCCACGGCTACCAGCGCAAAGGCGGCTCCATCTCGTCTCTATGGATAGCCCTTTCCAACTTGCCTGGTCTGCATGGCTCAAGACTGGCATGCCACATGCCCATGTGGGCCCCACCTAATGGAGGGGTTATGGCTCTGATACCATTTGTAATGCTCGGTCCCACTGCCCAAGGCTCTAGCAAAGTTTCAGAAATGACGACTGGCCCCATAGACCACCACTAGCCTTAACTACACGCTTTTTGTCCACTCACGTGCAAGCCAGGATCAACTTCCCGACTGGTCACCCATCTTAGTACTACTCCAAGATGAGCACGCTTAACTATGGAGTTCTTTAGAGATGGGCTCCCGGAAAAGGAGGTGCACCTTGGTGATATGGGTAATTGATGAGTGCATACTCATCATGATTTTTAATTACCTTTTTGGAACAATTTAATATCTATTCCACATCTTTTCACCCTAATATGAATCATAATGCACAAAACTACTCAGTGATTCAATAATCAAGGTTTTAACTAAATATCTTTCATTTTATGCAGGTGTAGCAGGCAAATCCATGCAAACGGTCTCAAGACCGTTTGGATCCATGCGGTCTCAAGACCGTTTGCTGGAATACACAAAGAACAAGACGAAACCAGTTGCCCAAGAAGTCCACACGGTCTCAAGACCGTTTGGTCCCATGCGGTCCCAAGACCGTTTGGCCCCATGCGGTCTCAAGACCGTTTGGTCCCATGCGGTCCCAAGACCGTTTGGTCCCATGCGGTTCCAAGACCGTTTGGTCCCATGCGGTCTCAAGACCGTTTGGTCCCATGCGGTCCCAAGACCGTTTGGTCCCATGCGGTCCCAAGACCGTTTGGTCCCATGCGGTCCCAAGACCGTTTGGTCAAAGACCGTTTGGTCCCATGCGGTCCCAAGACCGTTTGGTCCCATGCGGTCCCAAGACCGTTTGGTCCCATGCAGTCCCAAGACCGTTTGGTCCCATGCGGTCCCAAGACCGTTTGGTCCCATGCGGTCTCAAGACCGTTTGGTCCCATGCGGTCTCAAGACCGTTTGGTCCCATGCGGTCCCAAGGCCGTTTGGTCCCAAACGGTCCCAAGACCGTTTGGTCCCGCGCGGTCCCAAGACCGTTCGATGCAAGCGCAAGGATCGATTGAAGAACTAAAGCCGCGCGACCACGCCAAAGCCAGGACCGATCAAAGCAAGACCGTTTGGCGCTCAAACGACCTCCAAACCGTTTGATGCCCAAACGGTCTCAAGACCGTTTGGCGCCCAAACGGTCTCCAAACCGTTTGGAGAAGATATTTCCAGCAACTTATCCAAACCGTTTGGGATCAGATCTGAAACTATAAATAGACCCCCAGGGCCCCCATTTCGAGGCATCGGTTCCGGACGCCGAAAGGCTGCCAGAGCACCACACCGATCAAGTTCCACTCCATCTACCGCTGGTGTTGCGTCCAAGGAGGCCAAGAAGAGGAAGAAGACGGTGCAAGGAGCGCATCTTCTTCACCGAGCTGCGTCCACCCTCTGCACCGAGCTCATGGCGGATCTATCTTTCTCTCCTATCCTTCTTGTATCTCGTATCATGAGCGAGTAGTCCTCTTTCGCTGGGGTGCGGGGACTAGCCCCGCTGCCCATGCAAACCATGTTCTTTTGTTGAACTTTCCAAGGCAATGTATATAACTCTTCATTTTTGTCGTTTATCGTTAAGCTTGTAGGTTGGTTATGTGTGTGTTTTCATCTTTGTGCTCCCTATGTTGCGATAACTTCAATGCATGGGTTCCTATGTTGCGATAACTTCAAGGCATGGGTTGGAACGTCGTTTAGCATGTTTGACCCTTGACGATAACTTCCGATGGGTTCCTTGAGGTCGTAAGTGTATGATCCGCGAGGGGACGAGCCATCTAGCCTTCGGTGACGCTTCTGTGCGCCTAACGCCTATATAGGGGGTTCACAACCTTAGTTGGATTTTGCATCATCTTGCTAAACGTCGATGTTTGCTCGCATGTCACCTTCCTGCTTGTTTATCGGTTAACGCGGCTGACTCCCAAACTAGAAATAGGATGGGATTTCATCGAGGTCGTAAGTGTATGATCCGCGAGGGGACGAGCCATCTAGCCTTCGGTGACGCTTCTGTGCGCCTAACGCCCGTATGGGGGGTTCACAACCTCCGTGGATTTTTGTATCTTCAGAGCCGTAAGACATGTGATCCGGATGGCGATGAGAAATCGGCTGCCTATGGTGATGCTTACGCGGACCTAACGCCCGTATGGGGGGTTCTGCAGCAGCTCTATTTGGAGTGTTTTATTGTGCCTGGTTTGTTTTCAAGAGAGTGTGTTTGTGTGTGTAGCGGTGGTCAAACCCGGTACCATCCCAGTGATTCCATATCATTGATCTAAACCCATCTTTTATTCCGCATTTACTTTCTTGCAATTAGTTTAATCAAACCAAAATCAACCAATTGTTCTAAATATTAGTTTTACTTGGGCTAGATCTAACTGACAAAGATTCTTAAAAACGTTGTCCTTTGGGTTCGATCCTCAACTATACTGCGATAAGATCCGTCCTCTTGCGGGTGGTATTGTTGCACTTGGTTTTGGTAAAAGCTCGGGGATATAAACCCCGAGTGAATTTGTTAGTGCATTCAAAAAGCCACATCAAATTCTGGCGCCGTTGCCGGGGACAACGGAATCAGTCAGTCAAATCTAGTTCTTTTAAGACTAATCTAGGATTTTGTTTTCTTTTTGAAACTATCGCTCATCTATTTGATCTTTATTTCTACTTCAAGGATCTCACTTTCAAACCTTTTCAAATTTCAGGTGCTCTTTGACGATTAGTGTATGCACCGTTCGGATAGTCTCGGACTGACTGCGAGCTTTGATCCCGAGATCGATAGAACCTTCCATCGTCAGATCCGAGAGAATCAAGCCAGAATGGCGCAAGAAGAAGAAGTAGCCCGTAGGGTGGCTCAAGCCATCAATGCGCAGAGAGAAAGGTTCATGCAAGAAGCTAGAGTTGCGGTTCAACAGGAGATCCTAGCCGCACAGGCAGCAGCGCAAGCAGCGGAACTTCAGAAAGATCTTAGAGAGTTCTCTATCCCAAAGGCCGCGAATGTCTATCATCCGGTACAGCCTCCTCCCATCGAAGCTGCCAACTTTGAGATTAGAGCACATTGGATAACCTTGCTTCAAAACAACCCCTTCTACGGTAAACAAGCCGAAGACAGCCAAGGTCATCTTCTCAGATTTATTGACCTGTGTGCTATGACGAAGCAAAACGGAGTCTCTGACGATGCTATTCGACTCCGTCTCTTCAAGTACTCTCTGGCTGATAGATCCATTAGTTGGTACAACTCACTACAGAGTGATGTACCCATCACCACCTGGGAGCAGCTTCAAAATGCCTTTCTGGAAAAGTTCTACCCCCCATCTCTTACATATGAAATCAGGGGACGAATCACAAATTTCACTCAAGTCCCAGGAGAAACTCTTTCCGAAGCTTGGGATAGATACAAGGAGCTCCTATGCAAATGCCCACACCATGGAATCCCTAAGAACCAGCTGATAGAGATATTCTACAGGGGTGTGGAGGATGATGTTAAGATGTTCCTTGACTCCTCGTCTGGAGGGAACTTCATGCGGCAAAGTTACGACAGTGCATGGAGAGTAGTCACCCTGGGAGCAGAAAATCAAGCCAACTGGGGCAGATCTATTGGTAAAGGAGTCTTAAAGATAGCTATGGCTGACGCTATCCCAGAATACAAATCTATAGTTGAAACTTTGAAAGTCTTGGTTGCAAAGCAAGATCACATAGAATCATCCCTTGTTGCGATTGGAAGAGGACATTCTCCAACTAGGCAACCAGAACAGGTCAAGTCCACTTCTTTGTTTTGTGAAGCATGCAAAGGCACTGACCATTCCACACTATCATGCAATGTTCTCTATGATGTTGTTTTAAGCAATGCCTGTGGACAGGGAGATAATTGCCAGATGGAAAATCTTAATGCTATTAACACCAACCCTGGGCAGAACTATTACAATCCGAATCAAAATAGGAATCACCCAGGCTTCCAGTATTGAAATCCTTCAGGAGCTATGAACTCGCATCAATTTGTTCCATATAATCAACCAAGAGGCCCATCTGGGTATCAGTTTAACCAGCAACAGAACTTTGGAAATCAAGGAAACTTCAAGGGAAACTTTCAGAACAGAAATTATCAGAATAACTCTCAGTATCAAAGCTTGAACCAACAACAGGGTCAAACAGGATCCATCCCTTCTGATGACAAGCTATCTACCATTGAAAAGTTATTGCAAACACAACAAACGATGATAGCCAATCAACAAGCCCAGCAGAAGGCTATTGAAACTCAACTAGCTCAACTTGCTGCTAGTATTAAGCCACAAGCTGGAGTCTTCGCCGGACAACCTGAGAACAATCCGAAACATCTGGAGCAGCTGAAGGTTATCGCCACAAGATCAGGGAAAAGTTATTTGGATCCCCCAACAAAAACAACTATGGATATCCCTGAGGAGAATGAACCTTTGACGGACCAAAACTCGACAACACCAGAATCGCAACCGAAGGAAAGAAATACTGATAAGGGAAGTTCTGAGGAATCTATCGATGAAGAAGTAGATACACCTGAACCGGATATTCCTGTATATAAGCCTCGTGTTCCTTTCCCATCCCGTCTGAGGGAAACCAATCTTGATACTAGATTCATCAAATTCAAAGAGGCTATGAAAAAGCTCCATGTTGATATACCATTCCTAGATGCTCTTAATGAGATACCAGCCTGGACCAAGTATCTAAAGTCGCTTCTCACCAAGAAGTACATCACTGAAGAATATGAAACTGTAAAATTGGCTGCTACCACATCAGATATCATACTAAGCAAGATGCCTAAGAAACAAAAAGATCCAGGATCCTTCGGAATCTCATGTCACATTGGCGACTCATCATGCAAGAAAGGATTGGCAGATCTTGGCGCAAGTATTTCTATTATGCCGCTCAGTCTATGCAAGAGACTAGGGTTTGAAGAATTGCTTCCAACTGCTATGACAATTCAACTTGCGGATAATTCGGTAAAAAGACCGTTAGGAATTCTCGAAGACATCCCGGTCAAGGTAGGCAAGGACGCATATGTCCCATGTGATTTTGTCATCATGGACATAAAAGAAGACACCAAATACCCTATTATCTTCGGTCGTCCATTCCTCGCCACTGCTAGAGCCCTTATCGATGTTGAAGCCGGAACCTTACTGCTCAGGTTAGGTCAAGAAACTCTGGAGTTCAAAGTTTTTGAAAGCATGAGAAGACCGAGTATACAGGAGGAAGTCTATCTGATAGATTGTGTTGAGCAGATGTCACAACTTACTCAAGAATATCACGAGTCATGTGATCCCTTGGAAATTTCTCTATATAACCTTTTTAATGATGAACCTACTGACCAACAAGATAAGGATTGCACCGAACCTCCCGACTCTGCTAAGGAAAATCCTGAAGCTACCTATGAAGAATTAAAGGTTACCGAAACCCCAGAAGAAATCAGTGAAAAACCAGAACCTCCTGAAATGAAGCCCCTACCTGAAGGGCTGAAGTATATGTTTGTAGACGATCTCAAAGTTTGTCCTGTCATTATTAACTCTGGTTTAACGACCAAACAAGAAGAGCAACTTCTGGAGGTATTAAAGGAGAGCAAGAAAACCATAGGCTACAAAATGAGTGACCTCACAGGGGTCAGTCAAACCTTGTGCATGCACAGAATCCCCATGATGGAAGACCATAAGCCAACGATCGAGCATCAACGAAAGTTGAACCCGAATATGAAGGAAGTGGTCCGTCATGAGATCATCAAACTCCTTACAGCTGGAATAATATACCTGATATCGGACTCACCATGGGTGAGCCCAGTTCATGTTGTACCCAAGAAAGGAGGTACTACTGTCACAAGAAATGAAAACAATGAGCTCATCCCCACCCGAACAGTGACTGGGTGGAGGATGTGTATTGATTATAGAAAATTAAACAAGGCCACTCGGAAGGATCATTTTCCTATGCCCTTCCTCGATCAAGTTTTGGAAAGATTAGCCCATCAAGAATATTTCTGTTACCTGGACGGTTACTCTAGATTCTATCAGATCCCCATACATCCATATGATCAAGAAAAAACAACTTTCACCTGTCCCTTCGGGACATATGCTTTTAAAAGAATGCCTTTTGGTCTGTGTAATGCCCCTGCAACTTTTCAACGTTGCATGACTGCCATTTTTGCAGGGCTTACTGAAACAGTTATGGAGGTTTTCATGGACGATTTTTCCGTATATGGTGACTCCTTTGATTCTTGTCTTAAGCATCTCTCCATGGTCCTCAAACGTTGTGAAGAAGCACATCTGGTGCTAAATTGGGAGAAATGCCACTTTATGGTAAAGGAAGGCATCGTCTTGGGCCACAAGGTTAGTAATAAAGGAATTGAAGTTGATAAGGCCAAGATAGAAGTCATCTCTAAACTGGAAATCCCCACAAATGTAAAAGAAGTTCGCGCATTCCTTGGTCACGCTGGATTCTATAGAAGGATTATATGTGACTTTTCCAAGATAACGAAGCCGATGACTAATCTACTTTTAAAGGATGCTGATTTCAATTTCAATGAAGAATGCGTCAAAAGTTTTGATATGCTGAAGAAAGCCCTTACAACTACTCCCATCATTAGAGCTCCCGATTGGGACCACCCCTTTGAAATTATGTGTGATGCCAGTGATTACGCGGTGGGTGCTGTCTTAGGAAAATGCATAGAGAAGAAACATTATGTGATCTATTATGCATCAAAGACCCTCGACGAAGCTCAAAGGAATTATGCTACTACTGAAAAGGAGCTTTTAGCAGTCATTTATGCTTTCGAAAAATTCAGATCCTACCTTACTGGTTCGAAGGTAATCGTTTACACTGACCATGCTGCTATCCGTTATCTTATGACAAAGAAGGATGCTAAGCCAAGGCTGATCAGATGGATACTCCTTCTACAAGAATTTGACCTTGAAATAAGAGATAAAAAAGGGACGGAGAATGTCGTGGCAGATCACCTGAGTCGCATCCACACTCTGGATGCTGAAGGGATTCCGATAAACGACTCTCTACCAGATGATCAGCTTATGAGAGTCTCAGGATTCGAACCATGGTATTCAGACTTAGTAAACTACCTTGCCACCGGAGTCATCCATCCTCAATACACCGAGAATGCTCTGAAGAAATTTATGCATGATGTGAAGCATTACTATTGGGATGAACCATATCTTTTCAAACTCTGTGCAGATGGATTGTATAGACGTTGTGTCACCGAAGAAGAAGCCCATTCTATTTTGGAACAATGCCACTCAGGACCCGTGGGTGGGCATATGAGCTCTAAAAAGACTGCCTTAAAAGTTTTGCAATGTGGATTTTTCTGGCCAACTTTATCCAAGGACTGTTATGATTTTGTCATATCATGTGATAAGTGTCAAAGAGCTGGCAATATAACCAAGAGAGATGAAATGCCACTGAATCTATGGCAAGAAGTCGAGATATTTGACGTCTGGGGAGTGGACTATATGGGGCCATTCCCGTCTTCTAATGGATTCTCTTACATCCTTGTGGCGGTGGACTACGTCTCCAAATGGGTTGAAGCTATACCAACCGTCACTTGTGATTCAAAACCAGTCATCAAACTATTCAAAGATATTATCTTCCCACGATTCGGAGTGTCGAGAACCGTGATATCTGACAGAGGATCCCACTTCATTGAAAGAAGCCTTGAAGCTCTTCTACGAAAATATGGCGTCTCACACAAGATAGCTTCGCCTTATCATCCACAAACCAGTGGACAGGTAGAGGTCTCCAACCGATAACTTAAGGCTATCCTTGAGAAAACCGTTGGACGTAATCGAAAAGATTGGGTGACAAAAATCAACGACGCCTTATGGGCTTATCGCACTGCTTATAAGACTCCCCTTGGGACTACCCCTTTTCGATTGATATATGGAAAGAGTTGCCACCTACCAGTCGAACTTGAACATAAGGCATGGTGGGCAATTAAACAAATAAACTTCGATATGAAACAAGCGGGTCAAGCCAGAATTCTGCAACTCCATGAGCTGGATGAACTCAGAATGACAGCCTATGAGAATGCACGAATCTACAAAGAACGTACAAAACTCTGGCATGATGGACATCTGAAACAAAAAGACATACGAGTGGGAGACCAAGTTCTAGTTTTCAACTCCAGATTAAAATTGTTCCCAGGAAAACTCCGCTCACGTTGGTGCGGACCTTACATCATCAAAAGCATCTCTCCCCATGGTGCTTTCTCTTTATGGAGCGACGGGTCTGGCGAATTTATAGCAAATGGTCACCGCTTGAAAAGATACTTCACACCAGCTGACAAAGGCACCGAAATAATGTTGGAATTCAGCAATTCAAAGGACCCACCATAATTCCGAAGAACTCTGTCGAGCCATCGACATAAAACAAAGGCGCTTGTCGGGAGGCAACCCGACCAATAAATCTATTTTACTTCTCCTTTTCAAATTTTGTTCCTTATAGTTAAATTTTCCTTAAATAAAATTTGCCTTATGAGAGAGTTTTTCTTTCAGGACACGAGATCGGATTGGTGCTGATCAGAACGAATTCATTCTCGACAGTCATACCTGGTGTTTCCTTTCCCCTCCATCTTGAATTTAGGGTTTGCTCGAGGACGAGCAAATCTCTAAGTTCAGGGTGGAGGGTGGGTGGTACGTATTCCACTTCCACATACACACCCTCTTTTCATATTCAATATGTCTCTATCATAAAATTTTACAAAATTTTGAACAGATACCTGATGAAATTTTGTCTTTTGTTGATAAAAACGTAACTAACTTTTTGCTATGCATCTTCTATCATAACATCCTCCTTATTCGAAGCAAATCCTCAAGAGGACTGACTTTTGAAACTTGCCTGATATCATCCTGTGAAACTTATGATTCCTAACATCATAATTCTTTTTACATAATGATAAGTATCTGTCAAACTGATAGGGATCAAACACGTCACGCTTCCTAACTGACTAGTGGAACAATGGCTCAGAAACCCGACCGGATCCGCATCAAGTCATTATTTGAGCAGAGTATGACAAAGAGAATAACCCGGTTTTGAATTATAAATCAAGTTGCATCCTGATCTGAACTCTCTTCTACACTTCTTCTATCATCTTCGTATCCCTCCATCCATAAATACCACCAAAATAGCCAAACTTGTGCCAAACCCTAAGTTCGGGGTGGCACGCCACTTTCCCCATATCCGCTTCTTCCATACCCCTTCCAATAAATAGGGGCGTACCACCAAAAATGCAATCTCGAGTCGAATAGAGGAGAGATCTGCAATAAAAAGATGCCAAAGTGCACACAAAATAAATGCAATCTCGAGTCGAATAGAGGAGAGATCTGCAACAAAAGATGCCATAGCGCACACAAAAAATATGCAATAAATGAAATTGCAAAACAAATAAAAATCTTGAGTCGAATAGAGGAGAGATTTACTTCTTCTTTCCATACCACCTTTCACTCCTTTTTCTACCTAAGGGCACAATACATGCCCTACCATCCTGAACTACACCAGTGTCAGATCAAATGCATACTTGTCGATTCTACGGGTATCTCCGAACTCCTACAAAACTCTTCGACATGCTTGGTGTTGGAAAAGGCGGGGAGGAAGCGTTGTTGGGAAACGAACTCAGGAACGAAGCTATGGAAAGACGTGTTTCGTGGTCCCAGGAAGTTGAGGTACTCACTCATACTGAGCAAAAAGAAAACATTTGTGATGTGAAGATGAAGAAATCACACGGATCGAAAGTATTCCATCAGGCAACAGTTTCAAATTTTATGTTACTCGAGGATGAGCAACGATTTAAGTTCGGGGTATTTTGATGAGTGCATACTCATCATGATTTTTAATTACCTTTTTGGAACAATTTAATATCTATTCCACATCTTTTCACCCTAATATGAATCATAATGCACAAAACTACTCAGTGATTCAATAATCAAGGTTTTAACTAAATATCTTTCATTTTATGTAGGTGTAGCAGGCAACTCCATGCAAACGGTCTCAAGACCGTTTGGATCCATGCGGTCTCAAGACCGTTTGTTGGAATACACAAAGAACAAGATGAAACCAGTTGCCCAAGAAGTCCACACGGTCTCAAGACCGTTTGGTCCCATGCGGTCCCAAGACCGTTTGGCCCCATGCGGTCCCAAGACCGTTTGGTCCCATGCGGTCCCAAGACCGTTTGGTCCCATGCGGTCCCAAGACCGTTTGGTCCCATGCGGTCCCAAGACCGTTTGGTCCCATGCGGTCCCAAGACCGTTTGGTCCCATGCGGTCCCAAGACCGTTTGGTCCCATGCGGTCCCAAGACCGTTTGGTCCCGCGCGGTCCCAAGACCGTTTGGTCCCGCGCGGTCCCAAGACCGTTCGATGCAAGCACAAGGATCGATTGAAGAACTAAAGCCGCGCGACCACGCCAAAGCCAGGACCGATCAAAGCAAGACCGTTTGGCGCTCAAACGACCTCCAAACCGTTTGATGCCCAAACGGTCTCAAGACCGTTTGGCGCCCAAACGGTCCCCAAACCGTTTGGAGAAGATATTTCCAGCAACTTATCCAAACCGTTTGGGATCAGATCTGAAACTATAAATAGACCCCCAGGGCCCCCATTTCGAGGCATCGGTTCCGGACGCCGAAAGGCTTCCAGAGCACCACAACGATCAAGTTCCACTCCATCTACCGCTGGTGTTGCGTCCAAGGAGGCCAAGAAGAGGAAGAAGACGGTGCAAGGAGCGCATCTTCTTCACCGAGCTGCGTCCACCCTCTGCACCGAGCTCATGGCGGATCTATCTTTCTCTCCTATCCTTCTTGTATCTCGTATCATGAGCGAGTAGTCCTCTTTCGCTGGGGTGCGGGGACTAGCCCCGCTGCCCATGCAAACCATATTCTTTTGTTGAACTTTCCAAGGCAATGTATATAACTCTTCATTTTGTCGTTTATCGTTAAGCTTGTAGGTTGGTTATGTGTGTGTTTTCATCTTTGTGCTCCCTATGTTGCGATAACTTCAATGCATGGGTTCCTATGTTGCGATAACTTCAAGGCATGGGTTGGAACGTCGTTTAGCATGTTTGACCCTTGACGATAACTTCCGATGGGTTCCTTGAGGTCGTAAGTGTATGATCCGCGAGGGGACGAGCCATCTAGCCTTCGGTGACGCTTCTGTGCGCCTAACGCCTGTATAGGGGGTTCACAACCTTAGTTGGATTTTGCATCATCTTGCTAAACGTCGATGTTTGCTCACATGTCACCTTCCTGCTTGTTTATCGGTTAACGCGGCTGACTCCCAAACTAGAAATAGGATGGGATTTCATCGAGGTCGTAAGTGTATGATCCGCGAGGGGACGAGCCATCTAGCCTTCGGTGACGCTTCTGTGCGCCTAACGCCCGTATGGGGGGTTCACAACCTCCGTGGATTTTTGTATCTTCAGAGCCGTAAGACATGTGATCCGGATGGCGATGAGAAATCGGCTGCCTATGGTGATGCTTACGCGGACCTAACGCCCGTATGGGGGGTTCTGCAGCAGCTCTATTTGGAGTGTTTTATCGTGCCTGTTTTGTTTTCAAGAGAGTGTGTTTGTGTGTGTAGCGGTGGTCAAACCCGGTACCATCCCAGTGATTCCATATCATTGATCTAAACCCATCTTTTATTCCGCATTTACTTTCTTGCAATTAGTTTAATCAAACCAAAATCAACCAATTGTTCTAAATATTAGTTTTACTTGGGCTAGATCTAACTGACAAAGATTCTTAAAAACATTGTCCTTTGGGTTCGATCCTCAACTATACTGCGATAAGATCCGTCCGCTTGCGGGTGGTATTGTTGCACTTGGTTTTGGTAAAAGCTCGGGGATATAAACCCCGAGTGAATTTGTTAGTGCATTCAAAAAGCCACATCAGTAATCCAATCATTCCTTTTAATATCATGTTATCTGAGGCCTCAAATCCTGGGATGTTACAAAACGCGTCAACGTCTATACAATAGAAAAGGATGGTTTGTGGAATCATACCTTGTCCCGAGGCTTGCTCGGTGACAATACCTCATGGCTTGTGCGGTCTTCACCTCCGGTCTTGGACGGTGTCTGTGCAGCTCCAGGTTGCACCGGGACTGACTACTGGTCTCACCGGGACTGTCGGGATTGACAGTTGTCCTCCGAGAGGCAGAAATCTCCCGCCTCTGAAGTAGTCCACACGGACCACCTGGAACTCCAATCTCCTTATCTCACAAGGAATTGGAAGGAGTTGCACCCTCCTGTAAGCATACTAGTCACTGACACACTCTCCTACCACCAGTTGCTTTCTCAGTTGTCTTTCCCTTGTTCTGCCTCCCTTATCGGGTAGCACTTGCTCGGGCTCTCTCGGTTACCAAAACCAGAGAGAACGACAACTTTACAGAGCAACTGGTTGCACTGAGTTGTTCTTTGAGAAGCCCCCAATACCCTTATATATATAGGAGGGTCATGGGACAGGGTTGTCTATCTCGGGCAATATGGGACTAAAGCAGGAGTAGAAGGGTTCGAGATTTTCCACAAAAAACAACCAACTACGCAACCTGAACCGATCGTTTCATTTCGGAAATGGTCGGTTGGGGACCTGAGCCGGTCGGTTGACACCTCAACCGATCGGTTGGGACCCATGAAACGATCGGTTCACTTCTGAACCGGACAGTTTGTGGTCCTGGTCAGTTCCTGATTGACTTTTCTTCTTTTGTTTCTAATTGGTATCAAATACCAATCCTTGTTCCAATCAAATTGGGCAAGTGAAACGAAAGGAAATTTCTCACCAATCCTACTTTCCCAACTTGCTCGGTTGCATCAGTTGAACCGATCATTTCAACACTTGAAGCAATCATTTCACCCTGTCCATGAGCCGATCGACTCACCACTTGAGCTGATCGGTTCACCAAGCTCAGCTGATCGGTTCATCACATGAGCTGATCGGTTGGGAATGCAGATTGTGCAGAAATAGTCAATTGTAATTTCAATCAATCTGATACTCTAAGCAATCAGTCCAACACCTTGAACATTATGATATTGAGCTATCAATTGGTTGAGTATTTAATTGAACTACTAAACTCCTTTAGTAATCAATCTAAACATTGTTTGTGGACAAAACTCCTCTTCCAGGTTAAATCCTATGTGTGTAACCCTACAGGTCCATTTCACGTTGGCAGTGAAAGTCCATAACACATGACTTCACAAGCAAAGAGTGGTGCCTAGTCACACATCAGTGCTGCCCAAGTGAAATAGAAAGTTGGAGAACAACTTTCAATCCTACAATCCGTGAATGGTGTTATAGTGAATGTATAATTCCTTTGTCACTGATATCCCGAATGAACTAGAGGCATGGAACAGTCATCCTGTCAACATTCATTCACTTTCTTGATCTCAGAGTAGATTGGAAGAGATATGTATGACATCAATATCACATACTGACTCACACATGCATGCACGCCTTTCTCAATCCTACTCATCAAGTGGCCATGGATATCAAACTCCCTCAGGAGGGACAAATCCCATATCTATCACTCATCCCTCAAAAGCCCCATGTGTCAAAGCCACCCAATCATCACCTTTATAACAACCCATGTTTCAAGACTGCGTTTGATGATGTCAAAGTGTGCCCAATGACATGTGTTGAGTGCAGTGATTTCAGGTCAAAGAATCACACTCACCACCATCACTGTGAGTACTGACTGTGACTACCATGTCATGGTTCCATGTGTCAAACTCACGGTGGGTTTGTCCGGTACACTTGTTCTCTAACAAGTACATATGTGTTTGGTTTGATATATCTATATCATGACTAATGAGATTTTGTCATCAACCAACACCACAATCTAGTCTTATGTGTCATTGCTGTCTATCTACCGTCCACAGTGACATCCGACTAGGGGCATAACAAGAATGTACAAACTCTTAGCATCTGTATGATCTCATCGTTCAGGTCCTGAACCTGAAATCATACGTCATTGAGTACTGTCATTCTCTAGACATTCAATCTGTTCTATCACTATCTCATATGACTGAACCAGAAAGAATTGGAAGCTTGCCATCGATGTTTATCAAATCAATCTTAATATATCCCACCAATCACCCCATGATTGGCTCTCAGGGCATACATACCAACAGACTCCCACTTGCACTGTGAGCCAATCACCCTTGAATCATATTCATAGTGATCTTCAAACATGTCCCACATGTTACTGTGCTCTAGTGCCAATATAGTGAGTTATGGCAACACCTTGCCAAAGTCAGTATAAATTGCATGTCTCACATCTCTTTGTTGTAAGTCACACGTATGAGATGGAGTTGTCGTAATATGCGATCTCGTATTCCTTTGTTAACCTTTAGCCACATTGCATGATCAAGGATTCCATACTTGTCATCAATGAGTGGAATATCTATAAGTTCATCTCATGAACTTACAGATCCATATAGTATCCACTGTTGTTCTCCAACACATAGATACTTGGCATTTCCTTTTTAAATGGTTTTATTGGAACACTTCCAATTATCAACAAACTTTCACTTTTATATACCCTATATATATATTACGATTAATTTTCTGTCCTTTTCGGAAGTTCGCATCAATGTAACTCTTTACATTGAACTCTCCCTTATCTCCATAGAACTAGTACTTGTCAAGTACTTATCAAGTTCTCATGGTATTCCAGTAACCCTTACTGGAAGTAGACAGACATCCACTCGTCATGTCTCACATACGAGTTATCAGGATGAGCACATCATATTGCCATGTCCTACATACAAGATGATGAATGCATTTTGTTCTTGCCATGTCGATACATGCAAGATAATGGGATGATTACATGCATGATAGATCCATATCTATTCTCACTGTTCCCATTCTTCATAAGAATTGGACACTTGGCCTTCGGATACTAACTGCATGTAACATGGACAATGTTTATCCCATTGAATATGTGCATATTGAACCCTTCAGTACATATTGCCAATGTGTACTTTTTCTTTTCAGGTCAAGAGGTTTTCGAGAACTATCTCTATATATCTCTATTCCTATCACATAGGAAACATCTCTATCTTCCTTAAAGATAATTTCCACTTTTGGATTTCCATTCTAGAACATTTCCATTTCACATCAACATGTGGAATGTGAACACGTTCCCACTAAATCACAGATCCCTTCTTTATCTTTGACATATCAGTCAAACCCTTTGACTATATCATCAAAGTAAAGATCCAATTCTGAGTTGCTTGTACTCAATCAATCACATTGATTAGTCCATTGTAACTTATAGACTTCATTTGCATTAGTGGATTCATAAACCTTATAGGTTGTGTCACGTACACATCCTTGTTTTATTCCTCATAGGAATGTGGTTTTAGTATCCATATGCCAAATGTCTTAGTCATTAAGTTGCAATCAACAAGCATCATCCTTCTCAAAATGTTATCCATGTGTCTTAACACTTAATATTCATTTGCACTTATGGATTTCATCCAATGAGTGCTACCATCAAGGTCATACCTTATGGTTCACATGGATGTCATTTAGGATGTAATGGTCATAAACCATAACTCAAAATTCCGTTCCTCATTTTCATCTAGATAGTTGACTCATCACATGAACAACTCATCACATAGATAAACGAGGTGTATCTGTCAAGGATATAAGAACTTACAACTCCTTGTGATTCTTAATGTCCGTTATTAGTGTGGTGTATTCTTTTATTAAGAAGAATTCAGTTATTTAATAATCATTCTCTAACTCCTTAGAGTATGATTCCTTCTTGATTTAGACGACACCATGCCTTAATCACTCTTAAGGATATCAAACATTTGGTCCAAGTATTTCATTCATTGATCTCATCAAGAATTAACACTTTACCAAATTTGTACTTCATTTATGATATTCTTGAACACTTCAAGATATTCATATTGGTATTTCTCTAAACACCATTTGAAGTATTAGCATTTGTTCCAATAGGTATGTAAATACATCACATGTATCATACCTAATAGGATAATCATTCTCCCACTACCATTAGTGAAGATTGATTAATCATGTCCAAGATATTCATGTCTCTTATTGGTTCTCTAGCCAAAAGAGTCTAGATTTATCCATCACATGGACACTAGAAATGAATTTCTCATGATCGATGCTAATTTGATTGTTTGAGTTATCTATAACTTTTAGGTATCATTTTATGTTATGCATATCAAATACCACAAGATAAACAAGGCATTGCCACAAAGATCATATCTTTATAAATTGAAACATCTCTTTATTGATTTCCATCATTGTCATACAATATGCAAAAATAAAGTGTTTCTATCTATTGGCAAATATGAAATAGCAGTTCATAACTGTATTACATGCCTTTTAGGCTGAAAATAAACTAAAGTACTCCTATCTATGGCGGCAACACTTGCCCCATTTATTGAGTGCTTTACACTTTTCATCTTGGTATCATATACCTCAAAAGTGTTACAAGTTTACTTTCATGATACCTTTAAGTAGAGACGCATGTCGCCTCCTTCTTCTTTTGTTCTTCCAGATAGAGAGGACAATTCCTTTTCCAATGTCCTGGCTTTTGACAATGGTGGCAATTACCTTTCTTGGTCACGCCTCCCTTGGCCTTGAGAGATGAAGATGACTTGGGCTCCTGGCTAGCATCAGAACATTTCTTAGCTTTGCCCTTGCCCTTGCGCTTGGAGTTTCCTTTCTTGCTCGTGATCACCATCACAAACTTAGGCTTGTACTTCTTCATCTGTGTCTCGACTGTCCTCAACATGCCCAACAACTCTGACAATGGCCTATCAAAGTTGTTCATGTTTTAGTCCATCACAAACTGACTGTAGGATTCTGGCAATGATTGTAGTATCACGTCAGTAGCCAACTCTTGGCTCAGTGGAAATCCCAGTCTTGTCAGGTTCTCCACATACCCAATCATCTTGAGTGTGTGAGGACCAACTGGATCTCCTTTTGTCATGACACACTTGAACAGTGCCCTTGAGACATCATATCTCTCTTGTCGTGCTTGATCTTCATACATGTTCCTGAGATGCTGAATCATCTCAATGACATCCATGTTCTCATGTTGTCTCTGCAACTCGTGGTTCATAGAGCACAACATCAAGCACTTTGCATCAATAGCATCATCAAAATGCTTCTTGTAAGCATCCCTTTCTGTCTTTGGTGCATTAGGAGCAGGTTCCTCTGGAATTGGAGTATCCGGGACATAGATCTTTCACTCTTGAGTGAGAACAATTCTCAATGTCCTATACCAGTCATGGAAGTTTGTCCCATTTAGCCTATCCTTTTCAAGGACCGATCGCAAAGAAAATTGATTGTTGTTTGTTGTCATTTGTACTACAAAAGGAAATATGCAATTTTAGTCCAAAAACTCATTTTGACTTATTTGATTGATTTGAAAAGTTGACGATATAATTAGGCCTTTAATTAATTATCGTTCCCACTATTTTAGTTCAAATTGATAGCCCCCACCATCAATTGGGAAGATTGCAGTGTACAACCTTCTAATGGGCAAGATCCTGAAATCCTCTAAGTCATGGACCAGCTAGGGTTGTCACCCACAACTTAGATCTCTCAGGTAGGCAACTCTTCCCAATTGCATCATATGCAACTCTTGATAAGACGTCATATGCAACTCCTTGCCATGATCATCTGCATGCCTCAAGGTACTAGATCCCATCCAAATCACCTTGCTAAGTCTGACCCAAAGCAAACACGATGAATATGCACCCTGCTAGGGCAGACCCACATATCCATCCTTCACGCTTCCACGAGATAGACGGTGCACCACGCTAGGGTGTGCCCACACTTGGTCGATCAAGCTTTTCACATGTGTCGCATTTGGAAGGCATCTAAAACTTAATATTTAATGAGGGATTTGGTTTTTATATATACATATACATATCCAATCACCACAATACATAGTATGTATCATATACATGCTATATCCCACAGAAAACATGCAAAATGATAAAAGCAATGATTATGGCCATCCAAATGTGATTCATCGAGCCAAGAGGAATCACGGTCATCTAGGTCTACATCACATGCAACCTGTACAAGATGAACTATGTGCTTTGCCTTTCTGGGTTTGATCAACTCATCACATGACTGATCGGCTCGCCATCAGGCCGGTCAGCTGGGTGCCACCAGCCGATCGGTTGGCTCCTCCAACCGATCGGTTCGCCTGGTCATCGTGCATCTCATCTTGGCCGCCACCTGCTCGTCTCGCTCCTCGAACCGGTCATCAACCGATCGGCTCACTCCTTGAACCGATCGTCTGGAACGTCAACCGATCAGTTCATGCTTTGAACCGATCATCTCAACTGTCGTCAGGATGTCCTCCGTTCATTGACATAACAGGAAATAAAATTCTATCCTATTTTACATTGTAAAAAGAGAAACCTCGAGTTACATTCGAGGGGAGAAAAGGTAGGAAAGAAATCTCGAATTATTTCGAGTTACATCAGGAATAAGAGAAGGAAGATCGGTGCACAGACCGAGATGCAAGCAACCACATACAACCATACACAGATAGTGTTTATTGGCCATAACCACATTATACATCCACCACAAAACTCATTTAAGGGTGATGTGTATCGAGTGCATTCATAATACATATCATATATGCAAAATGGGATTTGTGGATTTAGGATTGGACATGCATAAAGCCAATTTTATTCGCATCGTATGCAATAAATAAAGGCAACAAACCAAAATCGATCATATCGATAATCCTAAAGTATAGAGCAGTTGACGTGGCTCTGATACCACTGTTGGGTTTTAGGGGAGGCAGAGAAGGCAACAGAAACAAAAAATTTCTCCCCCAAACCTAGAACAAGGAAATGCGTCAACGTCTATACAATAGGAAAGGATGGTTTGTGGAATCATACCTTGTCCCGAGGCTTGCTCGGCGACAATACCTTGCGGCATGTGCGGTCTTCACCTCCGGTCTTGGACGGTGTCTGTGCAGCTCCTGGTCGCACCGGGACTGACTACTCCTGGTCTCACCGGGACTGTCGGGATTGACAGCTGTCCTCCGGGCGAGAGAAATCTCTTGCCTTTGAAGTAGTCCACACGGACCACCTGGAACTCCAATTTCCTTGTCTCACAGGGAATTGGAAGGAGTCGCACCCTCCAGTCAGTGTACTAGTCACTAACGCACTCTCCTGCCACCAGTCGCTTTCTGTAGTTGTGTTTCCCTTGTTGTTCCTCCCTTATCGGGTAGCACTTCCTCAGGCTCTCTCGGTTACCAAAACCAGAGAGAACGACAACTTTACAGAGCAACTGGTTGCACTGAGTTATTCTTTGAGAAGCCCCCAATACCCCTATATATATATGAGAATCATGGGACATGGTTCTTTATCCTGGGCAATATGGGACTAAAGCAGGAGTAGAAGGGTTCGAGATTTTCCACAAAAAACAACCAATTGTGCAACTTGAACCGATCGTTTCATTTCTGAAACGGTCAGTTGGGGACCTGAGCCGGTCGGTTGACACCTCAACCGATCGGTTGGGACCCATGAAATGGTCGGTTCACTTCTGAATCGGTCGGTTCGTGGTCCTGGTCAGTTCCCGATTGACTTTTCTTCTTTTGTTTCTAATTGGTATCAAATACCAATCCTTGTTCCAATCAAATTGGGCAAGTGAAACGAAAGGAAATTTCTCACCAATCCTACTTTCCCAACTTGCTCGGTTGCATCAATTGAACCGATCGTTTCAACACTTGAAGCAATCGTTTCACCCTGTCCATGAGCCGATCGACTCACCACCTGAGTCGATCGGTTCACCAAGCTCAACTGATCGGTTCATCACATGAGCCGATCAGTTGGGAATGCATATTGTGCAGAAACAGTCAATTGTAGTTTCAATCAATATGATACTCTAATCAATCAGTCCAACACCTTGAACATTATGATATTGAGCCATCAATTGATTGAGTGTTTAATTGAACTACTAAACTCCTTTAGTAATCAATCTAAACATTGTTTGTGGACAAAAATCCTCTTCCAGGTTAAATCCTATGTGTGTGACCCTGCAGATCCATTAGACATTGGCAATGAAAGTCCATAACACTTATGACTTCACAAGCAAAGAGTGGTGCCTAGTCACACATCAGTGTTGCCCCAAGTGAAATAGAAAGTTGGAGAAGAACTTTCAATCCTACAATCCGTTAATGGTGTTACAGTGAATGTATAATTCCTTTGTCACTGATATCCCGAATGAACTCGAGGCATGGAACAGTCATCCTGTCAAATTTCATTCACTTTCTTGATCTCAGAGTAGATTGGAGGAGATATGCATAACATCAATATCACATATTGATTGATACATGTGTGCACTCCTATCTCAATCATACTCATCAAGTGGCCATGGATATCAAACTCCCTCAGGAGGGACAAATCCCATATCTATCACTCACCCCTCAAAAGCCCCATGTGTCAAAGCCACCTAATCATCACCTTTATAACAACCCATGTTTCAAGACTGTGTTTGATGATGTCAAAGTGTACCCAACGACATGTGTTGAGTGTAGTGATTTTAGGTCAAACAGTCACACTCACCACCATCACTGTGAGTATTGACTGTGACTACCATGTCATGGTTCCATGTGCCAAACTCACAATGGGTCTGTCTGGTACACTTGTTCTCTAACAAGTACCTATGTGTTTGGCTTGATATCTCTATATCATGACTAATGAGATTCTGTCATCAACCAACACCACAATCTAGTCTTGTGTGTCATTGTTGTATATCTACCTTCCACAATGACATCCGACTAGGGACATAACAAGAATGTACAAACTCTTAGCATCTGTATGATCTCATCATTCAGGTCCTGAACCTGAAAGCATACGTCATTGAGTATTGTCATTCTCTAGACATTCAATCTGTTCTATCACTATCTCATATGACTGAACCAGAAAGAATTGGAAGCTTGCCATCGATGTTTATCAAATCAATCTTAATATATCCCACCAATCATCCAATGATTGGCTCTCAGGGCATACATACCAACAGCTCCCACTAAATCACAGATCCCTTCTTTATCTTTGACATATCAGTCAAACCCTTTGACTATACCATCAAAGTAAAGATCCCACTCTGAGTTGCTTATACTTAATCAATCACATTGATTAGTCCATTGTAACTTATAGACTTCATTTGCATTAATGGATTCATAAACCTTATAGGTTGTGTCACATACACATCCTTGTCTTATTCCTTATCGGAATGCAGTTTTAGTATCTGTATGCCAAATCTTTTAGTCATTAAGTTGCAATTAACAAGCATCATCCTTCTCAAAATGTTATCCATGTGTCTTAACGCTTAAGACTCATTTGCACTTATGTATTTCATCCCAATGGGTGCTACCATCAAGGTCATACCTTATGGTTCACATGGAAGTTATTTAGGATGTAATGGTCATAAACCATAACTCAAAATTTGGTTCCTCATATTTATCTAGATAGTTGACTCATCACATGACCAACTCATCATATAGATAATCGAGGTGTATCTGTCAAGGATACAAGAACTCACAACTCTTTGTGATTCATAATGTCCTTTATTAGTGTTGGGTATTCTTTATTTAAGAATAAATTAGTTATTTGATAATCATCCTCTAACTCCTTAGAGTATGACTCCTTGTTGATTTAGACATCACCATGACTTAATCATGAGCTCACTATGATACACTATCATAATCACTCACAAGGTTCCTAAAAATTTGGTCTAAGTATTTCATTCATTGATCTCATCAAGAATTAACACTTTACCAAATCCGTACTTCATCTATGATATTCTTGAACACTTCAAGATATTCATATTGATATTTCTATAAACACTGTTTGAAGTACTAGCATTACCTTTAATAGGTATGTAAATACATCACATGTATTATACCTAATAGGATAATCATTCTTCCACTATCACTAGTGAAGATTAATTAATCATGTCTAAGAGATTCATGTCTCTTATTGGTTCTCTAACCAAAAGAGTCTAGATTTATCCATCATATGGAAACTAGAAATGAATTTCTCATGATTTATGCTAATTTGATTGTTTGAGTTATCAATAACTTTAGGTATCATTTTATCTTATGCATACCAAGTACCACAAGATAAACAAGGCATTGCCGTAAGGAAACATTAAGTTTATTAATTTCTATCATTGTCATACAATACGCAAAAATATTGTATTTCTATCCATTGGCAAATATGAAATAGCAGTTCATAACTCTATTACATTCCTTCAAGTCTGAAAATAAACTAAATTACTCCTATCTATGGTGGCAATATTTGTTCCATTTATTGGGTGCTTTACACTTTATATCTTGGTATCATATATCTCAAAAAGTGTTACAAGTTTATTTCATGACACCTTCAGGTGGAGACGTTAGTCGCCTCCTTCTTCTTTAGTTCTTCTAGATAGAGTGGACAATTCCTTTTCCAATGTCCTGGCTTTTGACAATGGTGGCAATTGCCTCTCTTGGTCATGCCTCCCTTGGCCTTAAGAGTTGAAGATGACTTGGGTTGTTGGCTAGCATTAGAACCTTTCTTAGCCCTGCCTTTGCCCTTGTGCTTGGACTTGCCTTTCTTATTGATGATCATCATCACAGACTTAGGCTTGTCCTTCTTCATCTGTGCCTTGGCCATCCTCAACATGCCCAACAAATCTATCAACGGCTTGTCAAAGTTTTTCATGTTGTAGTTCATCACAAACTGACTGTAAGATTCTGGCAATGATTGTAATATCACATCAATAGCCAACTCTTAGCTCAGGGAAATCCCAAGCTTGTCAGGTTCTCTACATACCCAATCATTTTGAGTGTGTGAGGACCAACTGGATCTCCTTCTGTCATGACACACTTGAATAGTGCCCTGGAGACATCATATCTCTCTTATCGTGCTTGATCTTCATACATGCTCTTGAGATGCTGAATCATCTCAATGACACCCATGTTCTCATGTTGTCTCTGCAACTTGTGGTTCATGGCGTACAACATCAAGCACTTTGCATCAATGGCATCTTCAGAATGCTTCTTATAAGCATCCCTTTCTGCCTTTGGTGTAGTAGGAGCAGGTTCCTCTGGAGTTGGAGTATCCAGGACATAGAGCTTTCGCTCTTGAGTGAGAACAATTCTCAATGTCCTAAACCAGTCATGGAAGTTAGTCCCATTCAGCTTGTCCTATTCAAGGACCAATCGCAATGAAAAGTGATTGTTGTTTGTTATCATTTGTACTACAAAAGAAAATATATGAAATTTAGTTCAAAATTCAATTTGACTTATTTGATTGATTTGAAAAGTTAACGATACAATTAGGACTTTAATTAAATATCACTCCCACTATTTTGTTCAAATTGATAGTCATCACCATCAATTTTGAAGATTGCAGCTTACAATCTTCTTAGTGGGTCAAGATCTGTATTTCATCAAGTCATGAGTCAGCTTTGCCTGATCGCCCATAATCTTGACTATTTAGGTAGTCCATCATGCCAATTGCATCATATGCAACTCTTGATGAAAGAACATGTGCAACACCTTGCCATGAACATTTCGTGTCTCTGGGCTTAGACGCTCTAAGAATCACCAGTTAAGTCTAACCCAAAAGCTGACACGATAAACATGCACCCTGCTTTGGCAGAACCTACATGTTTACCCTTCACACTTCCACGAGATAGACGGCGCACCACGCTTTGGCGTAACCTATGCTTGGTCGATAAAGTTTTTCATGTGTGTCGCTAATGGAAGGCGTAAAAGACTTAATATTTAGATGAGGGATTTGGTTTTATAGGTACATATACATATCCAATCACCACAATACATAGTATGTATCATATACATGCTATATCCCATAGAAACATGCGAAATGATAAAGTGATGATTATGGCCATCCTAATGTGATTCCTCGAGCCAAGAGGAATCACAATCATCTAGGTCTACATCACATGCAACCTGTCTTGATGAAGTGTTATAGTCTCCTGAGTTGATCAACTCATCACATGAATGACCTGCTCGCCCTGGCCGGTCGTCTGGGTGCCACCAACCAATCGGTTGGCTCCTCCAACCGATCGGTTCGCCTGGTCATCGTGCATCTCCTTAGGTTGCCACCTACTCGTCTCGTTTCTCGAGCCGATCGTCTAGATCGCCAACTGATTGGTTCACGCCTTGAACCGATCATCTCAGTCATCGTCAGATTGTCCTCCATTCTTTGTCATACAGGAAATATAAAAAAAGATCTATCCTATTTATATTTAAATTAGAAAACCCCGAGTTACATTCGAGGGGAGCAAAGGTAGGAAAGAAATCTCGAGTTATCTCGAGTTACATCAGGAATAAGGAGGTAGGGAATCGGCACGCAGACTGAGATGTAAGCAACCACATTCAACCAAGCACACATATATAGGGTTTATTGGCCATAACCACACTATACATCCACCACAAAACTCGTTTAAGGGTGACGCATATCAAGTGCATTCATATTACATATCATATATGTATATTGGAATTTGTGGATTTAAGATTGGGCATGCATAAAGCCAATTTTATTTGCATCGTATGCAATAAATAAAGGCGATAAACCAAAATCGATCACATCAATAATCCTAAAGTATAGAGCACTTGACGGGGCTCTGATACCACTGTTGGGTTTTAGGAGAGATGGAGAAGGCAGCAGAAATAAAAAAAACTTTTCCCAAACCCAGAATAAAGGAATCGCGTCAGCGTCTATACAATAGGAAAGATGGTTTGTAGAGACATACATTGTCCCGAGGCTTGCTCAGTGACGTTACCTCACGACCTGTGCGGTCTTCACCTTCAGTCTTGGACGGTGTCTGTGTAGCTCCTGGTCTCACTGGGACTATCAGGATTGACAGATGTTCTCCGAGTGGCAGAAGTCACCCATCTCTGAAGTAGTCCACACAGACCACCTGGAACTTCGATCTCCTTATCCCACAAGGAATCATAAGGAGTCACACCCTCATGTCAGCACACTGGCCACCAACACACTCTCCTGCAATTAGTCGCTTTTCTGTAGTTGTCTTTCCCTTGTTGTGCCTCCCTTATTGGGTAGCACTTGCTCAGGCTCTCTCGGTTACCACAACCAGAGAGAACGACAACTTTGCAGAGCAACTGGTATTCTGAGTTGTTGTTCCTGAGAAGCCCCCACTACTCCTATATATAGGAGGGTCATGGGACAGGGTTCTCTACCCCAGGCAATGCGGGATTAAAGCAAGAGTAGAAGGATTTGAGATTTTCCACAAAACAACCAACTGCGTCAGCTGAACCGATCGTTTCATGCATGAAACGGTCGGTTGGGGACCTAAACCGATCGGTTCACACCTCAACCGATCGGTTCGTGGTCCTGGTCTAACTCAAATTGACTTTCATATTTGTTTCCAACTAATCAAATATTAATCCTTGTCCAAATTGAATTTGTACAAGTGAAACAAATTGTATTTGCAAAATAGTCTTCTGACTTTCCAAACAATCTCAGTTGGTCCACGAATCGACCGGTTCAACAATTGAGCCAATCATTTCATGACACATGAGCCGATCGTCTCATTACTTTGAGCCACCCAGTTCACTAACCTGAGTCGATTGGTTCACCAACCTGAGCCGGTCGGTTGGTACAACAGACTATGCAAATCATTCAATTGCAGTTTCAACCAATATGATACTCTAATCAATCGGTCCAACACCTTGAACACTATGATACTGAGCTATAAAATGATTAAGTGTTTAATTGAACTACTAAACTCCTTTAGTAATCAATCTAAGCATCATTTGTGGATAAACTCCTCTTCTAGGTTAAATCCTATGTGTGTGACCCTGCAGGTCCATTTCACGTTGGCAGTGAAAGTCCATAACACTTACAACTTCACAAGCAAAGAACGGTGCCTAGTCACACATCAGTGCTACCCAAGTGAAAAGGAAAGTTGGAGAACAACTTTTAATCCTACAATCTGTGAATGGTGTTGCAGTGAATGTATAATTCCTTTATCACTGATATCCCAAATGAACTCGAGGCATGGAACAGTCATCCTGTCAACGTTCATTCACTTTCTTAATCTCAGAGTAGATTGGAGGAGATATGTATAACATCAATATCACATATTGATTCACACATGTGTGCACCCTATCTCAATCCTACTCATCAAGTGGCCATGGATATCAAATTCCCTCAGGAGGGAAAAATCTCATATCTATCACTCACCCCTCAAAAGCCCCATGTGTCAATGCCACCTAATCATCACATTTATAACAACCCATGTTTCAAGAATGTGTTTGATGATGTCAAAGTGTACCTAACGATATGTGTTGAGTGTAGTGATTTCAGGTCAAAGAGTCACACTCACCACCATCATTGTGAGAACTGACTGTGACTACCATGTCATGATTCCATGTGTCAAACTCACATTGGGTATGTCTGGTACACTTGTTCTCTAACAAGTACATATGTGTTTGGTTTGATATCTCCATATCATGACTAATGAGATTATGTCATCAACCAACACCACAATCTAGTCTTATGTGTCATTGCTGTCTTTCTACCTTCCACAATGACATCCGACTAGGGACATAATAAGAACGTACAATTTCTTAGCATCTGTATGATTTCATCGTTCAGGTCCTCAACCTAAAAGCATACGTCATTGAGTACTGTCATTCTTTAGACATTCAATCTGTTCTATCATTATCTCATATGACTGAACCAGAAAGAATTGGAAGCTTTCCTTTGATGTTTATCAAATCAATCTTAATGTATCCCACCAATCATCCCATGATTGGCTCTCAGGGCATACATACCAACATCTATCACCATCACTTTATTCACCACTTACCAAACACAGCCTTAGGATGTAGCAGAACGTGGAAATCCTAAGGAGTTGTGGTTCTACTACCGTTGGAATGCAATCTTAACATGATTTTTGTGCAGACAAACATAGTATTTCAGTAAATAGATGGATTAGAATCATAATCCTATCTGTAATACCACAAATTTGGGCCTTTGGCCCCATTTGGTTCACTGGAAAGGATTAACATAGGATGTGAAAATGAAAAGGATGGAAAAGTCTATGCATGGGATGGGACATTTATTTTTCCATCCTATGTTTGGATGTAGTCAAGGATGGGATTTGTAATAAATTCTAGTTTAACATTCTTATATATATTGCATTACCTTTTTATGGTCATTTATAAATTAGATATTATTAACCAATGCAAAAAATGATAAATAGTCGCCAAATTGAAAACAAGCAAAAATAACGTTCTGAACTTCATGGAAAATTCTAGAGACTGAATCGCAGAAAACATGACTGCAGTATGTAATATTTAGATATGAAAAATATGACGATCCACATTTGACAAACCTGAAGATCATGTATCGATAACTTCAGTTGTTGTCTTCCAAATCAAAATCAAGTGGTCTGCTTAAGAATTTATGCAAAATATAATATTTAGGCAGAGAAAGAAAAATGTAGAAGAGAAGAATGAATTCTATGAAGTAGCATAACTTGGAGAGGGGTAAAAAAACAGTATCGTAGAGGAGCAAAGATCGTGGAGTTGAAGGAAGGAAAAAGAGAAGAAATTTAATAAAGTAGCAGATCATGGAGCTGATGGAAAGAAGAGCAGGTTGTATTAAGGTAGTCGACAATAATTTATTACAACTGGTTATACTAGCCATGGACAGTGAAATTGGAAAAAGAAGTAGAAAACGTGCTTTATTTGGAGCACACTCGTTGTATAGAAAGTGAGTAGGAGAACGGAAAGAATTTGGAGAACAAGGAATAGCATGGAGATGTAGAGGAACCTGGGTAAGCGACGAAGGACAAGAACATTACAACGATGAGAACTGAAGTAGAGAGGTACACTGAACACCCACCCAATATTGAACAGACAAACTTTTCACTTCCAATCCACTCCTTGTTGACTCAGCCTGCTCACCAGGAACTTTCTACAAAAAAAGCGATGTGAGAGCATATTCGGTGCCCCCGCTTCCAAACTCTCAGAAGTGGTCATGAGGAGTGTCACTCTCTCGATTGCATCTCTTTAGTTTAAGGTAAATAGTCCCTAAGATTGACCCGTCAACACTCTTGACGAAGATATTGATGAATACCACATATGATCAAGAAAAGAGTACTTATAACCTGAAGGATGAACCGAAGTCGAAGCCGCAAAAGTAGACGACAGACGGTTGCCGGTGTAGAGGACCCAAATAGCATAAGGAGAGTGGAATGAGCATCAGGCTTCGGGGAGGGGCTCCGGGTGTTAAAAAGATCTTATACCACACAACTACCTAGGGGTAGTGTGGAACTTGGAAGTCCTAATGAGTTGGGATTTTTTGTCGTTCGAAATACTATCCCAACAAAGGTTTTATGCAAACAAATGTGGTACTTCATTTTCTGTTAGGATTAGAATCCTTTCCTACCTGTAATACCATAAACAAAATGGGGCCTAAGTATAGGATAGATTGTTACAATTAGCAATATGCATGTTGTTTCAGATTATATATTGCCATCGTCATCCATGTTTTAGATTTTGGTTAATTTACAAATTAATAGTTCAAAATCATGACAAATGATCAAAAAATATCTGGGAAGTAAAAATATAAGGCACCGACTAGGTAGCTTTCTAATTTGGGCATATCTAGTAGTACCTAATTGTGATCATTGCCCTAAAATATAAGACAATTAGGGTTTAAGAATATTATATTACTTTCAAGATTGTAAATGTCGTATTGTATTATCTTTTCTAGCTAAAAGGAGAAGAAGGAAAATTAGAGTTCATAAGCAATTATGTTGTAAGCAAGAGATAAGCTGGAAGGAAATATGTTTTCTTAAATGTATTTTGAACTAATTTCATACCAGGCGTAAGGCCAAGAAAGAAGAAAATCGTGAACAGGAGAATCAAGGGATAAAAGTAGAACCATTACTTTATGGTGTTGGCAACGTCACAACACTAATTTTTCCCAATGTCACGGCAGGAGCGACTGTGTCTCCTACATATTTTGATTGTCTCACATTCCCAACCCTAACAACCTCAAAAGGATGGCAGAATCATAAATATTGAAGGGAGTCAGCTCCCAATGCAATGTCCACTTAATATTTCAAAAAATTAAAGTAAAAATTGTTGGCTAAATGGACATCATTTAAATCCATTTGTTTTGATAATGACAAACATTTCATTCTTTTTGATCTAACGTGCTACTTGAGTGTTGTAGGAATAAGGTGGATGACAAAGATTTGGGAAATCTATATGCTTGAATTGTTGTTATTTCATGATTGTAATCAATTATAAAACTTTTACAAGTATATAATGTACAAGTACTTAGACATCATGTAAATCAAGCGTTAGATCTTCCCTAGAAAATCACCACACTTAGATAGGTCATCCCCTACATTAGTGTCACAAATGCACACTCATGCACAACCTTAGTACTGAGCATAAAACATTGAAACAAGGTTAATCTCAGTCGACAAACTCCTCAACCGAGAAAGACCCAAGTAGCCGTTAGACACAGCAGACAAGATAGTTGGCAATTGGAGATGAACGTTGTATACACTTGCTCCAGACAGTCTTTCGGTCGACAAGTCCTCGACCGAGAAGGACTCTCGGTCGACAATTCTTTGACCGAGATGTGTTATGTCTGCAACTTTCAGAATTAATTAACTAGTCATTGCTAAAGTAACTAAAGTGTACCTAACGGCTAGTTAAGCACTTAGAACCCCCTAAAAAGTGTCTAGAACGTCCTTAAGCACTTGTAGGTCATTCCTATAAATAGGACATGCCTTAGGACACCTAAACTGACCTATATACACTTGTGATATACTTGAGCTTGCACTTACAATTGGCAATCTGTTTTGAGCAATTGAGCAACACTAGCATTGACCACTCATTCCCTTGCTCTAAATTTGTGTCCTATAGACTAGTATCTCCTATCCACTAAACCTACACTTCAACATTCATTGGTTAGGAGATCTATACGCTTGATTTAGGCAAATCAAGCCTTGTGCTTCAAAGTGGTAACTGTAATTTCCATTTCCATTCTTGTTCTCTCTTATTGCTTGTACTCTCCTTGCTAGTCCTAGGGTTGGAGGCTGCAGATTGGAGAGGGTTTGATCTTCTTGGTGAAGAAGGAGATCTTTGGACTACTTCTAGAAGGTTGTTGCAATGGGAGGCTACTTCAAGAGGAAGGCCACTTCAAGGGGGAGCTTGAAGTTACTTCAAGAAGGCTGCTTCAAAGTTGGTGCAACTACTTCAAGGTGAAGGTTGTCCAAAGGGTGTAGAAAGTATTGTAATTTTATGTAAATTCCTTGAGAGGTAATAAAATTTAACTTTCAAAATCCCGGTTGGGTAAGAAATCGAGTAGTGGATTGACTGCCTTAGTATTTGCTAAGGTTGGAACCACTCTAAACACCGTGTCTCCTTCTTATTATTTCAATTGTGGTTGTTTGAGTTAAATTATATTAAAATTATCATAAAACCCTATTCACCCCCCTCTAGTGGTTTTTCAATTGGTATCAGAGCAGGCTTCAAGGAGCTTTAATCGAGTCTTGAAGAATGGGTGACGGGTTGCTCAACAACCTCAACTTGGAAGGAACGCTTGTGGCTAGGCCTCCAGCATTTGATGGTACTAACTACACCTACTGGAAGAGGAGGATGCAATTTTACTTCCAAGGGATCAATTGGGATTTATGGAGGATGGTGTCTACTCCTTATGAACTTCCTCAAACGGAGTATGCAGCTTGGGATACTAATATGGTACAGTCTGCCCAAATGAATGCAAAGGTTGTAAGATACTTTATTGCTCAATTTCTGTTGGTGAGTTCAATAGAATTTCAAATTGTGAAATGGCTTATGAAATATGGCATAGACTTTCTATAACATATGAAGAAACTATTCAAGTTAAGAATTCTAAAATCGGAATGCTTAAACAGAAATTTGAACAATTTCGTATGGATCAAAATGAATCTATTAGTGAAATGTATGCAAAATTTTCTTCTATTGTAAATGGTTTGAATGCTTTAGGCAAAGTAATCGCTAAAGAAGATCAAGTATCAAAAATTCTTAGGTCTCTTCCTCCCAAGTACAAGCCCAAAGTGATGACCGTTGAAGAAGCAAATGACCTCACCCGACTAAGGATGGAACAACTCATTGGCAACCTAGAAGCACATGAGGCAACCTTGGAGGAAGAGGAACGATGAGAACGTGAACTGCAACAAGGAAGAAAGAAAGATGTGGCTCTAAAAGCTTCAAAGATCATCACTCCGGAAAGTGATGAAACAAGTGAAGAAGAAGGAGAAGAAGCCTTAATTGTCAATGGTAAGAAATATAGAAGATTTAGATCTAACAAAGTTTCTAGTTCTTCTTCTTCCCCTCCTAGGTGTTTTGAATGTGGAAAGAAAGGACATCTCAAAAATGAATGCCCTAAAGCAAAGAAAGGAAAGAAAAGCTCACACAAAAAGAAGGGAGAAAAAGCTTATAAAGTTGCATGGGATGAGTCAAGTGAGAGTGAAAGTGGAGAAGAGAAGGTGGAATGTCTCATGGAAAAAGAAGATGATGACTATTCCCAAGAGGTAAGCCTTCTTGATCTGCCTAAAGAAGATTTAATTGCTAGTCTACAAAAAACTCATGACAAATATGTTGACTGCAAAAAGAAACTAAAGAAGGTCACCAAAACAAATGAGGAATTATATGCTAGATTAAATGATCTCTCTTCTGAAAAGAACAATATTGATCTTGAAAATTTGTCTTTAAAAACATATTTAAATGATTGTAACTGAAAGTTACTTACTCTAGAAATGAATCATGATCTTCTTTCTCAAGAAAAGGTTGATTTGTTTGCTAAACTAAATAATTTTCAAACCCAACCTATTCTATGTAACCATCTAGATTATGATAATGTTGTTAAGGAAAGAAACTCTCTACTATCTAATTTAGATCAAGCAAGGAAAGATATAAACAAGAAGATGGATGAGGTTGCTAAGCTACAAAGAGAAATAAATGGCTTAAGAGGAAATGACATCCTTCATAATATTCTAAAAATTTACTCTAGTTACAATGAAAGAAGATGATTAGGATATGATCCAAAGAGAAATCAACCCAAAAGAGCTAAAACATCCAAGACTAAGATTATGTATGTACCTAAGAACACAATTCCTAGAAAGAGAAATGAAATTGACTCTATTACTTGTCATTTTTGTCTATGTCTTGGACACTACTCTTTTTCATGCCCTTATAAGAGGAAGGATTCTGAGTTAGTTTGGGTACCCAAACCTCAAACTTAAATTGAACGTAATTTAGTTGAGATATGATCTAATGCTTATTCTTGAAAATCATAATGTTCTATCTCAACTAAACAAATAGTTTCATGTATTGTGTTAATTTCAGCACTGATATAAATAAATTCCTGAAACAGAAACATATTCGGTCGACAAATAGTTCGACCGAGATACTCTCGGTCAAGCAACACTTCGACCGAGCAAGTTCCTGTGACAAACCAAAATCTGCAGCAAAAGTCTTAGTAAAACTGCAATCATTCCGGTCGAGAAATGATCAATCGGATCAAAAATCGATCGAAAAATGGTCGACCGAACAGACTTCTGATTCCATTCAGTTTTTAATCTGTAAAACAGCAACTTTCTCGATCGACAAATTGGTCGATCGAGACACATGTCGGTCGAACTTTTGTCGACCGAATAAAGTTCTGATCAGCTTTCTTTGTTCAGTTTGTAATTAAATGTACCTAACCTTAATGGACCATCACATGGGTACCAAAACCTACATTTTAATGCAGGATTGGGTGGTCGACAGTGGATGTTCCAAACACATGACCGGAAACAAGGATGCATTTCAAACTTTTGAGGAAAATTTGAGTGGAACAGTCACTTTTGGAGACAATGGTAAAGGTAAAATTGTTGGAATAGGTAACATTGGTACAAATCTTGAAATAAAGAATGTTTTACTTGTTGACGGCTTGCACCATAATTTAATAAGTGTTAGTCAATTATGTGATAGTGGATATGATGTTTTATTCAACAAGAATTGCTGCAAGCTACTAATAGAAAATACTACAAATGTTGTTTATGAAGGAAAAAGAGTTGGAAATCTCTATATTCTTAGACGTAACTCTATGAAATCTATAGTGGGAAAATGTTTACTTGCAAATGAACATTATTTACAATTATGGCATAAAAAATTAGGTCATGCTAGTTCACATATCATCAAAAAGCTAGTTAAATATGATCTTGTTCGTGGTTTGCCTAATTTATCTTTTGATCAAACTGAAAATTGTGAACCATGTACCTTGGGTAAACAAACTAAAACCTCTTTTAAACCCAAAAATGTACTTAGCACCTGTAGATCCTTATAACTCATTCATATGGATTTATTTGGACCTATGCGGACACAATCTATTGGTGGCAAAAGATATTGTTTTGTTATTGTTGATGATTATAGTAGATATACATGGGTACACTTTCTTGCAACCAAAGATGACACTATTCAAGTTTTTATTAAATTTTGTTCCAAGATTGAAAATCTATTACAAAACAAAATATGTAAAACTAGGAGTGATCATGGTGGAGAATTTGAGAACCATTTATTTGAAGAATTTTGCACATCTCAAGGCTACACTCACAATTTTTCTGCTCCACGCACTCCACAACAAAATGGTATAGTTGAAAGGAAAGATCGATCACTACAAGAAATGGCTAGAACTATGATGCTCGAACATAATACACCTAAAATATTTTGGGCTGAAGCAGTAAACACAGCTTGCTATGTGTTAAATAGAGTAACTATTCATTCCTATTTAAAGAAAACACCATATGAAATAATATATAATAAGAAACCTAGGGTTGACTATTTTCATACTTTCGGATCAACATGTTACATTCTAAACATAAAAGAGGATAGAGACAAGTTTGACTCTAAATCACATAAAGCATTTTTCTTGGGATACTCTACCTCTAGCAAAGCATTTAGAGTTTACAACACTATTTCTAGAAAAGTTGAGGAATCAATTCACATCTCCTTTCATGACGAGCCACAATCTGAAAACCTTGAAGTAATTGATCTTACTCATCAATTAGAGAATTTATCTCTACCTAATGATAATGACAAAAATATTACTAGTGACCACCAAATTGAAACACAACATGTTCCTAGACTCATTAAAGATCATCCTCAAGAATTAATCATTGGAAATCCAAATGATAAAGTCAAAACTCGTTCTTCTTTTAAAGATGTTGCAAATATGGCATTGGTCTCTATAATTGAACCTAAAAAGGTAACTAAAGCCCTCAAAGATGACTATTGGATAATAGCAATGCAAGAAGAATTAAACAATTCACTAAAAATGACGTATGGGACTTAGTTCCTAAACCACAAGATAAAACCATTATTGGAACTAAATGGGTTTTTAGAAATAAGTTAAATGAAGCAGGGGAAGTAGTAAGAAATAAAGCTAGGCTAGTAGCACAAGGATATAATCAACAAGAAGGGATAGACTTTGATGAAACATATGCACCAGTAGCAATACTTGAAGCAATTAGAATGCTACTAGCTATCTCTGCACACAAAAACATCAAACTTTTTCAAATGGATGTAAAAAGTGCATTTCTCAATGGGATAATCCAAGAAGAAGTATATGTTGCCCAACCACCTGGTTTTGAAATATCAAAAAAAGGTGACTATCTATACAAACTTAAGAAGGCACTTTATGGTTTAAAACAAGCACCTAGAAATTGGTATGAAAGGCTCAAGAACTATTTATTTGATAACGATTTTTCTATTGTAAATTCAGATTCTACTTTATTTTTCAAAACATATGCATATGATTTTCTAGTTGTTCAAATATATGTTGATGACATTATCTTTGGTGCTTCAAATGAATCATTATGCAAACAATTCAGTGATATTATGCAACAAGAATTTGAAATGAGCCTCATGGGTGAACTAACTTTCTTTCTTGGTTTTCAAATTAAACAAACGCCTGTCGGAATTTTTATAAGCCAAGAAAAGTATACCAAAGAACTCTTAAAACGTTTTGGGATGGACCAGTGCAAACATGCTACCACTCCAATGGCTACCTCCACTAAAATTGATAAGGATGAAAATGGGGAACCTATTGATGATTCCTTATATAGAGCCATGATTGGTAGTCTGCTTTACTTAACTGCTTCTAGACCGGACATCATGTTTTCAGTTGGTCTTTGTGCTCGATTTCAATCACAGCCTATGCATTCTCACTTTCAAGCCGTCAAACGGATTTTTCGATACTTAGCCAGCACCACATGTTATGGTTTATGGTATCCTAAAGGACAATCCTTGGATTTTAAATCTTATACTGATGTCGATTGCGTTGGTTGTCGACTTGATCGCAAGAGCACTAGTGGTATTTGTTTCTTGTTAGGAAGAGCCTTAGTATCTTGGTTTAGCAAGAAACAAAATACGGTTGCCCTCTCTACAACTGAAGTTGAATATATGGCAGTCGGATCTTGTTGTGCTCAAGTGCTCTATATGCAACAAGTGTTAAATGATTATGGCTTTACTTTTTCATCTACGCCTATCTTTTGTGACAACACAAGCGCTATCAACTTAGCACATAATCCCATTCTACACAGCCAAGCTAAACATATTGAAATCCGTCATCACTTTTTATGAGATCATATCTCTAAGAATCATGTATCCCTTCATCATGTTGATACGGAAGATCAATTGGTTGATACTTTGACAAAACCGCTTCCACTAGACCAATTTAACAAAATAAGGAAGCAACTACTCATCACTCCCTTAGAAGATGTTTTCTTTGATATTTGTGTCTCTTAAAATGGAAATCTTTTTCGAAATGGACATCTCTTTGGCTTTCAAATGGACATTTTTTTAAAGATTTGATGGCTATCTTTTTATTGGGGATATCAAATTAAGGGGGAGTTTGTCTATTTTTAACGGATATCTTTTTGAAATGACAAAAGGGGGAGAAATAAATGTAAATCTTAAAATGGTAACTTTGAAAAACTCAAATCAATGAGTTTCATAAATCTCTTGGCTTTACATTAAAAGTTGTTATATTCCCTAAAGAATTGGATTTTATGTTCCATATTTCTTTGGGAATAATAAGCACACATTTCATAAACAAGAGAAGAAATTCCCAAAGTAAATCTCAGGTATGAAACTCAATTCATTTTAAAGACTAGTTTATTTATATTTTGGAAATGTTTGTCATCTTCAAAAAGGAGGAGATTGTTGGCTAAATGGACATCATTTAAATCCCTTTGTTTTGATAATTAATGACAAACATTTCATTCTTCTCGATCTAATGTGCTACTTGAGTGTTGCAGGAATAAGGTGGATGACAAAGATTTGGGAAATCTATATGCTTGAATTGTTGTTATTTCATGATTGTAATCAATTGTAAAACTTGTACAAGTATATAATATACAAGTACTTAGACATCATGTAAATCAAGTGTTAGATATTCCCTAGCAAATCACCACACTTAGATAGGTCATCCCCTACATTAGTGTCACAAATGCACACTCATGCACAACCTTAGTACTTAGCATAAAATATTGAAACAGGGTTAATCTCGGTCGACAAACTTCTCGACCGAGACACTCTCGGTCGACAAACTCCTCGACCGAGAAAGACCCAAGTAGTCGTTAGACACAGAAGACAAGGTAGTTGGCAGTTGGAGATGAACGTTGTATACACTTGCTCCAGACAGTCTTTTGGTCGATAAGTCCTTGACCGAGAAGGACTCTCGGTCGACAATTCTTCGACCGAGATGTGTTCTGTCTGCAACTTTCAGAATTAATTAACTAGCCTTTGCTTAAGCAACTAAAGTGTACCTAACGGCTAGTTAAGCACTTAGAACCCCCTATAAAGTGTCTAGAATGTCCTTAAGCACTTGTAGGTCATTCCTATAAATAGGACATGCCTTAGGACACCTAAACTGACCTATATACACTTGTGATATACTTGAGCTTGTACTTGTAATTGGCAATCTATTTTGAGCAATTGAGCAACACTAGCATTGGCCACTCATTCCCTTGCTCTAAATTTGTGTCCTATAGACTAGTATCTCCTATCCACTAAACCTACACTTCAACATTCATTGGTTAGGAGATCTATACGCTTGATTTAGGCAAATCAAGCCTTGTGCTTCAAAGTGGTACTTGTAATTTCCATTTCCATTCTTGTTCTCTCTTATTGCTTGTACTCTCCTTACTACTCCTAGGGTTGGAGGCTACGGATTAGAGAGGGTTTGATCTTCTTGGTGAAGAAGGAGATCTTTGGACTACGTCTAGAAGGTTGTTGCAACAGGAGGCCACTTCAAGAGGAAGGCTACTTCAAGGGGGAGCTTGAAGTTACTTCAAGAAGGCTGCTTCAAAGTTGGTGCAACTACTTCAAGGTGAAGGTTGTCCAAAGTGTGTAGAAAGTATTGTAATTTTATGTAAATTCCTTGAGAGGTAATAAAATTTAATACTTTCAAAATCCCGGTTGGGTAAGCAACCGGGTAGTGGATAGACTGTCTTAGTATTTGCTAATATTGGAACCACTCTAAACACCGTGTCTCCTTCTTATTATTTCAATTGTGGTTGTTTGAGTTAAATTATATTAAAATTATCATAAAACCCTATTCACCCCCCCCCCCTCTAGTGGTTTTCCAAAACCCTTTCCTACATCGTAAAACAATCTCGTATTTATTATTTAAAAACTAAAAGAAAAAGATATGTTCAATATCCAGAAAGAGATTTAGTAAAATACACAAGGATCAATTTATAATTTGACAAACTATAAAAAACTATATCAAATCCGTTTATACTATTACACTTCCTTTTTTTGCTCTCACACAATAAGTTTATCAGAGTAAAAGATTAATTTGTAAGTAAAATATTAAAAAAACTTATATAAAGTACCTCCCATACTGCTCTCTATATAATCTAGATTAGAACACAAAGACTATTTTGTAGTCTAGAAAAATAGCTGGGGAAAAAATAAGAAGAATTCTCCACAAACTTCTTATATATTAAATATTTTTCAACAAACTCGATGTAATGGGCAATTACCGATGTCTGCTTGTTCAACCTAAAAAAATCAGGTTCCCTGACGGGAATGTTACCACCCATTGAGTTTCACTCCCAACAAGGGCTATGAGGAACCCTATGTGTAAAGAGACACCCACATCTCCACGTCCAAGTTAGGGCATTACCCAAGGCATATGTATATAAACAATGCACCATAGGTCGATGGCAGGAATACGGCAGCCGCTAGAAACTCTAATCATCCGCCTCGATGGTTCCTAGATCCAACTTGATGTTTCCTAAGTACTTCCCAATAAAAAGAGCATGTGGAGCGGATGAATGTAGCATTAGAAATGAGAATGATGGAGCTTTATCTGAAGATCAAATATAGGCCAAAACCAAACAATAGTGACATCACAGAGGTGTTTTTGTACTGAATATTTGACTGCTAGTATAGATGTGTACGTAATTTCAAATCTTTGGTAGGGAGCTGCGAGTCTACCGTGTCATTGCAAAATACTGATCCATCTAATTCAAAATACGTCCCCATCATTTAAATGGGACGAACTTCAAATGATACAAATGCAGTGGGGAAAAAATGTCTTTGTTTGTATCGTTTTATAAAATTCGTAGATGTCTTTAATTACATCGGGCTAAATGGATCCTAAAGTTTTGATTTAATATTAGGAAAGCAGATATCAGACACCAATTTGGTACTTGTTAGATTTCTACTTTAATATCACCAAGATTTCTAATTTTATCAGATAGATGGATAACATGGAAAGACGTACACAAAGCTCTGAATCAAATAGCAAGCTCATATATATTAACAAAATAACTAAGGCCACGGCCAGGTAAAGAAAGCTGAGTGTATGACGTTTGTGTAATTGTGATAGTACTAAAGACAGGAACTGATATATATATATTGACTTCGTTCATTCAATACTATTTTGGGTTGCAAGTCGTGCATTGTGCATCCCCCGATTTTTCTTCTTTGTCCGTAAAGAAAAAATAAAACTTGGTCACTCCTCTGGATTTCCGCTTCATACCAGTCCGAATAAGCACACTTCAAAGATATGGGCCGGCGAGGTGTTGTCGGCCTAAACAGGCTCCCGCGAGAGCGCATTCGGACGCCCTCCTATATAGCTTTCGTTGAGTTTCTTTTGCCAAAACAAAGCCGACTCCAAACCTCGTCTTGTGTGTATTCTTTCTTTATACGCTAGTTAAAATCCAATGCAATATAGCTGTCTTACCGTCAATCACATCATGGTGATGTTAGCGTTCCCTTCTCTTTATGGCCATCATACATTGATCGTTCCCCCAACGATATCTATATTTATTTATTACAAAACTTCAATCGCCCACTGCTTCCTCTTGCAACATCGTTTTCTTGTCCATCGGTTCCCCCCTCTTTCTATATTCCCATTAATTGCATTGTTAATGTTAAATATAGGGTTGATACTGCTATGTATATACATGGGTTAAGTCCAATATACAGCTAGTACATAGGAGGATATGTAATTTTGTGTCTGCAAATGGGGAGAGTTTTGTCCCACATTGCACACTCTTAAAACTTTTGTTGTCCATCACATGTGACACTAGTATCCAAAGATCCTATGAGAGGTTATACTCACCTCTTTGGTAGGTATGGCGACCACAACACACACGCATGCATGTGCCACACCATGTCTCATCTCGCCTAGTCTGGCACAGGCTCGGGCTTGTGGATTGTGGAGAATGTCTTCCGTCCTCCATCTTCTTTTTACACTAGGACACAACTACGTAATTAATTATTAATTTAATTAATTATTTCTTTCCAAACCAGATTTATTAATCCTAACTGAAAAGTGTTTTCTTACAGATTTTTCCGCAATGTGTACAAGAGTGATTGAGTGATTCGCGTCTTAACGGGAATAGGATTACAGAGCTTGTATGGCTATAAATAAGCTTCTGGTTATTAAGGTTAAACACATCTTTCGAACATACAACCGTCAGCGTTCGAGTTTGTGTTTGGCAATCCCTAAAGCCAGAGTCTCCTACCTTCGTCGCTTTCGTATTGCTAAGTGGAGATCATCTTCTGTACGTGGCGAGTTCGTCCATCCTCTCCCTTCCGAGATGCTATCTGTCAGGCGGCGGTTCCGGCGGTCGCTGGGCAGCACTGGTGGTGCAAGTTGTCTTCGTCTACAACATTTTTTGTCAATACAAGTGAGACAATCTCTTCTCCAAGTTCGTGATCGGGTCGACTAGGAGAACGACGCCTATTCAGAACAGTTGCAAGGCACTGATTTCTTTAAGTATATCATGTTTGTTTCTCAACAAAGGATCAAGTTTGCATTTCTAACCTTTATTTTTTGTTCTCATGCGTTGGTTTATTCTACGCTTTCTTATCTGGATCGGCCTAAACTGTTAAAGTAATTGCACATGTCCTTGTTGCATGTAACGATGTAACATAAAAATTAACAACAGTCTTAAAGAAATCATTATTTTCCGTTACTTAACTATGGCTTCTCAAGGTTCAGGTATGAAAATTGATAGCTCTAGTATGCCTAGAAATTTTGTTGGAACTAATTTTACTCGTTGGCAAAGTAGGATGCAAATCTAGCTTAATAGGTAGGGTATGATCGATATCTAGAAGAAGATGAACTCAAAATTGATGAAACTGTCTCCGATAATGCTAATTTAATTGCAACATGGAAGAAGGGTGATAAGACGTGATGAGGGTTGATTATATTTGCGTTAAATAATAAATTGAATGACTCATACTCAAAGTTGTCTGTTATTACATCTAAAGTTTTGTGGAAGGTATTAGAAAAGAAATACAATATCGAAAATCAAAGAACGGAAAAATATTATGTCTCTAAATTTCTATAGTTTCATATGTCTAAGGGTAAATATGTTTCTGATCAAACGCGCGATTTCAACGCATCATGCAAGAGCTCGTTGACGTGAGCATGGTACTTTCTAAAAAAATTGTTGTGATGTGAGCATGGTACTTTCTAAAAAAATATTGTGATGTCAATCATTGAGAAATTCACAAAATCTTGAGAGTCATTTGGCATGACTCTTAAGCATCCCAAAAGAGACATGTCAATGAACGATCTCATGATGGACATCAATATTCAGGAAGAGCATCTGAAAGAGAAGACTGTCAAAGTACCCACTGATGTTAATGTTATTGTCAATTTTACTACTGCTAAGAACAAGGATAAGAAATCTAAGAATTTACTTAAACCTAAGGCCAAGATCCAAGAGAAGTCGAAGAACAAACCTTGTTGGACTTGTGGACAGGTTGGCCATTGGAACAAGAACCGTCCTACAAAGTTTCATATGTCTAAGGGTAAATTTGTTTCTGATCAAACATGTGATTTCAACGCATCATGTAAGAGCTCGTTGATGCGAGCATGGTACTTTCCAAAAAATTTGTTGTGATGTCAATCATTGAGAAATTCCCAAAATCTTGAGAGCCATTTGGCAGGACTCTTAAGCATCCCAAAAGAGACATGTTAATGAACGATCTCATGATAGACATCAATATTCAGGAAGAGCATCTGAAAGAGAAGATTATCAAAGTACCCACTGATGTTAATGTTATTGTCAATTTTACTACTGCTAAGAACAAAGATAAGAAATCTAAGAATTCACTTAAACCTAAGGCCAAGATCCAAAAGAAGCCGAAGAACAAACCTTGTTGGACTTGTGGATAGGTTGGTCACTGGAACAAGGATCGTCCTACAAAGAAGGAAAAGAAAGATGCCACATCTACAACTGAGGAGGTTATGGTCAATATGATGATTGAAACTTTGAACCTCAATGATGGGTACATATCTATAAAACCTGAAGTTATTTCTATTTTTGAACCACTATATTGGATAATAGACATTGGGGATAATGTGTGTCTATTGATAAGTCCATGTTTGTGTCTTATCAGGCCTCTAAAGGTCGATACTTGACTTTGGGCGATTCTGACGTTGTAGAAGTCAAATGCAAATGACGAGTGGATTTGAAGTTTCCTTTGAGAAAGGTTATGATGCTTTGTAGAGTCAGACATGTTCCATCAATACGATGCAACATTCTTAGTGGCGCAAATTTAGTTAGAGATGATTTTAAAATAGATTACAAGTACAATAAGGCTACTATTAATCGCCTTCGTGATTCTTTATTTTTTAGCAAGGGATATCTATGTGATATGGAGAACTTATTTAGATTCTTGTTGAACATGTTTCAAATTATATTTTAAATTTGAATGATAATAGTTTGTTATGTGTGAATCTTGTATCATCTGATGTTTGGCATTCACATTTAGGATATGTTAATGTTGGCTCAATGAAACGTATAATGAATCTAAATTTAATCCCTAAATCTGACATTAGCAATAATAAATGTGAAATCTATGTGCAAGTTAAATTACCCAGGAAACCATTTCATTCTGTGAATAGGAATTCAAAAATATTGGATTTAGTGCATACTGATATCTGTAGATTTAATGGGATTGCTACAAGGGATCTAAAGTGTTATTTTATAACTTCTATTGATGATGCTAGTAGATAGTGTTACGTCTTTTTACTTAAATAAAGATGAGGCATTGGATAAATTTAAAATTTAGCAAAGTACTTAAGCGATTAAGGTCTGATAGGGAAAGATAATATACCTCGAACTTATTTTTGGAATTTTTCCAATTTCATCGTATAGTTCATGAGGTTACCGCTCCGTATTCACCACAGTCAAATGGGATAGTTGAACGTAAAAATCGAACCCTTATAGATATGGTTAATTCTTTACTCCAAACCTCAGGTCCGCCCAACTTCATGTGGGGGAGGGGGAGCTTTGAGTACGACTTGCCATATTCTGAATAGAGTTTCCCATAAAAATGTAGAGAGTAGTCTGTTTGAGTTATGGAGAGGAAGAACACCGAGTCTCAATTATCTTCGAGTGTGGGGTGCCTTGCTAAGGTACACATCCCTGAACACACAAAAGGAAGAAATTGGGACGAAAAACGATTGATGTCATATTCTTGGGGTATGTAGAGACAAATTATGCCTATAGATTCTTGATTGTAAAATCTAATATCTCAGACATTGAGGTCAATACAATTATATATTACATGATGCTACATTCTTTGAGGATGTGTTTGTCATGAAATCTGGTGTACCCAATGAAGTATCTCAAGAGGATTCACTCACTACAGGTTCCATTCCCGAGCACGTGGAAAGGATGATAAATGTGGGGGTGACTCAGAACAAGCTATTTTTGAATGTGATGATTTTGAATAAATGGTTGAACCAAAGGGAAGTAAACGGCCTAGGACATCTGAGGAATTTGGAAGTGAGTTTCTCACTTACAATGTTATGACCCGACTCAAAGCTAATATGTAAAGTATCATGATTAGTGCATAATTAAGTTATTTGAGTTAACTTATGTGCTTATGATGTGGTTAGTGAATCATTAACTTGATTTAGTTGAATCAAGCACATAAGATCAATTAGTGCATAATTAAGATGATTAATTTGAGTAAAGTGATGATTGATGCAATTTGGAATTTTGAACCAGTAAAACAGTATAATTAGGTTGTTTTTATGCCTTGGGTTTGTAGTGGGCCTCATTCTTGAAGTTTCGCAAAAGAAATCATCTCAATCGGACCTATGGAGAGGAAGTTATGAAGTTTTTGATTCTTGGGGGTGAGTTTTACAATTTACCCAGTTTAGTCGGTTATTAACCCCTTTATCCTTTTCCGTTTTTTTTCTTTTCCTTACCCTTTCTTCTTCGTCGATCTGTTTGGGCGCCGCACTGTAGCAGTGCGACCAGCGTGGGAGAGGGGCGGGCGATTTGGATTCCTTGGCCTCGATTCAACGGCACCGACCTCTTCTCCTTCCTTACTCCTTCCTTTACCTTTCCTCTTCCTCCCCTACTCGCCTAGCCACCTGCAGCCTTGCTGCTTGGCTTAGGCGGCCGTCCTGCAGCTAGCAAGATGCTGCGGCCAGCAGTTAGGATCATATTTGGGGCGGCCAGCACCAAGAAACGGTGCCATGGAATTCGGTTTTGAGGTCTTTGCAGGAATCTGAAACCCTAGCCTTGATTCAACTCTTAACCGAGCCTTCCGTCAAGCTGAGCTTAGGTGTAAGCTGCTATTGCAGCTAAACCGTGAACAGAACAAATCCAAAGAATGAAGACGATCCGAAATCACCCAGAATCCGGCCTTGGACGCATCTCCGGACGAATCCGGACAGACCAAATGGCTGTGAGTAGGGTTTCATTTATTTATCATTAATAAACTCAGGCGTTTGAATATTTTCTGTTTTGTGCATAAATTACGCTGATAACAGGCGTTATCAGGCGTCGGGCAGCGCTTGGCGTCGCCCAACCTTTTTAGTTCATAAAATGCTTCTAGACACTGTTATATGATTAAATTTAGCATTTGAACAGTATGGATTGAATCAGTAGATTTATATGGTTCATTGGAACCTAAATTGCTCATTTGAATGTTGAAATTAGAAATTCATGTCTGAAAATGGTATGATTTGGGTATGAACCCAGACAATGAAAATTTCTGATAAATTATCAGATGTACGATTTCAAGTTGATATGAATAAATAAAATATGAATGAAAACCCTAATTGCATATATCTTTTGACATTAATATGTGTAAATTGATATTTACATGAAATGGCACATTTCTCTGAAATATTACCAGAAATTCTCAAGTATTGTTATTAAATTGTATTGTGATATGTAATTAACTCTTAATTGAGTTAAGTGATGCACGAACCAGGATTTGAGTTAATGTGCACGTTTTTCGAGAATTTTAGAGAATTGATAATTGTTGAGTATGATTCTCATATGTGAAGTAAATTTCTTTAATTTGTGCAATAAGATGTTCAATTGCGTAAATTCGCTATGTATGTGCCAAATTGAAATAAGTTGGGTTATTTATGCATTTCTAATTTACCTGAATGCATGGTATGAGAATTTCTCAGAAATTACAATGATTTGAAATATATTGTTCTGTCAGTTTAGAATGACAGTGTATTGTGATCTGATATGAAATCAGTAAATGTGATATTCCTGTTTAAATGTTTATATGTTAATCAGTTAATAGACTTAGGTGCCCTAACACCGTAGAACCCCTTTTGAGAGGTCTGCATCCAGGGGGGTGAAACTCGTGTTGCAACAATAACTGTGCGGAGTCACAGGCACGAGGATAGAGAAAGGCAGTGTTCAACAACGACGCGTGCGATGTCACGGTGACATTGGAGTATATAGGGGTTATTCAACATTAATCCGTGCTTGTGTCACGGTGGTAACCCGGTAAGACTCTCCGCCTGTGTGCTCAGGTTTGAGGAGGAGTCTAGAGTTCACTCTTTTGAGAGTGTAGTGAGGCCTTGTGAGCCTGAGGCCTTGTGAGCCTGAGAGTCATGCAGCAGACCAGGGCTGGCAGTCAGACTTAGCATTTCCCGGGTGTGTCGCTAAGTCTTGTACGGTGGGATCGTAGTTCGCTACGGATCTTTATATGCAGGGTACACTGCATATGATTAGGGCATAATAATAGTATAAATTGGTACTCATATAGGATTACAGTAAATTAAAGTATTCGAACTTTTGTGCTATTTCTTTATATCTGTTTATCTGTTCAAATTATCTGTTATTGTATGGAAATATGATTATATTCTGCAAATCTGTTATGTTATTAGAACTGCCCTGCTTAGTACTGTACTTATGTTTTATTTCAATTTATAAACCTGATGAGTTGTTTAGTGATAGCTAAGTGAAATGCTATTCACTGAGCGAGTAGGCTCATACCTCTACTCAAAACATTTTCAGGTCATCACCAGCAGCAGGAATCTGAAGGATCCTTTCATCCTAACGCCTAGTCTATAGAAGGTTTGTAGTTAGTCTGGTTAGAGGTCTTTTAGTCCTTTCCCCTCGATCCTTGGGACATGGTGTGGGTGAGAGAGAGAATGTATGGCGAATGTGTAAAAGGTGTAAATTAACGGTTATGTTTTACTTTCTGTTAAACAATGTTACATGTTGTAAACTTTGTTTATGTTCTCTAGCCAGTTTAATTGAAATGCTTCCGCAATAGTTTATTATGTTTAGTTTACAGCTATAATCCGGATATCATTACGAGGTTTTAAAAAGAAAAAAAAAAGTTCTCAGTGATTTATTTATGTAATAATCCCTCCGTCGCGCCCTAATCTCGGGATTAGTGGTCAGTGTGAGATCGGGGTGTGACATACAATGTTGAGGATGGTCTTATAACTTACAAACAAGTTATGGAATCACCAAAAGCTAATTTTGGATAGAAGTCGTTAATGATGAAATCCAATCAATTCTCTCTAATGGAATTTGGGAATTGGTGGATTTGCCTCCTGGTTGTTCTGTATTTGGATGCAAATGGATCTTTAAGAAGAAACTTAATGCAGACGGGACAATCAATAATTGTAAGGGTAGGTTAGTTGTTAAGGGTTACACACAGAGGAAAGGAATAGATTATTTTGATACATATTCCCCTTTCCTCTATGACCACAATCTGAGTGCTTATAGCATTGGCTTCCAATTATAATCTCTATATCCATCAAATGGATGTGAAGACTGTATTCTTACACGGTGATATTCAGGAAGAGATATATATGGAACAACATGAGGGATTTGTGGGTCGTGGGAAGAGTCCAAAGTATGTAAACTTATTCAGTCATTATATGGCTTGAAACAAGCCCCTAAGCAATGGAATGAGAAGTTTGATTCTATGATATCATTGTTTGACTTTTTTTCTAATGAATTTGATAGGTCTCTCTACTATAAAATCGTCAATGATGGACTTATTTTTTTATGCTTATATGTCGATGATATCCTACTTTTTGGTTTCGATATGAAAGTAGTAAATGAGACAAAGTCATTCTTGTGTAGCAAGTTTGAGATGAAGGATATGGGTGTCATTGATGTGATTTTAGGGCTTAAAATCATAAGATCTACTGATGGTATAACTCTCTCTCGGTCTCACTATGTTGAGAAGATATTGGAGAGGTTTGAGTACACAACATGTAAACCTATAAAGACTCCATATGATTCATCTAAGGCCTTATTCTACAGAATGAGACTGGGATTCTAGTGTCTTAATTATGATACTCTCAGATCATCGAAAGTTTAATTTATCTTATGAACTGCACACGTCCAGACATTGTGTTTGTCATGAGCAAGTTAAGTAGACACACCAGTTGTCTGGACAAGACCCATTGGGAAGCTCTTGATAGAGTTTTGAGGTATATCAAGGGAACTTGTTCCCTTGGGCTACATTATGACAAATATCCTTCTGTAGTCGAAGGATATAGTGATGCAAGCTTAATTGCTATCAAGTATGGGAGTAATAGTGTTTCAGGATATGAATCTCTGTTGGGAGGGGGAGTTATTTCCTGAAGGTCTAAAAAATAGACCATATTGTCTCGGTCTACTTTTGAGCAGAGTTGTGTGCTTTAGATATAATTGGATTGGAATTTAAATGGCTACATGGATTTATGTGCAGTTTACCAATGGTAAAAAAGCATACAATTTCAGTTTATTGTGATAGAACTACAACTATTGCTAAGATAAAGAGTCACAAGTACAATCAAATACAGCGTAGACACATCCAAGTCAGACTCAAGTCCGTAAGAGAATTAGTGTCTAATGGGGTCATGCTTGTGGAATACGTCAGTACCATAGAAAATACAACTGATCCTATCACTAAAGGTCTTACCCTAGCTTTAGTGGGAAAGTCGAGGTTGGGGATGGAAATGAAACCCCTCATTATTGTAGCAACCCAACCCAACAGATTGGAGATCCCACAAATTGAGTTCAATGTGGTAATAACCAGCTATCGGGTGAATTGGATGACACTATATAATTACTTTGATGCTTCATGTATTTGTGTGTCTATCCCCTGGGAAACCTGATAGTGTCCTGACTGCAAGTTAATAAGAGATTAATCTATAAATGGTGTCAAGTCTTAGGGCAGGATGTTAGCAGTACATCTTTAGAGACTCCAACTAAATAATTGATGTTGTATAGGCTGCAATAGGAGAATTTTGGGTTGTTCTGTGATATCAAACATGATATAAAGTTTTGTATGCATGGTCTTAATGCATTATTTTCTTTTATACTGTGTCTTTATTATCTTGTTACTAACCTATACTCTTGCACCCAAGGTTCAAGTTGACTTTTGTTCCCTTAGTTCCTACGGGGGTCACAATTGGATAATTCAGGTAGATTCAAATTGAAAGGTATATGTATCTGTTGAAACCATAGTATGGAGGACTGAATGGTAGAGCACACTACACATTAGACTTTGTGAGGATTGTTAAATATATGGCTTCTATAACCATATATATAGCATGGGTTAAGCCCAATGTAGTGCAGCTAGTACAAAGGAGGATATGTAGTTTTGTGTCTAGTGCAAATGGAAAAGAATTTTATCCCACATTGGTCACTCTTAGAACTTTTATGGTCTTTATATATATGATCGCATGTGACACTAGTGTCCAAAGGTCCTAGGAGAGGGTATGCTCACCCCCTTGGTGGGTATGGTGACCACAACACACACGCATGCATGAGCGTGCTCCGCCTCGCCTTACTGGGTTGGGTCGAGTCGGGCACAGGCTCGGGCTTGTGGCTTGTGGAGAATGTCTTCCGTCTTCTTTTTACACTAGGACACAACTGCGTAATTATTAATTTAATTAATTGTTTCTTTCCTAACCGGATTTATTAATCCTAACTTGAGAGTGTTTCCTCACGGATTTCTCCGCAACATGTATAATAGTGATCAAGTGATAGTGTCTTAACAGGAATAAAATTACGAGGCATGTAAGGCTATAAATAAGCCTCCGGTCATTATGATTAAACACATCTTTCAAACATACAGCCGTCAGCGTTCAAGTTTGTGTTTGGCAAACCCTAAAGCCAAAGTCTCCTGCCTCTATCGCTTTCGTATTGTTACGTGGAGATCATCTCCTGTACTTGGCGAGTTCAACCATCCTTTCCCTTCCGAGACGCGATCTATCAAGCGATGGTTCCTACAGTCGGTTGGGTTGCACTGGTGGTGCAAATTGTCTTCATCTACATCGTTCGTCGTCAACACAAGCGAGACGGTCTCTTTTCCAAGTTCAATGATCGGGTTGACTAGGAGAATGACGCCTATCCAAAAGGGTTGCAAGGCGCTAATTTCTTTAAATATATCACGTTTGTTTCTCAACAAACGATCTGATTTGCGTTCCTAACCTTTATTTTTTATTCTCCTATATTAGTTTGTTCTACACTTTCTTATCTGGATCAGACTGAAGTGTTAACCAAATTGTAAAAATTAATAACATTTAAGAGGAAGCTTGTAATTGTCTACCCCCAACCAAGATCCTGATTAGTCCATAGTTGGGGTTGTGAAAACTTGAACACACTATTTTTGTATTACAATTCAATGATATCCCTATTGTATATATATACAGATTACAATTAGTTATAGATTCCCAGATTGCACCTCGTCAGACAAGTTGTGGCGTTGGCACTTGATCCGGTTTATCTGCAACTGTGCAGACTTCGTCAAATGACGGTTGTGAAATCTGATGCTGCTCCGCTGGACTTGCATGAACTGGTTCTGCTGAACGTGCACGAACTGGTTCGTGCCTTTACAGGGGTTAGGGAAGATACAATGAGACGACAGGACGAGAAAAATTTGGTGCGGTAAGACCAGAGGAAGGGTGAATATTATATTTTTCCTCTATATATTCTCTCTACAATCTCGGTAATTTCGTCATTATGCACAATGACTATTTACCGTTGTGAAGTGTGTGTATTACATAACAATGTTATTGATCGATATAGGATGTGACTGAGTCGTCCACTGCTGCTCCAAGATGACCGGGGTGGGTGTTGGGGTGAGAGTCGATTACTTAATGGGTGTTTTCGTATATCGGCCTAAATTATGTTTGGCCCATTAGGGTGTGATTCAAGTTTGTACTGTCCCCTCCCCTACATAGAGGAGTGTGATCTATTTAGTGAAAGACGTCACCTTGCTTCCTAACTATTTCTAGCACATCATCCATGAGGAAACCATGCAAGACTATCAACAGCTAAACCATTTGCCTGCGCATATTATCAACCAAAATATCCAAACAAGGCTCGTATCGTAAGGCTGTTTGATCATGGAAAGAATGTTGTAGCATTTCTTTGCCGAGAATAAGCAAAAATCGAGCTCCTCCAATTGTGTTAGTTCACTTCTGTGTGGATGGGACCAAGAGAACAGCATTCGACTAAGGCACCATCATAAAAAGGTAAAGCACAAGTTAGCTAAACGAATTGCATAGTAAATTCCAAGGCCAATTCACAAGCAAAATTGCCCGCTTCATAGAACACAACATAGATGCCTGCAAAGAGGATCACTTTTCTGGCTTTATAAAATGAGGGGCCAATAGCTTTGCAACTGTAAAACCAGTAAAACAGTCGACTTGAAACAGCTCCTTCAGCTTAGCGTCACAGATTATCCGTCTTTTGTCAGAAGGATCCTTCAGTGGGAAAAACAATATATTAAACGTCATTTGAACTACGACCTTTATACATAATGAATTAACCACTAAAGAATAACAATACAAAAGGCGAACGTGTGTGTATATACTCAGCCTTGATCATTTACGAGATGCATGTAATCCTTAAGTTGGACAATAAACAATTACTAATCTCCATCAAGAGAGGAGAGAGAAAGAGAGAGAGAGCTGTGTGTGTGTGTGTGTGTGTGAGAGAGAGAGAGAGAGAGAGAGAGAGAAGTGCATCATGTTTGCACCATACCTGAAGCTTGTTCTCTTTGATGTAATCCCACATCCTTTTCACAACATCACTTCGAGACATTGCCGTAGCCCCTGTGCCAATAAACTTCACCAAAGCATCTGAAACAGGACGGGGAGCAAGAAAACCAGAAGTTCCTGATTTTTTTCGTTTCTCCTTGTTAGATGGTTCATCTGCAATCACAGATATTCATTGATGATTATTTTCCCATCAAGAAAACAAAATATTCTGAGTCGTTGCTAGATATACTACCTTCTTCATCATCCTCTTCCTCCTCTTCATCTTCTTCCTTGGCTCGTTTTTTAGGTCGCTTCACATGTTTCTCTTTTTCTTTGGCTTTCTCTTTAACTGTAGTTGAGCCAGCTGCAAAGAAAGAAAGCTTCAGAATGGAACAATGAATGTGAAACTGGATAGCTAGCACAAGTGCAACGGCATTTCTTATTCACCATCAACTCTTAAATAGAACCCCAGAATTTTACTAATGGCAGATTCAGCAGGTACACCAGTGCACCAATTTCAAATTTCAGCTAACTCAAAAAAAAATCGTCAATTGTTCTGCCTTATGACCTCTCTTGCTAAGCCCATAAGGGACAGGGATCCATATATCATATCTGTGAACATATAAAAGTGCTCGTCATGAAGACTAGCAAATTGGAGTGTTTTGCATATTTCAACAGATCTATAGAGTTCCACTCTGCATTTCCTACATGGCTAGATGCACCACAAGACAACTTTATTGGTTGAAGTCCTGAAGAGTTACAATGTTGAGTAGTTATGCAAAACAATTGCGTCATCCCACAATTTTGAAAGCCAAACAGTTCATTTGCTGCCTGCTTTCTTTTAAAATAACAAAGATAAAATGACAGTGTGAGTATTATTGGATCCAGGGTCCGTGTTTTGGAAATTTGGACCCATCAAAATATGTTTGCCAATACAATATGTTGTTTTCTCTGCCATTAATTTTCTTAATCTAGTAAGTTTCTGGAGGCATTTCGTGATTCTGAGCAACAACCCACCATTAGAAAAAGAGAACACCATGATAAGCATCGCTGCACAGAAGCCAAAAAATTGCATGCTTCTACCATTATGGCTTTCCATGCTAGACATTTCTGAAAGGTATAATTTTACAAGTGGGTATCCACTTTTCCAAGTGCCAAACTAAAGCACATAAATAAGGTGCCGACTATGACATTCTCATTTCCATATGCAACATGGGAAGAAAATAGACCAGAGTTACCAATCATGAAATAAGCAAGCCCTGGGTCAACAATCCTTTTTTTATATTTCTCATGGAGCCACACTAGATATCATTTTTTGCGCTTGTAAAAGAAATACAGCCATATGTTGCCGAAGCCCCCAAAGATTAATGGAAGAGACGTGTATTTGAAATAATATGTTTTGGACAGTAGGGACGTCAAAGGAATAGATATTGAAAGCTACGTTTTATTGTCCTTGGAAGGCATGATTAGGCTCCTAGGCAGTGGCAACAGCAGCATTAGTGTGTTCCTTTTCCAGCTGCCACTAATTTTAATTTTTAAGTACCTGTCTCTCCAGATGGAGCTACTAATAGGATAAAGACGAAAGATTTCTCTACGTCCACGAAACATCGAGGCTTCACAGTGTAGCCCCTGGGTCCTCAACTCATAAGGAGTGAAGCCCCAGAACACATGAAGATGGGACCCTTAACTTGTCCTCCCTCTCGTCGAATACTTTGTAGTACAATCGTACCAAAGTGCAGTGGATCGCATCCGAGTATTTGGTGCTTGCGCGCTCTCTCTCTCTCTCTCAATACTGAGGTCAACCAGAAATTTAGCAACATAATTGCCGTTCTCAGTTTTCCATATTCTACCGTGATCTTTTAACTATCCATCCATCACTAGATTTTTGATGTAATAATTGAGCCATGCCTATTACTGGTGGTAAACTAATTTCAAATCCACCCTTCCGCTCAGACTAGACACAAAAGCATGGGAATCTTTAATCTCCTGTCAACAAGGGTGAAGCCTAAATGGAAGTTATATATTTTAATATTAGTGTCTACAAGAAACATAAGTAGCATGCATGGACTGGCCCTAACCCATCAAGTCTCTAGCCACCTAACATTAAACGCAGCTGCTTGTGCCTACACATCCCTTCAGGTAACTGCTCTTTGGGCGATGACAGAGCAAGGCAATATCCGAGTTTTGCCAATTTCTGGTTGAAGACTAGTTTCGCGCCCACCTTTTTCAGCCAGGGTTGATCACAACTAATTTTATATTTTCTAGGCCTCTCCAAAAAAGGTACCTAGAATAATGTTTTCCACTTTATTTGGTGCACCAGATGATAATTGATCCGTATCACGTCTTGCTTTACAATCAGAATTCATATAATATACATATAAAGAATGTTGTTTGTGTCTAAACAATCATTCAAGCAACCATACCCATAGAAAAAATATTTTACATAATGGTAACTGTATAATCGATCTAGTTTCTATATCTATCATTTATTTACACAACTTGTGTCTTGCCTGTGTTTATACATGTCACGTAATTATACCCATAGATCAATTATTTTATAATTACGATCAAATGATGAAGTTCAACCCTACTAGAATAGGAATATCAAGGACTTGACATTATCCTTGTGATGCCAATTTTTAGAGTAGCGGATACTTGATAGTCTACTTCCTTGTGTCCATTTATGCACCCAACCTTCTCTATACCACAGCATTTCACATCTATCCGCAATGGATCAAAATCCTCTATATGAGACGCTTCAAAGGAGTGATCATAGATTTCCAAATGGCTTGACGTTCATAAACTTGCCACGAGAATCCAACACAAGACCCAACAACCATTTTGACAATGACAGAGAAACTAATAGAAGGTAGTAGAAAGAGGAAAAGTGTGCATTGTAACTTGCAGAGTGCAGCAGGACATATGTAAGTCCATCCCCAGCATGACATATAACAGGTGACATTAAGTAGTGTATATGTAATGGAGTTTGAGGGTTGAGAGAAGCTTTGGTGAACTTTGCTCGTAGAAGACACACTCAGCAATATCAAAAAGGACGCATCCCCCAAACCAGTATAAAGTGGATATATACTAGTTAATTACCAGTGATTGCATGTCAAAGTCGGATGTGAGACAAAAAAACATATCATACAGAATGAGACGTACAGACAAGATGGTCCACTACTCTTAACAAAGTAAACAACTAAGGAAAACTTCAGAAGAAAAGCTAAAAATAAGAATGGAACGCAAGATTATTGGATTCATATATCAAGTGAGGATTTATCTGATATGCATGTCGATTTTACCCCAGACCAGGTAAGGAGTAAATTTCCGAAGAAAAAAAAAGGTTCAATGCAATTACCTTCGCCTGAATCCAAAGGCCAAATATGCTTAGACAACACCTTATTCATCTGAAACATGTCTATAGATTTCACATTGAAGATAGCAAATAGTTCTTCATCGCATAAAATTTTGCGCTTGTTGCTTGGGTCCTGAAGATTATGTTCACGAATATAAGCCCATATTCGCTTTACAACCTGAAGTCAAGAATTAGGAGGGTTAATACTGCATGGTAAACGGTGTAGCAAGTTATTTTTTAGGACAAAGATTACCTCAGTCCTTGCCAATTCTGATTCCCCAACAAATTTCTGAAGTTGGGGAGATAGGCTCATTAATTTAGTAAATCCGCCACCCTTTTTCTTGACGACAGTATCAGATTTGTTCGATCTACACCATCATTCAGTCAGTTATCTTTACCAACAACATCAGAAAAGGACGTGATAAAGTTCAGTCAATCCACGCTACTCTCTACTGAATAATTCAAAAGGACTCCCAAGTCCCAAACGGCAACAATAATGAGTGCTAACATTCCTTGTCAAGAACATCGAACAAATTTTAATGAGCCAACACACTGTATTAAGCAAAAATACATGAACTTTCAAGAATGCTTGAAGTCCATGATTGATAGAGAGAGCTAGACTGTAAAAAATTTACATACCAATCCCGATGCATATCCAAGCCTAGCAAAATATATGAACCGGCACACTTCCTCTCAAAAGAAAAAGGTTCCACCCACCATTTAGTTGTTTTGAAAATTAATTTCATACCGAAATGAATGCATACATTTAAATGTGTCCCAATGTATCAAGCGTCAGAAGGTTGATATTCAGTACAAGACATTTATAGAAGAAAAACAATACGGACAAAAAAGAATGCACAGAGACCAACTATAAAACTCAAAAAGTTTGAATAAGTAGCTCTAAAAAGGATAGAATTCCGAACATCCTCAGAGATGTTCTCCCACAAAATAGCAGAACTAATGGGATGTCCTACTTTTTGTTTCAAACTTTCAAGTGAAACATAAACATCGTGTTTTGAAAGTAAATGTGATTGTGAGAATGAATAATGGAAATATTTGGGTCAGTTGTTGGCAAGTTCGGCATTAATATTCAGCATGGGCTCATTCTGTGCATTTCATGACCTCTTTACCTAAAGATGAGGTAGTGCAATAAATAAATATATTCACTAAACATTGCAATCTTACAGAACCATTACAACAATTTATTTATAGCCCTGAGGCTTACACCTCAATACATCTGAGGGTGGACTCAAGGCAGCGAGTATATGAGGCACAAGCCCCAATATGAACAGTCTTATGTTAAGCCCCAACTTTTGAGCCTTTAAGGTAATTATATACATTTGGTCTGCAGTGTTTCTATTTAGAGTTATTTTACTTGATTTCCATTCTATTGTTGATAAGTTTTTCGTAATTTTGATATTTTCTAAATCCTAAGATCTGAAAGGTGATGCTGATTCCAGATTTATCAATACTCACTCTTGATTTCAGTTTTCTTACAATGAAAAATCTTAGTTCCTGTGGATTCTAAATTACAACTTCCTAAAAAAATCTTAATTATAATATACAGATTTAATATTAAAAAGCATTCATATCGAACTGTTTTGCCACAAGCTTTGTTCTTTATATTACAGAATCCTTCTTTACAAAATCTTTTAACCCTCTTTTATTTAGACTTGTGACATACATTTGCCTCTCCTATTTATAAAAACCTATTAGCTGCATGTGCATGTATACATGCACATATGCTTAGTATATATTACATAATTTACTTTGTGATACACATAAAAATAGAGATATGCAGACACGGGACGCTATTTATAAAAACCTATTAGCTGCATGTGTATGTATACATACACATATGCTTAGTATATATTACATAATTTACTTTATGTAATACACATAAAAATAGAGATATGCAGACACAGGATGTACAGCGTCGAGGCTCACGTCTCACCTCGATACAATGGAAACTACTACTTACGCCTCAGCATATTTTTACATAATAGTAGGTTTCTAGATTATATATTGTGTCCAATAGTGAGGAAACCCTACCTGTCAGCTAAGCCACAAAAGACCGGACATTGGTGGGACGAGTAATTCAAGGGGAAGCTAAGACTCGACTAAGATTGAGGAACTTGCGACGTCCTATAACAATCGACTAACTCGCCAACACTTTTCTAGGAATATTTATGGAAATGGGAAACCAAACCAGATCCCACTAGTCCAGTGAGACTGTGTACAAGTATTAAAAGCTAATTCACATGTCGGTCTACACTCATGCGGTTAAGGTTTAAATTTCCGGCCCTTACCCCTCCCTGTAATGCCTACCATCTGCAGGATATTGTCTAAGAATGCAAATAGATCAGTACATCGAAGATATTGATAGATGAAAGGAAATTAAAGTTAAAGTTGAGGGTCTTACTAAGATGTCTATTTCTAAGAGACAAACAAGTTTTGCATTGCTTTGACCACTTGCGTGATTACATCAAGAGAAAACCAAGAGGTATGACACACACTCACACGAGTCCACGAGCTACCTTGTCAAACGATACTCAAAAGTGCCTTAATCGAGAATGGTTCCCAAGCACACATCCCCAATGTGGTACCCAGATACACACCCAAATGGCAACCTAGGGTTCTTTTCCCATGCCCACTAGTCACTTAATGGTAAAGCAACATGCATCATATTGAAAACAAAAGCTGTGTTATAAGATGCATATCCACATGCATAGTTAACATGGGCCATGACACCAAACAATCACAGCACCTCAGCAAGCTGTATTACCTAATTACATTTACGATTGACCTCTAATTACGCCATTTACACTTGACTTTTACTGCCAAATCTGTTTACCACTAGAATTAGGTGCTTTAGATGAACATATCAGAGATGAGCATTATGACCTCAGTTGGCCATATGACAACCATCTCAAAAGAAAACATCTAGTTAAACAATTTTCATTTTGCAAGCATCTTTCATCCATATTGCATTTTTTTCACCTGATATTCACGGGATCGAGTTTAGAACAGCTCATATCTAGAAGAAGGCATTAAACATGATAACAAAATTTTCAGGCATCAGAGTCAGCTATTGAGCATTTTCTTCCATCCAACTATTATGTTTAAAGTTCCCAAAACCAAAAGCAGGAGATTCAAACGGTTTGGATAGGATGGTTTGAGACCAAGAAAGGCACCACGCTCATTAAGTCGTTCTTTGTGCCAAGAGATTATTTCCCTCAATCGTCAGATGTAAAAAGTGCAGTCAGTCTCGTTGAGGAAAGAGCACGTGTTCTAAGAGAGAGAACAGTGGTTTATCAGGGTCCAACTGTTACTAACGAAGAATGCAACACTTTATTTAGTTGCAACTTCACTCAAAAAATCGTTAGTAAGATTCAGTTCATAGTTGCAGGTTTCGACCAAGTTTAGATGCAGCAATAGTCATATGCGCAGAAATGTGCTGAAATCTGAGCCTGGTTAAGTTCTACTGATTTTTTTTTTCATCATGAGACTTACCACTCCTAATTGTTGGGGATGTTGTACCGATACAGTCCCGGACGTGACGAAAAGTTGTTACGGAAGCATTACCGACAAGCGTATAAATCCAAAGAAGAAACACCATATTCAACGTGGAAAACTCTACCCAAGACAATGACAAAAAAACCACAGGGCAATCCCGCCAATAAGCACTATGTAATAAAGATTACAACTCACACCTCCCGGATCTAATTACCCCTAAATCCGGGTAGCAACCGCCGATCGCTACTTTGCTTCAAAGCAAAGTTGTTGGCCCTCTCTTATTAACCAAGAGAGTTGCTCAGTTAGTACACCCTATGTGTCACCGACTGTCAGTCGCTACTTCGTTTCAAGGCGAAGTCGTTGACCATCTCTTATTTACCAAGAGAGCTTCTCCAGTTGTTCGTGTTCTCTAGCACTCTCTACCACAGAAAGCACCAACAAGCAACTGGAGGGATCACACCTCAACTGGTGGATGGTGGGATGATCTCAGTGGCCTCCCCCAGGGTCTCTATTTATAGGCATCCATGCATGTGGTTGCAACCAAGAATCCCTATCCAAATCCTAGACCCACTCCTAGTCCAACTCTATGATGCACAATTGCACATAGGGAACCATCCTCTTTCCTTCTTGGATTTGACTCGTATTAGGATTGGTAGCACAAACCAACCCTCTCCCAAGTCCAAATACCACTAGGACATGGGCGGGATTATATTCCTAATCCCAACACTAATGAAGGAAGACAAGGACACGGGACATGGCCAATTTGAAAAATATAGGGTGAAGAGAGGGACACACACACACACACATTAGGAACATGACTCTTTTCGACCCAAGCACCGCCCAACTACTGTACTAACCCGACTCACCCTCCCCCCCCAACCATCAATTTCCTTTAATCCAAGGCACCACGCCGCCCCTCTCCACATGCTACCTAAGGCACATCTTTTGGAGCCATTGACAACACCAAGAGAAACTATTGAAGCAGAAAATCAGCTCAGCAAGCACCAGTCAAAGGAGCCACAGAAGCCACCAGCCGAACGAGCAGCAGTGGCCACGAACATTACTGGCAGTAGAAGCCACATCCACTGTCTTCCATTGAGACCTTCTCTCCTTGGTAAGTCACTCCTCTAAGTTCACCCCACTTCTCTGCCTCCTATAGGTCACTTCTTCTTGGCTTCCTACACCAGTCCTTACCTTGATACAGCTGGTTGTGTCGGCCCACAACACTTGCAGGGCACGGCCATAGCCATGGTTATTCCCTAAGAGTGTATGTGCTCCCTAAGTCCTACTCATTTAATTACTGTCCTACTCATTCGCATTATTGCTTGAACCAGTTGCTCGTGATATTTCATGTGCTGAAATTCAAAAATTGCCATATTTGATCCAGCAAGAAGCCATATGGTTATGTTTCTGTATAAAAATCATGTTCTTTTGTGCAAAGAGACAAATTCTTTTGAGTTTTGGCACTTGCCCTGAAGAAAAAGACATGATTAGCCTAAAAGACCTAATTTAGAAGGTGAGAATTTGATGTGAATCCCCACTGTACCGAGCTGAAAACTGACATTAAAGATGATCGATTTCGAAATCAAAGAGACTCCCCTCTACTATCCATTGGGCCGCCTCACCCAGTGAAACGTAAAACTACAAAATGAGGCTTGCCTCTGCACAAGAGTCGGGAGATACCCCTAGCGATTGGGTTAGGACTGCAGGCACGCCAAAAGATAGCAAGAACCGGAGACACAATTCTGGGGTGTCCAAGGAAATGATCGCAAATAAGCGGAACAAAAAGGAATGCCTTGCGTGGACAGGGAGCTAGACAGGCACGATTACTCAGCTACGGCTCATAAGCATGGAAACTAAATAACTGAATGACAGTAGAAGGGCAGCACAAACGGATTCAGCAGAGCTTACATGTCAGCCTCAGGTGGTAAACAGACAAAAATTAATGTCGGAGGAGCTCAACCCTAATCGAACTACATCCTCTAATCCCTAGCCGCAAAATTTTCCATTTAGCAAAATTACAGTGTGAAGAAACAATGTTTACATCAAGTTACAGTTCAAAAAACAGGCTGTACGAGCTAAGTGATGGAAGACATAATCTTACCCCTTCTTTTTCCGGTTCTTTCCGTTACTGCTCCCAGCTCCGTTTTCATCCTCCTCGTCATCATCATCCCCTTCATCTTCCTCCTCCTCGCCCTCCTCCGCCTCTCCTCGTCCGTCACTGCCATTCCCATTCTGCGCATCAGCAGCCCCACCCTCAGCCTCTTCATCCTGCTCGGCCCCGTCGGCATCCCCCTCAGCGTCGTTCTCGAGACTCTTCAAGTACAGGTCAACCTGCTGCCGGATGAAGGCCTTCTTCCCGGACAAGTCGACTCCAAAGTGCTCCTCCAGCTGCATCCGTAGGATGGCGTTGGTGGTGGTAGTCAGGTCGGCGGTGCGCAGCACCTGGCCCAAATACTCCGCCAGCTCCGAGTCGGACGCCATCTCTCTAGCTCCCTCCTCTCTTTCCCTCCCTTTCTCTCTCCTCCCGTGTGCCTTCCCTCCTCCGCCTTTCACTCTCTTTCACGTTGCTTTTTTATTAATGTGTTGGAACACGAGGGAGGGAGGGCTCCGAAGAACGGTTACCGAGGGCGGCCTGCGAAGAGGAGGAGCGAAGGATTGAGGAGAGAGAGACAGTGGTAGCATGGATCGGCGGAGCGCGTTAAGGCTTGTGAGAGTGGTGGAGTGCAGACGCGGGCATCGTCGACGTCGAAGGTGGCTCGGTTGCCGTCGGATCGAGATAAGGCGGACTTTGGGCAGGGGTCTGATGGCGTCCGGCAGACCGGTGGCAAGCGTGGGTCTCGCCAACTTGCGACCCCACCACCCCCAAAAGAAGAATAGTCCGACCCAACCCATTCTACTACTACTGGTACTGATGCGCCAAATTGAGGGTGGAAATTGGTTTTACATGGACCTCATTCCTCAGCGTCAAAATGGTAAACCCATGTTACTCTTCTGAATAAATATAAACTCTATTGAATATTTGATTCCCAAAGGCACACCAGCAATGAAATGATGGACATATGCTTGTGATAGACTTCTTTCTTAAAGAGGGCCTTGGGGATGCCCATGCCATCCTCCTCCTCCTTGAACTTGACTATCAATTCGGTCATGGAGTGCACACCTCGAAAATTATTCCTACTTATGAACTGAATGTTAATGTGTGGCTTCTCATGTCGTGTGTTTCTAACTAGCAAATAATGTGTTTGTGCACACATTGCATCGAATCGGTTCTCTTGGTGTTGCATATGCTCGTTTTATTGGGTTTTCATAAAGCAAAAATGAACTTACTTCGTGGCGCTTCATGTGTATATGACTACTGGAATGGAGTGGTTAAAGAATAAGGAAAGGCATCTAACACTTAATGTAAAAAATGAAGTTGTTTTAAAGTCAAAAGAAAGACATTGCATGAGCTTATCATATCAATTCTTTTTGAAAACTCACAATCTATTTCATTAACCATTGGAATCAGACTGGACAAGGTTTAAAATAGGTGAGGGAATAGTCCCCAGACCTACCACAGTTCATTGTTGCCTTACATAGCAAATTTTGCAACGGAGGGTGCATCTTTATTATATGATCTTTTAATAAAGGAAAAAGATACAAAATTGAAAGAGATAGCTATATGTAGAATATCATCTACTACCAGATCATGATGTTCATTCTTACTAGAGGGGTTCTTCAAATTCGATATGAGGATTTGGGAATCAGTCTCAAATTGAATCATGTCATACCTACGAGACTGGGCCATCTTGACACGAGTGAGTAAGGCTTGAGCTTCACTAATCTCTAAAGAACACACAAACTTCATCTTTTCAACCCCCAACTAAAGTGCATCGTCCGCAAGTGCCCACAAGTTGCCTCCAAATCTGATCCAACCGCATATGCATGTCACCACATCAGAGTTCATCTTGGTTTGACCCTGGAGGCACCCAACTCATCATGTCAAAGTTGATTCTTTGGTCTAACGGCTGACTTGGTTGAGTGTTGGCTCCTCGATAGTCTAAGATAAGGTCGGCATGTCTTTGGATAAAGAAATGAATGTCATGTTTCTAGTCATTGAACACAATGGTGTTGCACCATGATCAAGCTCCTCACATCAATGGTGTCGCTTTGTCCATTGCAAGCTTGTCGTTTAAGGTAGTAAGTGCATCACCTAGAGTTTCCTCCTGAATTATGTTGATGAGGTGATACACATGTGAAGAGGCCCACACTTTTTGTGGTTTATTACAATTAAATAACATGTGGTATATTGTGTCTTTTTCCTTTTTACATATGGGCCATCTTTCATCAACGTCACAGTGTTGATCATGGAATCATAGTAACCAAGTTGCCCACCCACTCACCCCCACCCATAAAGACATGCCATAAGAAGTGTGAGTGTTTTGGAGGACAACCATATTTCCATATCATATTCTAAGCTGTGTAGTGGAAAATAGAATGGTTTGCAATTTAATTTGGTTTCCCAATGTGTCTAAGACAATAAACTGACTTTGTAGTGAATATACCTTTAGAATATAACCACTGATATGGAGTGTCATCTAGACAGAGATTGCTAAGAGGATTATTTTTTATTTCCTTTCTTACCTTATTCACAAACAAAGAAGTAAGAACTTCATCATCCCAAGTGCTCGTGGATACATCACTAAGATCCCATTTGTTGAATCTATGTAAAAATGGTTGGATCTTCATCTCTTCGGTGTACCCACTTGTCCTTTCAAATGATATTTTTTAAACCATCTCCCACACACCAGTAAAAACATCCAAGCACCACCATGTTTTCTCCAAAGGCTTCTCTAGGTGAAGCTAGCATTGTAGCCTCGGGAGGAGTCTAGAATCGGTGACCTTCAGAAATATCTGGCCTCTAGAACCTTATAAGCAAGTGAATCTATACTTATAAGAAGCCTCTAGAGTTGTTTCACCGTAAGGGTCTAGTTGAAAGCAAGAATGTTTGCGAAGCCCAACCCTCTTGGCTTTTTTTGTTTTCATAAATTAGAGTTATAGTGCCATGAATCTTCCTCTATGATCCTTTTGTGCCCTACCAAGATCTTGCAATGTTGCTTCGAATTTCATCTAGGATGGAGGATGGAATTTAGAATATGCTCATGATTTATAAAGGTATGACTTGTGCTATGGCTTTGATAAAGACCTCCTTACCTTGCTTGGACAATAATTTTTCCTTTCGTCCTCGAAGTTTCTTCCATACTCTTTCCATCACAAAGTTGAACACCTATCATTTTGGATCTACCTATCACCATAGGTAACCCCAAATATTTATCATGTTTATCAACTTCGTGGACATATGGTAAGTTATTCAACTCTTGTCTTGTATGGTAGTGTACTCCTTTATTAAATGCCACCTCGATCTTTCAAGAATTAGTTTTTTTGGCCCTATGCTAGTTCATACTGGATAATTAAATTGACTACAACCAAGCATTCTTGACTGGAGGCTCTAGCAAAAAGAATACTATCAACTATAAAAAATGGTGAGAGTTGCACGAAGCATATCTGCTAACTTTAACGACATGTAAAAGACTTATTTTCAACGACATGTATAACTGAAGTAGAGCAAACTTCAACACATAAAATAAATAGGTAAGGAGAAAGAGGGGCACCTCATCGCATGATATAGGAAGGTTTAATCTTCATAGACCGATCTCCATTAATGGCAAAGTATGATTTATAGATGGCACACACTCAAAGATTTTCTTCCTTCAAATATTGCCAAACCCCATCTTCACTTGCACACAGTCCAAGAACTTTCATTCAATTTTGTCGTAGGCTTTCAACATATCCAACATCATTGCATACTACCTTTTTTATTCTTCCCCCCCAAATTTCATTTTGTAGAAGAGCTCATAAGCAATAAGGGCATTGTCAATGATTATTCTTCTCAGAATAAAATCATTCTGGTTCACAAAAACCATTTGCTCCATCATAGGCTTTAGCCTATTATCTAGAACTTTGGAGGTAATTTTGTAGATCACATTGCAAAGACTTATATGACAGAATCATTGAACTCTTTGGGATTTGCTACTTGTTGATTAAGACAACAAGAGTAGAATCCACTTCTTCAATATTTCCATGTCCTTTGCCCCAACCCTCGATATAAGTAGACACATCCTTGCCCACTACATGCCAAATTTTAAAAAAAGCATGGATTTCATATTGTCAAGTCTAGGGGTTTTATCAAGATGCATCTGCATGAGGGCAAAAGCAATCTCCTCGTTAGTAATTTCATTTTCCAATGTGCGGTTCATGGTTGTGTCAACCTTTCCACCTACCCAATAGGACTTTTCCTTCTCTAGGAGCATACAAAGGAGATGACACATACTAGATTTGATTGCCCCTGCATCTCAAATGAGACCCAAGACAAAGTAGGACCAGAACGGAAAGAATAGACGCCAACAATTGCTTCTTAAGAAATGATCATTCATCTTGAAAAGGTTTTGAAAGAATCCCAACATCACAACCTCAATCTCCTCATCTTTTTCCTTCTACACCCCATCCTTGTCTTTTAGGTCATCCATGTTATTTCTTTTAAGGTAGTAAGTGCATCATCCAGTGGCACCTCCTGAGTTATGTTCATAAGGTGATACACATGTGAAGAGGCCCACACTTTTTACAGTTTATTACACTTAAATAATATGTGGCATATTGTGTCCTTTTCCTTTTTACATATGGGGCATCTTTCATCAACGTCACAATGCTGATAATGGAGTCATAGTAGCCAAGTTTCCCACCCACCCACCCATAAAGACCTATCATAAGAAGTGTGATTGTTTTGGAGGCCAGCTATATTTCCATACCAGATTCCAAGCTTTGTGATGGACCATAGAATGGTTTGCAATGTAATTTGGTTTCCCCATGTGTCTAAGCCAATACGCTAACTTTTTAGTGAATGTAACTTTAGAATCTAACCACTGATAAGGAGTGTCATCTAGACAGAGATTGCTAAGAGGATTATTTTTTATTTCCTTGCATACCACAACCACGAACAAAGAAGCAAGAACTTCGTCATCCAAGTGCTCGTGGATACATCACTAAGATCCGATTTGTTGAATTTATGTAAAAATGGTTGGATCTTCATCTCTTTGGTGTACCCACTTGTCCTTCTAAATGTTAAGTTTTGAACCATCTCCCACACACCGGTAAAAACATCCAAGAACCACTGATATTTTCTCTAAGGGATTCTCTAGTTGAAGCTAGCATTGTAGCCTCAGGAGGAGTCTAGAATGGGTGACCTTGAGAAATATTTGGCCTTTAAAACCTTACAAACAAGTGAATCTATACTTATAAGAAGCCTTTAGAGTTGTTTCAACACAAGGGTCTCGTTGAAAGCAAGCATGTTCGTGAAGCCTAACCCTCTTGCCTTTTTTTTCATAAATTGAGCTTATAGTGCCATCAATCTTCCTGTACAATCCTTGTGTTCCCTATGAAAATCTTGCAATGGTGCTTCGAATTTCATCTAGGATGGAGGATGAAACTTGGAATATGATCATGATTTATAAAGGTATGCCTTGCGCTATGGCTTTGATAAAGACCGCCTTACCTTACTTAGATAAGAATTTTTCCTTTCATCCTTGAAGTTTCTTCCATGCTCTTTCCATCACAAAGTTGAATAGCTATCATTTTGGATCTACCTATCACCATAGGTAACCCCAAATATTTATCATGTTTATCAACTTTGTGGACATGTGGTAAGATATTCAACGCTTGTTGTCACACCCCGATCTCACACTAACCACTAATCACGAGATTAGGGCGCGACGGAGGGATTATCACATAAACAAATCGCCGAAAACTTTTTCTTTTTAAACCTCATAATGGTATCCGGATTATTGTTGTAAACTAAAACATAAATAACTATTGCGGAAGCATTTCAATTAAACTGGCTAGAGAACATAAACAGAGTTTACAACATGTAACATTGTTTAACAGAAAGTAAACATAACAGTTAATTTACATCTTTATACACATTCTACATACACACTCTCTCTCACCCACGCCATGTCCCAAGGACCGAGGGGAAAGGACTAAGAGACCTCTAACTAAACTAACTACATATACCTTCTACAGACTAAGCGTTAGGATGAAAGGATCCTTCAGATTCCTACTGCTGGTGATGACCTGAAAATGTTTTGAGTAGAGGTATGAGCCTACTCGCTCAGTGAATAGCATTTCATTTAGCTATCACTAAACAACTCATCAGGTTTATAGATTTAAATAAAACATAAATACAGTACTAAGCAGGGCAGTTCTAATAACATAACAGATTTGCAGAATATATTCACATTTCCATGCCATAACGGATAATTTGAACAGATAAACAGATATAAAGAAATAGTACAAAAGTTCGAATACTTTAATTTACTGTGATCCTATATGAGTACCAATTTATATTATTATTATGCCCTAATCATATGCAGTGTACCCTGCATATGAAGATCCGTAGCGAACTACGATCCCACCGTACAAGACTTAGCGACACACCCGGGAAATGCTAAGTCTGACGCCAGCCCTGCTCTGCCACAGGACCCCAGGCTCTCCGGCCTGACTCATAGGCTCTACGGCCTCAATGCACTACTTTGAGTGCTCTAGACTCCTCCTCTAACCTGAGTACACAGGCGCAGGGAGTCAACACTGGGTTACCACCAGAATTACTCAACCGGTTGGTGTTGGATAACCCTTTACTTTATTTATTATTTACCCCAGTGCCACCGAAATTACTCAATCGGTTGGTGTTGGACACTGTCTATCAACCCTCGTGCCACCAGAATTACTCAACCGGTTGATGTTGGACACGAGTTTCACCCCTAAGAAGCAGATCTGTCAAAGGGGTTCTACGGTGTTAGGGCACCTAATTCTATTAACTGATTAACATATAACCATATAAATAGGAATATCACATTTCATGCATATTGCACATTCTGAATATTCACTTGGAACACATGTATATCCTTTGTCATCCTTAAACATGATTCAATATCATTTATCCAGTTTCAATGCTAAACATCTACTTTTAAATCAGCAAATACATTGCAACTATAATACAGAAATTTCATCATTTTCATTAAGCATATCAAGTATTTCAAGTTCCAATGAATCTAACATACTCTATTGTATGTACTACACTGTTTAAAAGTTATACTAACTGATACAGAAGTAATTAAGCATTTAAATTGAGTTAAATAATGATTCCTAAATGAATTACTACTCACCCACTTCGGTGTGTTCGTATACACCGCAAAACGTCCACAAACACGCCTACTTCTGCCCTTTACAGCAGCGTGCACGCCGTGCACCTGGTCTGCACGCCGTGCACCTTCAGTGCACTTCTGTTCTACTTTTCTGCACCTTTGCACGCCGTGCAAACTAATTTGCACGCCGTGCACCTGGGCTGAAACTCGTTCCGCTATCTGTAACTTTGCACGCCGTGCAACTTAAATTTGCACGCCGTGCAACCTGCGCAGAGACAGAAATTGCAGAATTAAAAGAGGAGCTCGGGGTCGATTTACGGCAAATCTCCACACGAAATACCTTGGGAACTTCAAGACGACCTAGCAGCAACCCGTAGACGTTGCTTTTCACGCCTTTGGCCGCTCCTAGCACCTTTTTGGCCGGCGCCTACCTTGGTCGGGCAACAAGAACAAAGAAGAAAGGGGGAAGAAGTTGGAGAAGATGACGCAGCTGGTTGATTTGGCTGGAGAAGATGAAGAATCGAAGAAGAACGGAGAAGGAGGGGCTTGGTTGCCTAGCTTCTCCTCTAGCTCGCTCTCTCCCTCTCCCTTTTCTCTGTTTTTCTCAGGCGGCAACCAAAGGAATGAACGATACGTTCATTCCAAGGTCGGTTAACAGAACTAATAAAGGAAAACTACAGAAAAGGATAAGGAAGGGCGCCCAGGGGGCCGGATGTAAATTGCCCAAAAACTTTCCGAAATTACACATAGGTCCCTGCACCCTAAAAAGCTTATATCTTTTTACTCGTAGGTCGGTTTTGCATGATTTCTTCGGCAACAAATTAAGCACAAACTTGTCCTCAACCTCAGGACAAGAAAACAAGCTAATGATACATTAACACTAGCTCAAAGCTCAAAACACTATTAACAAAAGCAAGTACTCATCTCAACATAACTAGTTCAATTATGCACTAACCAAGGTACTTACTGGTAAAACGAAATGTGGGTCATAACACTTGTCTTGTATGGTAGTGTACTCCTTTATTAAACGCCACTTCAATCTTTTAATAATTAGTTTTTTTTGCCCGATGCTAGTTCATACTGGATAATTAAATTGGCTACAACCAAACATTCTTAATTGGAGGCTCTAGAAAAAGGAATACTATCATCTGCAAAAAATGATGAGAGTTGCACGAAGCATATATACTAACTTTAATGCCATGTAAAGATTTATTTTCAACATATAATTGAAGTAGAGAAAGCTTCAACACATAAAATAAAGAGGTAATGAGAAAGAGGGACACCCCATCACATGATGCAGGAAGGTTTAATCTTCATAGGCCGGTCTCCATTAATGGCAAAGTATGATTTATAGATGGAACACACTAAAACAATCCTTCAAATATTTCCAAACCCCGTCTTCACTTGCACATAGTCCAATAACTTTCATTCAATTTTGTCACAGGCTTTCAACATATCCGACATCATTGCCAAACTACCTTTTTTATCCTCCCCCCCCCCCCAAATTTCATTTTGGGTAAGAGCTCATAAGCAACAAGGGCATTGTCAACGATTATTATTCTCGGAATAAAATCATTTTGGTTCACAAAAACCATATGCTCCATCATAGGCTTTAGCCTGTTGGCTAGAACTTTGAAGGTAATTTTGTCAACCACACTGCAAAGACTTATATGACGGAATCATGGAACTCTTTGGACTTTGCTACTTTGGTGATTAAGACAACAAGAGTAAAATACACTTCTTTAATATTTCCCTATCCTTTGCCCCAACCTTCGATGTAAGTAGACACATCCTTGTCCACTACATTCCAAATTTTCTAAAAAGAATATGGGTTTTGTATTGTCAGGTCTGGGGGTTTTATCAAGATGCATCTACTTGAGGGACAAAGCAATCTCATCGTTAGTAATGTCATTTTCCAATGTGTGGTTCATGGTTGTGTCAACCTTTCCACCTACTCAGTAGGACTTTTCCTTCTCTAGGAGCATATAAAAGAGATGATGCATACTAGATTTGATTGCCCATGCGTCTTGAATGAGACCCAAGATAAAGTAGGACTTGAAAGGAAAGAATAGATGCAAACATTTGCATCTTAAAAAATGACCATCCATCTTGAAAAGGTTTTGAAAGAATCCCGACACCACAACCTCAATCTCCTCATCTTTTTCCTTCTACACCCCATCCTTGTCTTTTAGGCCTTCCATGTCATTTCTTTTCCTTTTGTGAGACATTTTATGGTGGAAGTAGGTAGTATTTTTGTCCCCTGCCTTCATTTTTCTTGCTCTCACAAGTACACACCAATAAGCATCTTCCAACATGTGCCAATTTTCTAGTTTTTTGGAGAGACTTGTACATCTTTGTAAGACTAGATTATTACGTTTCTTTCTTTTTTTCTTCCCATGTCCTCTATCTCTTTTACTTTTTTTCTTTAGGTCTCCAATTTTGATTGATGCCCATGCCTAAAGCTTTTCTACCCAACCCTTCAATTTATTGGGAAAGTCTTCTCTAGTCACCTCCATCCAAAAACATGAAATAATATACATGTGTGTCTTCTACCAGCCACATAGGTTCAAGTGAGAAAAAAAACATTTTCTTTCTCTCAATCTCTCCCTTATCCGTCGAAATAATCATTGAGGTGTGAGCATTCTTGTACATATGTAGATGGAAAAATTTGCAATAAGTAAACATATCTCTATGCATAAAAGTAGCCAAGGCCCTGTCTAATATCTCTCTAACAAGGGTGTCCATCGTGAGTTCTTGTTCCCATGTGGAAGGATTACTCGTGTACCCCATATCCATCAAAGCACATTCATCAATAACATCTCTAAAATCCTACATCTATCTATCTGGCTTTGTAGGTCCTCCAAGCTCTCCTCACTATAAATAAATTCATTAAAACCCCCCAAAAAAATAACATGTAGATCTGAGTTAGATTTTAGTTTTCTCATAAACTCCTAGACCTTGTATTTTTGTTGTTGCTCAGACCAGTCATAAATGTCAATTGACCTCCAGTGGAAGTCACCCTAATTTTCAGTAAGAAGACACTCAACATGATGTTGGGAAAAGCTCAGGATATCAACATGCACATATATCCACCATAGACCCATACCCTCTGACATTCCAATGCTATAAAGGTACATACCATTAATGAAGCCATAATCTCTATAGTTGGTGTTGGAGAGAGCGCTCGAGTTTGGTTTTCATCTCAAAACAAAGTTGTTGATACACACTTCAAGCACTCATATTGCCAAGTTTGCCCATACCATGATGATTCTAGCTTAATTGTTTCACAATCGTTCACGGGGTTGGCTAGCACCAACTTCGGTACTTGGAACACCTCATGCGCTATCAAATTTCACAAACTACCACGTCTCCTTCTGTTGTTTCTTTGATTTCCCATAATTAACTTGTCATCATTTGAGTCTATATCCACACCCAGGTATTTCCTCAACCTCTTTCCTATGTGTGTCAATACATCTTCATATGTATCATTAGGTTCTTCTTCATCTATCACCACTATATTCTTCAAAATTAGATATTTTTGCATATGTTTTACTATGCTTTTTGTGCTTTCAGCAATTCTGACTTTGTGCTTCATATTAGCCTTGTTTTTCTATCCCCTTGTCTAGATCTTCAATGCTCCCCTGAATCCTTCGAGGATGGCATCTCAGCTAGTATACATTTTGGGTTTGCTACCTCTAGACCTTCACTGGCTCTACACAGGTCACCGTGAAGGGTGTAAAAGATCGAGATCGTGTGTATTATTTGCCCCTCCTTATATTTCTCTGTGTTGTGCCTCTTCTCAAATTAAAGACATGTTCTACTGGCATTGTCTGGATTCTAGAGGCATATATGACTCCTCTTCCATGGTCACCACCCTCCTGTATAAATCCACGATTAGTGATATGACCCATGGATTCCTTTTTAGATTTTGATGATGTAATATAGATTTTGCCTTCTCCTGGTTGATTGTTTGTGATACCCTTAACCCTTTCTGACTACAATTGGTTAAGAGAGATTCAATCCCTTCATTCTTCTTTATCTACCTCATCCCTTTTCGAGGAGATCACTCCAACTTGCCTAGATTTCCACATTGGAACTGGTTAGTCCTTTTTAACTGGATTTGAGCCTTTGTCCAAAGCTTGGTCCTCACTTCTCCATGAAGTTATATGCATTTATCTCTCTAGTTTGGCATGAAATGTGAGAGATATTTTCATAGTTACCTCTTTATGAAGCTCTTTAGATGTTGAGAGTTGAGGTTTATGCGAAGATGTTTATAGCCAAGCACCCCATCATCGTTGATGTTCCTCATCCTCCTCCTTCAGATGACAATATTTATCAACATGGTCAAGATGCCCACACAATAGTAGAAGTTTGGTAATATCTCATATTTTAATTCCATGGTGACAATGTTTCCCTTCTTATCATGGATTTTTTGAAATCTTTTTAGCTTGGTTACACTAGTTCACTTGGACTCGATGGAGTTGATTCCCATCCTAGTTCATGTCTATCAATTTAGACTACATGACCAATCCTATTTGATATGGAATTTAATGTTGACTCCAATCGGTGGACCAGATAGAGTCTAACCTAAAACAAACTCTCTGAGAAGTATGTATTACCAGTGATATCCACTTCATCAATCTCCTTTGTTAGTAGCAACCTACTCTCAAAGTTCCAAGCCCCCTTTCAAGTATTTTTCACTTATCTTTCCATTGGAAAAACTAGATAACAAATACATATGCTTCAAGTTGTTTGAAAATAACTTTGTTAGGAATATCCCATGAATGTGTGATAGTGTGTTCCAGTGCCCAAAAGTTGTATAGATGCTCGCATACACAAGATAAAGATGGCTTCCTTGGTCTAGTGCATCATCCTCAACCAGATCCACAATATCTTCTTCGTCCTTGTCCTGTAACCCTAGCCATGCACACCATGTATGTGAGAACCCGTTACTCTAAATGAGATTACTCAAAACATAAAACACAATCAATCTCTAATTAACCACATACCCAAAAATATGGGTAAATTAAAACCGATTTTAACGTCAGCACCCATTTAGAAACATTTGCATAAGAGCCCAACATCTTTCTTATATCCATACTATGCCAGGAATTTGATACAAATTGTTCTATTGCCTTAGATACAACATATATACACAGGAGAAAAATATTTGTATATGCCACACAATAAACATTAACATTCTAACAAAATTTTGATTCGTTAGAAACACCATATACAAACTTTTCCTACCCAGACCTAAGAGTATAGGGATGACTCAAGGACATACTAGACATATAATCAACTTTCTAAAATATTCATTACTATGGCTCCTCTTTCCTTCCATGGTTCTATTATTGTCATGGCCGATTACCTAAAAAGATGTGGCAAACCACAAGGGTGAGACCCATGTCCCAGCAAGAGATATAACCTCCAATAGCGTTTATTGATTCCAACATTTTTAGGTAATGAGACAATTTAAGTTGTTTAATCATATATAAAAAATAAGCTCAACAACACTGATGATTAACAAAATACATAAAGGAGCATATAATAACTATCTTCATTTTCCAAACTATTCTCATATCCCTATTAACAATATAAGGAGTCTAGAAACATGAGCATCTCTAACATCATGAATAAGTATAGTATCATGTGCATAGCTAACAACATCAGCATGTCTAACAGGTTGAACATATAACATCAAAAGAAGAGCTATAACATAAGCATAACTATCTGGATAAGCATGATTAGCAGTATATGCATCTCTAGTTACAAAGGAATAGCTAACAACATGTGATAATGAATGTCATGGTCATAGCCAACAGTAATAATATCTCTATCAACTTAAACATGACTATTGTATGTACACATTTATATCATGAGAATATCCACAACATAAGAATATCTACTATCTTTTAATGCATTAAACATCATCTTTATGTAAAGATAACAAACAAGGGTTATCATCCAATGTGAAATGTCGTATATAACCTTAAAAAAATATGTTATATGGTTGAATTACATCTTTTATTATGCCCTAGGGAATTTGAATCGTACCATCCAAAGTCCAACCGACCCCTACGAAAGGGCTATTCGATTCTGTACAAGATCTAGGAGTGTTGGTATCCTAAGATCTCTTCCCCTCAGTCAGTATGAGTAAAAATGCAGTGACATATCAGTCAAAGCTACCACCGCAGCGACATATAGTCAAGCTACTAACCACTAGTCCGCCCTTGGTACAGGTCATATCACTAAAAACCAGGGTGTACAAAACCTTATAATTTGAGGTACAACCAAAATTGTCCTCAATCACATAAGATGTATGAGGCATGACCATAGCCATCCTCCACAACCTACATTGTGGATGACAAGGATATATCCTCAACTTGCCACCCCCACATACTCAATAGTATGCGCTCTAAGTTTCCCTTAGGACTACTTGTTTCACCATCCAGCAAGTTTTGACACTGAAGATGGCTCTACAACACAGGGCACTACATGATTAGAGTTGCACTTGATTAGTTATGCCAATTGGGTGAATTAAGGCTGCATCAAACAAGTGGACATAAAAGCCCTAATTCACTTATAGCAAGCATATAAATATCACAATTTTTAAAAGATATAAAATGTGTGGAGCATAATTTCTCATCTCATCATCACATGGTAATATTCACTTGCCATTCATGAGACCACACTAGTCATCCTACTATCACAAGATATAAATCCTTTTCACAATATCACAGGGTATCAACCCTTATCAACACAAGAGGATCACACCTCATTCAGGGTTCAACCATGCCCAAAGGTCATTAAGACCATCATACTATTCCCTGCAAGATCATCATTATCTTTCCATTCCTTATAACAAGGCTCAACAACATCACTTACATATAATACACCAAATCAACACAATATTGCATTAATGAGCTAGGATATATTCATAAACAATCATAGCATGGTTATATTAACATTAAGAACATTCCTTTATTACATCAACATGCAAGGAATCTAGATATGATTAACCCTCATCATATTCATAATGCACATATTTAGCATAAGAAAGTATCAACCATGTGGCCAAGAAAACCACCAATTAACATATTAAGGTTATGATCATATTAAGGAGGCTATTTCACCATCATCCCATCATATAATAATGTTAAACATGACTACTTGTCTTTATATATTTGCATTAGAGTTAGGTTCAACAAGATAAATTATATTAATGTTACTAATCATCACTTATACCCAAACCCTAACCCACGACATCCCCATTGGATCATGGATGCATAAGGTGAAGCATCACCATCACATTCCATACTATTCTCAAGTATGTACCCACACACAAATCAAGGTGTAACCATTGGGTTATAGCATACTAGGGTTTCAACAATAATAAGAGAGTACTCTATGATTGTATTATTCAATCAAGGACTATTCGTACCCAATTACTATCATTTAGTTATATTAAAGCTAGATATAGCAAGCTATACCTCATTAGGGTTACCCATAAATTCATTATGGTGATTATAAATCATAATCATACGAGGGCAAGGGTAATACTACAAGTTTAAGACATTGAACCATCAAATTCTCATCATCAGAATCATAACATTACACTACACACTTCACCCAAACAATGGGAATATTGAGGCATCAACTTCTAACCATTAAATGTTGAAAGTTAAAGCCATTGGTCATTTACATAAGTAAACATCTTGAACAAACCACATATGAAGTCATTGAGTTGTGATATAGATAGAGTCACCATCTAACCCTAGACATCCCTTGATTAACAACATAAAGAGCTCCATTGAGAGTAGGGTAAAACCCACATGTGATTGTTTATTTAAAATAAGTCGTCAGCAAATGACCTTCTTAAGTTGATCTCATAAAGGAAACCATTTAAATAACTTTATTAGGACTACCATATTACATTTAGGCATCATTCCAATTTATTGGATGAAGAAACATTAGATCTTAACCATTAGGTCAAGTTTTTTTTTTTGAACCATAACTCTGTTTCAGAACTCGAAAAAAAATCTAAAAGATAGAACTGTCAAAATGAAAAATGTTGCAATCCTACAATAACATAGAACTGATTGCCAAAACCAAGTTCCTTTTAGCATGTCAATCATGAAAATACTGTTTTTATGCTCATATGGCAGATCCAGATCACTCGTCTTCCTAGCTCCGCAGCCTAGCAAGCTTGTTGGTGACAACTACATCCAGCTGTGTGGCACGCTCAACAATTTCCTTCCTCTTCTTGGTGGACACATTGTGTGCTATCTCAGCGTAGTAAGTCCTGTTGTGCATCATCAGAAGATCTAGTTCCTTAACATTATGCACCACAAACTTCTTAAAATGATTTGGGAGAAAGTGGCGAGTCTTCTTGTCAGAACCGTAACCAATGTTGGGCATAAGAGTGACTCCTTTGAACTTTCTCCTCACACGGGAGTCAATACCCTTAGGCCTACGCCAGTTTTGCTTCACGCATGCGAACCGGTCGCTCTGCGTCCTCTTAAACTTCTTCACCCTCTTCTTCACTATCTTCTTCGACAGCAGTGGTACCGCCATGGCTGCTCAAACTCCGCCTTTCGCCTCTCTCCCTCGAGGTTTCTTCTGGTTGCTGACGGCGGCAAATGTTGGCGGCCAAGTTCATATAATAAAATTATTAATTAAAGTATAGGTCCAACCATTGCATCAAATGACCCAGGAAACCATTGGTTTAAGGCTTAGTTGATGCTACAACTACATTCTTAACTCATCATAGGTTGTGGAGACCTGATACACGATCAGTAGTGACCATTAAGTCACCATAGGTTGTTAGATCAACACTATATGCATTAATCACCATCGACTATCAAACTAATATCACCATTGATTGATAGCATCATTAGGGTACTTAGTTGTTAATCACTAAACTTCTAATCACGCCAACACCTGACCTAAGGGGTGAACATAAGTCGACACCCTTGTCCACCACCATCAGTTATCATAAAGACAACACCACCAGTTGTTGCAATTGTACCACCATTCAGTCATGTGTTTATAGAAGAAATCAGCTTTAAATCCTAAAATTGACCATTGGTTGATAGGTGATTAGCACCATAGGTTGTTAAACCAACCTGATCCAAGTCATATTATACCTTAGGAAGAATGTAAAAATCAATAAAGTTTCATCTAGAACCGAAATTAGAATAGGGAGCATCATAAAAATCGAAATCCAAGTCAAGCATTGCTTTTTAGTGCATGGATCATCATTTTCAAGCAAGAACATGAGCTAGCAAGCTTATGGTAAGCAATAAACGTGGAGAAAGTTATAAAACTTGCCTCTAATTATAAGATAAACTCCCAAAAAGAATAAAATACGAGCATGTAGGGTAGGAAATCCAAGCATAAGTTGTGAACTCATCCATCTAGCACCTTTCTTCATCAAATGAGCAAACCCTAAGCATAAGGAGCAAGAAAGATAGGGTTTTAGAGCTTTAGAGCAATTTCTACCATGGAACAACAAGGTTCTGACCTGGAGAAAAGTAGGAGGAAGGATAAAAAAGAAATAAATGGAGTAAAGAAGGGGATTCTTACTCTCTTAGGTAAAGATCACTAGAAGGAAGCTTTTTAAATCCAAAAGGAAGTCAATTGCAACGCTAGATTCTTTTTCCAAGAAGATCCCCTCTTTCTTCTTCCTTGGAAAAGAAATTTGTAGAATCATAGAGAGAGAATGAGATTAATAGAAGGAGGGAAGTGGTAGAGAGAAAAAGGCTCGTTTGGGTGCTTAGGGATAAGTATATGAAACTTTAAGATAAAGAAAAATAAAAAGTTGAAGTTCTAGTATCTTTCCAAGTGTCCATGGCCTTAAACTATTAAGAATATAAAAGTACACACACATGAAGATCCCCCACCATCCATTTAGACCTGCTTAGCTTTCCTTTTTCGAATTTCCAAGCCAATCAAATAATTCATTAGTTGATAGCTACTAAAGGTAGCTCATCCATGAAGGGGTAAACCCTAAAATACCCTTGAGGAAAACACCTTCAAACTAGGGTTTTAATAAGCGCCCCATGGCTCAAAAAACTCAATAATGATGAGATAATATCCAAGGAACATAATACAAGTGATAAAGTGCAAATAAAACCTCTCAATTGGGTAAAATGTAGAAAAGTCCAAAATGTGCGTAAAATTGCATAACTTGCTCAAACAATGTCCAAATTGGACCAAATTTGAAACTTAAGCTTGTATTATGATTTCAAATCATATCACAAGGTTATATTAGGGTTATAAGAATGAAATTATGAAAATTAATCTTGTTCAACACTTTAAGCAAGGTTAGGGGTCTCATAATGTAACCAATTCCTCTACCATCTTTAGGATACCATTCCCATGAAGAATAACCAAACCTTAGACCTTCAAGAGAAAGAGAAACCATCAGGGTGAAGATGGAAACCATGAGGGAGAATAGGGGAAGTGCTTTTATTGTCGCCTCACTAGTCCCTAGAACGGTAGGGTTGTGTGCAGGGAAGAGGGTAGATTGATCAAGTGCATTAGCTCATTTGAGCAAGGTTGCGTTCCAACCATGAAACGTGGTTGGAATAGCATTGGAATTAAACACATCCATGTTAAACTTTACTATAGGTATGCCAAAGTCTTCAACACCCACTATGAGACCAAAACTGATGTGATTGGACAATCCTCTTTAGTCCTTTGGGACAACAATGATAGTGGTCACCCTCAGCATCCATGCATCAAGATTGTTGGATCCCTAAAAACTCCAACACATATGACCAACCCAAATGTGTGCAATCATTCAAATCTAGTTGTAAAACTATTCTATGTATGTATTGGACGATGCACATGTATGTTTAAGTATGACCATGGCTATATCAAAGTAATTCTACTCTAGTAACATCATTATATTTGTGTCATACTAAACACACTCATAGAAATCTAGTAACAACCCCTAGAATAATCAATCATGATCATTGCAGATGTCACATATGTGGTCACCTTATTAACATGATAAAAGTAGTGCAAAGAATATAGGCATGACATGCTCAACCAAAGACAAGATGTCTTAGCCAAAAAATGAGAAAATCAAAGGGATGTGAATGTGACCAAGTTGGAGGAAGAACAACCATGGTCAAAAAAGGTCCCAACAACTAAGGATCCCATGTTCAAACTAATCATGACCTATCTAAAGGCATTGAGTTACTCTTTTGCTCAATTATAACCATGTTTTTATACAAAAATTCCTAAACTATCCATAAAAATGGACCTAACATATGCATAGAAGTATATAAGGTCTCATATCCACAAGTCTGAGGTAACTCGATGGGAGGAATGTGTTTCTAGTGGATATATTGTTGGCCTTCATTATTCATCACCATTGTGAATATTACTAAACAATAGAAATGTCTTCAAGGAAGTAAAAGGTTTCTTCATCACCAAGATCTCTCTATTGGACTCTTCTCTCTCTATGTATTATATGTGTGTATGTGTTTGTGTGGGTCTGTGTGTGCATATGGGTGTGTGTGCTTATTTAACACATTGAAATATATTATGTGTATATACATCCACATATTAGGGCCTTATATAATCCAAAAAGTATGATTATACAAGGGAAGGGTATGGTAGGGTAAAATTTCACCCATAACTTAGTCTTGTTAGAGTTATCGATGGGGGTAGTTACCCCCTTCCTAAGAACATTTACCCTAAACTTAACGACACTCATTTAACCACATGATAAATGGGTAGGGTAATATCTTAAATGGGTAAAGAAACATAAACATAAATGTATTACATTTTCAACAATGATATCATATGATATTATAAGCCAAACACAAGACACTACATAAAACTATTTCTAAATGGTAATAATTTGTTTTCCAAGTAGCATACATTCAAAATATTAATAAATAACCCCAAAATAATTTATGACGAAGATCTATCAAAAACATATCCACAATTTCTTATAGTAAGTTATTTCTCTTACAAATATTTTATTATATAAGTATTCATGATATACAAATACATAATCAAATTTATGGAACAAAACAATAGACAAATATAAACAAATGAAATGTGGTGGGAATTGTTTGAAGGGGTTTCTAGCTTTAAAAATATGTGTATGTATTAGTACATCATATTAGTATTTCATCATTATATTATATAGTAAATGGGTGGATGGAATGTTACCATTTCTCTCATTGTTCTCCATTTTAGATTTGGGTATTGAACATATGCATGGATGGTGGTTAAATATTATGTTTACCCTTACCCTAGAGTATGGGTAGTAGGCATAATTGTAATACCATACCCATTTATACTCTTGTCCATAAGTAGTATTTGGCATGCACATGAAACTGTAATGTTTTTGTGGGTTGCATGTTGCTTCTCATCGTTGAGGTAGATGGAGGCCCTCAACCGATGGTGAATTGGATTGTTGATAACCATGAACTATTTTTCACCCAACTCCAAATCCTCAGTTATTAAAGTTGAGTGTGTGTCAAAGTTGATTGTCTTATAATGAGTTATGAGTAAAACCCTACTCCTTGGTTCGTTTAGTAATATTTCTTAACATCATGGACATGTTATTCACCTACCTAGTTTAATTTTCCTCCTTGATTTTTATTTTATGTGCTTTAAATCGGATCATGGGTGGGTGGGAACTTGGGGTGAAAGAGAGTGTTCATTATTAGGGTGGGTCACAAGTGGCCCTTCCTAGGAGTGGCTCTCTCTGAATCTAGGGGAAAAAAGTCAATCAGCTATATATTAACATATTTGTAATCATGCATTGTTGTACTATACTATAAATTGTCACTCAAGTCACTTTATTTGAACTATTGTTAGTATGTTTTATAATAGTGTAACATTCCTTTTGGAAAATCACATGTGGTTTCCTAATTTTTTACAACTAGCACTGTGAAAATGAGAAACATTGAAATATAAATTGAATAAAATATGCATGTTGTAACATCTCCTTTTAGTTAAGTTGCATTTCCATGTCATATAGTTACATAAAATTATTAAACGTTTAAGGACATAAAATTATTAAACGTTTAAGGACATTGATTCTTGATGTGTTGTATCACATAATAAGATGAGGCTATCTTTGGGGTCATATAATGTCATTTGAGCATGACTATCCACCCCAATATCAAATAATCCTCTCATGGTATATAGATCCATATAAAACATATACCATGTTCAAGACTTATCTACATTATATCATGTCCATCATGATGAGGCATGGAAATGGTGAAACACTATACTATCCACCCGATCCAAAGAGTTCTCTTATTTGGCTTAAATCCATTAAACTAAAAAACATCATAGTCAAGACTTACCAAATAAACTTATGATATAATTCTCAAAATGAGAATCATAATAAAGGTTGATATCAGGAGAAGTACATGTAAATCTGATGATTGCCTATGGATGCAAAGGATGATATTGATTACATATGCCATAGTTGATGTGCCTCTAAAACCTCTAATATAGTATTCATGGTTGGCAGTTTTGGTCTGATGATTCTCTATCCAGACACATGCAAGAAGTTAGGGCTTACCATGCAAGTAAGTATAACTAATCAAGCTAGCCTTCTTATTGACTACATATGAATAACATGTGGTACCATACACCTTTAAAATTTCAATTTGCATGTCATGTTTGGATATCATCACATGATTTGAGATAATAAAAAGGAAGACAATGAGAAGATGTCATATGAAGAACTGACTGCAAATGTCATACCATGTGAGATATCTGCATGATTGAGAGACTGATAAATCCAAGGTTATAAAAGTGAGTTATAAAACAATTTAGAGACCAACAAGAAAGTAATTTCTCAAAATATCTTCAAAGTAGGAAATTTATAGATTTGTGTAATAGAAGGACAATTATACTAACTTACCAAAATTTCTAGCCAACAAAAATTGAGTACGATGTGAAGAGCATGACCATTATTTTAGATGCTTCATTGTTTATGTGTCAATGGATTAATGGATATATAGGTCTCTAAACTCATCAGGAACAATGATATAAAGTGTAGTATACTTCTTCAAGTATTAAGTTTGATCCTAGATTGAGTTTATCAAATATTTTCTAGTCCTTGTAATTGTGAGTACTTAGTATTTCCTTCCTTTTATAGAAGTTGCAACTAAAAAAGACTATTCATTAATATAATATTATAAACAAAATAAGTTGTTTGCATCTTTACTATTATGTATTTGGGACTAGAAACCAAAAAGCCACAATATAATAGTTTCAATACCATTAAATTTATGAATGAAGTGATCCTTTGAGATAAATGTTGCTCAACAACAATTCAATTTAGTTGTTATCACCTCATAAATCTATGCAATATTTTGACTGAGTTTGAATTTTGTTTGACATATAATTTATCCCATTTATTGAATTATTTAAGTATAACTTAAGGATAAGTTGATAGTTGTGAGATATATATAAATAAATTTCCTCCTTTTATCCTATCATGGTAAAGATAATGGGGAGGTTACTCTAAAATTTTAAGCCAATCAGATCATCCTTGTGGTCAAGGATAATTTTGTGAGTTTTGACGATTTTATTAAAATGCAAGACCAAAGTGGGTAAGTTTAAAATGAAATATTCACATTAAATTAGACAAGAACTTAGGATCCAGACTTGGGATGTGTCACACAGCTTAACTAGTTGTCCTTTCATAAATTAAGGATCGTAAGTTTGCATCTCCCTTTAAATGGATATGGAATGAACCCCTTGACTCCACTCTCTCCCTGAATCTCTCACTCTCTAGTCACCCTCTCACCTATAACTTCTTGGCATGACCTTCCTCTCACCAAACCGTACCTATTTATGGTTGATTTTAGGGCAACTAGTGCATTGGACGCCAAGCATAAGACCATTGATCATGATCTCTCACCCTAACATAACCTTGCACCCAGACCCTAATAGTAGCCTTTTAACCCTATTTAAAAACCTAATTTGGAGTTTACTAACCTCACAAAAGCAAATGGTACCCTTACCACCAATTAGGGATAAGGCACCCCTCAAGCTCATCGTTAGGAACAGTAGCTTGGAAGTGTCGCCACATGGCCCATTTTGGGCATCACCGTCATGAACTGCCATGACTCATTCCCAGGCCACCAATAGCCTTGAGGGGGTAATTAAAATGTATTATACACATTTTCAAGATTTCCTAGAGCCTCCTCCCCCCATTGAACTTCTTATCGACAAGAGAATTGTTGATGAACCTTGATCCTATGTGTAGGCTGACTAGGTGGGGGAGGCGGCCACTAATCGTCCGATCAAGAGCTAGTCCATGGTGGAACACAATATCATGGTCCATTCTTATATTATGATACCAAGATCCCATGAAATTTTAAAAGGGAGCCTCACCAGTGTCTAGGTGGCAAAGATCCAAACCACTAACTGTAGATCCAACAACCAAAATTAGTCTATTCAAGATTGCATCATGTTTGAACATAATTCTTGTCTTGTTTGGTCATCATTTTTCTTATGAATAATGTATGTGAGTTAATTATGATCAATATCTCTTAACTATTCTTGGTTTTGACTATTTTGAATTGACTCAAAGTTTACTCTTTAGCCAAAGTTGCTTTATTTGATCCAATTTGGAAACTTTGAAGCTTGATGTCTGATTAAACATGTTTAATTACCATACTTGAGTGATTTAAACCTTAATTAAACCTTTTTAGGGGTTTTATATCATGCGAAATGCTTAATTTTCAAGTTTGGTCCAGTTTGGACACTATTTGTGCAAGTTATGCAATATTGTGCACATTTTGGGATTTTTTTGCAATTTACCCAAATATGAGGTTTTTCTTGCAATTTGTCACATGAATTATGTTCCTCAGATTTTATTATAATTCTTTAGATTTTTGAGCCATGGGGAACTTTCTTGAACCTTGGTTTGGTGGTGATTCACTTCTATTGTGAATTAGGGTTTTACCCCTTCATGGATGATGGAGATGCTAAGTGTGCAACCACATAGACCAAAGGTTTTGCCTGGTGGGGGTGAAAATTAATGGTTATCCTATATGTAGGGAGGTCTATGGTTAGCCCTATAAGTGGTTAGAATGATGGTTGAGGTAGATGGAGGCCCTCAACTGATGGTGGGGCACAGTGTACCCTTTTACCCTTTTGTGGTTATATGTGATGGCCGATGGTTCTTTTAGGGGTGGAGACCGATGTCTAGCCTGTTTTAGGTGACTTATGGTCCTTCTAGAATCAATGTATGATGGTTATATATAAGGGGGACCGATGGACCTGCTCTATTATATGCAAAAGAGTCTTTGACACATGGCAGCCTAGATGGGCACCTCAAGCTTTCTTTCTCCTTTATCCATGAGCTTTATACACCCTTCCTTTTGCACACAAACGAAACCTTTTAGACTCTTTTCTCTCCCCTTATTTTATATCTTCATTCTCCCTTCTAGGTTAGTGAAGGAAGTTCCCAAGGAAGAAAATGATGGTGGAACTTCTTGCATGTATGGATAGGGCTTGGATCTACCCTTGTTTAGGGTTTTCAAAGCTTCCTTAGCTATTTCTGACCTAAGATAGTAAGTTTCTTCTTCTATCTTTTGTTTCTTTGTCTGTTCTCCTTCCTCCTTCCTTATTATTAGATGTAACCATGGTTTTCCATGGTAGAGCTTGTTCTAAAGCTTGAAGAACTTACCTTTCTTGCTCTCTCAACCTAGGGTTTACTCCCTTTCTTGGAGGAGAAGTTTCCTTGGCCGAGTTTGGATCTGAAACTAGGATTTCCTAACCTCCTAGATCAAGTTTCCTTGCTGTTTAGATATGCATATTCTTCCTATAGGTAAGTTATATAACTTTCTCCACGTTTATTGTTTACTACCACCATGTATGTTCATGCTTCTACTCTAAAAACAAAGTTCTAAGCTAAAAGTAGCTACCTTGCCTAGGGTTTCAAGCTATATAATGATCCTTAAGTAGTTTTTCTCCACTAATGGATCCTACGCCTTGTGCATGTACCCTTCTTGGTAGAATAAACCCTATATATTGTTTTCATGTGAGCAAACTATGGTTTTTGATATAATATATATGGCCATGATTAGGGTTTTGGATCTATTTTCCTTCTTTTCCATGGCAATGTGATGGTTTAGCCTTTGTGTTGTTTGGTTTGGCATGGGTATTCTAACCAATGGAAGATACCTTGATGCTGTTTTAGCTTTCCTTTTGTGGCTTAATCAATGGTCTTAAGTGCATAGTGATGGGATTATCCGATGGTGATTAAGTAGGGATAAATGGTGGTTCCTTCTATGTACTAATGAACTAGTTTTCCACCTTTTCCTTGGTGACCGATGGTTGGTACCTATGCATGATCGATGGTTGCTGCCTTGTTTCTATATTGATGACTTTATTCAGCTCTAGAACTGATGGTTATGCAATTTTAGTCACCTATGGTTGATGGTTACCCTAAACCTAGTAAATGATGCTCCAAGCTTGAAGAAAATTACCCATGTTTAGGGTTTACGTTTTAGGTGATGTTATTAAATATTTTACAGCCATAAAACAACATGAGACCTTGGGTATGATTTGCCTAAGATAGTCAAATATCTAGACATTGTTTATATCCTAAATATGGCCCATGGAGATCCTTAAACGATGGATTATATCTAGGATTTTAGTGTTGTTTTAGCTCTTCTAAACCTTGACCTGATGGTTGCTTTTCTTGCCATTTTGGTTTTGATTAAGTGTGCCAACCAATGGTAAACCTTAGTGATGTTTTAGACCTTTGAAGATGCAACACAACCAATGGTTTTAGTGGCCTATGAGATGGTGCAACCAATGGTTATGATTAGTGCTTTATGCCAGTTTTCACCTTCATGTAAGAACCGATGGTTGCTTCTTGGTTAGCACCGATGGTGAAGCCTTTGTGGCAACCAATGGTGATGACCAATGGTGACAATTGATGGTATAAACCTATGGTCACATCTCATGTAAGTTCTCAATTATTTTATAACCTCATCAAGTGATGTTTCAATACTCTTCTCATATTATCAACCTATGGTGATATTGACCTTACCAATCGATGGTGACACTGAGTATCACAACCGATGGTGAACCTAGTTCCCATATGTTCATTCTTTTAAAACCCTAATCTAATGATTCCTTAGTTAATGTATTCAAGTGTTGAACCTATGATTCAACCTAGGGTTTTGAATAGAGAACATTATCCAAGAATCATGATTTGATGTTTCAACACCCAATGATTGTGGGTGAAGCTTAAAGTGTATAATTGTGTCTCTAATGATATGAATTGGATGGTTCAATATCATCCATATTGTGATCTTAACTTTTACCTTGAATGAATATAATTGATAATCATCATAATGGGAAAGTGTAACCCTAATGATTTATAGCTTCTTACACCTAACCCTAATACAACTAGGTGATGGTGATTAATCATAACTAGCCCTCTTGAATGATTAATGTGATAATGGAATACTCTCTTGTTGCTGATGAAACTCTAGTATGCTATAATGTGAGGGTTAAACCTTTTGTTATTAGTACTTGAGTATATTATGGGATTCAATGGTGATACTTTACCCTATGACTCCATGATCCGATGAGGATGCCATGAGTTAGGGTGTGTGTATGAGTGTTGATGTAGACTCAATAATATTTATCTTGTTTAACCTAATGCAAACAATTGAAGATGGATATTCATATGATATTTTAATGGTGGAATGATCTTCCTAATATGATTATAATCTTAATGTGTTAACCTGTGGTTATCATAGTCTCATGATTGATGCTCTCTTATGTTAAATCTGTGCACTATGAGTATGATTGTGGTTAATCATACCTAGCTTCCTTATTTGTTAATATAATAAAGGAATGCTCTTAATGCTAATATAACCCTGCTATGTTATGCTACAAACATCTTTTAGCTCTTTAATGAAATAATGTGTTGATCTTATGTATCACTTGTAAAATGATGTTGTTGAGCCTTGTTATAAGGCATCGAAAGATAATGATGATATCGTAGGGAATAATGTGATGGTCTTAATGACCTCTAGGCATGGTTGTGCCCTAAATGAGGTGTAATCCTCTTCATATTTTGATAAGGAATTGTGTGTTGTGATGATATGATGACAAGTCTGAACTCATGTGTGACAATGAATTATACCATGTGGGGACTGTGATCAAGCATTATGTCTTATACGTTTTATATCTTCTAGAGTTGCTATATATCAATGCTTGATAGAATACAATTAGAGTTTGTATGTCCACTTGTTTGATGCAACATTAATTCACCCAATTGGCATAACTAATCAAGTGGAACTCTAATCATGTAGTTGCCTTATGCCATAGAACCATATTCAGGGTCAAAAATTGATGGATGGTGAAATGAGTATTCCTAACGGAAACTCAGAGTGCATACTTTTGGGTATGTGGGGGTGGCAAGTTGAGTGTGTATCCTTGTTATCCACAATCATAGGTTAGGATAGCTATGGTTATGCCTCAGATAATGTGATATTATGATATTTGTGAAAGTCAGCAGTATAACTACAAGATGCTTCTTATAGAAGGGCCATGCATGAGCTATTCTCTAAAACGGTGACATGTACCAAGGTGGGCTAGCTATAAGACTATATGTCGTTGTTTTTCATATTGACTATATGTCACTATGGTGCAAACTCATACTGTGACGACCGTCTCGTGAAAACAGGATTAACTAATGCGGAAGCGAATTATTAGCAGCGGAATTACTGAAAATCACTAAAAATTAAAACTTTTTGCAAAGAGATCCATTCACAGGAAAACTCTTTCATTCAGAACCAAAGTAAAACCTTACATCCTGGTTCATATATACATCTCATGTACTATTACTTCTCGAGGAATACAAACATCAACTACTCTGTCTTAACTGTACACAGGTAGTATAAAACCCTCGAGGCTTAAAGCCAAAATCTCAGATCGATCCATCAAAACATTACTCCTAGGACCCGAGAGTACAGAGACGACACATAGGACTCTCTATTTACAGAACTTCACAGACAGTGACTCCACCTGAGGATCACTGCTGTCCTTGTTGTTGCTGCTGCTGGTGATCACCCTTTGTAGGGTTCCTTGCCTTTTCGTCGGCGGTTACCTAAAAATTTAATCCCACGGGGGTGAGACAATTATAAAAATTGTCCCAGCGAGAGATATAACTCTCCGCCAGAAACATTGTATTGCCGATAATAGAATAACACTGAGCAGTAGAATTATATTTACTCAACAGCAGGTAAATCATTGAATAAGATATGCAGAGCAATATTCTCTATGCAATCATTTCAATTATAACTTGATTAAGCAGCAAGTCATTCATTTAAGAAGAAATATAAAGATAATGTAAATCATTTATCCAACTAGAACATGTTAATCAATGTATTCTCAACCATTGATTCTTGTAGTTCAACCCTAAGCAAATATGCTACATGGCTGATTACATATTACAAACATACTTATGCCCTGAGGAGATGAGATATACCGCTCATACTCCAACCGACCACTGCGAAGTCGAAATCGTCATCAGAAGAGCCAGATTTCTATGAGCTCATCCTCCTCAGTCAGTGTGAGGAACAACATGCAGGACATCTCATGTCTCTACTATAATAGCTTTCCAGGGTATTCTGGCAACTTCGCTATTAGAGTTACAGTGGCATTCTGTACTCTCTTCGCCATCGAGGGATTTCTTGTTTATCTCTCATTGATGCGGCATTAACAATATCATCGGGAGATTAGTGATACATCATCCCGGCATATACATATAATGAAGAATTGAGAGATTTAGTGTTTATCTCACATCAATTCCTTCATTAGGGCGTAAGGATATTCACGCCCATAACCCCCACATACTCAAAAGTATGCTCTCCAGGAGTTCCCTTAGGAAAACCTGTTTCACCATCACCTAACTACTGACGATGATGGATCTATGGTCAGGGATCTACATGATATCATTTCACTTGATTATTTAAGTACATTACAACATTCTTTTAGCACCAGGCATGTTGTCAATCATATAGCATTATAACATTTGCTATAAAGAATGAGTACTATTTCTATCAAGTTCATTTCACAGCTTTGCTAACATTGGGATCTCAATCCCTTATCATCTCATCATCATGATTCAAGAATATGGGTGTTCAAACCCTTAAATCATCAAGACACATGTTACCACTTTAACAGGTAACTTAATGCCATCAAGTCATCTAACAGTGTAAACATGATAAATGTAATGCAGGTATTTCACATGGCTCTTAAAGCCTATCAAACTCTTTTGTTACCTTTCACTAGGCAACATGGCATATCATTGCTTATAGAACTTATAAAGTGTTTTCAATACACAAGGCATCATAGCTCATACCTGACTATGTTCAATACCTCATGAAACCTGCATGATTAGTACAGATGATAACAACACATCAATTTCATATCAGTACAATGCAAAATAATGATAACATCACTATTCAAGGATTTCCCCACTATGCCCTTACTAGGGTTAGGGTTTCCTTTTTAATTCAATTAAAGTAACCATTCCCTTAGCTCAATTAGGGTTAATAACTTATCACTTCATTATCCAACCTTGGGGATTTACATTATAAAGAATAACCCAAAATTAGGGTTTCTCTCATAGTTTCACCTTATTTGGAATTAGGGTGTACTATACATTCAATTTCAAAACAAGAGTAATGTACCACGGCCGTGCTGCCAAAAACGGTCGTGCAAAGGGGAATCACCACGGCCGTGCTACCTTGCACGGTCGTGCAAGAGGTATCCACCACGGCCGTGCTGCCTAGCACGGTCGTGCTACAGCAGATCCCAATTATTTTACATTTGTGAATTTAATACTCCAAACCAATTAGGGTTTATTGTTATCCCTAAGTGTAGATGATTAATAAGTACCTTTAATTTTTAAGCTTGCCATGTCATCATTATGAATTAAGTTTATATCATCATCATATAATAGAGCTTCATCTATCAATGCCCTCAATTAGGGTTATGATTCATTAACCTTCATAACTAGGGTCTCATGATCTCACTATTAAAAATCATGCCCTTACTAGGCATTCATACATGAAGAATATCGTATCCCTCATCTTCTATAAGATGAAGTTACTTCAACCTTGATTAATCTAAGTCAACTCAATCTTGAAAGAAGAATTGACATCATAGGATATGTCATTATATCAAGATCATTAAGAACTCAATCTCCCTTGGATTACATCATGTGATTGATTACATAAACCACTGACCTTCATCCAATTTGAGAGTTCATACTCTTTGGTTGATTACCTTCCAAATGATCTTGGAATAGGTGAAACCATTTAGTAGAATAACAATTGAAACCACTTAACAAAATTGAACTTCTGAAACTGTTTAAGCCTCAACTGATTTGGGATCGTTTGGTCCCAAACGTTCTTGAGACCGTTTGGTCCCAAACGGTCTTGAGACCATTTGGACTCAAACGGTCCTGAGACCGTTTGGTCCAAACCACCTCAAAACCGAAAGGACCAAATATGGTTTCCATCAATCACATTGAATTAGGGTTTTCAATGTTGAACCCTTCAATCGATCTTGCACATGTTAGACACTAATCAATTGAGTTAATTAGATCAACCCTCAACTGATTTGATACTCAATTGAGTCTCAATTGATCCTCAATTAGGTTTGGAATCAATTGAATTAGGGTTTAGAATCAATGAACCTTCAATATTCATCAATGTGTGACTAGTTACTTCATAACTATTGAACCACCATTCAAATGGGGTATGACCTGACCCCAAACGGTCTTGAGGTCGTTTGGATGACCTCAAAACGGTCTTGAGACCGTTTTCCCATCATATCACTCAAAACCAAGCAATCCAATTAGGGTTTGGTTCATTGAAGTGCTCACCAAATCAGCAATTTATTGCAGATCAACTTGATATCTTTAGACCTTCAACCACTGAACTATACCCAACCCTAGACCTCCAAACGGTCTTGGGTGACCACCAAACGGTCTTGAGACCGTTTGGATGAGCTCCAAACGGTCTGGAGACCGTTTGGCCCATCCAACCTTTGGACTTTAGTGAAAAATCATCATGGATTGGTCTATCAAGTTGATCAACAAATCAACACTACCTTGCAATATGATTAGTACCTTTGGACCTTCAATTGGTCAACTATACTTGAACCCAGACCTCCAAACGGTCTTGGGGTGATCCCCAAACGGTCTTGAGACCGTTTGGGCTAATCAACCCAAAATCTCAACTTAACTCATTAGAATTTCAGCACTGTTTTCAATTAGGGTTTGCCTAATTGATTAGGCTGCAACGCACGATTCCTTGGGAGTTAACCCATACAATTTGGTGAGTCATTAGACAACATAATAGGGATCAATAATCCCAAACGGTCAACGCTTGGTCAATGCACTCAAACGGTCTTGAAACCGTTTGCCCAAACAGGTCAAGTTAATCAGGTTGAAAATCAGCACTTAATTCAGTTCGATTTGCCTAATTGATTGGCCTTCAACCTATGATTCCTTTGGAGTTAACCCCTCAAATTTTGAGGGTCATTAGCCTACATAATTAGGAACGAGATTCCCAAACGGTCCACGCTTGGTCAACTCTTTCATACGGTTTTGAAACCGTTTTCCACCAAACGGTTTGCAAACCGTTTGGTCACCAAACGGTTTTGGTGAAACCGTTTGGTCCCAACCAATGAGATCATTTGCTCCCAAGATATTTGGTGAGGTGCTTGCTTATGATTATTTCATCATCATATTCCTTCGTGCACCCAAGAACAGCAACCGTTCTTGATGGAATTTGCAGCAAAGAAGCAAAAGTTTATCAAATTGAAGAAATCAATCAACAAAGCAAAGAAGATTGATGCAATAGCAATGTTTGAGGGTTTAAGTTATAAAACCCACCTCAAATTTGATCTCCAAGCTCCAAGCTCCGTGGCTTTAATGGTGGATGGAGCTCCAGCAACTATCCAAGGTTCGTTCTTGAGCTTTTGGATGAAATGGATGGCTAGAAATGGAAATCGAGTGAAGAAAACCTAGAATCAATCATTGATTTAGGGTTTTCACCATGAATCCAAGGTAGAAGATGATGAAACCTTACCTACAGGTGGTGTTCGTCCTTCTCCTACTCCTGAGCTTCCCCTTGGTCGTCCAAAGCAAAAGGAATAAGGAAAAGACTAAGGGAAACGTTCCTTATGTGTTATTGAAATAAGGTATATATAAAGAATATGTATATGGGTCTTTAATGAAAGAGAAAACGAAATCATTTTCCTTAAATAAATTCCATACTAATTTCCCCCTAATCCTCCTCCATTACTTGATCACGAAACCACCTTCAAACTTTCGTAAAAGCTCTTCATTATCCAAGAATTAATGGAAAAGAAATTAAGCACCTTAATCCATTATAATAATAATATATATTTTTGAGTGGGAATTCTTTTCCTTATAATAAGGTGAGTGGAATTTCACCTCCTTAGGATATTTTTGATCCTTGAAAGCTCAAGGACGTCCACACACACATCTGAATTCCAACATTCAAGTTTTGATTGAAATCCCTTCAATTATTTTTATTTATTTTTGCATTAATTGAATTAGGGTTTCAATTATGCTTATATCTTGATTATTTTAATGTCAAGATTCTCTCTCCTCCAAGATAATTCAAATGAGGTGCCCATATCATTTTATTTGCTCTACTTGATGCCAAAGATTATTAGGGACCTTATTGAAGTGGTAATTTGCATATTGAACCCTAGGTTTTGGGTAAATTGCACTTTACACCAAAACTAGGTTTTAATGTACAAACTTTGCTTTATCAGCACTTTCTTGGTATTCAGGCTATCACAAGCCATACCTCTGCATCATCTTCATTCTTATGATGCATCAACACATGAGGAACTTATTATCATACACAATTTGCAATCTAACCCCTCAACTTGGGTAATTTGCACTTTAGTCCAAAATTAACAAAACAATGTTTCAACATTATTCAAAAAGGACTAAAATTGAAATATAAGTTCCTCAAGAGCCTTAATTACATTTCAAAAGTTAACCACAAGCATCAAATCACATATTTAAGCAAAACACCTAGGGTTAGTTCATAACCCTGGTCAGGGATGTTACACATACTGACTGAGTATGGAGAAGATCTTAGAGTCTGAATCTTCCTAGATCTTGTATGGCACTGAATAGCACTTCACAGTGGTCAGTTGGATTTGAGCGGTACAAATCAAATCCTCAAGGCTTAATAAAAGATGTTAAACATCTGTGTAGTAATATCTACTTAGGGTTATACACAATGCTTCACATTAGATGATAACCCTTATTTGTTCTCTTTACATAGGGATGATGTTCAATGCATTAAAATACAGTAGATATGCTTATGTTGTGTATATACTCATGTTATATAGATGTAGATATAATAACCATGTTTTAAGTTGACAGATACTACTACCCTTGTTGGCTATGATTATAACATTAGTTGTCACATGCTATTAGCTATTTTTATATTGCTAGCTATGCCTTTGTAATTAGAGATGCCCATACTGCTATTTGTGCGTATGCAAATAGTTGTGCTTATGTTGTTAGCTCTACTTATAATGTAGATTTGCTCAACCTTTTAGACATGCCAATATTGTTAGCTATGCTTATGCTGACAGACTTATTCATAATGATAGAGATGTTATGCTAATAGACTTTCTTATGATGCTAGTTATGCATATGCTATTGAATTGCTTATATTGTTAACAAGGTGAATAATGAAAGTCAAGCTAATGATGATAATTGGTATCTTCTCAATTATATATCTTATTAATCACCACTACTATTAAGCTTATTTGTTATACATGTTTAATCTTCTTAATCTATTTAATTACTTAAATTGATATCTCTTGTTGGGATATTGGTCTCACCCTTGTGGTTTCCCACACCTTTTTAGGTAATCGATAGCAATGACAGCAGACTCGTGGCAGCAAGGAGGAGCTACAGTGATGAACCTTTGTGAAAGCTATTAGATGTCTAGTGTGTCCTAGAGTCATATGTGTACACTCAGGTCCGAGTGGAAAAATTTGTAAACAATGTTTTAATATATCTTATATGCTTGTACATGTGATGAATGCGGGAAGTGTTCTCCTGTGTATATATAAATGGTGGATGAGGCCATGGAACCAATTTTATCAAATTCTTAGCATAGAATGAATATAAGCAAGATGTTGAGTTTCAATGTAAATGTTACGAGCATGTTTGTGATGTGAAATCAGTTTTAATTTATCCTCATTTTTGGATGTGTGGTTAATTAAGGATCGATTGTGTTTTATGTTTTGAGTAACCTCATTTAGTGTGAGAGGTTCTCTCAAGTTGGTATCAGAGCTTTAGGTTCACTGAGTCTACAGGGACACTAGGACATAGGACTAGGACAATGTCTAAGTAAGAAACATGATATGAAAACATGGTGCATACTGCCTAATCTCAGTACTTGGATGCCTTGGCCAAATATTCAAATATTGAAGAAAAGGTTAGTATGGTACTCTTAGATTGTTATCACTTTGATTACTATGATGAAGTAGTCATTTTGAAACAATCTAAAGAGCATAATAAATAAGAAATCGTGGTACTAATACCTCAATCTTACTCTAAAAAGAGAGATAAACGTGTGATTACAAAATGATTTGAGGTATGAATCAATGTAAGGAGAAGAGAACTCCTAAAATATATGTAATATGAGGAGATGAATAAGAACAATAACAGAGGAATAAAGTGGAACATGAGTTAAACTCAGTCCAAACTATGTGTGTAAGAAAGTATTACAGTAATACTATCATGACATGTAAAGGAAATCATTGAGGAAAATGTGAAATATGATGAGTTGCCCCTAGATAGATGGTTGAAAACCATGATAAAGTATAAGAACATATACTAGAATGTTGAAAAGTTAATGAGAAATGAACAATGAGATATGATAATTTTGATAATTCCAATGCTTATGGCAAGGAACCTAAGATGAAAAGGGTAAAATGTTATATAAAGGGGATTACCTATATGATAAAGATAGAATCAGTTAACTCCCTTGTTGGTAACCCTTAGACAATGATGTTGTGTTTGGGAAGTATGTTTTCCTTTATGTTTTCTCTTTTTTAGGCACAACGTTCAAGTGGATCTTATACCACTTGGTACACGTGGATTTGTTGAATTGTGGGAGTAGATATCTTGATATGGTATGTGCTTACTTGGACTATGGTTCCAAGATCTTAGAATCTGTGATGAGGATGCTTTTTGAGCCTTCCAATAATTAGGAATACTCATCTTATATGCTTTGAGATTTGTTATGTTGGTGAAAGTATATGAGATAGGGATGTGAGTTCTTTATAGCACATAAGATGGATACCAAGGTGATGAATCCTAGTATCCAAGATGTAAAAATAGTATGGGAAGTATGTGAAGGTTGGAGATGTTTATTAGGAAAGTTTTCCAAAGTGTTTCTCTCCATCAGAGAGATAGAGAGAATTTATGTTGTTCCTCTAAGTGTGGTTTGAAACAAGAAGAGTGATTCTATAATGTTGTGAATAGTCTGCTAACAGTTGGGAAAGATCACTAACAAAGATAGAAGGTTTGTTGATAAGAAAACATGTGTTATAGTATCCCTTTAAGATAGACCTATGATTATAACATCAATGGATAAGAATTAGAGTGGATGGCATAAGTTACATGACCATGATGAGTTTAGAGTTATGTCGTTTAGACTATCCAATGTATTAGTAGAATTTATGAATAGGAGGAACGGAGTGCTCATATCATGTCTTATAAGTTGTGGCAAGCTTTGAATGATGACATCTCAGTGTACTCCAGAGATGGTCAATTGCATGGTAAACATCTATGCTAAACCTTAAGAATGTTTAATCAATAATACTTATCTTTGACAAGTTTAGTAAGAGTGAGTTTGAGATTACCTAAAGTGTTTTTAGGATTACAATACATCTGCTAAGGATGTTGTGTAAGCCTAAATAAGGCAGAAATAATATATGACCACTTAACAAAATTATGATTCCTATGAGAGTAATGTGACATAACTATGGTGGTGCTGAGATTGGCACACTCCTAGTTCACGACTCTCGCTTCTCTCTAAGGTTTCCTCCACTGGGGGGAGGGGCGCCATCCTTCAGGCATGCTCTCCCCTTGGCCCTTCTCTTATGAAGTGTGGTTAGATGGCTGAGGGGTTCACTGGAGATAAGGGAGCTGGGTTCACGAGGCCTATCTAGCGTTCTGGTTGGATCGCAGGACCCTCGGCTAGTCTGGAGTGGAAGGGGCGGATGCACCGCCTCGTAGGGATCTGGCTTAGGGTGGTAGTGTTCGACCTGGTCGACTTCTTCCGTTCAAGAGAGACGGTTGGAGAGAAACCATCCCCGTCATGGTCTGAGACAAGGCGAGCTGCTCCGATGTGCATGTGAGAACTGGCTGCTCACTCATTTTCTTCTCAGACGCCTTCTACTCCAACGGTCAAGGTGACCCCACGACCCCTGGCGAGACCCAGATTCACTGGTTTGGTGCTGGGTGGTGGTGCCCCTCACCCCCGGTGCTGGCGTGAACTTACCATTGCTGTGTCTTGATGCGTGGTGCTCCTTCACTCCTATCGGTAAGTCCCTGCCACTCTGGAGTCCTGCTTCCAGTTCTCAACAGACCGGGCCCGACTTGCTCTGGTCTACTCCAGACTGTTATGCAGGGTTTGGGGGAGCTCTGGCCTCTCAGCAAAAGGGGGGTGACTCACCACTTTCTCTCTTGTGCCTCCTCTTCAGCGGCCGAGGCGGTGTTGACCCCTAGATCTCGACTTTGAGGTGGTTCTGCTGGCTCCTCTTTGTGGGGTTGACTGGCATCCACGTCCGACTTGCTTTGGCTAGCATCGATGACTCCGCGAGGATCTTCTTTTGGCTACATCTTTGCGTGAGCCGACCTTCAACTGAATTGGGCATCATGCCCTGGTGCTCTAGTCTACTGGTGGCGATCCTCTGCCTTCCTTTAGTCGGACGCCCACAAAGTGCTCGCTGTGTTGCCTCTGTGCAAACAGGGGCAACGTGCCTGCCTCTCAGGTGGCTGGTCTGCTGATGCTTCCTTCATGGCAACACCTTCAGACATGGGAATCCAATAGAGTAGAGGGCGCTTGGCGGAATCATGTTGCCCCCTTTTGTTGCTTCAAGATGGAACACTCCTAGAGTGTTTGATGATATGCCTCTGTGCGAACATGGGCTTCGGGTCCTGGCCAGGTTCCTCGGCCAGCGCTGGCCTCGGGCCACTTGTTGTTTGTGTTGTGGATGGTTCCTCAGGGAGCTGAGTGCTCGTGCTCCTTTTCCCCTTAGATCTCTCTGCCTTTGCGACATGGCAACATCTTTCAGATGTTTTCTGGGCTGCTTCCATGATTCTGTCTCTATCTGCTCGTCCAATTCACCAAGACACTAATAAGTTCTGCTCGGTGCCTTCATTCAAGCTTTGTATTTCTTCTGACCACTAACCTCAGAGGATGATCATACTGCCATGTGTGAAGGAGTAATATGATGGTTGAATGGAGCATTATCCCAGTCTATTCAGTTGTCTTTGGAGTCTTCTTTGAGAAGATGGTTTGACAGGAGGTTCACCCTTCAGGTGCTTGTGGGGTGCTGCTGTGCAAATAGCAGCATTTGATGCTTGGTCTCTGGTTCTTGCATAAAGAAATAACCAGGTCCTCTTGGCAGTTTCCTTTGCTTGCCAGAAACTCAAAGACCTGGATGATAGCAGTGGAGGTTTCTGCTATATTGCTCCTGAGATTCCCAGGTTGCTGAAGTGATGTTTTGGCTGCCCATGTTGCCACAATTTCAGAGGATGAGTCTATTGCAGTGTTGGCATGTGTAGCTTGGATAGTCGTTTCAGGTTCTCTGTTATCTCTTGAGTTAGTATTGTGGGTTTTTTTTCTTCTTTTATCTAGGTAGATGGCTACTATGTAGATTGTGTTTAGTTTGTTTCTCTGGTTGTTTGGATGTCTTCATCCAGGGCTGTAATGGGGGCGCAAACTCTTTTGTACCCAAAGTTTTGGTAATACAGTAACACACATTTTGGACCGACCAAAAAATGTGACATAACTATGAGATAAAAGTAACTATGTGAAGTGTTGTGGATGAGGTACCTGAGAAGTACCCATTTTTGTCTACCTTGGATTTCAGGGGCGAAATCCCTGTTAGGGGTTTACGACTGTGAAACCTTGAAGCTTGATTTTTTTATTAAACATGTTTAATTACCATAATTTGTTGCTTTAAACCTTAATTGAACCTTTTGAGGTGCTTTTATATCATTTTACAATCTTAAGTTTCAATTTTGGTCCAATTTGGACACTGTTTGTGCAAGTTATGCAATTTTGTACACATTTTGGGATTTTCTGCAATTTACCCAAATCTGAGGTTTTATTGCAAATTTGTCACATGAATTATGTTTCTTAGATTTTATTTTATCATTTTTGATGTTATTGAGCCATGGGGAACTTGATTGAACCTTGGTTTGGTGGTGATTCATTTCTATGGTGAATTAGGGTTTTACCCCTTCATGGATGATGGAGTTCCTAAGTGTGCAACCAAGGAGACTGAAGGTTTTTCCAGGTGGGAAGCAAACAAATGATTCCCCTACATGTAGGGAGGTCAATGGTTCACCCTGTAAGTGGTATAACTGATGGTTGAGGTAGATGGGGGCCCTCAACTGATGGTGGGGCAGAATGTACCCTTTTACCCTTTTGTGGTTATTAGTGATGGTCGATGGTTCTTTTATGGGTGGAGGCCAATGGCTAGCCTATTTTTTATTACTTATGGTCCTCATGGCATCAATGGACAATAGTTATATAGAAGGAGGAACGATGTGCCTATTGTGTTACATGCAAAAGAGTCTTTGACACATGGCAGCCTAGATGGACACCTCAAGCTTTCTTTCTCCTTTATCCATGAGCTTTATATACCCTTCCTTTTGCACACAAACAAAATATTTTGGACCCTTATCTCTCCCTTCATATTAGATCTTTGTTCTCCCTGCTAGGGCAGCGAATTAAGTGCCCAAAGAATAAGATGATAGTCGAACTTCTTGCATGTATGGATAGGGCTTAGATCTACCCTTGTTTAGGGTTTGCAAAGCTTCCTTAACTATTTCCAACCTAAGATAGTAATTTTATTCTTATCTCTTTCATTTCTTTTGCTGTTTTTCTTCCTCCTTCCTTCTTCTTGGATGGAACCATGTGATTCCATGGTAGAGCTTGTTCTAAATCTTGAACAACTTACCTTTCTTGCTCTCTCAACCTAGGGTTTACTCCCTTTCTTGGAGGAGAAGTTTTCTTTACTGAGTTCAGATCTGAAACTAGGGTTTCCTACCCTCCTTGCTTCAATTTCCTTGCTGTTCAGATCTGCACCTTCTTCCTAGAGGCAAGTCATATAACTTGATCCACGTTTATTGTTTACTACCACAATGTATGTTCATGCTTCTACTCTAAAAATGAAGTTCAAAGCTAATAGAAGATACCTTGCCTAGGGTTTCAAGTTATATAATGGTACTTAAGTAGTTTTTCTCCACTGATGGATCCTAAACCTTGTGCATGCATCCTTCTAGGTAGAAGAAACCCTATATCTTGTTTTCATGTGAGCAAACGATGTTTTTTTATATAATATATGTGGCCATGATTAGGGTTTTGGAATTGTTTTCCTTCTTTTCCATGGCAATCTGATGGTTTAGACTTTGTGTTGTTTGGTTTGGAATGGGTATGCCAACCGACGATAAGTACTTTTATGCTGTTTTATCATTCCTTTGGTACCCTAAATCAATGCTCTTAAGTGCCTAGTGATGGACTTATCTGATGGTGATTGAGTAGGGATAAATGTTGGTTCCTTCTATGTACTAATGAACTAGTTTTCCTTCTTTTCCCTTGTGGCTGATGGTTGTTTCCTTGTTGTTGTCTTGATGACTTTTGTCAGCTCTAGAACTGATGGTTATGCTATTTTAGTCACCTATGGTCGATGGTTACCCTAAACCTAGTAAATGATGCTCTAAGTCTGAAGAAAATACCCTTGTATAGGGTTTAAGTTTTAGGTCACTACAACACACATACACATTTGTGGCATTTAATAAATTCCACTAAAAAATACAAGTGACACTAAAACGTTTTAGTGGCATTTGTTGACACTTAGAAAATGCCTCTAGTACCAATTCCACTAGAGAAATAGTGGCATAAGTTTGAAATGCCACTAAATATTTGGATTTAATAGCTTTCAGTAAATGCCAAATAAATGCCATTCAAATATCATTTGGCTTTTATAAAAATGTGACTATTACATTAATTGTATTTTATACAAATGCAACTATTGTATATAGAGTTTTTGTATGAAATTGTTCTTATTGAGTATAATGACGTATGAAGAATGCCACTATAGTGGCATACCTATTGTGTATGATGGTATTTTCGTTGCTTTTAATTATCCAACTTTTATTTCTTTAGATGGATTTCTAAACAAATGGAGATTGCAATTTGAATGCACATTTTCAAAAGTATAGATTCTAAATATCAATCTTTGTTATTATAATCAAATGCAAATTGCATGGGGGGGACATTTTACCTTTCCCCTTTTGATTAAATACAACACACAAGACACTCTTTCATACAACATTTTGCTAACTCGTACAATAGTTTCTACATCCATCCTTTAACCTTCTCTTCCTTTTATATTGTAATATATCTCATTCAATCTAAGCCCTAAGCAGTTTCTTTGTACTTTCTAGATAAGCCTTATACTTCACTTTCATAGCAAAGTAACACTTTATGTTGCTCCACTCTGATAGATACACACCTCGACATCATCACATTAGCTTCTTGAGAAGCCTTAAATAGCTCAAACAAAAGGCACCATGTTTTGTCTTGGTAGTCTGGATTGCTTCCTATCTGAAATATGTCTCATTCTATGTCTTGTTTATATTGTTATGCTAATATAGGTGCTTTCATCACTAATGTCATTGTTTGGTGCTCCCTCTGCAATTATTGATCAATGCGACCACTGACCTTGGCACTCTCATTAGTCTTCATGAAACTACTGGTAAGGTCACTATTTACAAATGACTGTATAATCACCTTATTGACTAAAAGAGAAAATAAACTAAGAAATGATGAGACAAAAAATCCTAGAAAGAATCATTTTAGTTATACAAAGGCAATTAGACAAAAATGAGTAAATTATTCAGCAACATAATCCAAAAGTCAAATAAAGACAAGCATACATGCTTCTATGACTGTTACTCAACAAATTAGAAGCTAAACGGATCACATCTTATACCAATCTTTTTGAAAGAGAAACCAAAATATTATCTTAACCATTTCAAGTCCAACTAAGAAAAGTGCATACCTTAATGTATTTAAATGATCAACATTCCTTCAACCAACCAAATTGCCAACACATCCACTAAACAAAACGGTGAGGCTTGAAATGCTTGTGGTATCTTAGTATGTGCTTACATATTTGTTGTTTAGAGTCCTTGACTATAGCGATCATATGGCCCCATATATTGATCCCCAAAAATGGATTTGGCACCCTTAAACAACTAATGTGTGCTACTTTTCACTTTACAATATCACATATGTTCAATTTCCAAAAAGGGATGCACTATTATATTAAACATTGTAAATCATGGAATATGGCTTTTCAAAGTGTATTTAGGGTAGAAATGATTTACATTGATAATAGCTCCTTTTTAGTACATGTTACTTTTAGTTTCTTCTCCTTGGCACATATCATATCTCCAAGTTGGCACTTGTCTAAATCCTAATCAAAGAAACACATAAGAAAGAATTAGTGGTAAAAAATACTCTGAGAAAGTTCCAAACATTATGAGTAGTAGTAATGCACAATCATTTCAACATATCAGAAGTAAGCTTGTGTTCTTGGCATTACATATGTTCCAAATGATAGTGCCTTACTGCATATTCATAGAAAGATCATAGGTCACAACTAGGGCAGCAATGCCCACCAAAAGATGGATTCATATTAAAATATGCATACATTAATCATGATTTTAAAACACATAAAGTGTGATTTAAAGTCTTACTTGTAATAATGGAAGCCCTTAGGTAAGGTAACTAACAAAAGCAATGAGAATTCAAAGACAAAAATTTACAAACCATTTTCCTAAACATGATCTACTCCATTGTAGGGATATAGTGGAACCATGTTGTTGAGTGGTTGTCAAGAAGATTGTGACTTGTATGCAAAAAATGATTCTCATGTACAAGATCCTGAATTATTGCATACCTAGTCAGCGATTCAGAAAAGTGATGAAAAATAGGGGGTCATTATATTCTTAACAGATGAACTAATTCTCTTACAATTGGTACATAACATTGTTGAAAAGGACAAAGTCCAATTAAGGTCATTTGTAAGATTTAAAAAAAGTTTCATGTTCAATATACATAGAAAACTGATAGGTTAATGCTACCTTTACATGTGTTCTAGGAAATGTGGACGTGTGTAGAGCTTGCTATGTTTCATCCATCACTTAACATTTTGGTACACTTTAGATGAAATCATCTTGATTGGAGGTGGTTTTAGTTATTACTATAATCTTCAAGAGACCCGCCTGCTAGAAGTAATGAATGGCCTTGTCTATGACTTTCATAGCAAAATGACCCAACTCTAGCCTTAAAAAAATCTAGGGATGTTAGTGTTAACATATAATTATACTAGTGCCAAAACCTAAAATGAAGCATGAGTCTTGTGATATTATGAAAGTTTTTAGAGCTTTCTTATCTACAAAAAACCACTCTATAAGGGAAAGATATGATAAATAGTTGATCTTACGCAGTTCCAATAAGTGGATCTAATATTAAGGTGAAAACTAATGTTTAGCTCGAAGGTGGGCTTGTTTTGAAAGAACACACGGGGAACCTATCAGTTATGAAATGATGAACTCGTGATTCAGAAGCTTGGTTAATATGACATTTACACTAGCAAGTACTCAAGTTGTCTAGTGTGTGGTTGTTGATGATCACCTTTGGTTAGATCCCTATTTTCATGGAAATGATTACCTAAATTGATTTATATATGTTTCAGTCAGTGTAAGAGATTCTACTAGGTCAACAAGATATCAACAATACAAAATTTGTTTTCTAAAAATTAAGCCACTTCAATCAATGATGAACTGTCTTCATGTATATATAGATATGGATGAACATATATATGTACTCAACACATGACAAATTTCTAAACATTGCTACTTTTTATGTATCAAAATGACATATACATGCTTACTAAATTGTTTTTATTACTATTTTTGAATCATCTTATAATTCTATATAGTGATGAAAAAAAATGTATCTAGTTACCATGATTTTTTTGGAAACCTAATGGGTGATATTATTTTTGTTTGATTTTCATACTACAAATATCACTTTATAATGCTCATTGATCTTTTATACTTATATTGTGAGAGCTTGTAGCTCTCATTACTTTATTGTCTTTTAAGTTGGATTAACCTTGCAACTAATGCCCACGAGAGCTTACATATTGGTGGTATGGGGCCTTCCCTTAATATTTTCTACTTGAGTTTATATAAGAAAGAATTGGTATGAGGGGGTGGCTTTATTTTTTCAGATACGATAGGGCCAACCTAAGTGGTAGTAGATTAGGATATATCATATATTGGGTTGGAGTTCAAGGATAAGGCATTGCCATGTACTATTTATGAATTTTCTATCTTGTGTGTATGTACCATAAAACATTCATGTGCAGATGGCATGTCTTTGCTGCATGTGAGCTCTATATATCAACAACCTGATTCTCACCAGAAATAAGAACCACATAGATGGGAAAGGATACACATATCAGGTGTTGTTGCTATACTACCCTACACACCCATCCCATCCTCTTATCCTCCTTGTTCTCATCTTTCTAAGAGAGGAGGGATATAAAGAGAGAGGGGTAGAGAAATAAGCGTCTCCACCTCCATTGGTACCTCTACCACTCTGAACTATCCTCCCAACATCATTGATGCATCATGTGTCTACTCCCCTATTATATCATCATCCCAAATTGTATCTTTGTCTTAGACTCCCCACAATAATTAGATAATCTAATCTACTTCACCCCATCCTCACTAGTTTTTGTTATCTGTCTATTGTAGCACAAGGGAACACCTTGGTCCATGGAGGATAGGATCCTACCTGCCGCCATTGCGGCCTCATACTTTTAGTATACACTATCTGGCAGAAGTAAACCCACATCTCCTCTCAACACCTTATGGTATACTCTTGACATAGAAATATTTTTTTTAATTGTTTGTCAAGAGGAAGAAGTTGGTTTGTCATACTAGATCTTCATAATTGATATGTTTCTGAATTGCAATATTATTAGATAGTTTTTGAGGCCATGTGGAAACTCTTTGAAAGAGTGGAATCTAACACACAACATTAGAGTTTACATTTGAGTTTGAGTTTCCCTAAAAGACTCTATTAAGGAAGAAAAAACTCAGGGATAAACTTTGACATAAACATCTGAGTCATTGCATGTTCTTATAGAGGATGGATTATTGATGGATGAGATAGACGTCTAGTTAAATAAGGCAGTTGTTATGATAAAAGATCTTTTCAAACCAATGCACAAATCAACAAACTTTTACGAGAGAAACAACTTAGAGAGCTTACCATGTTGAATGATACTCTAAGGGAAGATAGTTCTTAAAAAAGAGTTCTAGTCTCCTTCAATAGGAACTCAATCAAAAAAGCAAAGATCAACAAAGAGATTGAACCCATAAAAAATAACTAAACTAACTCATGACCATGAAACACCCAATCTTGTAGCTAAAAGCATTGTCCCAGTGCATAGCAGCTTGAGATAATAGTTACCAATGAAGGTGGGTTTCATGATTGGAAAGGGTGGTGAGATGATTAAGAATCCAGACACAAATCTGGTGCTAGGATTCAACTGATACCACAACACCTTCCTAAAAGGGGCACTTCAAAGGAAATAATTGTGCACATAAGTGGTAACAAGAAGCAAATTGAAGCTATTGTAAATTTGGTCAAAGAAGTACTGAGTTGAGCTAGATCCTCTTCTCTTTTTAGTGGATATGGATACAATTATGGTCATCAACAACTCACGTGTGATTATAAAATTTCTTAAGGTGATCTTCCACAAGCATCGCCAACTTATGGACCTAGCACTGGTTGTCTTGAAAATCAAACATCCGAAGCCAAAACCATCCCTAGAAGTAGACAGATCCCTACAACAACTCCTACTCAGCAATATGGAGGTTCTCTTATTGCTACAATCCAAACATATTATGGAAAACTAGGGGCAACATATGTAGATGCTCAAAACACCTCAAAGGCTTATCCACAAAAAAGTTGAGTTTCTCCTAGTTATGCTCAGACTATTGCTCCTGTATATGCTCAAATAAGACAATTGACGGTTGTTTATTAGCAAGGAACTGGTTACAAATAGCATCTAGCTCAGTAGCCAACCTACAGTCAGCAACCTCAACCTATTAAGAGAAATGCAACATATGGACATCAACAAGATACTCGACTATATGCTAATGGTGTTCCTACAACATATGATGCTCCACATGAAGTGGTTCAAATGTATTGTGCTTGTCTGTCGGTGGAGGTACATATGATGCATTTTAGTGGATCAAATGTAACTTATAGTATGTTGTTGCTTCCATTTTATGTCGTGCTGCTTCCATTTGGAAATTGAAATGCTTTACAGTTTATATACTTGTTTGTTGTTCCTTTTTCCATTATATGCAATTTTCTACTGGTAATGTAAAGTACTAAACCTTGGGATGTAATGAACTTATATGCAATTTATCCCGATACAAATTTGTTCACTTATAAACCTTATGATGAGAGTTAGAAATTTTAGAGAAAGAGAATTGAGTGATAGAAGAATCTTCTTCCAGAGGAGTTGATGAACTAAGGAAACTACCACATGAGTACTCATCCTTTGACCATCTGACCTATTCATTACTTAAGTAAATTCTCATCTATCTAGACTCATATTAATCTATAATCTTGTGTGTTTTTCCTAAGAACAATTACCTAAATTTTGTAGCATGAGGTATGCTGAATGTTCCACGTTGTTTTGAATGAATTTTTTATGCATTCATGAATAGTTGAAAGCCAAAATACATTACTAAAGACTAATGGAATGAAAGGATGCATATTGGTTGATTGATGTAGTTACCATAAGGGATGGAACAATGTTGAGGATGTAGAACTCCACGACATAGAGAGATGACAAGAAGATCATAATAGAAGTAGTTGTTGTGTTGGCCACATGTAAATAGAGTGGAAGGCATAATCATCAACCCATCGTCGCTTGTTTCTATCTTAGAAATGAACACACAACTTGAATCATCAGAGCACATTCTCCAGTAGGAATCCCACCTTGGATCAGACAACATGATGCAGAAATTAAGGGACTCAATGTAGTAACTAATGCAGTGTGTAGCATTCGGTGTTGGAGGCCGTGTCGAAGAGGATCCCAAATTCAGGTCTTTGTTTGAAAAAATGAGCCAAAATCCATTGATGTTTTGATGACTGAAGGCATCAATGGACATGGAAACGGTGGAGAAGTAGACGGTAGTGAAGTGTGTGGTGCCAATGAGGACAATACCGGTGGCATGGTGGTCATTGAAAAGGGATCTTGGGATCATGGGGCATGTAGTGGCCTTGTTGGTGATGATGTAGGCAGAGTGGTCGGCTAGGGAGGTGTGCCACTCTACAGGGAAGCCAAAGTGGGGGAAAGTTATCACTTCCTCAATGACTCCAGTAGGACAACAATGCCTACTTTTTAGTGGGATGAGGATGTGGAGGGGATAGATCGAATGGATGAGGTGAGTTTAGTTTTTCTAACTTTTAGGTTTACTTCTGGAGCAAAATCTACTGGTGCACGGAGATGAAACTTGAAGTCAGGATAATAAAAATTATGACCGTGCAAATAACTATAGGTATATAAAAGTTTTACACAAGCCATATACAAACTAATAGTTTGGCATTTGTATAACATGTACTATAAATGTCAGTATTATTACATTTCATAGAGTATAATCCTAGTAGGGTATTTAGAGGCATTAGAATTAAAAATGCCATTGTAAGGATGTCTATACAGACATTTTAAACAAATGTCGGTATATTAAATGCCACTGATGTCTATTTTTGTTGTAGTGAGTGCTCTTCTTGAATAATTTACAGTCATAAACCAACATGGGATCATGGGTATGATTTTCCTAAGATTGGTAAATAGCTATACCTTGTTTATATGCCAAATATGGCCCATGAAGATCCTTAAATGATGGATTATATCTAGGGTTTTAGTGCTGTTTTAGCTCTTCTAAGCCTTGACCTGATGGTTGTTTTTCTTACTATTTTGGTTTGGCTTAAGTGTGCAACCAATGGTCAACCTTAGTGATGTTTTAGAAATTGAGGATGGAGTACAACTGATGGTTTTAGTGGCCTAAGGGGTGGTCCAACCGATGGTTATGATTAGTGTTTTATGTTGATTTTCACCTTCATATAAGAACCGATGATAACCCTTGTTTGTTCTCTTTACATAGAGATGATGTTTAATGCATTAAAAGACATTATATATGCTTATGTTGTGGATATACTCTTATTATAGAGATGTACATACAAAAGCCATGTTTTAAGTTGATAGATAATACTACCCTTGTTGGCTATGATTAACATTAGTTGTCACATATTGTTAGCTATGCTTATATTGCTAGCTATGCCTCTATAATTAGAGATTCCCATACTGCTATTTGTGTTTATGCAGATAGCTGTTCTTATGCTTTTAGCTCTATTTATAATGTAGATCATCTCAACCTATTAGACACACCAATATTGTTAGCTATTCTTATGCTGCCAGACTTATTCATAATGATAGATATGCTATGCTAATAGAAATGCTTATGATGCTAGTTATGCATATGCTACTGAATTGCTTATACTATTAACAAGGTGAATAATGAAAGTCAAGATAATGATGATAATTGGTATCTGCTCAGTTATATATGTTGTTAATCATCACTGTTGCTAAGCTTATTTTTTATACATGTTTAATATGCTTAAAATGTTTAATTACTTAAACTGATGCAACCAATTAGCGTTGTTGGAGGTTATATCTCTTTCTAGGACATGGGTCTCACCCTTGTGGTTTGCCACACCTTTTTAGGTAATCAGCAACAATGACAGTAGACCCATGACAACAAGGAGGAGTTGCAGTGATGAACCTTTGTGAAAGCTATAAGATGTCTAGCATGTCCTAGAGTCATCCCTACACTCAGGTTTGGGCAGAAAAGTTTGTAAATAGTGTTTTAATTGATCTTATATGTTTGTACACACGATGAATGTGGGAAGTGTTCTCGTGTGTGCTATATGGTGGTTGAGGCCATGCGACCAATTGTATCAAATTCATGGCATAGTATGAATACAAGCAAGATGTTGGGTTTCAATGTAAATGTTACAAAGCATGTTGGTGATGTGAAATCTGGTTTAATTTATCCTCATCTTTTAATATGTGATTAATTAGTGATCGATTGTGTTTATGTTTTGAGTAAGCTCGTTTAGTGTGATAGGTTCTCACAAGTTTATATCAGAGCTTTAAGTTTGTTGAGTCTATAAGGACACTAGGACATAGGACTAGGAAGATGTCTAAGTAAGAAACATGATATGAAAACATGGCACATACTGCCTCATATCGGTACTTGGGTACCCTGACCTAGTATTCAAATATTGAAGAAAAGATTAGTATGGAACTCTTAGATTGTTATCTCTCTGGTTACTCTGATCAAGTTGTCATTTTGAAACAATATAAAGATCTTAACAAATAAGAAATCATGGTGCTAATACCTCAATCTTACTCTAAAAAGAGAGATAAACATGTGATAACATAATGATTTGAGGTCTGAATCTATGTAAGGAGAAGAGAACTCTTAAAATAAATGAAATATGTGGAGATTAATAAGAACAATAACAAAGGAATAAAGTGGAACCTGAGTTAAACTCAGACCAACCTATGTGCATGAGAAAGTATTAATGTAAAACTATCATGACATGTAAAGGAAATCATCGAGGAAAATGTGAAATAATGATGAGTTACCCCTACATAGGTGGTTGAAAACCATGATAAAGTAGGAGAGCATACACTATAATGATGAACAATGAATGAGAAAAGAACAATGAGATATGAAAAATTTGATAATTCCAATGCTTATGGCAAGGAACCTAAGCTAAAAAGGGTAAAATGTTATATAAAAGGGATAACTTACATGATAAAGATAGAATTGGTTACTGTTACGACCCCGCCTCCCGATAACCCCCAATTAAGGGAGACCAAAAGGATAGAGCCGTTAACCAATAACCCGGATCAAAGGTTCGACAAATAATCAATAACAATTAATAAACTTTACCAACTAAACTGAAAATTGGTATAAAATAAAACTTTGCTTACCTTTTTAAAATTCAGATTTCTACACTTCTATCCATGAAGATACTAATCTAACTAATCCTCGTGTGCACGTTAATTCTCATTTAATTCCGCATATGTCACTTTACTATTTGTTCCTTTCATTTGTACCTAAAACGCTGACAAACAAAACGTCGGTCAGCAAAAAGCTGGTATGTGGGGGAAACAATAATCATGCAACTATAATAACAATGTAATCATGCAATTAATCATTTAACAATCAAGATTACAATTTAAGCCATACAACTCAATACATACATATCCCCAACTCTGTGTTGTCCCTGCAGTGGACTTATATAATACCTCTATAAAGGTAGAGTCGCATGGCACTACTCGAGGTAGCCCAATATCTAACTCAATGTGACTTGATGGTCCTACCTCAATGGTAGCCATGTACTAAGTCATCCATAGACCTAATGGACCTACCCAATAGGTAGCCATGTACTAGGTCTTCCTCTGACCTGATGGACCTACCCTTAGGCAGCCATGTACTAGGTCAACTATAATACCACAGAGAGAACCAGGATCTGAGCTTGTAGGCATATATCCTTTGTGACAGTCATAGCCACATTATAGTTTGCATGAACTAAATTCATCCAACAGTTTATTTCAAGTCATCGGTGAAAATCTCGGAAAACCTCGAAAATCTATCTCGAGATATTCATAAGTGTAACCACATACCTGTCAGGATGATTTTGAGACTGAATAATCCATGCAAGAAAGAAATCCAAGCAAGCACACATCAAGATCCTGAAATAATTATGCAATTTCCTTTTATTACTCATGTCATCAAGATTTATTAAATCTATCTAGCTCCCTAGGGTTTTTAATCCACTTTTTAGGGTTTCCATTCATCTTTTACTATTTTAAACCCTAATTTAATGCAATTGATCCCAAACCCTAATTATATCAACATCTAATTCTCAGTTTCGGATTAAAGGCATAATTAACTATTAAATAAATCTATTAAGCCTCTTTTTCATTGAATCTATCATTTTTATCCTTTTAAACCATGACAAGATCATTAAACACATTCACCATTAATTCATAGTTCATTATAGTCTAATTCTCATATGAACCTGATTTGCCATTAATTCTATCCTTTATCCATAAAAAAACCCTAATTATCATATTAAGGGTATTTATCCACAATTATGAACTTTTTATACTCAAAATAACTTAGAATCATCTTTAATCATGAAATTGATCAATTAAAGCCATTAATAGTCATAATTACCATTATCAGGGTTTCAAGGCCCATTAAAGCATATTTATGCACACGAAACTCTAAATTACTCAATTGCGTGCAAATTTCATCCTTTTTGTTCCTAATGTTCCTTTTTATCATTAATAGGCTATTATCAACTTTAATCATCCATTACACCCTATTAATTACATTAATCATCTCCAAAAAGGATTTCTTAATCTTTAATTCATTAAAGTTGATAAATTACATTACCTTTCGAATTGCAAGAGAAATTTGTTCTTCAACATATTTTTATTGGATTACTCTCGTTTTTCTGAGAAAAATACATATATTACTTGCTACCATCGGAGTTACCAATATGGAGATATGATTTTTGTAAAAATTACCTTTCTGGACCAATGGCAAACTACCACGTCAGCCTCTCCCATGCAACGTATGCTTTGGGAAACATTTCGAATTGACCGAAATACCCATGGTTAAGTTAATCGTTGCTTCAGCCCGCGAAGGGCAAAACCGTCCAACGGTCTCTACCCTTCTTCAACCTTGGGCAGTGATGTATGCATAAATTGTTATTATTTTGATATCTAATTTGGTTATTTTCTGTCATTTGTGCTTAATAGAATATTTTTTTTAATACATATTTTACCAAATTAGTAAAAATCACTTGTACATCATTTCTTATATTTTTACATGTATTTTACATGCATTTTACATGTTTTAATTATTATAATAATTATTTGATTTTATTCATTGATTATTTTATTACAGATAATTATTATTTACTGGAGAAAAGTCGATACCATCGACTTGCAACTCGATGGTAGCGATATGGCATCAGAGTACAAATATTTTTTGCTCGAGATTGAAAAGGAAAAGGACGTTTTACTGTGAGAAATTCGATACCATCGACTTTCAACTCGATACCATCGACTCAGACGCTGCAGACCAAATTTTAATGTGTTAAATCTAACACATATTATATTAAAAATTACATTTTAGGTTTCCTCTTGACCTAAATATGTACTACGGCTATAAAAGGTACCATTAGAACCGAAATTGGCAGATCTATCATGGGGGGACGATACGGCAGCCGAACGGAGAGAGAAAAGTAGAGGAACCCTACACGTAATACTTCGGAGGCGTTTTGGCGGTGGAAACGACGGCAAATTCTCTCCATCTTCTCAAGATCCACTCTTTAACCCTTTCTCCAATTTACTGTATCTCGAAATTCATGTTTTACATCTTTTCGACTTACTGTGATACCATGTCGTCTATTTTCGGCTAAAAACTGTAATTCCTTAGGACCCGGGAGTAGCTCGGGTAATCGTTGTATGATACTTTTTACGTAGTTTATCATAATTTGTCTCTTAAATCCGTGGTATGAATTCATTTTCTCAATTATATTGTTATGCTTGATCACCATAATAATAATCTAATGCCCTTAATTGCTTTGAAAGAAGAATTAACGGTTGAAAAGAGACGAAATTCACATTAATTAACAAATCTCTTGAACAAGATGGTGTAAGGTTAATGGTGGATACCCAGAGGTCGATTCTAATGCACCTAGTTTAGGGTATAGGTTACTACGACGGTGGAACCGACCTAGACTTAGGTAGTGAATTGTATCACGACAGTGAGCAATTCTGACTACATGCCACTACCCGGAATAGGAGACGAATTAGGATAATTGTGTAGAAATTCATACAATGAAAACCCACGGTGAAACCGCAATCCTAAGGATTCCATTTTTAATTGATTAAACCAACCATTTAATCGATTGTTTTGTTTTCTTTTATTTTTATTTTCTTTTTCAATCAACTCTTGTTTTCAGCTTAGCTGATCAATCCTAATTAGTAATAGTCTTTAACCTCACAACTCCCAGTGTTCGATAACTCGGGACTCATAATCTCATATTACTTCAACACGTACACTTGCATATTACACGCACGTTATACGCGTGTCAAGTTTTTGGTGCCGTTGCCGGGGAGTTGGCATGGTTCTATGAAAAGTTAGGATCGACCACTCTAGGCCATTGTATTTACTTTCCTTCTTTTTATATTCTTCCTATTTTTCATTACATAAAACTTTACTGTTAGTTTTGGCATTGTAATATTCATCTAAATATTTCTTTGTAGTTAGTCTTCTTTCATTAAAAAAAAATAAAAAAAGTGCATGGCCCTATTTGTTTTGAGTGTGGAAATGCACATGTAGGTTATAGATGTCTGAGTCCACCTTCATTACATTATGAGAAAATCTCAAAGGAAATTCATCGTGAACATATTAGGATTTTGGTTCAATATGTTTTAAATTGCAAAGGTCCTATTTCTAATGGAGGATGGGGTAGAATAGAGAAAATGGAAGAAGTTGAGATTGAGGATAAGGAATTAGAGAGTAAGGATAACATACTGGAAGAAGTTTTAGAATCACCTCTATCATGTCCTTCCATTGAGCCCACACCCACACCCTTGACTCCTAGGATTGATCTTGAATATGATTGGGGATCTGATGAGGAAGATGAGGAGAATGATGCAAATAAGGTGGAAGACAATTTTGATAAATGTGTTTGGGATATGAGTGAAGGAGAGGAGGATCCATAAGGTGCTTTATGTGATAGTGATCTTAGAGAGGAGGAAGAGAATGAGGAAGAGGATATTGAGAGTGAAAATGTGGAGGAATTTCCCATTACTCATCACATAATTCCTTCACCACAAGACCCATCTCTTCATTTCCTTATTGAGGATCCTATATGGGATATATATCCAGATGATAATTTTGAAAGTTTTTGTGAGGATATTAATGAATGTGGGGGAATTGAATTATTAGAAGAGGAGGAGGCACATAAATTCACCTTTGATATAACCCTTCCATTATGTGTAGATAGGAGTGATCCATTGGGGATGGTCATAGAAATTAAGGAGCAATCTTCATTATACCTTTCACCTCACGGCTATCTATTTTTGCATGTGCTCCCAGATCAAGACTTGATTGTGAGTCATGTTCATGTTCATTGCAAAAATATTTTACTATTGAAATGGAATGTCAACCATACATGTTGGTCTTCTCACTATTATTTATTTTTTCTCATTGTTGTAAGGAACCAAAAGTTTAGAAGGAAGAGGTGGAGAGAGCTTCACCCTCCTCCACGACCACCTGATTATTGTTGATTGACATGTGTCCATCCTAGGACGTTAAATAAGAAAGCTTATGGGAGGCAACCCACCAATTAGGTTTATTTTGTTAAACTTGCAATTTTATTTTTACATTCCTATTTTGTAGTTTTGTGATATCTAGTTTTGATACAAGAAAAATGGTGTCTTGATATGTGTATTCAGTGTGCAGGGACGCATTGAGCCAGTACCACCGACTTCACTGTCGGCAGTACCAAGTTTTCATTAGCGACATCTCACAAGTTGAGCAAGCATAGACACTTCACTGAGCTTGACTGCATATTGGAGGGAAGATTATCATGTGGATCACATCTACTCATCTTTGACCCTAGAGTTCACCGTCCATACTGGTACAGTCATTCCATGTATCTTCCTTTGCTTTTGACATTGAGGACAATGTCATATTCAAGCTTAGGGGGAGGAATGGAATGAAACTTCTACCTTTATCTTGCATCTTTACTTTTTATCATATCTCTACATGTTTTGCTTTTATTGTTTGAAATTTGTTTTTAGGGTCCACTTCTATCTAGTGTACTTGTGGACAAAATATAAAATTTTGGTTAGGATTAGCCATTTGTTGATGATGTGGTATCAATTCTGAAAATTCTAAATAAAAATTTGAATGTGCTTTTATGCTTTGCACTTTAAGCTAAATTTTCTATGTTTAAGAGTACATAACTGAAGGAATTGTTTGGATTAGTCAGCTTGAAGACATACTGATTGAGTGAAAAACCTAACTTAACCCTATGGCTTGTGTTATGATGATGATGTTTGAGTCCAAACCAATCAAACAGTAACATGATGTTTAATGTGAATTCTAGAAATAAACTCTAAGGTTACCCTGTTACGCAAGTTGATAGAAGAGGGACATATCATGGTTGGGAAAGACATTGTCTCTTATTCATGTGATCTCATCCACCTTCCATTCATCTTCATTCACCACCATAAGATGATCAATTTTAATCCAAATTATTTTCCTCTTGTATGCATTACATGGCATGATAGGAAGCATATAGTTAGTTCATTTTATTATGCATTAAAAAATCATATAATCTCTTTTTAGCACTTGTAGTTTTCATAACAAAATTTCATATAGTTGTATTTTCATTGCATATTTTATAAGGTGTTACATATTTGTTATCTTCTACCATCTTCTGTCATGACAGAGTGTTAAAAAAAAGTTGTATCTCCTTACTCCTTCTCCAAATAAAAAAAAGCAAAAAAAAAAATCCAAGCCTGAACTGTTCATCTTGCTAAAAATAGGGTAAGAAAAAAAAGAGTTATTGAAAAAGAAAAAGAAAAAATAGGAGAAAAGGAGGAAAAGGATTTCAAGTTCAATGCCATATTCTCTCTAAGCAATAAATAAGGGAATTATGGATTTTTTTTTGTAAGCACCTTTCCACTTATACTCATCATTAGGATGAGACATTCATTGCATGCATCATTCCACAAAAAAAACAGTCATTAGAAGTCATACATTCACATTTTATCCATCATACAGGTGCATCATATTTTTACTTTTTGCATAAATGATTTGGATTATTCTTGTGATTCCTGATTTCATAGCCACCTATTTTTTTCCACCCATTGCTCTGTATGGTAGGCCACCATCACAATTAATCCCCTCATCCATTTTTATTTGGGGATCTGCTTCCAAGTAGTTTATTTAGGTAGATTAGAGCAATATAGATAGGGAGATCACATGGTGCATCAAGCATGTATCCTACTAGCCATGATATTAACTGCTTCATATTGATAGTGTTTTTCATTAATCTTATTGTGGACATCTATTATGAACATTATTGATTGCTTTAGAGTAGTTACTTGTTCAGTGGTTGGCAAGGACCGGTTTGGGACCGACTGGTGGAGGGTGGTTAGGAAAAATAATTCATAGGTACTTGTCTTCTTGCTGACTTTTTAAAACAAATCCAAGAGTAGTGTTGCTCGAGGACGAGAAATATTCAAGCTTAGGGGTGTGATGTATGCATAAATTGTTATTATTTTGATATCTAATTTGGTTATTTTCTGTGTCATTTGTGCTTAATTGAATATTTTTTTAATACATATTTTACCAAATTAGTAAAAATCACTTGTGCATCATTTCTTATATTTTTACATGTATTTTACATGCATTTTACATGTTTTCATTATTATAATAATTATTTGATTTTATTCATTGATTATTTTATTGCAGATAATTATTATTTACTGGAGCAAAGTTGATACCATCGACTTGCAACTCGATGGTAGCGACATGGCATCAGAGTACAAATATTTTTTGCTCAAGATTGAAAAGGAAAAGGACGTTTTACTGTGACAAAGTCGATACCATCGACTTTCAACTCGATACCATCGACTCAGACGCTGCAGACCAAATTTTAATGTGTTAAATCTAACACATATTGTATTAAAAATTACATTTTAGGTTTCCTCTTGACCTAAATATGTACGACGGCTATAAAAGGCACCATTAGAACTGCAATTGGCAGATCTATTACGGGGGGACGATAGGGCAGCCGAACAGAGAGAGAAAAGTAGAGGAACCCTACACGGAAGACCTCAGAGGCATTTTGGCGGCAGAAACGATGACAAATTCTCTCCATCTTCTCCATATCCACTCTTTAACCCTTTATCCAATTTACTGTATCTCGAAATTCATGTTTTACATCTTTTCGACTTACTGTGATACCATGTCGTCTATTTTTGGCTAAAAACCGTAATTCTTTAGGACCCGGGAGTAGCCCGGGTAATCGTTGTATGACACTTTTTACATAGTTTATCACAATTTATCTCTTAAATCCGTGGTATGAATTCGTTTTCTCAATTATATTGTTATCCTTGATCACCGTAATAATAATCTAATGCCCTTAATTGCTTTGAAAGAAGAATTAACGGTTGAAAAGAGAGGAAATTCACATTAATTAACAAATCCCTTGAACAAGGTGGTGTAAGGTTAATGGTGGATACCCAGAGGTCGATTCTAATGCACCTAGTTTAGGGTATAGGTTACTACGATGGTGGAACCGACCTAGACTTAGGTAGTGAATTGTATCACGACAGTGAGCAATTCTGACTACAAGCCACTACCTGGAATAGGAGACGAATTAGGATAATTGTGTAGAAATTCATACAATGAAAACCCACGGTGAAACCGCAATCCTAAGGATTCCATTTTTAATTGATTAAACCAACCATTTAATTGATTGTTTTGTTTTCTTTTATTTTAATTTTCTTTTTCAATCAACTCTTGTTTTCAGCTTAGTTGATCAATCCTAATTAGTAACAGTCTTTAACCTCACAACTCCCCAGGTTCGATAACTCGGGACTCATAATCTCATATTACTTTGACACGTACACTTGCGTATTACACACACGTTATACGCATGTCAGGCAGCCCGGAGGCTCCCACCCTAGTCGCTGAAGCAAGGAGCGGGCGCGTCTCCACCGCCCCTCCCAGGCCCATTGGCCATCAGAAAGACCTTCCCTTGCTCCGTCTTGTTCCTGCGCACGCTAGGATGTCCTCTACTCGGGGCTGAAGTGGTTGGCCCAAGCTGCACGGCCTGCAACGCACGGCCGACACTACAGCCGTGCTACAGCCGTTGTGCATGGTTCGAAGCATGAGGACGATGGTTACGCTCCTCTCTAATGACGTGCGACCTCAAACCTCCACCGTGGTAGCTCCCTGGTCCCTCGCTGCCCCAGGGTTAGCGCTAATCTTTTGGTTAGGTTTTCACGTGTAAGAAATAAGAAGAAGGAGAAGAAACAAGGAGGCTAAGTGGAACTTCTCTCTTAGACTCAACCCATGGCTCCCTCTCCTTTTATAGATGAGGGTATCAACATCCCATAAAGCTTGCTCACGAAGATATGAGATCCTTTCCTACTAGGAATTCGATTCCTTCATGAAAAAGCAAGTTCTCTCTCTCTCTCGTACTTCTTTAATATTCCTTCTCCTTTAGGATTGAAGATTATTTCCTTTATCTTCCGTGTACTTGTGTTGGCACGAAATTATATACCTCCTTGAGTAGGAATTACTTCCTTTTCATCAATATTTCATAATCCATAAATAATGTATCACATTATCCTTTTATTTTGCAATTTTAGTATTTTCTCTTTCTTTCCTCTTTATTTCTCTTTTATTTTCCTCATTGGTATTTCTTTTAACATTAGGAATCCTTGGGAAACGAAATTCCACTAAGGATTACCCCAAATATACTTCTTTTCACTTGTTTCCCATATTTAACATTATTTTCAATTTCTTTCTTAATAAAGAAATACTTAATTGATCTTTTCTTTTCTTATTGCCTTTTCTTCACAATCTTGGACTCCTTGGCACTCAAGGAACCTAAGAGCACGAAATCCATCCTTGAATTACATTATTTTGCCTTCCAGAGGTTTCCGCATATTTCTTTTCTCAAATTCTCAATTATTAATTAAAATTCCTTTTTATTGGGCCCAATAGCCAATAAAGCCCCCAAGCAACCAATCAAGGCTATTGTGAATGGAATCCATTTATTCAAAACAAATCTTATCATTATTTGTTCAATTATCTTTAATATGAGAAAATACATTTCTCACCAATTGAACCCAAAAAATTTGAGGTTATAACATCCTTCCCTTCTTATAGGAATTTTGCCCTCAAAATTCAATCAAACAAAATAAACAATTCAAGATAAGACTTTTCCATGTCCATCACGACCCCTATGTGGCTTTACCTTACCCATGGCGCTTCCAAAGAACCTTTATCATCACATATTCTTTTCTCTAAGTTCTTTCATCTGGGCTTCTATAAACTGCACAGGTGACTCAGGCTATTTCAGCCTCCCTTGGGGCTCACTAGGTTCATTGTTTAGCTCATAGTCTGGGTACCTCACATAGTTCTCTAAATTGGACACTTGGAACTCATCACACCTTTCTTTATACTGAGGGGTAAGGTTATCCATAACCTTATCTATCAATCCATCTCAAATGGACCCATGTATCAGGGACTCAGCTCTCTTAGCGATAACTTAGAGGGGTCGGATTTTCATGTCACATATTCTCCCACAGTGAACTGCATGTCAGTCTACTTTGCATCTGCTCACGACTCTTATCGTCTCTAGGCTCCTTTCAGCCATTGCACGATCAAAGCGACTTCATCTACACACACTGTGGTCCCTTTTCTAACCATCGCGTGGTCCTTCACCAACATCACCTTACTGAAGTGGTGACCGACACAACCTCTCTTATAGAGCTCCTTTGAATCCCGATATTGGCTATGGTGGTTAACTTCACATATTGCAAGAACTGTCTCTAGCTATCACCCCGAATGAGCACATATGCTCTCATCAAACCCTTTAGTCTGGATCATACTAACCATTAGTTAAGGGTGATAAACTGTACTAATATCGAGTTCTTCATGTACCTACTTCCACCTCATAGAAGTGAACCTTTAGGTCAAACTCAAGAACTTTTGAAATCACATCATGGTGATATTGAACCATCTCTCTCATGGGTAGTTCAACCAATTCGGTCCCTTGACAGAACTCTTTCTTTCTTACATCATCTTGGTAAAGCGATCTACCGTAACCCACATTGCATCTTAACCTTCCTTGGTCTAGAGAAGACTTATCACAACATCCATAGTGATGAATTCTCATTCCCTCTTGGGAACTCTTTATCCTCTATATCAATGTACTGGGTTACCGATGTTCATCCTTCACCTTTTGTCATGCATGGCAACATATCACATGCAGCCTCGTCTCTAGCATCCATGGTACTCTTACCACTCATTATCTCAGTAGTACCATGGTGTATGGTGATCTTAAACCCATGATCCCCTGTATGTCTTAAACCCTAGTCGGGGTTTCATCACCTTCCTTTCCCCATGGTGTATGGTGATCTTAAACCCATTCTTTCATTGCATCAAGGCCTAGGCTGTCTAACCAAACAACCATTAACTTTTCAACATATCTTGTTACATCTGAGTGTTATCTAAGCACACCTCCTTTCCAAACTTAGGGTTAACCTAACAACCTCTTCTAGCCAAACTAGGCAGTTATATCTCAACCAGAGCATCCATTACCACTTCCCATTCTCAGGTATTAGGTAACATTGATGACATACACCTTCCTATATGCCATTTATGATCTCATCTTAACCCTAAGTCCATCTTCATTAAAAACATTCCGAGCTTATTCCTTTAGTTTTCAAACCCAACCTGGTGTAACCCATAGCTCATGCCAAAAACATCCTTATAAGATGACTACTTTATTTCTCTTTAGCGTTTGCATACCATCCATGTATCATTCACTTTACCAGGGTATGTTATCTTCTCTGTCCCCATATCTCATGGCAATGTTTCAAACCACATCATCTTTTATCCTTGGTGTATGGCAAGCGTACTGTCCTATATCTCACTCCCATAATAAGAGGAAATAAGCATTTGGCTGCAGTCCAAATACATAGTTCTTCCTGTTCTAAGAGTAGAGATGGTACATCCCACCTTGCTAGTACACCTTCAAATCTAGGTTGAAACGTGCAACTTATGTCTCTACATCACAATCATCTTGATATTAAAGTTACTTCCATGGAAAACTGGTCTCGAACCTATCTGGTCCAAACACAATCCTTAGTCATCACCTCTAGGTCTATAGGGTTCCGGCACTTTTGGGGTCATCTGACGTGTATTTTACTACGCGCTTAAACGCAAGTATACGCGTCGAGTAATATAGGCCTTGTGAGGCCCGAGTCGAACTCAGGGATACGTGAATTATTGGAGACTTCTACTAACTAATCGCAATCAGCTAGACCGATTAACAAAGTAGGGTTTTGTTGTTCAAATTAAAAGAAAATAAAAATCAAACAAAGAAAACAATCGATTAAAGGTTAATTTAATCAATTAAAAGGGATATCTTTAGGATGGCGGTTTCACCGCGGGTCAACATTGTATTAGATTTCATATAATTCCTCACACTTCTCTCTCTATCCGGGTAGTGGCCTGAAATGAGAATTACCCACTGTCGTGGTGTAATCCACTACTTAGATTTAGGTTGATTCCATCGTCATAGTAATCATTCCCCTAAACTAAGCGCATTAAGATCGGTCCCTCAGTTCCCACCATTAATTTTACAACTCCTTTGTCAAGGGTTTTATTAATTAATGTAGAATTCGTTTCTTTTCAACCGTTAATCCTTCTGTCGAAGTGATTAAGGGCATTAATTTATTATTATGGTGATCAAGCATAACAATAGCAATAGAGAAAACGAATTTATACCACGGATATGAGAGAAAAATATGAATTATCAATATAAAATCATCATACAATGTATCCCCGGGCTACTCCCGGTCCTAAAGATTGAGGGTTTTAGCCTCTCATGTTCATCTTACACAAATACATGGTAGAAATTGGGGAATTCATAAGAAAAACGTGAAATAGATGGGAAAACCCCTGAACGGAGAAGAACCGGTGGATCCTTGGCGTAGAACACAAGCTTTCCCCGCCTGTCGGTGGTGGAAATTGTCTTCGGCAGCGTCCGAATCACCCGGGATGAGCTTCTCGGCCTCCGTTCTCCTTTCTCTCCTCCTCGGCACTCGTGCAATCCAAAAATGAGATGATCCTCCCGTCTGGGCAGCCGTCATTAGGTATAAGTCCCTAATTAGGTCGTCAAATAACAACAGCCGTCCGATCGGAATCAAAACATATCCAACACATATCTGCCGGCGTCGATACCATCGACGCGGGTCGATGGTATCGACCCGGCGGATTAGCGGCAGCTTTCCTTTCTTTTATTCTGAGCGCCTGTGGTGATCTCGATACCATCGACTTGGGTGTCGATGGTATCGACTCCTTTAGCATCGGTTGTTGTCGTTTAGCGACGCTGTAGCTCTCCTTGTGTCGATGGCATCGACATCCGTCGATGGTATCGACTTAATCCTCGCTAGCAGCCTGGAGACATCTCGATGCCATCGACTTGGGTGTCGATGGTATCGACTCTGTATTGCTCTTCTCGGCTGACAACCTGTGGCTTGGTCGATGGTATCGACATCCGTCGATGGTATCGACGGATGTAGATACTTGTTTTTCCTGAAATTGTACAACAAGACCAAATAAATCCACACGATTTATGATAAGATGATCAATAATGCTTAAAATAATGAAATAAAGGGGATTTGATATAAAATGATGGCAAAGACCAAATAAAGTGAATTATGCAATAATATCCATGAAAATGAGTAATTAAGGCACAAAACACATATGAAAAAGGTCTATAAATGCGACTCAAAATCATCGCATCAAACTCCCCTAAGCTTAAACATTGCTCGCCCTCGAGAAACTAATCCTTAGAATAAAATTGCGAATGTCAACTAACAATCAAAACACCAACCCACCTCACAAATGACTCCCACTGGATGTTCTCAAACCGGCCTACCCTAATCACAGAACAGTAATTACCCTAAAGGCGACAATAACCATCAATAAAAGAAATTATCCTTCAAACTGATGAACACTATCACATAAGGCAGTTATCATAATAAAGTTCGCCGATTCAGCCATGGTGCATCTTGTGATCACCTACTCTACGTTGCTCGCCCTAACTACCATCTACATGGAAGCAGTTCTCCTGATAAACATGAGTGAGGAGAAAATCACGGTAGCCTACCAATCCGGGCAACGGGTGGATGGAATGGGTGGTTCATGAGAGAATTTGGAAGTATTACACAGTTTCAAAATGCATATAACAAAATGCCCTACATGATGCAAATGCACATTAAGAATGCCCTACTGCCTAAAAGCGAGTGGAATGATGCATGCACTAACCTTCTACCTCAAAATGAGATAGAAATCTACTCAAGTCACATCATGTACTCAAATCCCCTGTTATACAAGTGATATCATTCCTTTCTCCCTCTTATTCCATTTCCTTCTAAATTCTCTTCTTTTTTTTTTCTAACATTTTTTTCCTATTTCCAGAATTTTTTTCTTCTATTTTTTTTTTCATTTTTTTTTGCCCATATATCCATAATTGCTTAGAGGTACATGTATAAGGCCATTTTCTTTCCAATTGGAGATCTTTGCTTTATTTCGAGGGTATGGAACAAATTAGATCACCTATTTAGGAAAACTGAGATACATGGTGTGCTTATGCATGAAAATCATGAAATTGTGAATGCAACTACATGACATGCACCTAAGGGTAATGTGCATGTATCACTATATTTTTTTTCATTATTCTATGCAAAAACATGAAAATAATAATGCAAAACCTATCTACATGCCATGCACGCAAAAGAAATTGAAACTGCACTTTACTTCCAATTCTTGGGTGGATTATAGGAAATGGGGTGGAATGATCACAAGATTAAGTGACTGAACCTTAAAAGAAAATTATGTGTCCCTCCTTATTGACATGTGTAGTAGTTAAAAGGGTTCTTTCTCTTACATCTGATTAAGGTCTCATTACCATTTGATTAGGTTAGGCTCAAACAACCGTTACTATCCACTTTTCAGGAGTCAATGCGGGTGTGGGTATGACATATTGCTTCAAAGTTGACATAATCAATCATTTTCATAGAAAAAGTTCCCCAAGGACAACCAAGTAAAGCTATCCAAAAGACACATAAAATTTTTTCAATTCCCTTAATTTCCCCATGAAAACAGCAAGATGACAATTTTTACGACATCCACAGTTACACTAGATAGATGTGGATCCTAAATAAAAACTTAAAATTGCAAAAACAAATAACAAAGTAGAAACTAAAACAACTAAAGAAAAGATAAAAGATAGAGCTGTTCCAGCCACCCCCCTAAGCTTGAATCCGACTATGGCCTCATAGTCAAAAACCAACTTAAGGGTGGAACAGTGATACCCTGATCAATCTTGTGGAGGCGGTGGTGGGTAATGTGGTGCCGTAGGATCCCAAGACGGGTACTCCCCCTGGAAGCTTGGATCATAGTGGGTCCTCGGCGGAGGCTGTGGATAACCTCCAAAGTAGTCTCGACTCCAGTAGTGGTCGAAGAAGGGCTCCTGCTGCGTCTCTATCCGCTGCAACCGGTTGTGCATTTGTTCTTGGTTGGCGAGGATGAGCCGCTCGTTCTCGAACATAGCCCTTTGATTATCAAGCAACCGGCCCGTTGTCTCATGGATGCCGGTATACAAAGTCATATGCTGGTGCTGCGTCTGCTGGATGTCCTGCAGCATGGTATGCATCCCTTGCATGGAGTAGGGATCCGCAGCTGGCTGTTCTTGCTGTGGTGATGGCGGCGGGGGCTGAGATGATGAAGATGCACCCGGATGCATCCTAGGACGCTTCCGTGGTGCCACTCGTGCTCGAAGAGGTGTGAAAGCCTCCTCGTCTTCCTCCGCCTCGCCTTCTTGGTCGTCACCTCCGCCTTATTCTTCCGAGGACTCGATGGCTATGATGGGCCATCAGAAATGCTGCTTGCCCTCGATGTGGAAGACGTCGTCCGGCAGGGATGCCTCCTGGTAAGCTTGGTTGACGTGGCAATGAGCGTACGCCAACCCGTCCCGGATAAGAATGAGGTTTGAACGGTGCAAGTGTTGCACGTTCACCTTACTCCGCGTAGAAATCGGAGTCATGGACTGAAAGTTCAGCCCCAAGTAAAGCGCCAACTTGGTGACAAGACCACCAAAGTGTATTGGAGCCTTCCTTGTGCTCCGCTTCACCGCCATGACGCGCTGTAACCAGAATGCTCCCCAGTTGCACTCTTGATGTTTCAGGAGGGCATACAGAAAGAACAAGTCGCTCTCGTGAAACTTGCTCAAAGCAAGATCGCTCCGCCCGAAGAAGGTCAAGCTAAGCATCCTATGCAATACCCGGACGAACGGGTGCTCAAAATCAGCTACCGCGGCATTGTGGTAGCTCACGGTCTTCCCTGCCGGCATTGTAACTAGCTCGGCGAAGATTTTGTCGTAGTCGGTGCGGGCGTCGGGGCGTCGGTGATCGTGGCGGCCGTGGTTCCAGTTGAAGATGGCGTTGAACTGCTTCAACGTGATGTTGTAATTGTTGTTGAAGAGTCTGAAGGACACCCTTCCCTGGATCCACGTCTGGTCCGATGGCACCACGTCATTTGGTACAACGCAGATATCAAGAGTCGCCATGAACTCGGCCACCAGTTCCTTGTATGTGGGCCATTCGCCAAAGAACGGCTGCCCATCCGCATGACAGTCCATCTCATATATGCGACCGGTGTGCCGCGCTTGCCCGGCCAACACATAGGCCAAGTTGGCCTCGAATCCCAGGTCCCTGATCATTCCCCGGTCCACATACCGGGTGGCCTCGAACTTCCGCTTCATTATTTCCTCGTATACCTTCCTTACATCCATGTTGGCATGAATGAGGCGTGGACGAGAGATGGAAGCAGTTGGAGGAGGAACAAACTCCTCGATCTCCCTGGGGTGTGTGCTCGATGAAGATGCTCCGCCCGTATGCACCATGCTTGCGAGAAGAATGAGATTGGGAGAAAAGAACTCGGTGAAGATGGAGAGAAATTCTCCGCTCGGTGAAGATCTTCGCTCGATGATGCTTCTCCGCAGGCGTAGAGGGCTCGGGGGAGTGCTCGGCGCAAAGGGAGATACTTGCTCTGAGGGTGTGATGTCATATGACGTTGCAAGTCCCCTTAAATAGACTTGATCGGCGCCCCTGTTGACCCGTCGATACCATCGACGCGGGTCGATGGTATCGACATGTCTCGCGGGTAGCCGCATCTGTCGCTGGTATCGACGGCTGACGTTGGCTGTTGCGATCGTCGTCGATGTCTTCATGTGGATTGGTGACATGTCCGTCGATGCCATCGACGGGTGTCGATGGTATCGACTTGCTTTTATTGCGACACCTCCGTTTATTGCATTCAACCTGTGATGATGTCGATACCATCGACAAGGCCGTCGATGGTATCGAGTTGACTGAGCAAAATTCGTCTGAAAATCTCCAGAGATCTCGATGGTATCGACTGGGTTGTCGATACCATCGACACTTTTATTGCGACCTGCCTGTGACCATGTCGATGCCATCGACGGGGCCGTCGATGGTATCGACGCAGTGCGATTTCTGCTGGTGTCAACCTGAACCCATGTCGATACCATCGACTGATGTGTCGATGGTATCGACCCTGCCTGTTCCTGCACATTTAACAAACGGATCAAGGTATCATTTTTAAACTAAAAAGTAAACACAATAAAAGCAAACTATACCTAACATTAAACTATCCTAATGTACCAATGGTTGGGTTGCCTCCCAACAAGCGCCCTTCTTTAGCGTCTTAGGCTAGACGTCGGTCCTTCTTTTCATTCATGTACAAGTGAAATGAGTTTAACCTCATTCACTTTCCTCTTATAGTTCTCACCAAAGTACAGCTTCAAGCGTTGCCCGTTCACCAAGAACGTGGCCTCTCCATCTCGCACGAGAATCACTCCATGCGGTCTCACGTCTTCCACCTCGAAGGGTCCACTCCATCGGGATTTCAGTTTCCCGGGATGCAATTTGAGACGAGAGTTGAACAATAGGACACTGTCTCCTTTCTTGAACGTGCGTATCTCAATGTGGCGATCGTGGATCAGCTTTGTGCGCTCCTTATAAATGCGGGCATTCTCATATGCCGTCATACGTAGCTCATCCAACTCATTCAATTCAAACATTCTTTTCCTCCCGGCCTCGTCATAGCGCAAGTTCAGCCTTCTTAGCGCCCAATGGGCCTTGTGCTCCAATTCTACCGGAAGATGGCACGCCCGGCCATACGCCAACCTAAAAGGTGTAGTGCCTATAGGTGTTTTGTACGCCGTCCGATAAGCCCAAAGTGCATCCCGTAGCAATGCACTCCAATTCTTCCGTGTAGATGCTACGGTCCTTTCTAAAATCTTCTTGATTTCCCTATTTGATACCTCCACCTGTCCTTGCGTTTGTGGATGATATGGGGTTCCAATGTTGTGCTTGACCCCATATTTCTTCAAAAGTGAAGCGAATTTCTGATTTCGGAAGTGTGTGCCTCCGTCACTAATGATCATTCGAGGAATCCCAAACCTGCAGAAAATATTCTCTTTGACGAACCTGCACACTACGTTCGAATCATTAGTCCTTGTGGGGATTGCCTCCACCCACTTCGACACATAATCCACCGCAAGAAAAATATAAAGATTTGAATTTGAGGACACAAAGGGTCCCATGAAGTCAATGCCCCATAAATCAAATACCTCGACTTCTTGAAACACATTCAGGGGCATTTCTTATCTCCTTGAGATATTACCTGCGCGCTGGCACGGGTCACACTGCCTAACAAAATCATAGGCATCCCGGAACAAAGTGGGCCAATAAAGGCCGCTCTCCAACACCTTAGCTACTGTCCGTGAGCTAGCATGATGTCCTCCCGTAGGTGACGCATGACAATGATGTAGAACACTTTCGTACTCTAACTCCGGCACGCACCTGCGAAGAATACCATCCCTGCATTGCTTCAACAGTATTGGGTCATCCCAAAAATAGTATCTCAATGAATGGAAGAATTTCTTCTTCTCTTGATAAGACCAATCTTCCGGGATGATCCCGCAAGCCAGATAATTCACAATATCCGCAAACCATGGTTCTTTAGAATCAATTTTTAAAAGTTGTTCGTCGGGAAAAGTCTCGGTAATGGGTATATACAAACCTTGTTCATCCACCCTCTCTAACCTAGACAAGTGGTCAGCCACCACATTTTCAATTCCCGACTTGTCCTTGATTTCAATATCGAATTCTTGCAGGAGCAAAATCCACCTAATTAGTCTAGGCTTCACATCCTTCTTCTCCATCAAATATTTTATTGCGGCGTGATCCGTCCACACAACCACCTTAGAACCCACTAAGTATTGCCGAAATTTCTCAAAAGCAAATACAACAGCAAGTAACTCTTTTTCCGTGGTTGTGTAATTTAATTGAGCATCATTAAGTGTTTTTGAGGCGTAGAAAATCACAGCAGGCTTGTTATCTACCTTTTGCCCCAAAACAGCCCCCACAGCATAGTCAGACGCATCACACATCAACTCGAAAGGCTTTGTCCAATCCGGCGTTTGAACAACCGGAGCCGAAATCAGCTTTTCCTTCAAAACCTCGAATGCGTGAAGACATTTCTCATTGAAATCAAAAACTGCGTCTTTTTCCAACAATTCCGATAATGGCTTTGCGATCTTTGAAAAATCCTTGATAAAACGCCGATAAAACCCAGCGTGTCCTAAAAAGCTTCTCACCCCTTTTACAGAATTTGGTGGGGGTAGCTTAGAAATCACCTCAATTTTTACGGGGTCTACCTCTAGACCCTTGCTAGACACCTTGTGTCCTAGCACAATTCCTTCTGTCACCATCATGTGACATTTCTCCCAATTGAGGACCAAGTGTGTGTCCTCGCACCGCTGCAACACCTTATCTAAATTATAAAGGCATTCGTCAAAAGACGCTCCATAAACCGAGAAGTCGTCCATGAAGACTTCGAGACACCGCTCCACCATGTCAGAGAAAATGGCGAGCATGCAGCGTTGAAAAGTCGCCGGCGCATTGCATAAACCAAACGGCATACGGCGGTAGGCGAAAGTCCCATAGGGACATGTAAACGTAGACTTCTCTTGATCCAAAGGATCAATAGAAATCTGGTTATACCCCGAGTAACCATCAAGGAAACAAAAATGCGACCGACCGGCTAAGCGTTCCAAAATCTGATCAATGAATGGCAAAGGAAAATGATCTTTCAGAGTTGCGGCGTTCAATCGGCGGTAATCAATGCATACACGCCACCCGGTTACCAATCGGGTGGTGACAGGTTCATTTAGAAGATTTGTAGTGACAGTGATTCCCCCCTTTTTAGGGACTACCTGTGTGGGACTCACCCACGTCGAATCAGATATGGCATAGATAATCCCTGCAGCAAGCAACTTAATGACTTCCTTTTTGACAACCTCCATCATGCTTGGATTTAGACGTCTTTGAGGCTGTATGACGGACTTGGCTCCTTCCTCAAGCCGAATCTTATGTTGACAAAGTGTAGGGGAGATCCCCTTGATGTCCGCAACTGACCACCCAAAGGCTCCACGGTGGTTCTTGAGCACTATTAGTAGCTGCTCCTCCTCATCCGCACTCAAGTATGCAGAAACAATCACTGGCAACTTGTCCTCCTCAGCTAGAAAGACGTACTTCAAGTGCGGGGGCAATGGTTTTAACTCCAGGTCAGGTGGGCAGATAAGGGATGATTGTAGCGGTGGGGGCAGTGTACCCAAATCTTCATAGTGCCTCGTATAGAAACATGGAAGCATTTGAAACATTTTGGCGCACTCCTTGAGTGAAGTACTCCGCATCCAATCATAAGTGACATTAAACAAACACGCCTCTAGAGGCAATTCCGGATATGCATCACAGACAGAAGTTATTATCACATCATCCTCCCACGAAGGTGGAATGTCCTCATTCTCATCATTTGGAAACCCGACAGCCTTGCATAAAGAGATAGCTTTCGTTTGCTCCATAAGGTCTACCGCCAAGGTCCCATTGTCTATCCTGCTCATCACATGGGCCATATCTAAAAATGGCTTCCCGAGACAAATTGAGATATTGCTTTCCACATGCTTCACCATGTTGCATTGTGCCTTTGCTTTAGTAGATGTATTGCTGTTGGGCATGACCATCTCAAAGCGATCATCCGCAATGCCTAAGGTCAAGCGACCTCTCCCCATCTCCAAGATCATGTCAGCTGTAGCTTGAAATGGGCGACCAAGAAGTAACTCATTACCGTGTTCGTCCTGCATCTCCATCACAACAAAATCAGCGGGAAAAACAAAGTGGTCTACCTTTACTAAAACATCCTCACAGATTCCATATGGTTTCACCACAGAATTATCGGCCAATTGGATAGTCATATTGCTTGGCCTGGACTCCTTCAATCCAAGTTTCTTGAATGTAGAAAGGGGCATCAGATTGATGCTTGCCCCGGAATCACAAAGCGCCTCACCAAATTTGAACTTCCCGATAAAGCATGAAATATTGAAACAGCCAGGATCCTGTCGCTTTGGCGGCAAAGTGCCCATAATAAAAGCACTCACTTGCTCCTTTAATACCACAACCTCAGTGTCGGGTATCTTCCTCTTCTTGGTGATTACATCTTTGAGAAACTTTCCATAAGACGGAATTTGTTCAATTGCCTCTAACAGGGGAATATTCACAGATAACTTTCTAAAGCTGTCCAGAAATTTTTTAAACTGTGCATCCACCTTTCTTGCTTTTGCACTATTGGGGTAGGGAACCGGGACGGTATGTGCTCTTTGATGAGGTGGCACATAGGGGGTTAATTTCTGTGGTTCCACTTCATTGGCTTGTCCTTCCTTACCATGAGTAATCGTTGTTCCTGTACCCTTGCTGTTGCCTCATATACTTGACCTGAGCCTCATCCTCGGACTCATTGTCTTCCTTCTGCAGCAACTTCTTTGCGAGAAGATCCATCTTCTCATTCAACTCTCTCATTGCCTTTGACTCACTGGCAACTCTTGCTTGCTCAACTGGGCCTCTTTCTCTTTCTCCCCAAGACTGCTTTCGTGCCATATTCTTCAGTATTTCCCAGCATCTTGTATCAGTGTTGTTTAGAAAGAATCCAGAACCGGCCGAGTCCAAGTTGCTTCTATCATGCTCGGAGAGAGCAAAGTAGAAGATCTTCACTTGGGTTTCCTTGTCCAATCCATGATGTGGACATCTCCTCAACATGACTTGAAATCGCTCCCAAGTCTCAGAATAGGTTTCACCCGCCTGTTGGGTGAAATTGTGGATCTTTCGGATCATATCATTGGTCTTCTCAGGAGGGAAGAACCTCTCGAAGAAAACCTCCACCATGTGATCCCATGACTCAACAAACTCGTCGTCTAGGTTGTGGAGCCACTCTCTTGCTACTCCCGCCAAGGAACTGGGGAATAACTTGAGATAGAGCACATCCTGCGGAAAGCGATCTATCTTCACCATATCGCAGTTTTCCACAAACTGACTAATATGTGCCACTGGATCTTCATTTTTCAGTCCGTGAAATGCATTAGATTTGACCAAGTTAATCAGTGCTGGGTCGATCTTGTATGTAGGTATGTTTAGCCCCTGCTTCTTTATAGGCCCTTTTGATGCAGAGGAAGAAGACGCCTTGATCTTCTCCCATATTGTCTGTGCTTCAGCCATTACTTCTTCTTGTTCTTGCTCAGATTCAGAATTTGTATCACTATGGTGTTCCTCCTCGTAGTAGCCCTCGTCCTCTGGTCCCGCAGATGGAACCTCAGGTGTGCGATTCACGTAGTCTCGACTACATGTGTGCACCATACAAAGTACCTGAAATATGGAAATAGGGGTTCAGTACAATGCTTTGAACGAGACAACACAATTATAGAGAAATAAAGGAATTTTTTTTTTTGGTTTTGTTTTAAAGTAACAATAAAATAAAAAAAATGTGGCCTAGAATGGCCGCTCTTAGCACTCAAAGTGCCAATAATTCGCCGTATCCCCGGCAACGGTGCCAAAAACTTGACGTGTATTTTACTACGCGCTTAAACGCAAGTATACGCGTCGAGTAATATAGGCCTTGTGAGGCCCGAGTCAAACTCAGGGATACGTGAATTATTGGAGACTTCTACTAACTAATCGCAATCAGCTAGATCGATTAACAAAGTAGGGTTTTGTTGTTCAAATTAAAAGAAAATAAAAATCAAACAAAGAAAACAATCGATTAAAGGTTAATTTAATCAATTAAAAGGGATATCTTTAGGATGGCGGTTTCACCGCGGGTCAACATTGTATTAGATTTCATATAATTCCTCACACTTCTCTCTCTATCCGGGTAGTGGCCTGAAATGAGAATTACCCACTGTCGTGGTGTAATCCACTACTTAGATTTAGGTTGATTCCATCGTCATAGTAATCATTCCCCTAAACTAAGCGCATTAAGATCGGTCCCTCAGTTCCCACCATTAATTTTACAACTCCTTTGTCAAGGGTTTTATTAATTAATGTAGAATTCGTTTCTTTTCAACCGTTAATCCTTCTGTCGAAGTGATTAAGGGCATTAATTTATTATTATGGTGATCAAGCATAACAATAGCAATAGAGAAAACGAATTTATACCATGGATATGAGAGAAAAATATGAATTATCAATATAAAATCATCATACAATGTATCCCCGGGCTACTCCCGGTCCTAAAGATTGAGGGTTTTAGCCTCTCATGTTCATCTTACACAAATACATGGTAGAAATTGGGAAATTCATAAGAAAAACGTGAAATAGATGGGAAAACCCCTGAACGGAGAAGAACCGGTGGATCCTTGGCGTAGAACACAAGCTTTCCCTGCCTGTCGGTGGTGGAAATTGTCTTCGGCAGCGTCCGAATCACCCGGGATGAGCTTCTCGGCCTCCGTTCTCCTTTCTCTCCTCCTCGGCACTCGTGCAATCCAAAAATGAGATGATCCTCCCGTCTGGGCGGCCGTCATTAGGTATAAGTCCCTAATTAGGTCGTCAAATAACAACAGCCGTCCGATCGGAATCAAAACATATCCAACACATATCTGCCGGCGTCGATACCATCGACGCGGGTCGATGGTATCGACCCGGCGGATTAGCGGCAGCTTTCCTTTCTTTTATTCTGAGCGCCTGTGGTGATCTCGATACCATCGACTTGGGTGTCGATGGTATCGACTCCTTTAGCGTCGGTTGTTGTCGTTTAGCGACGCTGTAGCTCTCCTTGTGTCGATGGCATCGACATCCGTCGATGGTATCGACTTAATCCTCGCTAGCAGCCTGGAGACATCTCGATGCCATCGACTTGGGTGTCGATGGTATCGACTCTGTATTGCTCTTCTCGGCTGACAACCTGTGGCTTGGTCGATGGTATCGACATCCGTCGATGGTATCGACGGATGTAGATACTTGTTTTTCCTGAAATTGTACAACAAGACCAAATAAATCCACACGATTTATGATAAGATGATCAATAATGCTTAAAATAATGAAATAAAGGGGATTTGATATAAAATGATGGCAAAGACCAAATAAAGTGAATTATGCATTAATATCCATGAAAATGAGTAATTAAGGCACAAAACACATATGAAAAAGGTCTATAAATGCGACTCAAAATCATCGCATCATCATCCCTCTTCCCTCATGCATTAGAGAGTGCCCTACTCATCTGCACTTTGGGTCCCATGAGTTCATGAAGGTGATCAATCTCCTAACCCATGGCCCTCAGACAATGATAGCGGTTACCTCCCGACCCTATGGTCTTGTGCAACTAGGGAATTAGGCAACCCCTACTTCCATCGGTCTTACCCCTACCTGACCCTAGGATAGACTTAGGATTATATCATAGTACATGTCCAACATAGAACCTTACCCAAGCATTCCTCATCTCTCTTCCTGCATTCATGGGCTGACTTTCATCCTTTCATGGCAACCTGCCTACCTTGGTCAAGCCCCATACCGGTTACCTCCATGGTAACACACCCACATGCACATAGAGATGGTCATCTTAGGTTCATTCTCATGACATGTACTCTTCACTTAGCTTCTCAAGATCCTATGAAACCTCCTCAGGTTACCTCGAAACCAACCAAACAGGTAAAATCCCTACCAAAGGGTCCCTCTCCCAGGATGGGAGGAAACTACACCTTGATAACAAAGGTCACAAGCATCCATAGGGTTTACATTCACATGAGCATGCTTAATCCTAGCAAGCTACTAAGGCACAAGAAGACACTTACCAAACCATGCTAGGTCACACATACACTCATTCTCCACATTAGACCAACTTTGTCGTGAGGGGTTCGTCAAACATACCTTAAACTGAAGGGGTTTCCCTTTTCCTCTATACATGAGGAGTACCATGCTCGAAACTATAGCAACTTAATTCTCATCATGAGCATTAGGTATACCACTTCCCCTCTAAGGCCTAGGAACCCTAGGTTCACTTGTAGGTGTTCAACTGCATGCTCTATCTCTTAATCACGAACCAAGCATGTAAACGGCATGACATGCACTTCTTGTCATCCTTCAATTCAAGCCACACTTAGAGTTGGGTCCTCCTTAAGGACAACCAACAAGGTACCAGGCCTCACATCATGTTACTATACCTCTCCAATTCTAAGAAACGCTTCTCCTTATCTCAGGAGGTAAACACCTATACCATAGGCACAAAGGTACCAGCACACTCATCCTCTCTCTTGGTTTTGGTTCCTCTCCAGGGTTGGGTCGCCAAAGGTACTAGGTCTTCTACCCTCTTATGGCATCCCAAAGGCGTGACCAACCAAACACTCGGTCAACCATGACATCTAACTCATCATGTCATCTCTCTCTCTCTAATCTTCCCTTAGGGTTAGGGTTAACATCATCCTCAAAGGATGTGCTAGGTCTCTACTTCTAATGGAGGTCTCTACCTCCAAGACTAACTCTCTCTACTCATCCTCCTACCAAGGAGGTCTATCCTTAGGTCTCTTCTAAGGGCAATGACAACTCGAGTCATACAACCTAAGAATGTATCTATTCCTTTACGCTTACTCTATTAAGCTTATGTCCATGGCATCTTATTTACATGCTTTTTATTAATTTGGTGGAGGATTCCTTAATCCTTATCAACCTTACCCATACCTCAAGAGGGTGAGGAGAAGTGAGAGGAAACCCTAATCCTTAAGGTCCTTAACAGAATTGAAGTTGAGAAGGGATGAACAAGATGAGAGAGTCCTAAAGGTATCTTATTTCGATTCATACCCTAAGACTTTGGCTAGGCAGTCACACAGATCTGGGAGTCCTCGTATTCCGACTAGCGGTGCAGAGGAAAATATTGCCAGCCCCCAGACGTGATCCTTTTCTAGACACCTCAATCTTTCAGATAATCCTCTAATAACTCCCTTGGGTTCTACAGAATTTGTAAAATTTAATAATTATTAAAGATTAATTGAGGAACCTATGCTATGATACCAAATGTTACGACCCCTCCTCCCGGTAACCCCCAATTAAGGGAGACCGAAAGGACAGAGCCGTTAACCAATAACCCGGATCAAAGGTTTGACAAATAATCAATAACAATTAATAAACTTTACCAACTAAACTGAAAATTGGTATAAAATAAAACTTTGCTTACCTTTTTAAAATTGGGATTTCTACACTTCTATCCATGAAGATACTAATCTAATTAATCATCCTGTTCACATTAATTCTCATTTAATTCCGCATATGTCACTTTACTGTTTGTTCCTTTCATTTGTACCTAAAACGCCGACAAACAAAACATCGGTCAGCAAAAAGTTGGTATGTGGGGGAAACAATAATCATCACTACGAAAAATATGGTCTTTAACTACAAAAAAAATTGTAGCGAAAACTCCAAAATTTGTAGCCAAAAGTTTTGGCTACAATTATCCTTACACTTATAATATATAGCTAATACCCGTGTAGCTAATTGTTTAGGCTACATTTTTCAAACTTGTAGTTAGTTATGCCTCTGGCTACAAATTCATATGTAACCGTAATTGTAGGTAAAAAATGTCCTTACACATAAACATGTAGTCTCCATTGTAGCCAAATGTATGACTACAATTCAATTTGTACCTATGATATGTAGGGAGAGATGACATTGGTTACAATTTGTATTTGTAGTACATGTATAGCAAAAATTAGCACTTGCTACACATGTAATTATAGCTAGTGTGTAGTGAAAGACACCATGTACTATACATAAATATGTAGTGAGTAGAAAGGTTTTCAATAAGAAAACATATGAATGTTAATCAAGATCGAGTTGTGCTTACAATGTCAGCAATGACACTTTTATTTATATTTGAACAGTGAGTACACATGGGGAGGACATTAACCTGGCCCCTGTTTTACAATATGCATGGAAAAAAGACACATGTATACAATATATTCTTCTGACTACATCTATCCACTGCAGACTACAAAGCACAATATTAAGAGGGCTCATCTCCCTTAGTTCCTCTACCTAATTCACAGTGAGTTCAACAGCCCTATGAATCTCAGCTTTAGTGGTGAATCTTCCAATCCCAAACATGATAGAGGTATGTGCCATGTCCTCATCAACTCCCAAAGCTCTCAACACATAGGAGTGAGCACAAGAGTTGCAGTCTATCCTGTTGGCAACTCATGTAGAGGTTCATGTATGGTTAGTATTGGTTGGCGAATCCCCTAGATCAAAACATATTGACATTTCTTCTCATAATCAATACATTCTGTACTTTTGTATGTTGTGGATCTCAAGCGCCATCAAGTTGATGGTAGCATCCACTTTGTGTGAACTACCATGGATACCTACAAAGAAACATACAAGTTTTTAGATATAGCTCACAAAAGAAACAAGCAAACATAGTTTCTCCTACTCATACCTATTCCATAAGCTTTCTTCTCCCAGTGCATTTAAGAAAAGCTCCTGCCTATACATGATGATCTCTATAGCACATAATGTAGTTAAGGATTAACATTGTTGGAAAACAAGTGACAGAAGCATTAAGAGGACTCAAAATACCTCGATGAGAATTTGGGAGATCCAAATTATCCCAAGTAACCGTGATAGAATCTATACAAAAAGAAGCCGAGTACCCAAATCATGCAGAACCAAATAGAATGTAACTCATAGTAGACAAAAGATAATTGTAACAACAACCAAAATCTTGGCATCATGCCTCTTTATGTTAGCAATAGTTTTCCTCATTGCATTGAATATAGGTAAAACACTAGTACTAGGAGGGAAGGGAGTTAGTGTTTTACCATAAGCATGCCCACATGTTGATGTATGTTCCTTAACCCAATGATGATAGACAGCCACAAGCATAACACAATCGAGTTGACTTCCGGGACACGTACTTGCCAATATACTTGCTTTGAGGTGTGGGTTATGTTGGCACAAAATGAGAGCACACCATTGGCTAAATAACCTAAAGAATATGTTAAAGAAGCAAGTTATAAGAGTGAGTTAGAAAATGTCCTTAAAAATAGGAAAAATCTAACAAATTGGAAATGACTAAATGTAGGATATCATGTTCTGTAGCCAGTACAAATAAAAAGAAGAGGGCGACAAACTAAAAACATGGGATTTTAGGCTGCTGTTGATAAAGCATAGCCATCAAACGGCTGCCCTTTTTCATAGTACAGGATGATGAGATGGATACAAGCTCACTTTCTTCCTTCTCACATTCAGACATTCTTGAGTAAGTTCTACATGCAAGATGAAGGTTGCTGATAAAGGGAGGTAGCATGAGACCACAATAAGGTCATGTTGATCCAATGTAAGGTATGCATGCAAACTTTCATGTGTACCACATCTAAATGGACGTCCAAGAAGAATACCTAAAAAAAGAACAAAGGGAGACCTGTAATAGTCTTTCCTCACCTCAAACAAGTGATGTAATGTTACTACTAGACCAATAAATAAGGAGTTAAAGGGAGACAAGTTTTAGGATAACATAGTTCCTTATTCAAGATTTTCTTATAGTTACTTCTGTTGTGTTGGGGAAATAAGAGAGTGATTAGTGTATATTGGTAATTCATTTAAGTCAACTTAGAATACATTACCCAAACAAGGAACAATGACCAAGCCCCAAAAGTACTGAAACTCTGCAGCACAATGACTTCTTCATATAGATTCACAAACTGTCCAAATGTTGAATATCTAAAAGGGTTGCAGATAGGAAGTGTATATATACAACCCATTTATAATTTCTTACAACCATAAAGTGCCTTATCAGCATAAAATAACTACTTTTGCAATCACAAACTACTGGAAGAAGTATCTATCCATTACCTCAAGAGGCATCATGTAGCAGTGCCCATAAACTTAGCCATGCAACTTAAACAACAAAAAAGAAGAGGCAAACTTCTGTTCCAAGAAAAAGAGCATACATAAATGCTAGGTACACAATTGAGATCCATCTCAAAACGATTAGTAGATATTAGACTAGGAATCCATGATCTGAAACATCAAAGTTCATTCAAATAGGGTCTCAATCCCAACAACAGCCCTCTTTATTCATGAAGAGCATAACAAAGAATAATGTACTCTTTTCAATGAAGAGACTGTGCAACCAACCATTGCTATGTTGAAAGGACCTAAAAAGCAATGAATAGGCATTGTTTCAGCAATGACAGTGTAAAAACTCTAGCCAACAGAGATGAATGCGGGTGCCAGATCCTACTGGAGGGTGTTGATAAAGCTTACACTGATGTTGTGAGTTTGAACAAAAGATTGGTCGGTCTTGGAGCCTTATTGAGAGATCATAATGATGTCATTATGTTGATAGATGCAATGAAATTAAAAGACAACTAGGAGGTGTTCATAATGATGTCTTACACAACCCTTAATCACTCGTTCAATAGAACAAATTTGTGAATAACAAAAAAGCTACTACGAATTTAACTTGTACCTCTGATCAAAGTGAGTGAAGTGACCATTATGGTCAAGATACCTCATCAACCCTTAACCATCATCAAAATAGGTATAGACCACGTCTAATATAGATGATGAGCATCAAGGAAACCATGATTTTGAAGTCCAATGATAGAGAAAATGTCTGCATTATAATAACCTTATGTGCAAAAATCTGAATTGTTAAAAGTTCCTTGTGGATTCCATTCCTCTACTGAATAATAACAGCATTGGGTGCCAGTAAAAAACAAATCTCGAGCATAAAATTTCTACTGTCAGCTTTCAAAAATCCTACAAATATTGTTGAGCTCCCTTTCCTATATGGATGATAGGACAACTGAAAATCAATGTTGTAGTGTATAGAGTTTAGAATCTAAGAGTACAACAAATGATTGATAGAGCAACCCCCATCCAATCCATCGAATAAACTGAAACTCAATGCTGCAGTGTATAGATTTTAGAATCTAAGAGTACAACAAATGATTAATAGAGCAACCCCCATCCAATCCAACTATAAAGTAACTAAAACATTATGTAACAACATATAAATGAGAATGGAAATACAAAAATAGATAATATGAGAACTACTTCTTTTCTACCACATAGGACTGCAATTTTGCAGTCTGTGTTTACATTAATTCCAGATTTTTCATAATTTGCCTTCAAACTATAGGTTATGTATCAGCGGAACTACAAGCTACCCACATCAAGCAACAAGTAGCAATCAAAGTGGGTTTTAGTACAACAAAATCATGTGATTAACTGTGCTCCAGGTAGAGAATGATACAACCTTAGGTTTCAAAATGATAAATAACATGGTGAGATGCCAAAAATTGTTAGCATTTGTACCTCCAAATACCTTTGTAGGGACTCTTAGTCACATGGCGAGATGCCAAAAATTGCTTTTCTCAAAGAGACCCTTCCAATCGAGGCCAAGCCCAATGAACTCCAACGGGTTGGATCTATGCCTGAAAAGTGAAACAGTTCTCATATGTTACCAATTGGGTAACCATAGACAACGTTTTGGACTAAACAAAACAGTCTAAATGGCCTAAGATTAGTGTACGATACTAAGATTCCAGCAATATAGACGTAGATCAGTAGGCTAAGGATCCATCATAAGGTAAAACCTCCAAGGCAGATTGAAGACTGCCGTGTTTACCATTTCTTCAAGAAAGACTTTAGAACTAAAAAAAATCGATATGAAGCATTATGTCTACTGTCCTTAAAGATGTTAGATAGATATTTACGTCTAGAAAAGAAATTAAGTTAGTGTGCATCAATAGGCAGACCTTCTCGCTAGATTATGTTGGCTTTTCTTGGTATGGAAAATTTGCCATGACCTAAAATCCATAACGATAGTTTATTTTAAATGGGTAGGTCAGCGGAATCATACTCATTTATGCATGTCAAAATTTTTCAAAAGGGGCACCAGTGATTGTAAGAATAGAAGACAAGGAACCCCTTATGATCATTGTTACACATGCACGTGAGTACTAACTAGTCAAGATTCATCATGCAACATCACTTATCGTAGAGTTTGAAAGGCTATAGCCAAGAAAGGCAATCAGGTTATGCTTAATATTCAACAAATTGTTGCTCTCTTGTAAGTTGAAAAGTATGTCATAAAGTGCAGAAACTAATGGAAGGTTAATTATAAAGTCGATTGCAGATTTTTTCCAAGTGACAGTTCTTCATAAAATTAATAATATGAACTCATCCTATTGCCCAACAGTAACTGCACCATGCCCATTCAGCTTATCCAGAACAAATAATATTCCACATAATTCAAAAAATCTGAGTTGGAGCGGATCGTCGAAATCCTTTTAATGTAAAACTTGTAGAAACATGCTTATATAGTGATTTTCCTAAACAAGCATGTTTTTAAAATGAACAAGAAGGATATCTTAGGGAAGACATTGCTTGGAGTAATGTGGAATTTAAAATTTGAAATGATCTAGATCAAACCGAATTTAAATTTTGAAATGACAAATCTGCAATAGAAAAATGTCCAAATTTTAGATGACAATTCCAAGTAGCGCGGATGCATGGCTTAAAGATAGCGATTTTGGGTAAATATCTGTAAGATGCATGATGAGCCACAACTTCATTAGCAGCCGCAACGACGTTCTGAGCAATTAGATCAAGGGGAATTTGATTACACTATAGTTTATAGCATTGACACTCTAACTAATGAGGTTGAGAGAGACAGTGGTCATGTTTGCAGCAGTGGCAATCCCCGTGGAACAAGGCAATGATAAGAAATATGAAATCTTAATTTATGTTTCATATGAATCCCTTCAATCATCGCTAGAACCTAACCCTTCAGATACTAATCAACATTCATTGGAAGGTAAGATTGGTTGTGGAAATTGAGGTACAAGTGGAAATATGAAGCATGCACCACTATATCATACTGAATTCAAAGATTTTCATGTCGACGATGTTGAAATAGTGAACAATTTAGGGGGTGTTCTCTACGATATTATTATGTTTTTATCTTCAGGGGAGGTCATCCATGGATAGAAATTTTACTTAAGGTCATTGGCCTGGTATATACAATATATGCATCTAATAAGTGTAAGAAGAATGTATCTCTAGTGGTGTCTACATTGCCACTTATTATAATATATGCAGGTCGTGAAGATGCATATTTAAATACACTGGACCAACAGTAGGATACACAAAAACATGGAGTAAATGATATAAAATGAAGCCTTATATGAGTCACCTACAAATCTCTTCTTTAAACCAACATTGTCCTATTTCTAGATCATGAGAATGCCCTTTAAGTAATAGAATGTACATAGTTATGTTTTTCAGAACTATTGTTGCTTTTGTATTCACAAAGATCTCGAGTTTCACAGTCCAGGCTTCATTTAATTCTACTCTCTGGGCATGGACTATATTCTATGGTTGAAGTAGCCTGACTATGGTATATATTCAGAGATTTCAAGACGTATTCCAGCAAGAACAAATTAAATAGGCCACCAGAAATTCTATAAAGAATGCTCAGCCCTTTCCAAATAATATACACAGAAGGCCAATTTTTCTTATACGGAGAAGTGTAGATACAAACATGCATGTATGATAGAAATCCAATCATCATTATATTACAATATAGAGATATTTCTGTAGCAGATGTTTTAGGTAGAGAAACTAGTGTGAAGAAACATAAGAAAATACTGAGTAGATTTACTCTTTCATTGACTAAATCAGTGACAACAAATGGACATTTTGCAAGGACCTTAGCCTTGTCATGCAGTCATATGAATTCTACTCCATGCCATTTTATGTATCAAATGATCCTATAGAGGTTATGGACGATGCCCAATGCCTCGATTTTATTTGTTCTACAACTATTGGCAGTGGTGCACTTATTGTAGATGTTTTTGATGACATAATGGAGGAATATTTTCAAATGTCTATGATACAATTAGAGATGGAGTATGAGTACATAATCCTAATTATCAAACTCAATCAAGTATGTTAGAACACAATCTGTTAGAAAAAATGGATCCACAGTTGTAATTATTTATAGAAGATATACTTGAAAAATGCATTTCCATAGTTTTTGTTGAATTACTCGAGCAAGTTTAATTTATTCATATTATTAATGAACATGCCAAAATGTAATTCGATTGAATTAAGAAATACAAAAAAAACTCATATACATGATGTCTGCAAAATACATGACACTTCCATTCTTTGCATTGACATTCTTTGAAGCAACGACTCATCTTCAAACTATAGCCTATCTATAAACTTTGCCAGAAACAAGTTTTTTGAACAGTTGTATAACCAGTGTGACCTGCACTTTACTAGACCCATATAAGGGCCTCATTCGGGAGAAAACAAAGAGAATATATCCACTAGGAAGATCTTCACTGTCAGTCTATGAAGTACCATGAAACTGCATAGATCTCAGCTTGGTAGTCAACAACTATAACAGAGCCTTTTCAGCGAGAGTCAAATTCAAAATTTAAGTAAAAGTACAGCTGATCCAAAAGCATCAACCGAACAACTTAAGAGTACATATAAGTCAATGTACGTATTAAAATGTGAAATTCAAACTCTTACTAAGAGTACATATAAAAATGTTATTATATTCAAGGTGAATGAGAAGCTGAAGGTGCCAACATTTGAAGCTTCATATAGCTGAAAAGTTTACATGTTACCAGCAAAGAAATTCTTAGAGAAACAAAAACAAAAGAATGGACAGATCTGGAAGACCAACAGGAGACTAAAGGAAAACGATCATGTCTTTCCAAACGTCCTAAAGCATTTTATTTTTCATATATTCAAAGGTTGTGTGGCAAAAAAAAATAGAAACAAATAACAACTATGGTATATCACGTAACCTTATAAACAATGAGATAGAAAGTTTGTTGCATAAACAAATTCGAATCTTTCAGTAAGTAATCAAGAATTGTATTGCATAATAGAGTGTATCAAATATAGTTCATGAACTAACAACAACACAATAATTTGATCTTGATTGACATACAAAAAATATAATGAGTTCTGAAGCAACAATCTAAAATTTTTCAGTTTTTCATGTTTATATTTCTCCTTGTGTACGAGGAATCTAACTCATGATGAAGGTGTATAGGATTAGTGGATAGTAGAAGGCATTGCTTAGTAATCCATGACTACATCCAGGATCATAAGTTAACATTATTGATATCATTAAAGGATCTTTCTTTGGAACGTTCAATGTTCTAATAATGCATCTCTGTCTCGGGATTAACCCAAATTGCACCTCGATACAAGGAAGCAAAAATGTCTAACCTCCATAGAATCGAACCTCCCATTTTTCTCTACACAACAACAAGCAATATTGTTAATTTTACAAAACTAAATACAATCCAAGAGTGATTAAAAATGGATAGAATATCCACTTACATGAAACATGCCGTATGCAGAAATGAAATAACGAAAGTTGTGTCCTCTTAAATAAACAACATAGGTGTGAACTGGTATTGGTCATATTGCAATCTGTAGTTAGTTGGAGCAGTAGAGGGGCCATTCCTGGAAAATCAAGAGCTTCGATGCAAAAGTAGATGTCTTGCTTATATGAAAAACACATACTCTCTCTCTCTCTCTCACACACACACACGTAGACAGGGGTTTGAATTTCCATGAGAAATTACCTATAAAGAAGGAACAGATGAATCCAGTAGAACTGGGACGCCAATCTATTTTTGTTCCCAGTAATCTAGCCATCAATGTAAGAAGATCAAGCACACAATCTGGAAAGCACGACCATCTAATCAAATTAGCAATCTTCAACCTAGCATCTCTCCCCTATGCATTATATTTACTCATAGGGCTAACTCCATACGAAACCTCTTCTCTGACAATCATGCGGTTAGGTGTTAATAGTGAGGAGGAGACCCGAGATGTGGGTGAGGAGAACATCTCTGAGAGGAAGAGAAGGGAGTTCTCATGGGGAGCACAGAGTGATAGGGGGGAGTGACGGGGAAGGCAATGTCTGGCGGGGGTGGCAATGAAGTATCGGGTGGAAGGTATGAATGAGGAAGGCGATGGCATGGTCACACACTGCCAGATTTGGGACAAATGACTCTATGCGCGCTAACTAGAAAGGAACTTCGCACTCTCGGAAAGTTGAATTTCAAGGGTACATTAGTTATTGGCGGGGTCTGTTGAGTTGAGTGGGGAACATTGTAGTCAACTGCGATATATGTAGTTGATTTGTATTCATTGGAATCGAATACATTTATTTTAGTTATATTATGATAATTTGTAGCAAAAACTAATCTTTAACTACAAATAAATTGAATGTAGCCAGAGTAACTATAGCTAAATCAAAATTTTCTTGTATTGCATGCAACTATAATAACAATGTAATCATGCAATTAATCATTTAACAATCAAGATTACAATTTAAGCCATACAACTCAATCCATACATATCCCCAACTCTGTGCTGTCCCTGCAGTGGACTTATATAATACCTCTATAAAGGTAGAGTCGTATGGCACTACTCGAGGTAGCCCAATATATAACTCAATGTGACTTGATGGTCCTACCTCAATGGTAGCCACATACTAAGTCATCCATAGACCTGATGGACCTACCCAATAGGTAGCCATGTACTAGGTCTTCCTCTGACCTGATGGACCTACCCTTAGGCAGCCATGTACTAGGTCAACTATAATACCACAGAGAGAACCAGGATCTGAGCTTGTAGGCATATATCCTTTGTGATAGTCATAGCCACATTATAGTTTGCATGAACTAAATTCATCCAACAATTTATTTCAAGTCATCGGTGAAAATCTCAGAAAACCTCGGAAATCTATCTCGAGATATTCATAAGCGTAACCACATACCTGTCAGGATGATTTTGAGACTGAATAATCCATGCAAGAAAGAAATCCAAGCAAGCACACATATCAAGATCCTGAAATAATTATGCAATTTCCTTTTATTACTCATGTCATCAAGATTTATTAAATCTAGCTAGCTCCCTAGGGTTTTTAATCCACTTTTTAGGGTTTCCATTCATCTTTTACTATTTTAAACCCTAATTTAATGCAATTGATCCCAGACCCTAATTATATCAACATCTAATTCTCAGTTTCGGATTAAAGGCATAATTAAATATTAAATAAATCTATTTAGCCTCTTTTTCATTGAATCTATCATTTTTATCCTTTTAAACCATTACAAGATCATTAAACACATTCACCATTAATTCATAGTTCATTATAGTCTAATTCTCATATGAACCTGATTTGCCATTAATTCTATCCTTTATCCATCAGAAAACCCTAATTATCATATTAAGGGTATTTATCCACAATTATGCTCTTTTTATACTCAAAATAACTTAGAATCATCTTTAATCATGAAATTGATCAATTAAAGCCATTAATAGTCATAATTACCATTATCAGGGTTTCAAGGCCCATTAAAGCATATTTACGCACACGAAACTCTAAATTACTCAATTGCGTGCAAATTTCATCCTTTTTGTTCCTAATGTTCCTTTTATCATTAACAAGCTATTATCAACTTTAATCATCCATTACACCCTATTAATTACATTAATCATCTCCAAAAAGGATTTCTTAATCTTTAATTCATTAAAGTTGATAAATTACATTACCTTTCGAATTGCAAGAGTTATTTGTTCTTCAACATATTTTTATTGGATTCCTCTCATTTTTTTGAGAAAAATACATATATTACTTGCTACCATCGGAGTTACCAATATGGAGATATGATTTTTGTAAAAATTACCTTTCTGGACCAATGCCAAACTGCCACGTCAGCCTCTTCCATGCAACATATGCTTTGGGAAACATTTCGAATTGACCGAAATGCCCATGGTTAAGTTAATCGTTGCTTCAGCCCGCGAAGGGCAAAACCGTCCAACGGTCTCTACCCTTCTTCAACCTTGGGCAGCCCGGAGGCTCCCACCCTAGCCGCTGAAGCAAGGAGCGGGCGCGGCTCCACCGCCCCTCCCAGGCCCCATTGGCCATCAGGAAGACCTTCCCTTGCTCCGTCTTGTTCCTGTGCACGCTAGGATGTCCTCTACTCGGGGCTGAAGTGGTTGGCCCAGGCTGCACGACCTGCAACGCACGGCCGACACTACAACCGTGCTGCAGCCGTTGTGCATGGTTCGAAGCACGAGGACGATGGTTACACTCCTCTCTTATGACGTGCAACCTCAAATCTCCACCGTGGTAGCTCCCTGGTCCCTTTCTGCCCCAGGGTTTGCGCTAATCTTTTGGTTAGGTTTTCACGTGTAAGAAACAAGAAGAAGGAGAAGAAACAAGGAGGGTAAGTGGAACTTCTCTCTTAGACTCAGCCCAGGGCTCCCTCTCCTTTTATAAATGAGGGTATCAACATCCCATAAAGCTTGCTCACGAAGATATGAGATCCTTTCCTACTAGGAATTCGATTCCTTCATGAAAAAGCAAGTTCTCTCTCTCTCTCTCTCTCTTGTACTTCTTTAATATTCCTTCTCCTTTAGGATCAAAGATTATTTCCTTTATCTTCTGTGTACTTGTGTTGGCACGAAATTATATACCTCCTTGAGTAGGAATTACTTCCTTTTCATCAATATTTCATAATCCATAAATAATGTATCACATTATCCTTTTATTTTGCAATTTTAATATTTTCTCTTTCTTTCCTCTTTATTTCTCTTTTATTTTCCTCATTGGTATTTCTTTTAACATTAGGAATCCTTGGGATACGAAATTCCACTAAGGATTACCCCAAATATACTTCTTTCCACTTGTTTCCCATATTTAATATTATTTTCAATTTCTTTCTTAATAAAGAAATACTTAATTGATCTTTTCTTTTCTTATTGCCTTTTCTTCACAATCTTGGACTCCTTGGCACTCAAGGAACCTAAGAGCATGAAATCCATCCTTGAATTACATTATTTTTCCTTCCAGAGGTTTCCGCATATTTCTTTTCTCAAATTCTCAATTATTAATTAAAATTCCTTTTTATTGGGCCCAATAGCCAATAAAGCCCCCAAGCAACCAATCAAGGCTATTGTGAATGGAATCCATTTATTCAAAACAAATCTTATCATTATTTGTTCAATTATCTTTAATATGAGAAAATACATTTCTCACCAATTGAACCCAAAAAATTTGAGGTTATAACATCCTTCCCCTCTTATAGGAATTTTGCCCTCAAAATTCAATCAAACAAAATAAACAATTCAGGATAAGACTTTTCCATGTCCATCACGGCCCCTATGTGGCTTTACCTTACCCATGGAGCTTCCAAAGAACCTTTATCATCACATATTCTTTTCTCTGAGTTCTTTCATCTGGGCTTCTATAAACTGCACAGGTGACTTAGACTATTTCAGCCTCCCTTGGGGCTCACTAGGTTCATTGTTTAGCTCATGGTCTGGGTACCTCACATAGTGCTCTAAATTGGACACTTGGAACTCACTTTCTTTATCCTGAGGGGTAAGGTTATCCATAACCTTTTCTACCAATCCATCTCAAATGGACCCGTGTATCAGGGACTCAACTCTCTTAGCGATAACTTAGAGGGGTCGGATTTTCATGTCACATATTCTCCCACAGTGAACTGCATGTCAGTCTACTTTGCATCTGCTCACGACTCTTATCATCTCTAGGCTCCTTTCAGCCATTGCACGATCAAAGCGACTTCATCTACACACACTGTGGTCCCTTTTCTAACCATCACGTGGTCCTTCACCAACATCACCTTACTAAAGTGGTGACCGATACAACCTCTCTTATAGAGATCCTTTGAATCCCGATATTGGCTATGGTGGTTAACTTCACATCTTGCAAGAACTGTCTCTAGCTATCACCCCGAATGAGCACATATGCTCTCATCAGACCCTTTAGTCTGGATCATACTAACCATTAGTTAAGGGTGATAAACTGTACTAATATCGAGTTCTTCATGTACCTACTTCCACCTCATAGAAGTGAACCTTTAGGTCAAACTCAAGAACTTTTGAACTCACATCATGGTGATATTGAACCATCTCTCTCATGGGTAGTTCGACCAAATCGGTTCCTTGACATAACTCTTTCTTTCTTACATCATCTTGGCAAAGCGATCTACTGTAACCCACATTGCATCTTGACCTTCCTTGGTTTAGAGGAGACTTATCACAACATCCATAGTGATGAATTCTCATTCCCTCTCGGGAACTCTTTATCCTCTATATCAATGTACTGGGTTACCGATGTTCATCCTTCACCTTTTGTCATGCATGGCAACATATCACATGTAGCCTCGTCTCCAGCATCCATGGTACTCTTACCACTCATTATCTCAGTAGTACCATGGTGTATGGTGATCTTAAACCCATAATCTCCTGTATGTCTTAAACCCTAGTCGGGGTTTCATCACCTTCCTTTCCACAGAAGTGCATTTGAGGTCCTACAACCATTCTTTCATTGCATCAAGGCCTAGGCTGGCTAACCAAACAACCATTTACTTTTCAACATATCTTGTTACATCTGAGTGTTATCTAAGCACACCTCCTTTCCAAACTTAGGGTTAACCTAACAACCTCTTCTAGCCAAACTAGGCAGTTATATCTCAACTAGAGCATCCATTACCACTTCCCATTCTCAGGTATTAGGTAACATTGATGACATACACCTTCCTATATGCCATTTATGATCTCATCTTAACCCTAAGTCCATCTTCATTAAAAACATTCCGAGCTTATTCCTTTGGTTTTCAAACTCAACCTGGTGTAACCCATAGCTCATGCTAAAAACATCCTTATAAGATGACTACCTTATTTCTCTTTAGCGTTTTCATACCATCCATGTATCATTCACTTTACCAGGGTATGTTATCTTCTCTGTCCCCATATCTCGTGGCAACGTTTCAAACCACACCATCTTTTATCCTTGGTGTATGGCAAGCGTACTGTCCTATCTCTCACTCCTATAACAAGAGGAAATAAGCATTTGGCTGCAGTCCAAATACAGAGTTCTTCCTGTTCCAAGAGTAGAGATGGTACATCCCACCTTTCCAGTACACCTTCAAATCTAGGTTGAAACGTGCAACTTATGTCTCTACATCACAATCATCTTGATATTAAAGTTACTTCCATGGAAAACTGGTCTCGAACCTATCTGGTCCAAACACAATCCTTAGTCATCACTTCTAGGTCTATAGGGTGCCGACACTTTTGGGGTCATCCCTCTTCCCTCATGCATTAGAGAGTGCCCTACTCATCTTCCCTTTGGGTCCCATGAGTTCATGAAGGTGATCAATCTCCTAACCCATGGCCCTCAGACAGTGATAGCGGTTACCTCCCGACCCTATGGTCTTGTGCAACTAGGGAATTAGGCAACCCCTACTTCCATCAGTCTTACCCCTACCTGACCCTAGGATAGACTTAGGATTATCTCATAGTACATGTCCAACATAGAACCTTATCCAAGCATTCCTCATCTCTCTTCCTGCATTCATGGGCTGGCTTTCATCCTTTCATGGCAACCTGCCTACCTTGGTCAAGCCCCATACCGGTTACCTCCATGTTAACACACCCACATGCACATAGAGATGGTCATCTTAGGTTCATTCTCATGCCATGTACTCTTCACTTAGCTTCTCAAGATCCTATGAAACCTCCTCAGGTTACCACAAAACCAACCAAATAGGTAAACTCCCTACCAAAGGGTCCCTCTCCCAGGATGGGAGGAAACTACACCTTGATAACAATGGTCACAAGCATACGTAGGGTTTACATTCACATGAGCATGCTTAATCCTAGCAAGATACTAAGGCACAAGAAGACACTTACCAAACCATGCTAGGTCACACATACACTCATCCTCCACATTAGACCAACTTTTTCGTGAGGGGTTCATCAAACATACCTTAAATTGAAGGGGTTTCCCTTTTCCTCTATACATGAGGAGTACCATGCTCGAAACTATAGCAACTTAATTCTCATCATGAGCATTGGGTATACCACTTCCCCTATAAGGCCTAGGAACCCTAGGTTCACTTGTAGGTGTTCAACTGCATGCTCTATCTCTTAATCACGAACCAAGCATGTAAACAGCATGACATGCACTTCTTGTCATCCTTCAACTCAAGCCACACTTAGAGTTGGGTCCTCCTTAAGGACAACCAACAAGGTACCAGGCCTCACACCCTGTTACTATACCTCTCCAATTCTAAGAAACTCTTCTCCTTATCTCAGGAGGTAAACACCTATACCATAGGCACAAAGGTACCAACAGACTCATCCTCTCTCTTGGTTTTGGTTCCTCTCCAGCGTTGGGTCGCCAAAGGTACTAGGTCTTCTACCCTCTTATGGCATCCCAAAGGCGTGACCAACCAAACACTCGGTCAATCATGACATCTAACTCATCATGTCATCTCTCTCTCTCTAATCTTCCCCTAGGGTTAGGGTTAACATCATCCTCAAAGGATGTGCTAGGTCTCTACTTCTAATGGAGGTATCTACCTCCAAGACTAACTCTCTCTACTCATCCTCCTACCAAGGAGGTCTATCCTCAGGTCTCTTCTGAGGGCAATGATAACTCATGTCATACAACCTAAGCATGTATCTACTCCTTTATGCTTACTCTATTAAGCTTATGTCCATGACATCTTATTTACATGCTTTTTATTAATTTGGTGGAGGATTCCTTAATCCTTATCAACCTTACCCATACCTCAAGAGGGTGAGGAGAAGAGAGAGGAAACCCTAATCCTTAAGGTCCTTAATAGAATTAAAGTTGAGAAGGGATGAACAAGATGAGAGAGTCCTAAAGGTATCTTATTTCGATTCATACCCTAAGACTTTGGCCAGGCAGTCACACAGATCTGAGAGTCCTCGTATTCCGACTAGCGGTGCGGAGGAAAATATTGCCAGCCCCCAGACGTGATCATTTTCTAAACACCTCAATCTTTCGGATAATCCTCTAATAACTCCCTTGGGTTCTACATAATTTGTAAAATTTAATAATTATTAAAGATTTATTGAGGAACCTATGCTCTGATACCAAATGTTATGACCCCGCCTCCCGGTAACCCCCAATTAAGGGAGACCAAAAGGACAGAGCCGTTAACCAATAACCCGGATCAAAGGTTTGACAAATAATCAATAACAATTAATAAACTTTACCAACTAAACTGAAAATTGGTATAAAATAAAACTTTGCTTACCTTTTTAAAATTGGGATTTCTACACTTCTATCCATGAAGATACTAATCTAATTAATCCTCCTATTCACGTTAATTCTCATTTAATTCCGCATATGTCACTTTACTGTTTGTTCCTTTCATTTGTACCTAAAACGCCGACAAACAAAACGTCGGTCAGCAAAAAGTTGGTATGTGGGGGAAACAATAATCATGCAACTATAATAACAATGTAATCATGCAATTAATCATTTAACAATCAAGATTACAATTTAAGCCATACAACTCAATCCATACATATCCCCAACTCTGTGTAGTCCCTGCAGTGGACTTATATAATACCTCTATAAAGGTAGAGTCGCATGGCACTACTCGAGGTAGCCCAATATCTAACTAAATGTGACTTGATGGTCCTACCTCAATGGTAGCCATGTATTAAGTCATCCATAGACCTGATGGACCTACCCAATAGGTAGCCATGTACTAGGTCTTCCTCTGACCTGATGGACCTACCCTTAGGCAGCCATGTACTAGGTCAACTATAATAGCACAGAGAGAACCAGGATCTGAGCTTGTAGGCATATATCCTTTGTGATAGTCATAGCCACATTATAGTTTGCATGAACTAAATTCATCCAACAATTTATTTCAAGTCATCGGTGAAAATCTCGGAAAACCTCAGAAATCTATCTCGAGATATTCATAAGCGTAACCACATACCTGTCAGGATGATTTTGAGACTGAATAATCCATGCAAGAAAGAAATCCAAGCAAGCACACATATCAAGATCCTGAAATAATTATGCAATTTCCTTTTATTACTCATGTCATCAAGATTTATTAAATCTAGCTAGCTCCCTAGGGTTTTTAATCCACTTTTTAGGGTTTCCATTCATCTTGTACTATTTTAAACCCTAATTTAATGCAATTGATCCCAAACCCTAATTATATCAACATCTAATTCTCAGTTTCAGATTAAAGGCATAATTAACTATTAAAAAAATCTATTAAGCCTCTTTTTCATTGAATCTATCATTTTTATCCTTTTAAACCATGACAAGATCATTAAACACATTCACCATTAATTCATAGTTCATTATAGTCTAATTCTCATATGAACCTGATTTGCCATTAATTCTATCCTTTATCCATCAGAAAACCCTAATTATCATATTAAGGGTATTTATCCACAATTATGAACTTTTTATACTCAAAATAACTTAGAATAATCTTGAATCATGAAATTGATCAATTAAAGCCATTAATAGTCATAATTACCATTATCAGGGTTTCAAGGCCCATTAAAGCATATTTATGCACACGAAACTCTAAATTACTCAATTGCATGCAAATTTCATCCTTTTTGTTCCTAATGTTCCTTTTTATCATTAACATGCTATTATCAACTTTAATCATCCATTACACCCTATTAATTACATTAATCATCTCCAAAAAGGATTTCTTAATCTTTAATTCATTAAAGTTGATAAATTACATTACCTTTCGAATTGTAAGAGGAATTTGTTCTTCAAAATATTTTTATTGGATTCCTCTCGTTTTTCTGAGCAAAATACATAATTACTTGCTACCATCGGAGTTACCAATATGGAGATATGATTTTTGTAAATATTACCTTTCTGGACCAATGGGAAACTGCCACGTCAGCCTCTCCCATGCAACATATGCTTTGGGAAACATTTCGAATTGACCGAAATGCCCATGGTTAAGTTAATCATTGCTTCAGCCCGCGAAGGGAAAAACCGTCCAACGGGCTCTACCCTTCTTCAACCTTGGGCAGCCCGGAGGCTCCCGCCCTAGCCGCTGAAGCAAGGAGTGGGCGCGGCTCCACCGCCCCTCCCAGGCCCCATTGGCCATCAGGAAGACCTTCCCTTGCTCCGTCTTGTTCCTGCGCACGCTAGGATGTCCTCTACTCGGGGCTGAAGTGGTTGGCCCAGGCTGCACGACCTGCAACGCACGACCGACACTGCAGTCGTGCTGCAACCATTGTGCATGGTTTGAAGCACGAGGACGATGGTTACGCTCCTCTCTAATGAGATGCAACCTCAAACCTCCACTGTGGTAGCTCCCTGGTCCCTCGCTGCCCCAGGGTTAGCGCTAATCTTTTGGTTAGGTTTTCACGTGTAAGAAACAAGAAGAAGGAGAAGAAACAAGGAGGGTAAGTGGAATTTCTCTCTTAGACTCAGCCCATGGCTCCCTCTCCTTTTATAGATGAGGGTATCAACATCCCATAAAGCTTGCTCATGAAGATATGAGATCCTTTCCTACTAGGAATTCGATTCCTTCATGAAAAAACAAGTTCTCTCTCTCTCTCGTACTTCTTTAATATTCCTTCTGCTTTAGGATCGAAGATTATTTCCTTTATCTTCCGTGTACTTGTGTTGGCACGAAATTATATACCTCCTTGAGTAGGAATTACTTCCTTTTCATCAATATTTCATAATCCATAAATAATGTATCACATTATCCTTTTATTTTGCAATTTTAATATTTTCTCTTTCTTTCCTCTTTATTTCTCTTTTATTTTCCTCATTGGTATTTCTTTTAACATTAGGAACCCTTGGGATACGAAATTCCACTAAGGATTACCCCAAATATACCTCTTTTCACTTGTTTCCCATATTTAACATTATTTTCAATTTCTTTCTTAATAAAGAAATACTTAATTGATCTTTTCTTTTCTTATTGCCTTTTCTTCACAATCTTGGACTCCTTGGCACTCAAGGAACCTAAGAGTACGAAATCCATCCTTGAATTACATTATTTTTCCTTCCAGAGGTTTCCACATATTTCTTTTCTCAAATTCTCAATTATTAATTAAAATTCCTTTTTATTGGGCCCAATAGCCAATAAAGCCCCCAAGCAACCAATCAAGGCTATTGTGAATGGAATCCATTTATTCAAAAAAAATCTTATCATTATTTGTTCAATTATCTTTAATATGAGAAATTACATTTCTCACCAATTGAACCCAAAAAATTGAGGTTATAACAGTTACCTACCTTGCTAGTAACCCTTAGATAATGCTATTGTGTTTGGAAAGTATGTTTTACTTTGTGTTCTCTCTTTTGAGGCACAACATTCAAGTGGATCTTATGTCACTTGGTACACGTGGATTCATTGTAATCCTGGGAGTAGATATCTTGATATGGTATGTGGTTAGTTATACTATGGTTCCAAGATCCTAGAGCCTATGATGAGTATGATTTTTTAGCCTTCCAATAATTAGGAAGACTCCTCTTTTATGCTTTGATATTTTTTATGTTGGTGAAAGTAGATGAGATAGGGATGTGAGTTCTTTATAGCACATAAGATTGATACCAAGGTGATGAATGCTAGTATCCAAGATGTATGAATAGTATGGGAAGTTTGTGAAGGTTGGATATGTTTATTAGATAATATTTCCAAAGTGTTCCTCTCCCTTAGAGAGAGAGAGAATTAATGTTGATCCTCTAAGTGTGGTTTGAAAGAAAAAGAGTGATTCTATAATGTTGTAAATGGTTTGTTGACAGTTGAGCAAGACCACTAACAAAGATAGATGGTTTGTTGATCAACAAACATGTGTTATAGTATCCGTTTAAGATAAATCTAGGATCAGAATATCAATGGATAAGAATTAGAGTGGATGAATAATTTACAGGACCATGATGAGTTTAGAGTTATGTCATTTAGACTAACCAATGTATTAGTAGCATTTATGAATGGGAAGAATGGAGTGCTTATGTCATGTCTTATAAGTTGCGGTAAGCTTTGAATGATGACATCTCAATGTACTTCAAATATTGTCAGTTGCATGGTCATCATCTTAGCTAAATAGTAAGAATGTTGAGGCAATAATACTTATGTGTGACAAGTTTAGTAAGAGTCATTATGAGATTACCTAAAGTGTTTTTAGGATTATAATACATCTACTAAGGATGTTGTGTAAATCTAAATGAGGAATAAATAATGTATGATCACTTAACCAAATTATGATTCCTATGAGAATATGTGACATCACTATGAGATAGAAGTAACCATGTGAAGTGTGGTGGGTGAGGTACATGAGAAGTACCCATCTTTGTCTACCTTGGATTTTGGGGACGAAATCCCTATTAGGGGTTAATGGTTGTGAAACCATGAACCTTGATTTTTTTTATTAAACATGTTTAATTACCATAATTGATTTACTGAAACCTTAATTAAACCTTTTGAGGTGTTTTGTTATCATGTGACAAGTGGTCCAGTTTGGACACTGTTTGTGTAAGTTATGCAATTTTGTGCACATTTTGGACTTTTCTGCAATTTACCCAAATATGAGGTTTTTCTTACAATTTGTCATATGAAATATTGTTCCTTATATGTTATATTACCATTCTTGATCTTGTTGATCCATGTGACACTTGCTTGAACCTTGGTTTGGTGGTGATTTTCTTATACGGTGAATTAGGGTTTTACCCCTTCATGGATGATGGAGTTGCTAAGTGTGCAACCAAGGAGACCGATGGTTTTGCATGGGGGTGAAAATCCATGGTTCCCTTAGATGTAGGTAGGTTTATGGTTTACCCTATAAGTGGTGCAACCAATGGTTGAGGTAGATGGAGATCCTCAATTGATGGTGGGGCAGAATGTACCCTTTTATCCTTTTATGATTATATGTGATGGCCAATGGTTCTCTTAGGGGTGGAGACCTTTGGTGAGACTATGTTTGATGACTCCTCCTAGAATTAATGGCCTATGGTTAGATAGAAGGGGGACAGATGGACCTGTTATGTTACATGAAAAAGTGTCTTTGACACATGGCAACCTAGACGAACACCTCAAGCTTTCTTTCTCCTTTATCCATGAGCTTTATATACCCTTCCTTTTGCACACAAACAACATTTTTTGGACCTTTATCTATCAGATACTATTATAGATTCATTATCCCTACTAGGGAAGTGAAGGAAGTCCCCAAGGAAGAAGATGATGGTTGAACTTCTTGCATGTATGGATAGGGCTAAGATCTACCCTTGTTTAGGGTTTGCAAAGCTTCCTTAGCTATTTTTGACCTAAGATAGTAAGTTTCTCATTCTCTCTTTTTTTAATTTGGTTGTTCCTCTTTCTCCTTCGTTCATCCTGGATGGAGCCATGGTTTTCCATGGTAGAGCTTGTTTTAAAGCTAGAAGAACTTACCTTTCTTGCTCTCTCAACCTAGGGTTTACTCCCTTTCTTGGAGGAGAAGTTTTCTTAGTTGATTTCAAATATGAAACTAGGGTTTCCTACCCTCCTTTATCAAGTTTCCTTTCTGTTTAGAGCTTCACCTTCTTCCTAGAAGAAATTTATATAACTTTCTACATATTTATTGTTTACTACCACCACGTATGTTCATGCTTCTACTCTAAAAATGAAGTTCTAAGCACAAACAAGCTACCTTGCCTAGGGTTTCAAGTTATATGATGATCCTTAAGTAGTTTTTCTCGACTAATGGATACTAAACCTTGTTCACTTACCCTTCTTGGTAAATAAACCCTATATCTTGTTTTAATTTGAGAAAATGATGGTTTTTGATATATATATTTATGGCCATGATTAGGATTCTGGAGATGTTGTCCTTCTTTTCCTTAGCAATCCGATGGTTTAGCCTTTATGCTGTTTGGTTTGGCATGGGTATGCCAATTGATGGTAGGTACCTTGATGCTATTTTAGATTTCCTTTGGTGACTTAAATCAATGGTCTTAAGTGCCTTGTGATGGCCTTATCCGGTGGTGATTAAGTAGGGATAAATGGTGGTTCCTTCTACGTACTAATGAACTAGTTTTACTTATTCCCTTGGTGATCGATGGTTGGAACCTATGCATGACCGATGGTTGCTGCCTTTTTTCTGTCTTGATGACTTTCGTCATCTCTAGAGCTGATGATTATGCTATTTTATTTACCTGTGGTCAATCGTAACCCTAAACCTAGTAAATAATGCTCTAAGCTTGAAGAAAACTACCCTTGTTTAGGGAATACGTTTTAGGTGTTGTTGTTGAATATTTTATAGCCATAAACCAACCTGACATCTTGGGTATGATTTTACTAAGATATTAAATAGATATACCTTGTTTATATGCTAAATATGGCCCATGAAGATCCTTAAAGGATGGATTATATCTAGGGTTTAGTGCTGTTTTAGCTCTTCTAAACCTTAACCCGATGGTTGCTTTTGTTGCTATTTTGGTTTAGCTTAAGTGTACCAACCAGTGTCGAACTTAGTGATTTTTTAGACCTTTGAAGATGCAACAAAACTAATGGTTTTAGTGGTCTAAGGGAAGGTCCAACCAATGGTTATGATTAGTGCTTTATGTTGATTTCCACTTTCATATAAGAACCGATGGTTGCTTCATGGTCAGGACCGATGGTGATGCCTTTGTGGCAACTGATGGTGTTTGTGACAATCGATGGTCACACCTTAGGTCAGTTATAGATTCTTTTATAAGCTCATCAACTGATAGTTCAATACTCTTCTCATAGTATCAACCGGTGGTGCTAAATTGATGGTGATATTGACTTTACCAGTCGATGGTGACACCTATTATCATAATTAATGGTGAACCTAGTTCCCATATGTTCATTCTTTTAAAGCCCTAATTCAATGATTCCTTAGTTAATGGATTCAAGGGTTGAACCTATGATTCAGCCTAGTGTTTGAATAGAGCACATGATCCAAGAATTAGGATTTGATGTTTCAACACCCAATGATTGTGGGTGAATATTAAAGTGTATAATTGTGACTCTAATGATATGAATTCGATGGTTCAATACCCTCCAACTTGTGATCTTACCTTTGCCCACGAACTAATACAATTGATAATCATCATAATGGGAAAGTTTAACCCTAATGATGTATATATTGTTACACCTAACCCTAATACAACTAGGTGATGGAGATTAATCATAAATAACCCTCTTGAAAAATTAATGTGATAATGGAATACTCTCTTGTTGTTTTTGAAACTCTAGTATGCTATAATGTGAGGGTTAAACCTTATTTTATTCTTACTTGAGGATGTGATGGCTTTGAATGGTGATACTTAACCCTATGAATCTATGATTTGATGAGGATGCCATGTTAGGGTGTGTGTATGAGTGTTGATGTAGACTCATTAATAATTATCCTGTTGAACCTAATGCAAACAGTTGAAAATGGCTATTCATATGATAGTTTAATGGTGGAATAATCTTCCTAATATGATTATAACCTTAATGTGTTAACTTATGGTTATCATGGTCTCATGATTGATGCTCTCTTATGTTACATATGTGCACTATGAGTATGATGATGGCTAATCATACCTAGCTTCCTTGTTTTTTAATATAATAAAGGAATGCTCTTAATGCTAAGATAACCTTGTTGTGTTATGTTATGAATATCTTTTAGCTCTTTAATGCAATATTGTGTTGAGCTTGTGTATCACATGTATAGTGATGTTGTTGAGCCTTGTTATAAGGCATGGAAAGATAATGATGATCTTGTAGGGAATAGTGTGTTGGTCTTAATGACCTCTGGGCATGGTTGATCCCTAAATGAGATGTAATCCTCTTCATGATGTGATAAAGAATTGTGTGTTGTGATGATATGATGACAACAATGAACTTATGTGTGATAATGAATAGTACCATGTGGCAACCTTGATCAAGCATTATGTCTCATACATTTTATATCTTGTAGAGTTGCTATATATCAATGCTTTCTAGAATTGAATTAGGGTTTGTATGTCCACTTGTTTGATGCAGCCTTAGTTCACCCAATTGGCATAACTAATCAACTGGAATCCTGATCATGTAGTTTCCCTGTGCCATATAATGGTCTTCAGTGTTAGAACTTGCTGGATGGTTAAATGAGTATTCCTAAGGGAAACTCAGAGCGCATACTGTTGAGTATGTGGGGGTGGCAAGTTGATGTGTATCCTTGTCATCCACAATTACAAGTTGTGAAGGATGGTTGCGATCATGTCTCTGATAATGTAATATTATGATATTTGTGTAAGGAAGTAGTACAAATGTAGGATGCCTCTTATAAAACAGTCATGTGTGAGATGTTCTCTAGCGTCGTGACCTGTACCAAGGTGGGCTAGTTATAGGACTATATGTCATTTTGCAGATTGACTATATGTCACTATGGTGTAGACTCGTACTGACTGAGTATGGAAAAGATCTTGGAGTCCGACTCTTGCTACATCTTGTATGGCATTGAATAGCACTTCAAAATGGTCAATTTTATTTGGGTGGTACGACTCAAATCCTCAGGGCTTAATAAAATATGTTAAATAATCATGTAGCATATCTATTTAGGGTTGTACACAATGCTTCACATTGGGAGATAACCCTTGTTTATTCTCTTTACATAGAGACAATGTTTAATGCATTAAAATTACAGAATATATGCTTATGTTGTGGATATACTCATGTTATAGAGATGTACATACAATAGCCATGTTTTAAGTTGATAGATAATACTACCCTTGTTGGCTATGATTACGACATTAGTTGTCACATGTTGTTAGCTATGCTTATACTGCTAGCTATGCCTTTGTAATTAGAGATGCCCATACTTCTATTTGTTCTTATTCAGATAGTTGTGCTTATGTTGTTAGCTCTACTTATAATGTAGATCTGCTCAACCTATTAGACATGCCAATATTGTTAGCTATGCTTATGCTGTCAGACTTATTCACAATGATAGGGATATTATGCTAATAGACTTGCTTATGATGCTAGTTATGCATATGCTACTGAATTGCTTATACTGTAAATAATGTGAATAATGAAAGTCAATCTAATGATGATAATTGGTGTATGCTTAGTTATATATCTTGTTAATCATCACTGCTGCTAAGCTTATTTGTTATACACATTTAATCTTCTTTAACTAATTATTTACTTAAACTACTGTAACCAATAAGCATTGTAAGTGGTTATATCTTTTGTTGGGACATGGGTCTCACCCTTATGGTTTGTGATACCTTTCTAGGTAATCAGAAGCTATGATAGTAGACCCATGGCAGAGAGGAGGAGCTGTGATGATGAACCTTTGTGAAAGCTATTAGATGTCTAGTGTGTCCTAGAGTTGTCCTTGTACACTTAGGTCTGGACAGAAAAGATTGTAAACAATGTTTTAATCAATCTTATATGCTTGTACATGTGATGAATGTGGGAAGTGTTCTCTTGTGTGCATATATATATGGTGGCTGAGGCCATGGAATCAATTGTATCAAATTCTTGGCATAGTATGAATACAAGCAATATGTTGGGCTTCAATCTGAATGTTACGAGCATGTTGGTGATGTGAAATCAGTTAGGTTGGATCAATATGGGGACGTGCAATAATTTTCTCCACACAACTAGCCGGTTTATGAGAAATTCTTGGAATAATATGAATACAAGAAAGATGTTGGGTTTCAATGTGAATGTTATGGGCATGTTGGTGATGTGAAATTGGTTTTAATTTATCTTCATTTTTGGATAGGTGATTAATTGATGATTGATTGTGTTTTATGTTTTGAGTAACCTTGTTTAGTGTGATAGGTTCTGACACCAATACTTGCAATACTTAAAATTCAATATATATATATATATATATATATATATATATATATATATATATATATATATATCTGTGTGTGTGTGTGTGTGTGTGTTTCTTATATTGTCAAGATGATATGTGAACCTGATAATAAATACTGTAAGAGTGATATAGGGAGATCGTCACTCATGGAATTTAAGAAATGATATATAAGGGAGGCATGACAATCTAATAAGGTGAAGAAAGCCCATTGATGGGATAATCACAATGGAAACCATTATTTGAGGAAAACTCCATAGATTCTAGCTTTGTAAAAAGGAGTGGAACACCAAATGATATCGAATACCCATAGGTAGTAAATGCAAGTTGTAATTGAGAAGTTTAATACTTATAGTTATTTCATCTTGTATTGTTATATATATTCTTAATGTTACATGCACCCATTTTTGGTTGTATGTACACACACGTCATAATTATATGATGGCTCGCATTTTGCTTGTTGACGGTTTAGGTTAACCACATATCTGAAGGATGAAGCTATGTATTTCAAGAGGGATAATCCACAATATATGAACTTGATGATACATGGAGGATTTAGTTCGTTCATAACTAGAATAAATACTTCGCCATTTTCGAAATTAATGTCATTCGAAGATGAGATATTTTCTTCTCTACTCCTATAAACAATGACCTTGATTTGGAATTTTTTTTTCTTGGTTGTTTATTATAAGTATGGATCCCAAAAATTTTGGATGATGATCCTTATCTCTTAGATCCACCTTTAATTGTGATAACAAGAGGACGGTTCATTATAAATAGCACCATAACCCAAATTTATGTAAATGACTTCTAATATTAATAGTTTCAAAAATTCTAAGAATTGTGAGGGAATTGTTCGAGTATTTCCTAGATGGCATGATTTTTAGGTTGGATCAATATGGAGACATGCAATATTTTTCTCCACACAACTAGCTGGTTTATGAGGACTCTGGGAGAAAATTGCATACTCTACCTGGCCAAGTCTTGAGGAATTACCCGAAATAAAATACCTCTAGATCTTCTCATGTAAACTTCATCTCTTCCTCTTCTTTATTATTTTCAACCCCAATAGTATATATTTTGAAACCCTAGAATTTTATTATCTCCTTGCCTCATCTAAGCTATATTTATAACAAAAATTAGATTTAAGGCATCCCCCAACTCAAGCTTATGAAATGCAAGTTTGATGTTTAAATATATTTAAAACACGTGGAATATAATATATGATTCTCCTATAAGAACAAAACCTAGAAACTTCTAGGAAGCTATGATGAATTGAGATAAATTAGGTATATGTAGAGTACCCAAGTAAGGTAGATGAAAGAGAAAACCTTATGATATGAAAGTTATACTTAGAAACACTGGTCTTGGGTATACATGATTAATGAAGGAACATAATCATATAAGAAAAATTCTAGTGAGAAGTTGAAAAAGAAAAAGAAGAATAATATATAAATCATCTTTGATCAAATATCATGATCATAGGAAAATAGAATGAGTAAAAAAGGTGGTACATGAGTACATACAAACCCTAACATTTGGTGTATTTAGTTGTAATATATAGGTATGTCACATTGCGTCCTATGGAGGAACTCAAGATCTTTAAATCTGGTAAACCCTAGACTTATACCTCTGAAGGATAGCAAAATACCTATACAAAAGTCCTTATGATCCCCAATACACCTGAGTAGAAGAAAATGAATTGTTCCATTTAATACTATAAGAGTAATTAGATTATGGTGAGGAAATAATTGTAAAAGAGTGAAATCACCCCTTTACTAAAAAATTTAAGAATAAAACATCCATCCCAAACATACTCAAAAGGTATGTTGGAACACGTGTAAAATTTTCAAATCTTTATATAATTATATACAAAAGACCAAAGTGTATATCAATAGATCTTATTCAACACCTTGTGCTTTACTTGGGTAGTTGGGATGTCACCCAGTAAGAGAGAGAAACGAGGTATGTGTCATCAATATGAACAACAAACAAAGATAAGAACAACAATGACAATAAGGATATAGATTCATCATAAGGTGAGAAGGCCAAGAGAATGAGGCATATAACAAAAGATTCTTGCCAAAACTAATAAATAATAATGAATTGCATAAATGATTAATATTGGACTAAATTAACTAAGTAGGTCTGAGGCACTTGTTGGACCTCAACCAAATAGACGAGGGTAGAGAAATCACATTCCCATTCACCTATCAAATATTGTATGTTGGAGAGAAATAACACATTCTGTAGGGGGAGAATAAACAGATTCCCCAGGATGAAATAACACATGCCCAAACTATGAGTGGTTGTACATAAATACCAATACTATAGATAAATAGTCAAATAAACCATCATGCTCAACGAATAGTTATGTGGCAAGAAATATCATCAAATAGTTGTAACATGGCAATGGGGTTCCGAGACCCAAGAATTGATATATCAATTCTGATTTTGAGGCAATTAGAACAAGAGAAACAATAATAAAGGAACATGATTCAATTAATGCCTCATTAAGGAAAATAGGGTTGGTTCACAAATATCTTAACGTAAGGGTAAGATTTGCACATACCTCTCTTATTGATTTCAATTATTCACATTCACCACTTTAACCGAGTCCAAGGTCCATTTTTTCTATTTTCAATATATAATCATGTATTAGGGTTTGCCATATGCATTAATGTAAAGAAAATCCTAGTTTTGTACTTTTTGAATAAAACTTTGATTTAGACTCTGAAAACATCACCATTGATCTTATTAGGTTCTCATGATTAAGAAAAAGCATAATTTTGTTGATTTTGGAGTTATGATGACTAAAGTGTATTTTTGATGATTTTTATGTATTAAAATCATTTTTTGGAAATTACCTTTTGATAAAAATTAAAACCAAACCTTGAAAGTATTTTATTAGAAAGATCACATTTGTTTGATTCCAAAACATATTTATTTTTAATTTTTTCACAAAGGAATAAAAATATATGATTTTTTCAATATGGACCAATCAGATGACGACACATCATTAAAACAAAGCAAGAGAGGTTGAGAGAGAGAGGGTCAGACCATGTGACTTGGACCAGTAGTGTGGTGCCAAGTCAGTGGTCCACGCTACCTCATCTATGCTTCAGAGTGAGCAAAATAATACCCTTACGCGGAATAGAGAGACGAGAAGAAGAAAACGGAGGGTAGAAACATCAACACACAAGGGTGATTGTCCCCTCCATATCCAGACACCATGGTTGAAGAGGATCTAGCTCCGGTTTTGGGCGGATAAAAATCCTCAATCATTCTCAAAACAAAGTACATCGAAACGTCGAGCAAGGAAAAATGGACTTACCACAAAGAGGAATTGAAACGAGGAGCAAGGTGGAGAGAGGAAGGACTGTCACAAGCCCTGGTCTGAAGTCTGATCACCAGTGACAACATGTATAAGGTGTGAAGTTATTTATGGAAGAGGAGGACTAAGTGGATGGTGATAGAGCCATCGATACCCATATTTATAGGTGGGGGGGTTCACATATGAGCAAAGGCCAGTTGGCCGAAGAAGCTTGTTGCCCAAGAATTGGGTGTTTCCAAATTTCTTGACAAAATGGTGTAAGTTTAGGATCATTAGGTGTGGAATAGAGAGAGAAATCCATAGGCGAATAAATCTCACAAAAAGGTCATGTATTGAAGGAGATATTCCAATATGAATATTTGAAAAATCATTGCTCCTATTTCCATCACGACGCGAGCTAGGAGACGACTGATAGTCGTCTGATCCTCCATCCAATGACTGGAGATTCCACGCATGAGATAAATTGGCAGTGTGACATTTATTTAAATAGAAACTATATCCAAATTGGAATCTAATTAAAGGGAATCATTAATTTAGTTATCTCTTTCTCTCTCTTCATTTGAGAGTGCAAACAAACTCCAAATTAATTGAGATTTGGCATCTCGTCTATTTTGGACATGAGGAATTCAAATATACAATTAGATTTGCCTTTTGAGAACTTTTGATTTGTTAAATAACCAATCCTATTTTCTCTTTCCTCCATTATTAATGATTATAAGATTCTCCCAATTTGATGAAACTTCATCCACAAGTCACACTAAGTATCTTGGATATGTATTTGCCATCAATTCTACATGTTAAAGTTGTTTGTATATTTATTTAATATTTTGAAGGTTCTACACACTTTCTCTCTCCTAACTTCGCATGTATATTAAAGATTATCCAAATTATATGAAAATTCACCCAAAGATTATTTTTAATGTGTAGATTATGTATCGAAGACTATTTTCCACTTTTAGAGTCATATAATAATATTTTATTTCATATTGTGGAAAAAACTCAGTGTGAATGATGGAGCCAAGTTGGACGGAGTAGAGATACCAAAATGTCATAAATTATATTACTTGGGTTCTATTATCAAAATAGATGGGGATGTTCAAAATGACGCTAGTCACGGATCACTACAAGATGGTTGAAATGGAGTAGTGCAACTGGAGTATTATGTGATCGGAAGATCCCTCTCAGGTTAAAAAGTAAGTTTTATAGAAAAACTATATGACCAGCCATGCTCTAAGGGAGTGAATGTTGGGCGGTGAAGAAATAAGGTCTCAACAAGATGAACGTGGCTAAAATGCATATGCTAAGGTGGATATGAGGGAAGACAAGTAAAGATCGCTTCAAAAATGACTATATCAGGAATAAAGTGGGGGTGGTGAGCATTGAGGACAAGTTTCGCGATGGCCGACTCAGATGGTATGGACATGCGCAATGAAGACCAACTAGTGCGCCTATACGAAGCAATGCTATTGATCCAAAAATTATAAATAGAAGAAGAGGAAGGCCTAAATTAACATGGGATGAGCTTATAAAGAGAGATTTTGGATCTCTACATCTCAACCAGAATATGGCCCATGCTAGAGCTGAAGGGAAACAAAGGATCCATGTAGCCGACCCCAACATAGTTGGGACTGAGGCTTATATGATGATGATGATGATTGTGGAGAAAACTCACCTTTTCTTTTCAAAATTAAATATATATAGTTATTATTATTCTAAAATTATGAAACTTGGCCTCAAAGACAAATCAAACCCAAGGAAAATGAATGTCAACTTATCTTTAACCAATTAGTCTTCCTTCTATGAGTTTTAGTCCATTATCCAATATTACCACTATTTCTCATATTAAATAATTCCATATCACATTAACATGTTTAAACATTATTACTCATTCCATTTTCTCTTCCTTGCTCGAAAAGGCTTAGGAATTTTCTAGAACAAATATATTTTATCATTATCTCACATAAGTGGTAAATTGCATATTAGACCCTAATTAAAGCATTCACTGAGGTATTTGTGCATAAACCCATTTGTTGGCATAAATAATGAACAAATGTTCACCAAACCACTATTATTTTCACAAATTAAATATCAAAGCCAAAAAGGATAGAAATGAAAGGAAAAGCTTAGAAAGAGAAAAAAAAAGAGAATATGTCCAAGTTGTAGTATGTTACAACACTCCACCCATTAAAAAAGGATTTCATCCCAAAAATCACAAGTAAAGAGGGAAGGGTGAGTGTGCAACAACCCATAGAACTTTCATCAAAACTTTCACTAACAACTCCTCATAGGTAAGGTTCTCAAGGATCACTAAAGGTTCCACTATTAAGATTTCTTTTTAACATTTTTGTCTTATTAGTATTATATTTATTATGATATTACATTATCATTATTATTATTTTAATTATATTCACTCAGTTGCCAAAAGAGTTACATTTCTTTATTATGAAAAAAATCATTTATTTATATTTCTTATTTATCTCATGAAGAGTTTTAGCACAATTAGGGTTTACATAATTATCTCAATATACTCAATCATTATACTTAATAATTTGGATTCAAACTCCATTATCCTCATGTTATCACCATATTGAATTATAACAGATTATATTTCATGAAACAAGATACTTTATCCAATTTGTTATTAAGTCTAAAATTAACTTAAATAATGTCACATTAATTACTTATATCTATATTACGAATATGATAGTTTGGATCTTTATCCAATTTGAATAATCTTCCTAGTCACCTATCAAATATTTTATACTGGGGAGAAATAACATGTTCACCGGGGGGGATTAAACACATTCCCCAGGACGAAATAACACATGCCCAAACTATGGGTGGTTGTACTAAGAACCACTAATTAGCCAAATTTTCAAAAAAACCATCACACTCAAGGAATAGTAAAGTGGCAAGAAATATCATCAAATAGTTGCAACATGGTAGTGGGGTTCCAAGACCCAAGAATTAATATATCAATTCTGATTTTGAGGCAATTAGAACAAGAGAAACAATAATAAAGGAATATGGTCCAATTAATGCCTCATTAAGGAAACTAGGGTTGGTTCACAAATATCCCAACTTAAGGGTAAGATCTTCACATGCCTCTCTTATTGATTTTAGTTACTCACTTTCACTACTTCAACTGAGTCTGAGGTCCACTTTTCCTATTTCCAATGTATAATAATGTATTAAGGTTTGTCATATGCATTAATGTAAAGAAAACCCTAGTTTTGTACTTTTTGAACAAATTTCGATTTAGACTCTAAAAACATCACCATTGATCTTTTTAGGTTCTTCTGATTAAGAAAACATATAATTTTTTTGATTTTGGAATTATGATGATTAAAGTATATTTTTGATGATTTTTATGTATTAAAATCATTATCTAGAAATCACCTTTTGATAAAACTTAAAACCAAACCTCGAAAGTATTTTGGAAAGATCACATTTTTTTATTTAAAAACATATTTATTTTTAATTTTTGGATAAAGGAATAAAAAGATACATTTTTTCCAATATGGACCAATCAGAAGATGACACATTATTAAAACTAAGTAAGAGAGGTTAAAAGAGAGAGGGAGAGGTGCGGGCCGCGTGACTTGATGAAGCAGCGTGGACCCAAGTTAGCGGTCCACACTATCTCAAACATGCTTCAGAGTGAGAAAAACAAAAGTAGAAGACAAAAATACCCTTGCCAGAACAGAGAGACGAGAAGAAGCAAACAGAGGGCAGAAACGTCAACACACAAGGGAGATTGTCCCCTCCATAGTCTAACAACATGGTTGAAGAGCAGCTAGCTCCAGTTTTGGGCGAATCAACCATCCTCAATCATTCATCAAATAAAGCACATAGAAACGTAGAGCAAGAAAAAATGGACTTACCACAATGAGGAAACGAACCTAGGAGCAAGGTGGGGAGAGGAAGAATTGCCGCAAGTCCTGGTCTAAAGTCTGGTCACCGACGTTAACATGTGCGAGGTGCAAAGAAATTGATGGAAGAGGAGGACTAAGTGGATGGTGATGGAGTCATAGATTCCCATATTTATAGGTAGGGAGTTCACATATGAGCAAAGACCAGTTGGTCAAAGAAGCTTGTTGCCCAAGAATTGGGTGCTTTCCAATTTCTTGATAAAATAGCACAAGTTTGGGATTATTAGGTGCAGAATTGAGAGAGTAATATGTAGGCCAAGAGATCTCACAAAAAGGTCATGTATTGCAGAAGATATTCTGAATTGAAGATTCAAAAAATCATTGCTCTTCTTTCCATCGTGACGTGAGCTAGGAGACGGTTGACAGTCATTCGATCCTCCATCCAACGACTATGGATCCATGTACGAGACAAATGGGGTGTGTGACATTTATGTAAATAGAAAATATATCCAAATCAAAATCCAATTAAAGTGATGCATTAATTTAGTTATCTCTTTCTCTCTCTTCATTTGAGGGTGCGAATAAACTCTAAATTAATTGAAATTTGGCACCTAGCCTATTTTGGACATGAGGAATCCAAATATGCAATTAAATTTGCCTTTTGAGAACCAAATACTATTTTCTATTTCCTCCATTATTATTGACTATAAGATTCTACAAATTTGATGAAACTTCACCCACAAGTGACATTAAGTGTCTTGGATATGAATTTGCCATCAATTTTACATATTGAAGTTGTTTGTACATTTATTTAATATTTTAAGGTTCTACACACTTTCTCTCTCCTAATTTCACATGTATATTAAAGACTATCCAAATTAAATGAAAATTCTCCCAAAGACTATTTTTAATGTGTAGATTACGAACTCAAGATTATTTTCCACTTTTGGAGTCATTTGATATTTTATTTCATATTGTGGAGAAAACTCACCTTTTATTTTCAAAATAAAAGATATATAGTTATTATTATTCTAAAATTATGAAACTTGGCCTCCAAGCCAAATAAAACCCAAAGAAAATGAATCTCAACTTATCTTTAACCACTTAGTATTCCTTTTATGAGTTTTAGTCCATTATCCAATATTACCAATATTTCTCATATTAAATAATTCCATATCACATTAACATGCTTAAAGCATTATTATTCATTCCTTTTTCTCTTCCTTGCTCCAAAAGGCTAAGGAATATTATAGAACAAATATATTTTATCATTATCTCACATAAGTGGTAAATTTGCATATTAGACCCTGATTAAAGCATTCATTGAGGTATTTGTGCATAAACCCATTTGTTGGCATAAATAATGAACAAGTGTTCACCAAACCACTATTATTTCCACAAATTAAACATAAAAATAAAAAGGATAGAAATGAAGGGAAAAGCATAGAAAAAGGGCCAAAAAGAAATTATGTCCAAGTTTCAATATGTTGCAATAATCAAGTTTACAAGAACATTCTTCTCAAAGTTAATGTTGGTGAAGTTGAGGGCATAACAATGCATGTATATACATATCCGACTTACACGGGGAGAAACAAGAAGTAGTGGTTGAAACAATCCACATGGATAAGTACTTGTGAGTCTATATAGACACAAAGACACATATACATACATATATATATATATATACACACATATATATATATATATACATACATTCATACATATATATATATATATATATATAAATATAAATATATATATATATATATATATATATATATGGGATTAAGAGAGAAAGATTTCTCCCCCTCTCCCACACCCGTGGCAGAGGCCGAACGCCCGGGAGGGTTGTAAATCAAGGCGGAAAGTGGGATTCGAACCCGGGTCCCTTTCAGGGTATAAATATATATATATATATATCATATATATATATATATATATATATATATATATATATATATATATATATATATATATATATATATATATATATATATATATATATATATATATATATATGGTATATCTTCGCTACCCGTGCGGGTAACTAAGATTCACTACCCGTGCATCAGTTTTATAATGGGAAGGTATGCATTTGTAACGAGACAATCCAAATTTGTAATGAGACGACCGAAATTGTAATACAAAGACTCATTTTGTATTACAATGCTGTTACAGTAATAAATATATATTTATTACTGTAACAACGCTGTAATACAAAACAAGTTTTTGTATTACAATTTCGGTTGTCTCATTACAAATTTGGTTGTCTCATTACATATATGTGTCATCCCATTACAAAATTGATGCACGGGTAGAGAATCTTAGTTACCCGCACGGGTAGCGAAGATATACCCATATATATATATATATGGGTATATCTTCGCTACCCGTGCATCATATATATATATATATATATATATATATATATATATATATATATCTTCACTACCCGTGCGGGTAACTAAGATTCGCTACCCGTGCATCAATTTTGTAATGGGATGACACATATATGTAATGAGACAACCAAATTTGTAATGAGACAACCGAAATTGTAATACAAAAAATCATTTTGTATTACAATGCTATTACAGTAATAAATATATATTTATTATTGTAACATCGCTGTAATACAAAACGAGTCTTTGTATTACAATTTCGGTCGTCTCATTACAAATTTGGATTGTCTCATTACAAATACATACCTTCCCATTACAAAACTGATGCACGGGTAGCGAATCTTAGTTACCCGCATGGGTAGCGAAGATATACCCTATATATATATATATATATATATATATATATGGTGACTTTCAGGGTAGATATTATACCTTAGAAGAAGAGTGTAAAATTCCCCAAACCAATTCCCTATGGCCGTTAAGACCTAATTCTTCCTGCTTTGCCCCATATGGTGATAAGGCCGATAACTTGGAACCATAATAGAACCCATACCCTATGGTTATATAGGAAATCTAATGAGTTAATCATGATTTATTCATGTCTCAAAAATGGAGTTAAGAAGATCCATTATGTCCATTGTCAAACTAAATTAAGAAAACATCATTAAGGAAAGTAAGAATGGAAAGGAATAACAAATAATGTATTTTAGGCCTATGGATGCCACCTTACTATTATCATAAGTACATTGGGGTTTATGCTAAAATAGTTTTCAAGAAACTTAGAGTGAAGGTATATATCTTAAAAAGGAAATCATATTTCTATCCTTAACTTGGAATAATACCTTGTAGGGTGTATATATGGAAGACTTCATAACACCATTGTGATGTTTCATAGTCGAGATATGTTGTGCCTAGGTAATGGATACCTAGATCCTAATGAGATTCAAGATAGGAAAGGACCTAGAAAGACCAATAGTGCAATCTAAGAATATGTATTCTAACCTGATTAGATGCATCCATACGAGCACATGATGATGATCTATGATAAGTGAATGACATGAAAACATTAGGATTATGAAAACTTGGATCAGTTTTGTGACCTGAATGAGTTGCCAATTTTATGTACCAAGGATTCCCTTACATGCAAGTACGTACATAAAAATGTGTGGTCATGCAAGTACATGGAGCATGCAAGTATGTGAGTTACATGTCATTTGTTATACACATAAGTGAAACAATAGAGCGCAGTGGTTATATAAATAAATGTGTGGGACTTAAACTCCCTTTTATGGAATTTTGTTCAATAAAGTGAAGAGTCACCTCAAGTGAAGGGAAATATCTTATGAAGGAAGAATATTTGAAAGCACGTAAGGCCAAGATACATGTCTAGAGAGCTTAACATACTAATAAAAAAATAAGAGAAAACTCTCCTCTAAAGTGAGTTGAACCACCTTGGTTTTTGTTTTAATATATAAAAAATAACTCTAGATGTCATATAAGGACCTAAACCTAACAGATAAAATGTGATATGTTATGGTGGTACACCATATAAAGTATGTAATATACATTTACAGAAAAGGAGAATATTCTATTGTTTGAACAAGTGATTTTGACATATCCAAGTGAATCTCTAATGAATGAATTTTGTAAGTAAACATACTATTCAAATTATTCCACAATAAATCTAATGAGTTGATGAGACATGGACTCCCGAGAATGTAAGAAACCCTCATCTTCAAATAAAGTATGAATCATGATAGATACAAGTAAAGTCTGTAACATCTCATGTAACCCTATGAGTGGTAGAACTCTAATTCAACCCTAGGTCATACGGAAGATATATAGGTGCATGAGGCTGAAGGAGTCAAGAGAAAATCTCACTCCATAAGCACATAAGGCCTGAAGGGTCAGGTGAAAATTTCACTCCATAAGTACATAAGACCCAAGGCATTAGCATGATATCACTCCATAAGTACCTATACCCCTATAGGTCCTTAGGAAATGACTAAGGCTAATGATGTCTGTGGAATATATAAAGAAGAGAAAGACTTATCTAATAGTGAAACCCTAGGGGCGGCTGTGTACAAACACAAATGCCCTGAGAGAAGCACTTTACCATTGTATTAATGAAATTTTAAGAACTCATTGGAGTGAAAAAAATGTTCATGCATGAGGAGTCACTTAGTGAGCATGACCCCACCTAGAACAAAAGTTTCATGATTTATGATGTCATTGTCTCTAGATGTAATAGTGAGCTTTGTATTTATACTACATCTACATATTTATTTCATATTAGTCTAGGTGTAAGAGATTGGGTGTCCACTACTTATACACTTAAAGGTTGTGTGTATGATGAATATCTTGAGCTTGAATTAATGATAAGATGAATAGATGTATTACCTCACCATCTTATGGATATAGTAAAAGGATAATTCTTGCACTTGAGCAAGTCTAAGTGAAAATGTTATGACCACATGATAAAATAATGCAATGAGTGAGACTATGGGGCCATACTTAAAAATAGTCTCAGATACCAGCCTTAGTTCACATATATATGAACTATTTAATAATGATTGATGATAGTCTAAATAAAAGGGAACACATTGGCTTTGCAATTTTTGAAAAGTCCTTAATAATTTTTCTATAAAAACCTGCATGGCCAAGAAAGCTGCCCATGTCTTTCACTGAAGATGGAGTAGACATCTTTTCAATGGCTTCAACCTTTGCCCTGTCTACTTCAATACCCTTGTTAGATACAACATGTCCTAGTACTACACCGGATTGTACCATGAAATGGCATTTCTCCTAGTTTATCACTTGGTTAACCTTTTTACAACAGGCTAAGACTAATGACAGGTTACATAAACATTGATCAAAGGAATCTCCATATACACTAAAATCATCCATGAAAATTTCCATTATATTTTCAATGAAATATGAGAAAATGGCCATCATATACCGCTGAAAAGTCACTGGAGCATTGCAAAGACCGAATGGCATGTGGCGATAAGCATATGTTCCATAAGTATAGGTGAATGTAGTTTTCTCTTGGTCGGGAGGGTAGATAGGAATCTGGAAAAACCCATAATACCCGTCCAACTAACAAAATAAGAGTGATTAGCAAGGCATTCAAGCATCAAATCAATAAAGGGAAATGGAAAATGATCCTTGCAAGTTGCCTTATTCAAGTGCTAGTAGTCAATACACATACGCCAGCCAGTGACTATGTGTGTTTGTATCAACTTAGCGTTGTCTCCTTTTATGATAGTTGCACTCCCTTCTTAGGTACCACGTGAATGGCACTAACCCAAGGGCTGTCACTTATCAGATAAATGATTCTGGCATCCATTAATTTAAAAATTTCTTTCTTAACCACTTCAAGCATGTTTTGATTTAAATGCCTAGGTGGTTCAATAGTTGGTTTAGCATCATCCTCCATATTTATTCTATGCATGCAGATGGAGGGATGAATGCCTTTCAAATCATGAATAGAATAACCAATGACATCTTTATACAAACGTAATTCAGCAAGAAACTTATTTTCTTGGTCATTGGTTAACTTATCATTTATTATAATAGGGGAAGTAGAATTAGATTCAAGAAAGGCATACCTAAGCCCAGGTGGAAGGGCTTTAAGTTCTACCTTTTTCCCGGCTGTGCTTTCTTCAACTTTATCATCAACAAGTGGAGTGTCTTCATTGGTAGCCTGTAATTTAGCAATGGGAAGTACTCCAGAATTTTTAGACTTGTTGATTGCAGCCTCATCATCACCACAAAAGTTTAACATAAAATCAGCAATACTTTCATCGTCCTCCACAATTGAACCAATAGTATCCAATAAACATATTTCTTCAACTCGTGAAGGTGCTTTCATAGCATCATAAATAGAGAATTATATGGCTTCCTCACCAACTCGGAGTGTGATTTTGCCTTCCCGAACGTCAAAAGACATCCGACAGTTATTAAGAAGGGTCTTCCATAAAGAACGGGATTGGAAGTAATTTCCACCATATCTAAAACAACAAAATCATAAGGGATATAGAACTTGCCAATCTGCACTAACACATCTTCAACAATACCTTTTGGGTACTTGATGGAATGATCTGCTAGTTCAATAGCCATCTTTGTTGGTTTTAGATCTCCAAGATCTAGCTCCTTCCACAAAGTAGACGGGATGAGACTGATACTAGCACCAAGGTCTACTAGACCTTTGTCAAAAGTGGTGTCACTGATTTTGCATGGTAGTGTGAAGGCTCCCAAATCATCTAACTTTTATGGAAGTCTTTTTTGAATAATAGAACTCATTCTTTCCAAAAACATTACTGTTTCAACTTGATCCACCTTTCTTATTTTAGTTAAGATATCCTTTAAGAACTTAGCATAAGATGGCATCTCGGCAATAACTTTGGCTAGAGGAAGATTGACATGAAGCTTGTTTAGAATGTCCATAGACTTTATAAACTTTAAATCCTCCTTCTTGTTCGCAAGCCTTTGTGGAAATGGTGCATTAGCCTTGTAAGGTGGTCTTTCAATCATAACTTTATCCTTGCTGCAAATAGGAGTGTTGGACTCCTTCTCATCAGTCACCTCAGTGTTCTCCTTGGGTGGAGAAGGTCTCTAAATTTCAGCTCCACTCCTCAAAGTTATGGCATTTGCTTTTTGTCTTGGGTTCACTTCCGGTTGGCTTGGAAGAGAACCAGATTGTGGACTCCTTTGTTGTGATAGAGCTTGCTGTGCTATTTGATTCTCCAACATCTTGGTATGAGTGGAAATGCCATCCACTTTAGCAGAAAGTTGGGCAATAGCATCTTTCAATAGCTTATTATTCCCCCGGAACTCTTCATTTTGTTGCATTTGTGTAGAAACAAATTTCTCCATCATGGCTTCTAAAGAAGAGATTTGGGGTTGTTGTGGCTGTTGATAACCCTATTGTTGAAACTCAGTGGATTCCCTTGTTGGTTGAATTGTTGTTGTTGCTGCGGTTGTTGATGTCCTTGTTGGAAATTTTAAGCGTTGCTTGTGTTCTGGTAGGAGAAATTAGGATGATCTCTCCATCCCGGATTGTATGTGTTGGAATAAGGATTGTATTGCTTGTTCCCTTGCATTCCAACAACATTGACATGTTCAAAGCTCCCTTCAATTTCATTAGGAGCAAAACATGAAGAAGAAGTATGTACTGCATTACCACAAGCTTCACATATTACTTCAACTGATTGGATTTGCAATGTGGTCATCTTCTCGAACTTCTGTGTAAGAACATCGAGTTTGACAGAAATACGATCAATGACATCAATAGTATGTTTTCCTCCTTGCTTCCCGGTCAAAGAACTAGTTGTAGAGGTTGATTTTACTCCCCTATCTGCTCCCCATTGGAAGTGATTAAGTGATATATCTTCAATAATTTCATAAGCCTCCCTATAAGACTTAGTCATCAATGCGCCATTAGCTGTGGCATCCAGTGTCAACTGGGTGTTGTAAAATAGTCCATTATAGAAAGTTTGAAGTAGCAACCAGTTGGTCAAACCATGGTGCGGGCAAAGGCGTTGAAGATCCTTAAGCTGTTCCCATGTGTCATACAGAGTTTCTCCATCATTTTGAGAGAAATTAGTAAGATGATTTCTTAATTGGGTTGTTTTACTAGGCGGGAAGTACTTTGCAAGGAATGCATTTAGGAGTTGGTCCCAACTTTTGATTGACTTCTTTGGAAGAGACAAAAGCCACGCCTTGGCTCTATCTCTTAGGGTGAAGGGAAATAGCATAAGTCTAATTCCATCAGTAGATACTCCATTTATTCGGAAAGTATTCAGACGTTCCAAGAACTTGGCAACATGAAGACTTAGATCTTCATTAGTTATACCTCCAAAATGATTCTGCAGTATCATCTGCATCATAGAAGGAGCAATAGAGAAATTGTTTGCTTCTACTACAGGCAGGTCAATGGCCCCACAAATATTGGTGGCGACCGACATTGTGAAATCCTTCAAAGGACGGTCGTCCTCCATGATTGGATCTCTTGGTGTAGCTTCTTCAAAGGGTGAAGAAGATGGTGGCGGTGATGATGGTGGAGTACCTCCTAGAAGTGGTGGTTCTATTCTCCTTCCTCTTCTTAAGCTTGAAAGAGTATGCTCAATTTCAAGGTCTAACAACGTAGATGTTTGAAGACCCCTTTGTGAGTGACACATACAACATGAAAAATAGCAAGAGGAATTAAGAACACAACTAAAAGGTATATGAAATTCAAAATTCAAAATGGTGATCTAGTCTCGAATACTAATTAGCACTTATTACTCCAATTAGATTACTATACCTCCCCAACAACGGCACCAAAACCTTGTTGGCTACTTATGGTAACGAGTTTCAATCCTAAAAAGGATCATTTACTCAACTTAACCAATCTCTGCAAGTATATGGAGCTGGTCGTAGTTGAGGTCGAACACAAGGAGCTTTGGTAATTAATCAAATGCAACAACACTAAAGTTCAACAATCTAGATTGGTTTTAAAAAAGGACGGTGATGTTTATCTAATTACAGAAAATCAGAATTAAACAAGCAATGAAAAGATTACTAAAAAGGGTTTAGATTCAGATGTTAATGGATCTTGGACATTAGAATTTCACCCACATATCATAGCGCGTCATAGGAACATGAAGTTTAAACATACTAAGAACTTATTTTAAAGGAAAGGTATGTGTTGCACTTCACCTCCCAGTGTAAGAGCAACACTCACAACTCAAATCCACATTCTCATGCATAATTTTCATTTTAGATCACAACATGTTCCTCAACTCTATAATCTCCACTCTCGTGGTAGAAGAAGAGTTGCCAAGAAGAGAACCTCCATACATTCCTACCTATCTTCTCATATTTAGTAAGAAAGCATAACACATGCATATAAAATGGCCAGTAATACATGCAAGAGATGATAAAACCGGTACTCTCTAGGGGTGTAAATGGTGCGGGTACGGTGCGGGTCTGTCCATACCCATACTCATACCCATTTAATTTAACGGGTCCGGTTCTGGTTCTGGACCCGCATTAATCAAAATCTAGACCCGCACCATACTCGTACTTGTAATAATAGTGGGTTTGTGGTGCGGGTATGAGGGTAAGCGGTTCTATGTAAACATTATATTTTTTTATCTAAGAAAGTTTATGACTATGTTCTATATACTCTTATACAACAAGATATTGCTATTATATAGGATATAAACATGCAATAGTTACGTCAAACAATGTAATACTTTGTAGATTGATGATTAGTTCAATTAATTCTTTATATATTTGATTCATCATCATAGTGTGTTAATAATTTAGCATATCACATAACTAATTTGATTTTAAGGTTACATATGTTGCTCATGTTTGCAACTAGAATAGTTCATTCTCAATTAGATGACTAATCCCTAACCTTATTATAATTAGAGTAATATGTAATTTGAAGTTTTATATTAATTATAGTAATAAAGTATGATATAATAACATATTATTAAAGTAATTATTTATGTATAGCAGGTCCACGGGTTTGCGGGTATGGGTCCAAGCCTACCCATTAGTGGACCCGCTTATATGTGGGTCTATGGGTATGCGGATCCACAGTTCTGTGGGTCCGCAGGTCTACCCGTACCCATTTACAGCCCTAGTACTCTCATGGTAGAAAAACAAGAAACATAATATTTAGTATAAAATTAACTTGTTCCATACATGCTATGACATGGGAGCTACTCTCCCATGCCTAAGAAAAGGGGTTTACTCGTCCATAATCATGTTTTGCAGAATTGTTATAGAAATTTTAGAATCTAGCATGATCTAGAGGAAGAAAAGCAAGGAGATCCAAAGATGTAACCACAAGAAGGTAGAATTCCGGGTTGGGGATGAAATTCTACTCCTCTAGCTACTTCAAGACGAACCAACTCCTCTTCCGAGAAGTTGTGTGAAGTGGAGAAGCTCTATTGCACCTTTGGAGAAGACAATGGAGAAGAAGAGAAGAAGATTTGGGCTCCTTTGGCAAGAAACCACCTATTTTCTCCTCAAAATCACCCTCCTCTTCTCTAGACTTGCTCTGGGATGAGAGAACTTTGAATTATGACCGTCGATAACCGCCCATTAAGTTCCCTCCTTCTAAACAAACGGTCAAAATTTTAAAAATTTTGAAACTGACAGTGACACGACGTGCGTCCCAAGTGCACATCGTGCAAGGCCTTCGACAATTTTTCCAGAATGCACTGCACATGGCGTGCACATTAGTAATGCACGTCGTGTGACTTTCTAGAAACTTTGGTCTACTTTACGCTCCCATGTGCATGCCATGTTTTCAAAGACACGCTGTGCGTTTGTCTTGTTTTGCACTTTCTGGAAACTCGTACGCTATGTTCAAGGGTGAACACGCCGTGCATTTTTTAGTCTGGGTGAATCGAAAGTTCTTCTGAAATTTTGCACATCATGTGTTTATCCTACACACCGTGCATTCTGCTTTTTTAGCAGAATTAAACTCTACAATTCAGTCTTTTTGGAACAAATTTGCAATACATGTTCTGTGATAAGTAAAGTAGAAAAAAAATGGCAAGAGTAATATGAAAAGAGGCTAAGTGATATCAAAATGAACCAAATTTGTGTGTGATAACATGTGAAAAGATGATGTGGAAAACACACAACAGGTAACCTGTAGGCACCCACACATTACCCATTTAACCAAAATATTATATTAGTATAAATACATCATACATATGAATATTTAAATTTCTCATGGGTATTGTATTTTATAAAAGACAAAAAAGGCCCAATACCCCAAATTGTGATTTCTAGATATAGTAAAGTTAGAAAAAGACAAGTTGGGACAATATTCCATATTATTTTAGTTCTATTAATTGCTACTATTTTCATGATTAAATAATGTACTATAAAAATAACAACATATCCTATTCTATGAAGTCGATATACGGTGAAAGCGGAGAGATAGACATATACCAATAGAGAGAAGAAGAAAAAACTCATCTAACAAATCACAGGCACACTTTGATCCTGAGTGTTGTTTTTTACAATAAAAAGCAAGAAATAAAGATGTTGCTTAATGATGAATCTCCATCTGTCTCATATGCAACAAGACCAAACTCTGTGAGTATCAGTGGTGGAATATGACTTGATGATCTTTTTATGGCCTCTTCCTCATATAATATAATACCTAGCTCAACAAAATAAATCAATATCTGATGGACATTTCCTGGTCTACCTTGGCATGGTGTTGTACACTACATCAGGATGTACCCTGCCCCTTTAACACAAAAAGTAAATCATATATCTTTCATCTAAAAATTCTTGTTTGTCTTGGTCGGCTGCCTCTGGCCTGCCATGTCCTGCCATTTTCATCGTCAGTGACATTGGTCCATGGTTGTCGATCTCTATAAAAAAATAACTTCCAGCACAAGCCCCATTGTAGGAAACTAGTTCATTACAATACATGCACATCTACTATGTAACTGATCATAATACATATTACATGGGCATCTGCGGGTTGAACCACAACCCATTGGGTCAGGTTTGGATGTTCTTTTGTTCCACCTATTTAATATTGTATCTTTTTGTCTGTACCCATGAGATTTTCACCCACAATGACCCAACCCAAACTTGACCCACCCACCTATTTGAAATGTCTAGGTACAAATCAACGTGCACCCTCCAATGACCAGTTCATCAATCACTATGCATTGACCAAAAAGGAGGTCCCATCGTGACTCTTTTGCCATACTCCTCCTGGGTCCCATGACAAACCCATCACCCTTATTTGAAGCACCTCTATTCTAAGACTAGCAAAATGAAGTTGGAAGAATCCATCACCTTCATGTCATCAAGAGGCAGTTGGTCAAAGATATATCTACCATTCTCATCAATGAACTTCTCAAAGACATATCATCCCCAAGTATATGACTATTGAGTGGCAGTTGTTTCACATTGCACATGAAATGAAAATAGTTGATATTTGCACACGCTCACTTCTTCGTATTGTGAAGATGAACACTTCTCAACACCTGGAAGTAAATAGATAGATGTATTGGCATGGAGCCTGACATGCTAGGGTTGATGAGTCAATTGTCATACATCAAATCCTGACTACACTATGAATGTGCCTTGTCAAGCAAAATGCTAGGCACATCTTGCCATAATGGGATTAAAAATACATGAGGAGGTGCAAAAACAATATGATGTAGGATTCATATGCCCTATGTCATATCCCACCAGGATGGATAACATAGTGTCAGGCCCAACGAAAGATAGATGCGTTCACATGTGTGTCAAAAATGTATACATCAACAAAGCTAGTCTAAAATATGATTCCCTACTGTCACATGTTGATGTTCTTATAGACTATATGGCCAGATATGAACTCACTAGCTTCATGGATGAATGATCATGTTACAACCAGATCAAGATGGTATCTTTAGACATGAAGAAAATGGATTTCACCATATATTGGGGCATTATCTGTTACAAAGTTATGTCATTTGGAATCAAGCACACAGGTTTCGTGGATTTATTTATTACCTAAAGCCTCACTCCTAATGGCTAGACAAACAAACTAAATAGGACCCATGCATACTTCCCTAGAATGGCACATAGTTTCCACAAGCAATATATGTGAAAAGGCAACAACATAACTAATAAAAAATGGGATCTATAAAGGAGAAGAGAGTCATGTACCCATTTCTATACCAAAGTTAACCGCATTGGTTTTTCATTTCAAACCTTAGTGTCCTAAGTGCAGTGGATCTTTGGTTGGCAATTAAAAATTCCATAAACAAAATATATGAATGCAGTACATTGAGTATGCTGGGAAAAGACATGTAAACATGGCTTAAGAGTATAATAAAGTTGATTGGATAAAAACACTATAAGAAGCAAGAATAAGTAACAAGGTGAGAAAAAAATGGCATTCTTTATGCAAAGCATATCTTAAGTCTTTTTTCCATTATATCAACACTAACCCTTTGATCAACTTCCCAAGGAAGGGTCTGTGAGTGGCATTTGAGGCTAAAATTCTAAATTTCACCATGTTAATATGTGAGCAATTTCACAACTAAAGTCAATGAGCTAACCATGTTTCAACATGACTCATACCCATACCCTGGGAATTTAGGTAGGTACACAAGGGTTATTTATTAGATTTCTAGATTATGTTTTAGGTTTGTCAACATAGTATAATCAAACATTAAAGTATTATTCATAGGAACAATAGCTCAAAGAAGTAATAAGTAGCCAAGTATTCAAAAGCTCATACATACAAACAAGCCAATATCATTGTAGGGTCAAGAGGTTAATTATACCTCGTGAGAAGTGTGTAAGTCATGACCAATGAGTAAGATTTCTAGAGAAGTCCCAACTAAAATGGGGAACTAAGATGTAAAAAGATATAACGTGGGGTCTTAGATCAATAAGATTTGGATGATATAAACTTTCTTCATATGATGCAGATGTTCTCCTAGACCTAGGCTCTAATCATTCAAGCTTAGTTTCAACATACTAACATGTATACATTTATTCAACATAGTACATATATCATAAAGTTACCATAGGTCTAGATGGAATAGGGAAAACATGATATTTAGTATATCATCAAGGTTTAATTATGCAAGATCATAAGTAATCATATTAGGTCAATTTCATGCAATAGTGTCACATTCCCAAGTCATTTGATCATAACTGAGCATTAAGTAGATTGATTTGGGTGTTACAGATACAAATATGATAAATATATTGATATGAAGTCTTAATAGCATGTGTAACATTAGAGCATGATTCATGTAAGATTAGAGTCTAGAAGTCAACATATGTCACATGTAGTCAAAGTGCACATGAGTGTGTTATGTGGAATTTCGTGTCACAAAACATCGTAAGGACTAATTTGAAGGTCACAATAGAGGTTTGAACATTTAGGATCACTTTTTCCATAAGGATTTAAAGATTTAATCATCTAAATACTTTACATCACAATTGTGGGCATATTAGTGTATAAAGGTGAGCCTTTAGATCTTATGATTTACTAATGGCAAAGTAGCATGATGTCCTATAAAACATGGCACAAATCCTCATAAAATTTAATGATTTTGAGATTAAGATGATTAAATTATGATAAATTAATCCACACTCCTAAACATGATCAAGTCATATCATGTACACACCTAAATGGATTGTTTTAGGGCAAAGATAGCCATAGAAGGTCAAGATGATCATTATGGTGAATTTAGTTGGTGCAAGACATTAATGACAATAACCATGAACTAAGATGATTGATTTAGGTTATTATAGTAGATAGGGATCATTAATGATAGATGTAATGGACGATGGGGTGATTATTACTCAAAAGATCATAAAGGAAACATTTGTAATAATTCAGTGAAGAGTAGTGAAAAGTTATCAGGGGGTAGCAACATCATTTCGAAGATGTTGTTTCTATGAACAAAATGATATATTCCATATTCAAATTTGGTTTATGGGCTAAGAGATATGGGTGTTTGTAGGTAAGCTTGTTAATAGGGTTTTTAGGGGTGATTTACCTAAAATGGCTGAAAAGGGTTGTGGGATGAGCATTGGGATCCTTCCTAGACCCATGTTGTTGTAATGCAACATGTGTGGCCTATGATAGGTGCGAGCATGTGGCATTGAGGGGCATGCACAAGCAGCGGATGATGCATGGGGGCGATGGTCTAGGGTTTGGCATGGGGTATAATGCTAGAAAGAGGTCCATAGTGATAGTGGGTGAACTAGATTGGCATCATCTCCTAGTTCCAGTTAGGGTTTCTCAAGCCCACTAAGGGTGGCGACAACTTGAAAATGGGTTAGAAGAGGGAAAGAGAGGCAAGGGAAAAGTGGGGAAGGAAAGAAGTGATGTTGGTGAAGGGTTTAGGGTATTTTATATGTGTTGAGGGGCAATTGAGTGTTTGGTTTAGGGTTCCCTAGGGTCGACAAACCAGAACAAGAAAAAAGGAGGAGGGTTGGCATGCCTCTTGCCCCACCCAGAGAGCGATCCATGTTGGCTTCCTGAGCTGGTCATGCAGACCAAAGAACATCAAGGACAATCGACAGGCGAGTGGGGTAATAACTTCCATGGCGGAAGGCAAGTAGCAAATCCATTGCGTGACATAGGGCAAAGTGTTGGTATGTATGCCCATAGACAAAATCACATGATTATTCTAGTGGGGCATCATATATTTGATTTGATAATTATAAAGGTAACTCTATCCATTATGATTGTCTCAATCATGAGATAATGACACAAACATGATAGATGTCTAAACAATGATGTTACTCGATGACATATGTCTTTAGGTTGATGACCTGAACAATGATGTCATATGTATGATAAGAGTAAATACATTCTTGTTATGTCCCTAGTTGAATATTACTATGGAAGCAAGATAGACAATAGTAATACACAAGACTATAGTGTGTGTTGGTTGATGACAAAATCTCATTAGTCATGATATGTGATACAAAACCAAGCATGTAGGTACATGTTAGAGAATAGTATATCAAACAGACCCACCTTGAGAGTGTTACATGGAGACCAAAAATGGTAGTCAGAATCAACTCTCAAAATGATAGTGGTGATTGTGGTTCTTAGAACTGAAGTCACAATACTCATCACTTGTCATTTGATGTATTTTGAGATCAACCAACATGACCTTGAATAAGGGTTTCCATGAAGGTGGTTCTTGGGTGCGTTGTACCACATGGGGATTGAGTGTAAGTGATGTAGATGGAAATTGTCCCTCCTATAAGAGATTGTTATCCAACCCACTTGATAAGAGAGACTGAGAAATGTATGGCCATACTCATGTGAATCAATATATGATATGTGAGCTCACATGCATCCAGACAGTCTTCTCTAGTTTAGGGAACATGGATTGAATGTTGAGAGAATGACAATTCCATTCCCCGAGTTCAATATGGATATCAGAGACAAAGGAACTATATGATAATTATAACACTAATCACATATTGTAGGTTGAAGTTGTTCTCCAACTATCCAATACTTGGGTAGCAATGATGTGTTTCTAGATAGCGCTCATTGCTTGTGATGTCATAAATTGGTTATGGACATTCACTGCCAGTGTAACTTGGGACCTATAGGGTCACACACATATGATACACATGGAATAGGAGTTTACTCACAAATAATGTTTAACTTGATTGCTAAAGTGTTTAGATATTCAATTTAAATATGGATAAAAATTGATTGACTAGATTGTGAACCGACCGGTTCAAGTGTTGAATCAATAAATTCAAGGGTTAGGTCAATTTAAACTACATTGGTTGAGCATTGCCTGAACTGGGGCATGAATCGACTGGTTCAATTAGTGAACTGACCAGTTTAGTTAGTGAACCGATCAGATCAAGGTCTGAAATGACCGATTCAACTTGTAAACCACCAAGTTCATTGATCAATATGATTGAATCAAGGACTGATTTTGACATCATATTGTGCATTAATTTAATATTGAAAGCCAATGTTATTAAGAATAGGAAAGCAAGTGACATGGATGATTCAAGTTTTGGATTGATTGTTTCACATGTGAATTGACCGATTAAATGTTTGCAACTTCTAAAAATTCATGAAATTCCATCTCTTTGACGAGATGATCTGGAAACCCTAACCCTGGCAATCCTATAAATAGGGGGCAGTCAAGGCTTTCAGGAGACACATCAATAAGCTCTAATAATTGTTGTCTTCTCATAGTTGTGGTTGTAGAGAATCCAAGCAAGTCTTATCCATCATAGGGAGAGACGATAAAGGAGAGACAACACATGAGAGAGAATCAACCCTAGTAGGTTGGCATTTGAAGGGGCAACTCCTTCTCATTGGCTCCAGTAGCGCAACATGGAGTTCTCAGTGGTCTATGTGGGCTACATAGAGGCAAGGAGGCATTTGCCACCCGCTGGGAAGACGTCGTCAACCACATTATGTGGTGCTACACCAGGAGGCCACCGCTGACAGTCGTCTGGGTGTATCTTGTGAAAGAAGCACACGATAGCAAGGATAGTCGTTGGAGTTTCTCCAGGACTAGGTATATGCCTTACAACCTTCCTTCCCAATCTATAGTTGTTGACATGATCTGCTATCTAAGGGGAATATGACAGTAAATTTTTTGTTTCTGCCAACCATCCTTCCTGATCTATAATTGTTGACACAATCTACTATCTAAAGGGAATATGATAGTAAATTTTTTGTTTCCTCTATCATATCTGATGCCATATTTCCTTATAGTAGTATCAAAGCTAACATCAATGTACTATGTTTTGGGATTTAATCAATATGATCATATTTTTGTTTTATCATATATTTATTACATGCCATGTGAATATTTAAATGATTAAAGTGTATATACAATTAAATACCACATACAATCCCAATATATATATATGGAATTTATAGGTGTCACCCTAAAAATTGTCTTGATGGTGGATGTAAGCATGGTTATGGCCAATAACCCCCTAAATATTTGTGCTTAGTTGGATGTTTGTTATTACTATTTTATATCTCAATTTGCATACCAAGCCTCTCTCTCCTTTTCCATATGTAAAAGTATTAATTCTTTCCTTCCTATGCTCCCCTCAAATGTAACTCGAGGTTTCCCTATTAATATGTAATAAGTTAAAATAGGAATATGATAGTTTGTTTTTCTGCCATGTCAAAGAAGGTGTTATGATCCAAATGGATAAATATAAAATCCCCCAATCATATATTAAGCCTTAGATGCTTTCCATAAGAAATTCACATGAAAACCTTGATCGACTAAGCATGGGCATGCCAAGCATGGTGTGCCGTCCATCTCATGGAAGTGTGATGGTAGTCATGTGGGCCTACCAAGCAGGGTGCATGAATATCGTGTTAGCTTTTGGGTCAGACTTAGCTAGGTGACCTTAATGAGATTAAGTGGATAGAAGTATGCAGATGACTATGGCAAAGATTTGTGCATACCATCTATCCAAGAATTGCATGATATGCAATTGGAAAAAGTTACCTTCCTTAATAATTGGTTATGGACGATGGCATTGGTCAGATAATAATTCAATTGTTTTGGGTCTTGGCTCATTAGAAGATTGTATGTTGCAATCTTCCATATTGATAGGGCTATCAATTTGAACAAAATAGTGGGAGCAATAATTAATTGAAATCCGTGTTAATATCATCAAACTTATCAAATCAAAAAGTGTTTTGACAAATGTTGCAAAATTTTCTTTTGTAGAATCTAATGGCAAACACAAATATGTTTTCATTGCGACCGGTCCTTAAGAAGGACAAGCTAAATGGAAATAAATTTGACAATTGATTAAGGATGTTGAGAATTGTTCTCACTCAAGAGCACAAGCTCTATGTCCTAGAGACACCAGAGCCAGATGAACTGGCTGCCAATGCACCTATGGCTGATAGGAATGCTTACTGGAAGCACTCTAAAGATGTTGTGGATTTCAAATGCCTGATGCTATGCTCCATGGACTATGAGTTCCAAAGACAACATGAGAACATGGACGTTATGGATGGTTACACATCTTAAGAACATGTACCAAGATCAGACAAGAAAAGAGAGATATGATGTCTCTAAGGCATTGTTCAAATGCAATATGGTTGAAGGTGATCCAGTAGGTTCCCATACACTCAAGTTGATTGGGTATATGGAGAACCTTGCTAGAATGGGATTTCCCTTGGGTCAAGATTTGTCCATAGATGTGATTTTACAGTCTCTATCAGAACCATACAATGAATTTGTCATGAAATACAACATGAATGATTTTGACTAGTCATTGTCAGAATTACTTGGCATGTTGAGGAAAGATAAAGCACAGATGAAGAAGAACAAACCAAAATCTATGATGATGATCGGTAGAGGAAATTCCAAGGGCAAAGACAAAGCTAAGAAGAGTTAATGCTATCCAAAAACCAAAGTCTTCTGTAGTGAAAGCTAAGGGAGGGGTGAAGAAGGAAGGGAAGTGCCACCACTATCACCAGCGCGAACACTGGAATAGGAACTATCCTCTTTACATAGAGGAACTAATGAAGAAGGAGCTAAAGATCTCCACTTTAGGTCCTGAGAAGAAGTAAGCTAGAACTCTATAGAGCAAGAGTTTTTGCCACTACATTTGAAATCTGCCATTCAGTCTAATGGACATGTAATAGAATTAGTGAATTGCTATTATGCACCAACCATTGATGAAAACATCATGTATCTTATATGGACAAGAATATTATGAATAAATTGATGTTTCATTTTAAAAGATAAGATCTTGTATGACAATGCCCTATGCCTCATATTCTATACTAGATAGTTGTAGAGACAAATATGTATTACACATGCACTGAATGACTTGATGACTCAAACGTTGAATACTTATAGCATTGTCATCTAGATATAATACATGAGAAATGCATTCTAGAATCCATGTAGATGGTTTTCTAGACTCTTTTAGTTAATGAACCAATAGAGACATGTAAATATTATTTATTGAGATGAAAATAGCACCTTTCACTATAAATAGTGGGAGAGTGACTATTCTATTAGACCTCATATGTATTCATGTATGTACACCTTTTAGAATAAATGCTAGACGTGATTACTTGTACCTCATTATATTTACTAATGTTCTCAGTAGACATGGTAGATTGTATTTAATGAAATACAATTCTAGATCTATTGAAGTGTTTAAGGAGATCATGAATGAAGTACTTAGCTTGGTAAAAGTATTAAGACACTTAAATATGATCGATCATGAAATATTTTAAACCCAGAGTTTGAGGACCTTCTGGAAGACTGTGATAATGTATCACAATGAGATCCACCTGAAACATAATGATGTATCAGAATGAAGGTATCACACCCCGTTAGTCATGGTGTGATCATCAATAAATCTAGTTGATCTTCCAATTTCCTTTTTGGCACATGATTTACACTAAACAATGTACCATCTAAAATAGTTCTAATGATGCTATATGAGATATGGCACGGAAGGTGTCCTGATATGTCTTTTATAAGGATTAGGATTGAAATCTTGTGTAAGAAAATATTTTCTTGAAAATTATTATCCACAAATGACATAAATGTTATTTTGTTGAATACTACATTTAGATTCAAATCTGACAACAAAATGTTTTTTGTCAAGATGCCTGCATTCCTAAAGGGAATTTAATTCCAAAGGAATCAGTGGCAGAAAAGTAGAACTAAAAAAGTTTGAGACCAACAAGAAAACATTGAACCTAAAGAGGTATTATAGGAACAAGGAGAATCATAGTTGTTGTGGAATCTCAAGTTCCTTATGTAACACAAAACCTCATAAATCTAATAGAACATGCCTTGAGTTTAAAAGATTATGATATCTTATGACTCAAAAAGGTGGCGAGTTGGTCATAGATGATAAACCAACAACCTACCTAGAAGTTATTAAGGGACCAGAGTCTTGAGAAATGGCTTGAGGTGATAAGATCCAAGATGGAGTCCATGTAAACCAACAAGGTATGACCTTGGTAAATCCACCCAAAGGGGTAAGACCCACAAGGTGCAATTGTGTCTTCAAGAATAAGACAGACATGGATGGTAATGTAAAAACCTATAAGGACAAAATGGTTGCAAAGTATTTCAAATAAGTTCAAATTGTTGAACATGAAAAAATCTTTTCACCAGTACATGGTTGAATCCATCAGGATCATGCTTTCCATCACAAATTAATATGGTTATGAGATTTGACAAAATGGATGTTAAAATTGCATTCCCTAACAAGAATAATGTAGAGGATGTGTATGTGACACATCCTGTGGGTTTTATAAATCCAGTTATTGCAAATAAAATCTATAGCCTACAAATGTCAATCTATGAATTGAAGCAAGCATCTTAGAGCTAGAATCTTCAATTTGATAATATAGTCAAAGAATTTGACTTTAGTCAAAATGAAGATAGAAACTATGATTACAAGAATTTTTTGGGAGCATATTTATATTCCACATAATGATGGAGAATAACATCCTTATCCTATAAATGGTAAAAATTGGATGGGAAGTACCTTCTCTGTGAAGAATTTAGGCAAAGCATCCTGTGTGATTGGAATTGAGATATATAGAGGTAGATTTGGAATGGTTACTGACCTAAGTAAGAGAACACACATTGGCAAGATGTTGAAGGGGTTCAACATGTAGGACTCAATGAGAGAAAATTTGTCAATGTTCCATGGGATTGGTCTCTCAAGAGCATGTTATCCCAGTTCTTGTGAAGAATGGGTAAACATGAGTAAGATGACATATGCATTCACAATTGGATCTATCATGTATGTAATGTTATGTACTCATCTCATTGTTTCATATGTATCAGATATGATGAGGAGATATCAGTTAGATCCTATTGAAAGTCACTAGACTGCCATAAAGAACATTTTTATGTACTTGAGAAGAACTAAAAGGATCAGTTCCTTGGTTATGATAATAAGGAAGAGTTGGATGTAAAAGATTACACCTATTCAAGATTCCAAAATGGCAAAGAAAAATAATAATAGCAATTTAAAAAGTTGTGTTTGACCTTAACATAGAACTATAAAATGGAAGAGTTACAAACAAGAGACACTTGTTAGTTCTACAATGGAATCCGAGTATCTTTTTGTTTTGAGAGCATCGGAGGATATTGTATGGATCAAGACGTTCATGTAGATGAACTTGTGGAAGGTTCCAACCATTTATGACAAATAGAGATATTGTGACAACAATGGAGCTGCTGGATAGGAAAGGAATCTCATATAGCATACTATGAAAATTCCATCTCATGCGATAAGTCGTACAATGATAAGATGTGAAAACTTGCAAAATATCGATTGTAAGTAAACTTTGCTAACCCGCTATAAAAATGCTTCATAATAGAAATATGATGGACATGTTAAAGATCACTTGGAAATGACATGTCATTTATTGGCTCTAAGTGCTAGTGGGAGTGTATTGGTATGTATGCCCATAGAGCCAATCATACGATGATTGTAATGGGACATCATATACTTGATTTGATAGTTATAAAGGCAATTCTATCTATTATGATTGTGTCAATCATGAGATGATGACACAATCATGATAGATGTCTAAAGAATGATGTTACTCGATGGCATATGTCTTCACGTTGAGGACCTGAATTCATATGTATGATAAGAGTAGATACATTCTTGTTATGTCCCTAGTTGAATAAATTGTGGAAGCAAGATAGACAAAAGTATTACATAAGACTAGAGTGTGTGTTGGTTGATGAAAGTATCTCATTAGTCATGATGTGTCATGTCAAACCAAGAACATAGGTACACGTTAGAGAATAATGTATATGATAGACCCGCCTTTAGAGTGATACATGGAGACTGTGGAATGATAGTCAGAATCAACTCTCATAGTGATAGTGGTGATTTTTGTTCTTAGACTTGAAGTCCATATACTCATCACATGACGTTCGATGTATTTTGACACCATCCAATGTGACCTTGAATAAGGGTTGGCATAAAGGTGGTGCTTGGGTACATTGTGACACATGGAGATTGAGCGTGCTTGATGTAGATGGTATTTGTCCCTCCTATAGGATATTGATATCCAGGCCACTTGATAAGCGAGACTAAGAAACACATGTCCATATTCCTATGAATCAATATATGATATGCGAGCTCAGATGCATCTCAAACAGTCTTATATAGTGTAAGTAACATGGATTGGGAGGATGATGATTCCATGCCTCAAGTTCAATCTGGGTATATAAGACAAAGGAACTATATGATCATTATAACATTAATCATGGATTGTAGGTTGACGTTGTTCTCCAACTTTCCAATTATTTGGGTAGCAATGATGTTTTCTAGATATCGCTCAATTCTTATGATGTCATAAATTGGTCACGGACATTCATTGCCAATGTAACTTGGGACTTATAGGGTCACACAGATAGGATACACCTGGAAAAGGAGTTTATTCATGAATGATGTTTAACTTGATTACTAATGTGTTTAGGTATTCAATTTAAACAACCATGATTGAAAATTTATTGAATGGACTGTGAATTGAACGGTTGAAGTGTTGAACCAATTGATTCAAGTATTAGGTCAACTACATTGGCTGAGTATTGTTTAAATTGGGGCATGAATAGACCGGTTCAAGGTCTGAAACAATTTGTTCCACTTGTGAACTGGCAGGTTCAGTGATCAATATGATTAGATCAAGGATAGATGCTGATATCATGTTATGCATTAATTGAATATTGAAAGTCATTGTAATTTAGAATATGAAAGCAAGTGAACTGACTGGTTCAAGTGTTGAACTGATTGTTTCACATGTGAATTGATTTGTTCAAGTGATGAATTGATCATTTCACATGTGAACCAGCCAGTTCAACATTTGCAGCTTCTAGAAAATCCATGAAATTCCATCTCTTCGACTCCTAAATGATCTAGAAACCCTGATCCTAGCCATCCTATAAAAAGGGGGCAGTCAAGGCTTTCAGGAGACACAATGATAAACTTTGATAATCATTGTCTTCTTACAGTTATGGTACTGTGAGAACCCTAGCAAGTCTTACCCATCAAAGGGAGAGACAACAAGGGAGAGATAACATGGGAGAGTGAATCAACCCTAGCTGGTTGACGTTCAAAGGGTCAACTCCTTCATGTTGGCTCCAAGAGCACAACATGGAGTTCTTGGTGGTCCGCATAGACTATGTATATGTGAGGAGGCCTTTGCTCCTACTAGGAGGACGTCGTCAACCATCGTCTGTGGTGCTACACTAAGATGTCACCGACAATAATCGTCTAGGTGTAGCTTGCAAAATAAGCACACCGCAACAAGGATAGTCGATGAACTTTCTCAAAGACTAGATATCTGCCTTGCAACCTTCCTTCCCAATATATAGTTGTAAACATGATATGTTGTCTAAGGGTAATATGGCAGTAAACTTTTTGTTTCCACTTCCATATTTGATGGCATATTTCCCTAAAAAAAGGATAATCAACAACCAGTGGATCCACCTCTGAATCAGTGGCTGACATGATCATACTATCTCACTGACCCCGGGATATAATAGAGGATAGGGAATTGAAAAGACAAAGAGGGGTACGAGTGGGTTGGTTCCCTCTTCTAGGATGGTTGGCTACTCCAAGGTGCAATAAGGTAGTAAAATGGGTGAAAAAAGTTTTAAATGTAGGGCTTTCAAATGAGTATAACCCATTCTCCTAGCTCCAATTTGAGTAGCAAAAATATGTGTCGAAAACATGAGATACCTTATGGGAACAAAATTAGGGTAGAAAGTGAGTCATAGAGGGGATCATATTGTGATGAAGAGAGTGATGTATCACCTAGTTGCAACCTAGGTTTCCTCATCTAACTAAAAATCACCATATGTCATGTAAAGATAACTTTACTCAAATAAGTTTGAAGATGTGTCAAAACATGAAATTGAAGGCAAGAGTAAGACATTAATGCAACGCACAGATAGAGTGCACATTCATGGAGAGAGAGAGAGAGAGATTCACTCTATCACAGTAGGTGTGACCTATAAGAGAGCCATTGTAGTACTCTTCCATGATCTCATTCATAATGAAACTGAAGTCCAGTTGGATGACATAATCAACAAGTCAAAGAAAAAAGAAGACCACATGGTATGTTTGGAAAAGTTATTCAAAATACTACTATGTTTCTAACTTAGATTGAATCTAGCAAAGTGTGTCTTTAGTGCAAAATTTGACAACTTGTCAGATTATATAGGTCAACAAAGAATATAGGACAATTTAGGGAAAGCTTGAGCATTTATCATGTTATTGACTCCTAGTAATACAGAGACATCAAAGGCATGCTTGGGAGACTCCAATACATTGATAGATTCATTACAAAGTTCAGCTTGGTTTATGAAATGATCTTCAAGATTGTGTGCTAAAATTCTGATAACAGTTGGAATGATTAATGTCATGTTTCATGTGATAAACCAAAAAGATCATCTTCCCTTCGTTCCTCAAGGGAACTGTGACTATAAGACGAAGGACAGGCGTATCATTTCGTATCAAGATTTCCTCTTGAATTTAGAATAAGAATTTGACAAGATCGAATTCACTCACTACAAGAGAGACAAGAACACACATGTTGGCACACTAACAACCTTGACAACTTGGGTTGACATCCAAGATATAGATAGTTTCTCGGTTAAAGTCAAAATGCTACCACGTCTAACCTATTCATGAACATCCAAATAAACCCTTCATCTAATGAGGTGTTGTGGTTTTAAAACATAAAGTGATTTCTTGAAGAAATTTTTTCCCTTAAGGTACATTTGGGTGTGATTAGCAAACAATCAGGTGCCTAGCGACCGGTTACATATTTGGTGCTAGCCTGTTATAATGTTGTACCACCAATCAACACTCCTACACCGTCTCAACAAGGAGTTTTCCAACTACTTGTCAATCATACTGTGATAAAGTGAGTTTTCTAATTTCTTTTATACTTTGTTCCTTTACTCTTTAATCTATTTCAAAACCCTAGTTCACCTAAAGGTTAATTGATCCTCAAAGATTGGAATCTTGAGCCCAAACTTTTCCAACATATAAGGATCGTTAATGTGGAGCTATGTTCCAAATTTGATGTCAATTGGACATTCTTAGCCCTCTCTACGAATTTTCAAAGTTTTTATAATGTTTCATTCCTTTTAAATCGTATCTTTATGCAACCCAATGTTTTGATCAATTCAAGGGTATTTTTACCCTGTCGCGCGGAGCCTAAGTCAACGATCCATGGACTGACCTCATGGAGTCATCTCGACCATCCGATGGCATCTGAGATAGATCAGACGGCCAGAGAGTCATCTCTAACCTCCGCTCTACTCAGAATGTCATAGCCACAACCACGAGTCCACAACCTTGACCACTCCTCCTCGTTCTGGCCCACTCCGTGAGGAACCAACCGAAGCAACACCTCCACCTCATCTCCACGAACCTACTGACCCCTCGCATGACCCGCGTTGATGACCAGAACCACCCCCACGACTGTCACCTGTGGCAACTGGCTCCAGCGCGCCCAACTTGAATTGGGCTTCTCACGCTCAGACCCTCTCCCGTTCATATAAACCCCCTCATAGCTCCACTGGCACCTCTTTAGTCCACCCTTACCTTCAATTCGCCTGAAGCAAGCACAGATCGCTCCGCCCTCAAACTCTTCCTCTCAGCCTGCCTGCCGCCACCAAGCTACTGGAATAAGCTCCTACCAGCCTGCTCATCCCCAATTGAATGCTCCCCAAGCTCTGAGGGACCTCCACCCACCTCAACGGTCCCTCACTCTAAAGCTCCATCGCTTGCTGCTCCCGCTATCCTCTCCCTCCGCCGCGAGTTGTGCAGCTCGCCGGTCTTCTAGCCGACCCGACATCTCAGGAGGAGCCACACCCTTACGACCGGCCATCCAGCTATAGAAGGCTCCCACAAAGCTAGCCCGACCTCCACCAGCGCATGGAGAGGCCCCAGACTCCGGCAAGAGCTCACCGGAGATCGGTCGTTCAACCTGTTGTGAAGTACTGAGCAAAGAAGAGAGGGACCCGCCCGAGTCTAGTTCGACCAGTGAGGTAAATCCACCTCAGCAACGCAGATCTTTTCTATTTTACGTGAGCGAGATCTCGAGCATTGGATCTGAGCATCCAATGGTCCTTCCTGTATCTAGATTTCATTTTAATAACTCAAAATTCAGTAAATAACCTAATTTTAGGAAATTCGTTATAAATTGTAGGAGTGTCAGAAAAATACAAAAAAGTACTCAATTTTGATCAGAAAAATATGAGAATCATGATTTTGACATCTATTGACCCTAAATCTGACTCGAATAAAGGATATTTCCCAAATATGTTCATATCTTGTTTAATTATTTAGAAAATACTCAAACCTGGTTAAATCACCAAAAACCTGTGATCGTTATCTTTTTGCATCTATATAATTATGGAATGATCAAATCCAAATATTGTGACTCAATTATCAATGAAACCTAATTATCACTCTTTTCCCTATTTTGATCTACCAAAATGTGCATAATTAGTCAATATGATATAAAAACCATGACTTTGACCTTATAGACCTACTCTGATGTGACATTACTAATCTTAAACTCAAATACATACTCTAAGATTCGTACTCAACTCTCATGACTCTAAAACTTATAAAAGGGCCTTTTTATACACTC